>CAWUFW010009763.1:0-600000 GCA_963921515.1 Calotriton arnoldi
CTCGATATTCTGTCTCTGCACCACTGAAAATGTATCTTTAGTAATCAACATTGGGCATTGGATTAAACTTGAGATTCAAAGCTTCTTTAATCTGACAGTATGCAACTTGTTTGTCAGTTCACTGCCTTTTCTTTATGACTTCGTTTACACCATCACCAGCAAGATTTTTTAGGTATTTGATAATCTTTTTGTTATTAGTCTCTTCAAGTGCATCAATCAGCTATTCAAATGTCTCTATCCAAACTATACATCTATCACCAAAATTTTGATTTTTGGCGGTATCGAACGGTGGTGGTGGTTTCAGGAATGCAATAGCATTGTAGACCAGTGTGGAACTTACTGAGTTGGGAAGTATCAGTCTTTCTAATGCTGCTTGATGATCACTGCGGCCTTGTTTGTGCAAACTATGCCTGAAACCTTGCGACTTCTGACGTCAGGGTGGTCTTTGACATTGACTGGAAACATGGCTTCTCTTTTAGCTGTCATCTGAAATATTTCACTATTCCGAAAGATGCTCTCTGCTCTTTATTCTTCAAAGACCTGTGAAGTTGTTCTGAGCGCCACTCAGCAGTTTTGTTGGCTAGCCACCTAGGATATGGATGGCTCTGTAAGTACATCCATGGACACGTCTCCTTGAGTCACTTCACCGAGTACAGCAGTATGATTTTTCTCAAAGTCCCTTTGCACTTTCTGACACCTGGTTGATCTCCGCCTTTCAGCACTTCTGTTGGCAGCCTTATTTAGCAATTTTTGATTATCAACGACTGCTCTTTGAAAACCTGGTTGTATCCACCTTCAGTGTTAACACTCCATATAAAGTATGACTTTAACTTGCATGGCAGCAAGGTACCTTTATGTATGGCCTGACCAGCAGGTTCTCGGCCAACGACGTGTAGAGTCTCTGCAATGCTTTTGTTTTCTTAAACTGCTTCACAGTGGCTGGAGCTGTGCTTTGACTCCACATGCATTAAGCGTCGATTCCATACTTCGACAACGGCACATGTGGCATGCACAAGCATTTTGCTTGGATCACGGCAAACTCTCTAGGAGAGCACTGTCGATCTTCGTGTTACTTATCCCCTATCTTGCCGCCAATTGTAAAGTACTCCCCAGCACGGGTAGCCACCAATGACTACGCCACACACAATGCTTAATATTACACATCTTTATTCTTATGCATGCAATCATGACCTCAACATTCGAAACCAGACTTCCTTGCATTTCGCTCTATCACTTACGTCACAGCTCTACAGAATCCATCGGAGGCCAAAAGGGTTCCGTCATTGCTAACTCACAGGACACTACACCCTACACTGGGCTCCCAGCCCTATTGTTGCTGTCAGTACCAACACGTACCAATTGATTAGTACATACTTCTTAGTTCCCCCTAGTTCTGTGTCCTTCTTTCGCTGTACATTCCTTACTAGTTACCTCCATTTTTTTAGTGCCCTGATGTAGCCATTAGAAAACACATAAGCACTTTATAAAACGCCTTAAATAAATAGATTCTTTATTGTTATATATTTACGATGTCTCGAAAGACCTTCAACTGCTTCCACCTTTCTTCTACAAAAGTGTTATCAAAGACTCTGCAAATGCCTGTCAAATTGATGGGGTGTCTCAGGATTATTCGTGGGCTTCTTTAAGGGAAATTTGTATTGGTGGTAAATTTCTAAAGTGAATACAGAGCTAATATCAAGCCCCTGCAGCAAGATTGGTTATGGGGGTGAAATATCCCAAACATTTTGGATCTTTCATGACATGTGACAGGGGTCCCCAATGGCTCCTCTTTGCTATAAATCTGGAACCGTAAGTGTGTCATATTTTAAACAATAAGGATATATTTGGATTACATTGAAGATTACGGCATATGCGGTTGTGGCGATTATTCCTGAGAGGCAAAACACACAATAGCGCACATCGAAGACCAGTCTGCCCATTTTGGGGCCATATCAGGTTATAAACTTAATACTCATAAAACTAAGGTCATTCTCAATATATATTAATATGTTACAGACTGTGCAATACAATATATCTTGGTATTAAGATCGCCAGTCAGGTCAATAATATTGTACATGTCAATTATGAAGAATTCCTGAAGAAATGCACAGCACAACTTCCTCTTTGACATTGATTCCCTCTTAGTATTATTGGAAGATGCAATATCCTAAAAATCAATATTCTCCCGAAATGTTTGTATTTATTTAGGGCACGGCTTAATTCAGCTATTAGTAGCTTTATATGGGGATATCAACAGGCACCCTGATCTCGTTGCAAAATCAAGCTCCCCATTTAAAAAGGTGATTGAGCATTACCGGATTTTATAATATACTATTGAGCATCATTTGGAAAACGCATCCAATCTCTTCGAAATGAGAGTAACGATTCAAAAAATCAACTTATATACCACATTGCAATTAGCAGTAATGTCAATCATTTTCTTTGTGGCCATACACATACTATTTATTATAAATGAGTGCGCTTCAAGGTTTTTGTAGATACCAAGAAAATATGGAATGAGTGGTGCCCGGATTATCATATTCATGCCGTTCACTTCATATACTCCCTTGAAAAATCACTTCTTTTTACCTCCTATTTTTCACGGTTATAATAAATGTATGTCATCAACCGTGACTAAAATGCTTTGTCCTATTGTATGACAGAGATATACAGCCTCAATCAGATCTACCACAAAAATATATTTTTTAAATATTTACAGATATACGATTTTTTTAATCATCACATAAGTTTCTGCAATACTATCAATCTTATATTATGATTGAGAAGTGGTATCAAACAGAGAATTATATCGGCTCATAAGTAGCTGTGCAAGAGATGATCTCATGAATATAGTTTTTAAGTGGACTGATAAATTAGGAACTTTAATATACTTAGAGGAGCTAGAGGAAGACTTTAGTGGAATTTATAGCTTTGTTAAATCCATCAATTTGAGACTTCAACAATTTAGAACAACATGTATAATATATCATACTCCTGAAAAAATACTGAATCTGCTATGCTGAAGAATAAAGGGAACCTGGGCATCAAACGTTTAAGAGAAATTTGGTTACCACCGTTTTAAGAATACCTTTTGTATACTGTAGCCACAAGCTGTATCTGACTAAAGTGTTTGAATGTTTCTATTATTATCTGTTCTCGCAATTTTATTTGTTGCATTTCTAGTAATGAAATGTATTGTATGCTATATTATCTTTTAACCACTCCTTTCATCCAATAAAAAATTTAAAAAGCAAATGCCCGTCAAGTCAATACCAGTCACACACACTTACGTGCCACAGGTAAAGGCCTTCCTGTGATCTACTGTAAAAATAAAAGAAATTGAAATAATAAGGTACAGATCTACCAAGAGATTGGTCCCCAATCTACAAGTGTTGGCACAAGTGTTTCTACAGTTTTAGCTGTAAGTATCTGTGAATGGGCTGTCCTGGAACAGGCTCTTCCTGTGTGCATAGATATGGAGAGTACAGGGAAAGATAGGAAATGTGGATATGTTAAAAATTCCTGAGCTAAAAAGCTGGGTTGTTCAACATGGGTCAGCCTTTGCAGTAGGCTTTTAGTTGCCAAGACAGAGTGCCATTTTGGTGGTGCTCACATTACCTCACCTCGTAGTACTATGGGGTCAGCAATGATAACCCTGGATTTGAAAATCTTTAGGTGTTCCTCCTCTTACTAGATGGTAATATTTGCAGAAAAAATGCTCCTCTGGTCTTTGACAATTTTTAAAGTGCTGTTTTGGCTAGGGACAGTCCATGGGGCTTTAGTGGGTTGTGCCTCCTAGTCTTGTAAATCAGGTCAATAGGACAATGCTGGTTTCCTGTTATAACCAAGGCATTTTATCTTCCATTGGACCTTTGAATAGTTGTGTAATGCAAATGTTGCCTTAGCTTAAGGAGACAAATTCTTTTTTGTGGTTTGCAGTAGATACTCTGGGGAGATTTGAGACCTACCACACAAGAATAGTGTCTATCCAGCCAGTACATTTAGCTGGGGGGGCAATATCCAATCTGTAGCTGTCCATCAGTTTCTATGTATCGCAATGGTGTGGTACCAGAGTATTGTTTCTCCTTAAGGCATAAGACACCATCCATAATCATCCTGTCTTCCTGAGGGATATGGCCCATATAGACCAATCACGCTGTAGAAGGGCCAGGATCTGTTCCATCAAATGAACCCACATTGCTATTGAGAACTTATTCCGTACCAGTGATCAATTCCAGCTTCATTACTAATGAAAATAATGTGTTTCTGGGTGGATCATCCTGATGCCACCATTGTGCCACTGATTAGTTGCTTGTACCTATCCATGTTATACTTGCTTCTGTAATATAAACCGCAAATGACCCACTTGTGGTTCTGTGCACCACACTCAATGTTCAAGGTACCTGTGCTACATAAAAATATTTCCTTTAAAGTGCTTTGCTCATTCTTGCTGTATCTAAAATAATAAAAATGTGCATGTGTGTATATTGCGTTATGATGCAGCCCCCCCTTGCATCCCAGTAGAGTGAGTGACCTTCTAAGACTACAGTTTGGCTAATGGCCCCTTTGACTACAATTTGGCCTATGCTCGCCTTAAGTCACCCCTCCTTTGCCCTAGCCTGTCCTGTACCCTCTCATACCCATGACACCTTAAGCCCCAGTCTTGCTTGTTTTACCTTGGGCCCAAGTCTGGTGTTTGTGGCTCCTTACACTCCAGTCTGGCATTTGTGGGTCCTTACACTCCAATCTGGCATTTGTGGCTCCTTACACTCCAGTCTCACTTGCCTTCACCCCTTATGTACCAGACTGGCCTGAGCTCCCTACCCACTTAAATTCTCATCAGGTCTGTCATTGCTTAGCAATGCTCCTTCCTTCGCATGCTTTTTTCCTTATAGGTGGGCCCTGAAATAACGAAGTGGCCATGGCTGAAAACTAAAGTTGCTGTGACTATTAGAAGCCTGGTTAAGAAGGTTTAGTTATCCCCCACTTCCTCCCACCGGAGCTGAGAGGTAGGGGATGCAGCACTATGATTCAATTCACAAAGCTGCACCTGACAGGGACACTTTTCAGAAATAACTGGGTCAAGTCAAGTCAAACTTTAGTTTGCATTAGTTAAAATGCATAAAAGTACATACACAGTAAAAAGGAAGTCAAAGGAGGCAATTTTCATAAAACGGGACAAATACATAATCTTAAACAAAAACCATGACATTTATCTCATCTTCAGTGCATATCTATATATTGTTTGTGTCACATTCGCTTCCATACTAATTAAGTCATAATTCATTTTTTATGAGAGTAGTTGATATATAGCATAGTGACAACACATTAACAATAGTCCTCGATTGCAGCTCCCGATGTCCCATTGCATTCTTGTATGTGTAGTTAATACATTACATGCATTGATGGGGAGAGCAATTGCCATGCTGTAGTGCATTACTGTAGGGCCGGCGATTCAACCATACAACTGGGCAGTGCGCTGAAAAGATACAAAGCAAGTGTTAAGAAAGCAGTTTACAACCCAAAGGAAAAATACTAAGGGATGCTTCTGACAAGCCAACACGTGTGTCTAACAAGGAGGAAAGAAAGCAACATCATCTGGGTAGGGCGATGAGAAACAGACAGGGATAGGGAACTTGGAAAAGCTAGGGAGAGATTATGAGAGAGCAGATCAGAGAACCGGAGATTGAGACATAGCAAGAGTGAGTGAGATATAGCAAGAGTAAGCTGAAGGAAAAGGGACAGAAGATGGAGGACAGAGAAAAAAGCAAGAACACTGTGTTTAGTGAGCAGTAGAAGCGAGAAAAAAGATGGAGGGAAGAGGGAGAATAGAAAAACGGAGAGCTACACAAACCATGGAGAGAATGAAAGAATATAGGGGCCGATTCACAGAACTAATCTGAGATAAAATCCTAAACTTACTACTTTTGGTATTCACAGAAGGTATTTAGTAGTAGTAAAGTTAGGACTCCTAACTTTACTACTACTAAACTGAGATAAAATCCTAAACTTACTACTTTTGGTATTCACAGAAGGCATTTAGTAGTAGTAAAGTTAGGACTCCTAACTTTACTACTACTAACTGTCTTTTGTGAATACCGAAAGTCGTAAAGTTAGGACTTTAGTATGCATGTAAAGTGACTGGCTGCCTGACCCTAATATGGTAAGTGTCTGTCAGGCTGACCTTTGCTCAACCCCTCAGACACTCATCATGCTTTGGGAAATGGAGGGTGGCAGAGCCCTGCCACCCATAATGAAGGCCAGCCACTGTCTCCATGTACATCAGTTTGTCTTATACAAAGTCACTTACCCTCTTGTACTCTGCCAATGACTGTTTTTCATTTAGCCTTCTTCATCTTTAATATAAACAGGATTTATGTTATTTTTACAGAGGAGGTCTCTCAGCACTATTGACTGATGGCCCGTATTTATTGCTAACCAATACAATTGCACTCATTTTGTGGGACTGAAAAAAAGATGAAAAACTATAGGTTGCATGACATAGGCATGCATGGCTAAACCATGCGTGCCTCTACAATGCAGCCCAAACAACAAATGTGTCTGAAGAACACATTCCTTTACCACGCATGCCTTTACCACTGAAAACAGGTTCTGGACCTGTTCTATAGACACAATACGATGTTTTTTTTTAGCAGCATGGAAGCGTAGCGGGGAGAAAATTCGTTGTAAGCCACCCAATTGATTTCGAGTCCCCTTGGATATCTAGTAACCACAGACAACTAACTAAAGTTAGTTTAGTTTATTACAAAGCCAAACATAACTGGACATAAAGGCACCTTAAATTTAGAGTGTAAAAATACATCAGAATTAGCATAAAGCCAAATCTGCGTATCCAATTAAGATGATGTAGCATAAACAATACAATCAATTCAAGAAGTAGAATGCAGAGGATCAGAAAGCATGAGTTCAAATTTCCCTGCTTCGTAGGTTGATGTATAAAGAGCATTAATCTATCCCTACACTAACACTGAGTTGACATCCCTACTTAAGCATCTTCAGGAGGAAGGAAAAAATGGTGTCAGCATGTGGAGTCTTCTAAAAGAAGTCTCCCCACAATTAATGGGACATATAGCAGAAAGCTACTGAGGCAGAGCTTGATCTCAGATGCTCTCTCTCCAAAGGCAGAAAAAGAAGTGGGAACTCTCCCTACTCGCATCATCACGTTATTCGTAGATAACTTTCCCAGGATTCATTGAGGATCACGCCATTTGCTCTGAGTACAATCCTAAAGGTATTTTTCCATGGGACAATGGTGTTCTTCTCTTGCAACAATTTGTCCTTGGTTTCTAGGCCTTCTCCTGTGCAAAACACAAAACACATCCTTTATCGACTTAAGCCACATGATTGCAACTTCTTCTCTTCTTTCCTGACTAGCAAAAAACAAAGACATTATTCTAGCTAGCGAGAACTCTTCTTTCACCTGCAACACAAAATGTGAGAAAGAACAAAGTCCACGGCATATGAAATTCAAACTGCTAATTCTAAAGCAAGAGTTTCCAGGGAACTGCATTTTAGGCCTACAAATTTAAGCTAACATAAGAAAACAGCATATGAGCTTTAAGAAGTTGCATAAAATATAAGGCACTTTCAGTTAATGCATTTACCTACATGTAATACGACACAGTCAATAAACATTTCTTAGTACATTATTAATTGTCAGTTTCACAACACGAAATCTTCATTTTAATGTTTTCTGCTGGTTACATTTACTTTCCACGTTAATTCTCCATGTTACTTTTACAATGGCCTAAGCACATCATGTTTCAGGTTTATACATTTCAAAATTCTAATAATTCATGTTATTACAACAAAGGATTATATGTGGGTGCGCTCTACACGTGTGATTATAGTGCACCCCTACAAATAAAAGGTGATTTCTGCTACATCAGTTCCCCCCTCTGATGACGTTGAGTCATCACAAACCCTCCAAAATCCCTGTAGAGTAGACCAATCTAAACAGATGCCGTAGGTAGTCTCCTCAGTCTGAACTCCTCTAACTGCTTCAAATTCTCATAATGACTGTCCTGCAGTCTTTCCATCCTTCTCTCTCTTTCTCTTAAGGAGTTCTCCACTTGCTTCTCATATGCCATTTGTATGACCTTATCATACCTATGAAGATGATAACACAAACTACAATAATTATGATTGGCTTCAAGATATATAGATAGTGCACCCCTACAAATAAAATGTGATTTCCTCTACATCACCACACATGCCTTTACCATGCAATTTTATGGTAAAGGCATGATTTATAAAGGGATGTGTGGTAAAGATAACACTCCAGCCCCTTTGTCTTGAGCCCTAAAACCCTGGTCCCTGCCCTATAAACAACCTGACCTCCCCCTTATCCCTAAAAACTACCCCACCCCTAAAGCTACCCCGATCACCCCTGCCCTGAGCACTACAACCCTGGACCCTGCCCTATAAACAACCTGACCCCTCCTGAGCCCTAAAAACGACCCCATCCCTGAAACCTAAAACTACCCGCCCCCCCCAGCACTGAGCCCTAAAACCTCGGCCCCTGCCCTATAAACAACCTCGACCCCCCTGAGCCCTAGAAACTACTCCCCACCCCCGATCCTGGTATCAGCCCCTCTTACCTGTCCGCGTCGAGCTTTCTGTCCCGACGCTTCCTGTTCCTGATCTTCCCATTCGGACATCTAGACTGCGTACTGCCTTAACCACGCATATGCGTGGTTAAGGCACATAAGTGGTTAAGGCAAGCGTGGTTGCTCTTGCAGGCAAATGGCACACGTGACTCTGCCCAAGTTGTAAAAGCTGTTTCCCAAAACGAAGTGAACCCACCCAGATTCGAACTGGTGGCCAACGGATGGAACAAAGAATCCCCCAGTAGGTTAATTTTTCCTCTGAGCCAACAGAATGCTTTTCACAAATTAATATTTATCTATGGTATCTATGGTGTTTTTTCCAGTTACAAAACTAGAGAAACGTACAGAATGCACTCCTAGTCAACTTTAAGTGATACAAAAATCTTATACATCTTATACCAAATTCATTGGTTTTTGAGTCACTCATGAATGGTGAATATATATAGGAAGAGCTAATGGGCCAGATGTACGACCCGTTTTTGCATGCGAAAACGGGTTTGCGAACCCGTTTGCGCATGCAAAAACATATTGGGCCATGTACATAGACCATTTAGCGAGTCACAATATTTTGCGATCTCGCTAAATATGTTTTGCGACTCGCTATTTGGAAGGGGCGTTCCCTTCCAAATTGCGAGTCTCTAAACAATGTACTAATAATGTTTTGCGACCGCAATTGCGGTCGCAAAACACTCGCAATTACCACCTACTTCAAGTAGGTGGTAATGCATTTGCAAATGGGAAGGGGTCCCCAGGAAACCCCTTCCCCTTTGCAAATGCATGCAAAATAATTTTTTAAGGGCAGGCAGTGGTCCCAGGGACCACTGCCTGCCCTTAAAAAATGAAACGAAAACGTTTCATTTTTTTTTTTTAAATGCATCCCGTTTTCCTTTAAGGAAAATGGGCTGCATTTAAAAAAAAAAAGCTGCTTTATTAAAAAGCAGGCCAGATATAGTGGTCTGCTGAGCCCAGCAGGCCACCATCCCTGGGAGGGCCGGTATTCACAATGGGCTCTCAAATTGCGAGAGAATAATTAATATTAATGAGCCTCGCAATTTGCGACCCCATTGGGAATTGCAAAACAGTGTAAGCACACTGTTGTACATTTCATTTAGCACCTCGCAATTTGCGATTCGCAATGTGTCGCAAATTGCGAGGCGCTAAATGAAAGGGTCGTACATCTGGCCCAATATCTCATGACAATGCTAAAACAGACGTAAACAGAATGAAACGTTTTTTTAATCACCCACATAGCTTCAGAATCCCACATTTTTCCCAAAAAATACCAGTGTCTCATTCATATCTTCAGTTCTGTCCAATAGAAGACAATACCAACACAGTAATAGGGGAAGCCAGTAGTATAAAACCTAGCTTTGTGAGTTGTGGTGGTCTATTCTCTGATACAAGTAAAAACATTCAAACCAAAATCCCTCACCTTTTTTTTCTCCTAGAATCCTACATAACTCCACGATTGCCCCATGCACCCTGTTTAGCCTCTCTCACACTCTGTGGGATATTCACAAGAAAGTGCGCTAAACATCTCCCAAAAATGTTAACGCAACTTTACATATCGCAGTCTATCGCGGGAAAATAACCCCGTGTTAACGTTGAATTCACAACACGGTGATAGCATGCGATAGTCTCCCGAAAACGCGGACAATGTCCGCGATACAACAACCGCTACGGTGATAAAAACCCAAACCCCAACGCAAAAAAACATGCGATGGGCCAAACCGCGATGAGGAAATCAGCGATAAGTAGCGCCAGGCCTGCAATACACACAGGGCAGATGGGAAAATCACTACAAAAGTACAAAAAACACACAAACACAAAATAACCAACCCCGAAGCACCATGGAGGCAGCCGGAGCAGGCGCAGAGGACGAGCGGAACCCCAAAAGCACCCCAGTCGACCAGCCTGGGATCTCGGGGACAGGGAAGGGCAAGGACAAGTAGAAGAGGAAGACGAAGTTCAGTCCGCAGGAGAATAGGATCCTGGTCACGGAGGTGATGGAACACCATCAAGAACTGTTCATCACCTCCAACGTGTCATTGGGCACCAAAAATGGGATATGGCAGTCCATCGTGGACAAGGTGAATGCCGTCAGAGAGCACAAGAGGTCAATGGACGAGGTCAAGAGGCGATGGATTGACATCAAGCGCAAAACCAAGGAGAAACTCGCAGGCAACCAGAAGGCAGCAATGCAGACTGGAGGTGGGAGCCCAGCGCCACAGCTGGAGCTGGATGACATGGAGGAGCTGGTGTCGACAGTCATCAGTGTGGAGACAGTGGCAGGAGTTGGGGGAGCAGACACTGCTAGACACGACACAACACAACAGCAACAGGGTGAGTAACCACCAGGTACTGGGGGGACGGGGGGAGATGGGCACAATAGCACACGTGCACAATCAAGCAGAGCACAGTGCACACCCACAATGACTCTGGATCATGGCCCTGATCTACAGACTGTCACAATGTACATTGCCATGCTGTCTGAATGTGAACATGTACCATGCGGCTACATAAATGTGGACACATTGTAACACAGCATCTCCCCTTCACATTGCAGGGGCACCGTCAACATCTCCTGCAGAGCAGTCCCAGCCACTCTTCACTGATGATGAGGAGGACACCACCAGCATCGACACCCAAGCCCTCCAAGACATCGTCGAACTCATCCGCCAATCACCTCCAGGACCAGGGCAGACCAGCTGCATCAAGGAGACCCCACCCACTCCACAAACCACCCAGCAGGAGGCACCCACAACCCCGGCTGTCTCCCAAGACCCCCCGGAACAACACATGGCCTTCCAACGCCGTGTGTTGGAGGGCCAGAGGGAGATGGCTGAGCAGGTGCAGGTGGGGTTCGACCTCATGGCTACCAAACGACGCCATCCATGGGTGTCTGAGTCCCATCAGGGACCACCTCCAGTCCCTAACGGACACCCACAGGCCGCTCCATGGTCTCCAACTAGCCCTGGCTGACATCGCTGGAGTCATGACTCGGAGACAAGAACACCTGTCCGCTCAGAGTGGCTCCAGCGATCTGAGCCGTGAGCTGGCACACATGCGGAGGCTCATGGAGCACATGGTGCGGATGGAGGCGGAAAGGATGGCAGCCACCGCTGCACATCAGCAAAATGTAGCTGAATCTACCATGCCCTGCGTATCCTCATCATGGCATTGCTGCCACAAGGCGTGGCGCAGATGAATGCTGCTGCTCCTACACCATCCACAGCTCCGCCCCCTGCTGTGTCGGTGCCTCACAGTGCGGCAGGCATTTGCACTCCGGCACCTGATGTGTCACTGCCACACAGTGCGGCAGACAATCCACCTCCGGCCCCTGATGTGTCAGTGGCACACAGTGCCGCAGCCGGAACTGCACCACCCACAGGTGGGGCAGAGCACACACCCGAGGACGTGGATGGGCTTGAGATCAGGAGCAGGCACTAGCATTCATGTCCGCCACCTGGCCTGTTGCAGCTTGGTGCCGCACATGGCCCCAGGACCTTCCACTGACCCCCTATACACTCTGCTGCACTCACCTTGGACCGCGACATGGACTGCCATATCCCCTTTGGTGACCAATGACACGGCGACCAGACTGCGGACTGTACCCTTCCTCTTCCGCTGTACTTGTCATTCCCCGATGGACTCTGGCTGGCCCTCCACGGGCCAATATTGTGAAGTGGGGTTGGCATGGCCCTGTACTGCTCCAGCTGCAAAACTCCACTGGATGTGCATTAAACATTCAGAAACGCACTGCTGTGTCATGTCTTTCATCATTCAGGTATGAATGTGTGGATGAATGTAGTGTCAGTGATTCCCCCAAACGTCAATGATGCTCATCTAGTGGGATTCCAGTCACAGGGTGCTACATTGCTGATTGCGTTCCTGAGGCCATAGACACTACAACAGGGACACACGCATTAGTCACTTCCTTGTCCGGACATGGACTGAACCACGCCCAGAGCCCCCGAGGCATTGTTGCAAGCCCTGCGCTGGTCCGGCAAACGCCAGGCCAGACCACTCCGCTTACGCTCCGAGGGGGGCCACATGGCTACAAGTCCAGGTTTACACGCTAGTGGTCTGCAGGTCACTGGTCTAGTTGTCAGCATGTCACGGCCACTCCCTGAGGGCATGTTTGCACACACACCACACCCATCCGGCACAGGCGTCACAGGCCATGTGACCCCGCCAATATAAGGGGCCGACAACGTCACATTCCCCACATGAGTTGTTGCGCACAGGGTTAGTGGCACCCGAAGCCATGCAGCCATCACGGGCCTACCACCACGTGGCGCTGACTGGGGTTGCACAGGGTTAGTGGCACCGAAATTGCTGAGCGGGTGTGCAGCCTGCGATGATGACGTGTGCACTGATGTGGTCTCTGCCATTGATGCCTCTGGACTCAGCGTCATGTGTGGGACCTGATGGGCCGCGGTGCGGGTCCGCATGATGTGGAGCATGCCATGGTGGTGGGACCGGAGCCTGGAGCTTGCACGGGCACGTGGTGTGCCCACTGGTGGACACACCGTTGGCAGCAGGTGAGCAGTGGGGCCTGGGTGCGCAAGTGCGGACAGCCAGCGCTGGCCGGCGGGAGGGGGTAGGGTGAGGCTGCATGTGTGCACAGGGACGGACAGGCGTTGTTGCTGTGTGCAGTGAGATGGACTCTGCCATGATTGACTCTGGCCTCGATTACAGATTGCAGTCCGGGAGGCTTGCACTGTGTACCGGCATGTGGTTGGAGACACACCGGTGGCAGCAGGTGAGCAGTGGTGCCTGGGTGCGCGGGGGTAGGAGTGTCCCTCCCTCTCTCTCTCTCTCTCTCTCTCTCCCTTCCTTTCCTTCTCTCTCTCTCTCTCTCTCCCTTCCTTTCCTTCTCTCTCTCTCTGCCTTCCTTTCCTTCTCTCTCTCGCTCTCCCTTCCTTTCCTTCTCTCTCTCTCTCTCTCTCTCCCTTCCTTTCCTTCTCTCTCTCTCTCTCTCTCTCTGCCTTTCTTTCCTTCTCTCTCTCTCTCTCGCTCTCTTCCTTTCCTTCTCTCTCTCTGCCTTCCTTTCCTTCTCTCTCTCTCTCTCCCTTCCTTTCCTTCTCTCTCTCTCTCTCTCCCTTCCTTTCCTTCTCTCTCTCTCTGCCTTTCTTTCCTTCTCTGTTTCTCTGTGTCTCGCTCCTTTGATGTGCGCATGACACACGTTCTGATTTGGTGCTTTATTTTCCAGGCTGTGACATCAAGATTTTCCCGGACGGACCAGACAGGAGTCTTCCGCATTGGTGTTTTGTGTTGTATTTCAATAAAGTTTTTGGTTGTTACTTCAATGATGAGTGACTGTTTCTCGTTCTTCTGACCACACGTGTGTTTCTTGTTGTCATTGTGCGGCATCATGCACTTTTTGTGGCTCTTGTGTCGTGCACGGTATGTGTTTGTCCGGGGGGGGAGGTCCGGGGGGAGGGTCCGGGGGGGGGGCCTGGGAGTGGTGGTGGTGGTTGTTGTGGCCCTCATGGGTCTCCGAGCTGCATGATCATTGGCTCCATGGCATCTGTGGGTCTTCAGATGTGGCTCTGGCCTGGGCTTCCTTTCATGCTGCAGGTAGTCGTCCTGCTCAACACCAGCAGAAGCCAGGTGTTAAATCCCTGCTGCTACCGCAGCTTATCGCCTGTTTTTGGTTCGCATCGCAGATCTGGCAGTTCGTTGTGAATGTGGTGTAGTGGTGTTTTCGTGTGTTTTTGCACGGGAACGCCTACTCTGCATCTCATTAGGGTTAGTTGATGGTGTCACCTGTGGAGGTAAAGTTTGCGGCAGTTATCGCTGGAATACTGGCGTTGTCTGCAGTTTGCACCCGCTTGTGAATGGGGCGTTAAATCTATCTCCACTTTTGATGCGTTAAGGTGGCGATAACTCGGTGATAAGTCCTTGTGAATATGCCCCTCTGTGTACCAGCTTCTCTTTCCCAGTTATTTGCAACTAGGTTTGTGTATCATAAATCCCATTCAACTTGAATACAATTTTTTAGAGTTTGTGCTCTTAGATTCCTCTGCCTTCAGGCCACACAAAGAATTTGATAAGTACTGTTCATGCTGAATTTGAAAAAAATCCATCTTCTCTAATTGAGGCTTAGGTTTTGAGGACTTCATATTCGCCGGCAGCGTGTGGGCAAAGGCCCAGCCTTAGCATTCCATTAGTCCTAATGTGAGCAGTAATGTTCTATTTAGTGGTGGCATTTTGCATCAGAAACCATGGGCAGTTAGTGCCAGGAGATTGCATTTGAATCTGCGTCCAAAAAGAGAAACTATCATTTTTCAGTCCATTTACAGTTTCTATATTATGCTAAAACATAGTCATTCTTTTTAAGTTAAAGGTCAGATATAAAGAGAAATTGCTTTGGCTGCTACCGTTTTAACGGCACAGCTACTAAATGATTCATTTGTAAAGCAAAGATTTCAGCAAAAAAATAAAGATGTATAGTGAATATAAAACACAGCCCCTCTTAAGATGTGCTTTGCATTGGTCATCGAGCATAATGTGATTCAGGAGAGAGCCATGAGAATTCTATTCGACGAAATTCATTTCTGTGCATTTGTGTTCATAAAAGAACGAAACCACTGGTAAAAAGAACGTGTCTTTATTCGCAAAACGAGTGCTAAAGGCCTGCAGGAGAGAACCAAGCAGTGAAAATTTGAGAATTAGACATTACATTTCAATGCAAAATTTGACACGCTTTGTTCGGAACTATTAACTGACGAAATAATAAGATGAAGAGTGGCGACTTGTGATCTTTAGAAAATGGCAGGGCTTAATAATTCTCCCATCTTCTAGGGAAAGAAGCGACTGCGCCTGACTTCTCATTGGAATAGCTGTGGGGGATGGACAGGGAGGCATTAACCTCCAACCCCAAGCATATTAAAAACAAAAAGAGTTGGACTAAAATAGTGCATTTTAAAGCACAGTTATCCAATAAATATGCTCAAAATCTGTAGGCTCTGAAAGCGCACTCATTAGAAGTTCAAGTACTTTCATGGTGTGCCAAGCCAAAATAGCTTGATGCTCCCCAAGAGTTGCCCCCATACTTTGCAAAATGTTCAGTGAGCTTGTTAGCGCTTCCTGCCACCCTAAATGAAATATCCCAGGGATGTCCTATCTAATGCTAAAAATAGATCACACATGACAGCGCCAGTCTTTTACCATGGGTACCCCTTTGTCCAAGAAACAAATTGAGTATGCCAGCATTTTTCTCTGGGTACCATACATGTCAAAAATTGCTTCCAACATGCCAGCTCCAGCATTTTTGCAGTGTATCAGATATGCTAAGAATTGCCTCTAGTATTCCAGATCTAGTGGGAGACCCAAAAGCGTAACACACTAATTCACAGTTACTTAGATTCACTCACTCATTCACCCACATTATCACTCAGATTCCTTCACACTCAATCATTCCTTCTCACTCACTCACTCACTCACTTCCACTCTTACTCTCAATCACTTTCAGTCTTAGGGGCCGATTCCGATTCGGGCCGGAAATCTCTCCGACCGAGCCGGACTCGGAGAGATTTCCGACCGAATCGGACCCTGGCAGCCCGACCGAACGAGTACGATGCGCACGTATGCCATCGGACTCGATTCGGTCGGACTCCCATTGAAGTCAATGGGAGCCAGTCGTACGACGCGTACACGGGCTCCCATTGACTCAATGGGCACGACGTGAACAAGGGCACCCCCTACAGTGTGTTCACGTCGTTGCGGGTCACGCCGCACATGCACGTGTAGGGGGGACCCATGGGTCCACCCTGTGTGCGACTCGCATGCCTACGCTTCCAGGGGGGTTCGACACGGACCCCCAAAGTGCGGCTCCGACAGCTCCTTGGAGCCGGACTGCGCGAGTCGGTCGGAGCGGTCGAGGTGCGCATCGTACTTACCCGGCCGGGGAACGTCTCCATTGCGCGGTGCGAGTCATCCCCGTGCGAGTCGGTCGGAGCGGTCGGGTCCTGCGAACGAGTCGGTCGGAGATTTCGCGAGCGCACGCATCGTACTCGCTCGCCCGGACGCACGTACGATTCGGTCGGGAAATAGGGCTCCGAATCGGTTCCGGTAAAGCCGAATCCGATTCGGAGCCCTACCGGCCGAGATTGGAATCGGCCCCTATGTCTCACTTATTGTCGCTCACTGCCTCACTCAGTCTCATTTCCATTTTAACTGGTTCACTTGCCTCAGCCAGACAAGTTCTGATAAAGATACTGATTTACCAAACACCATGTTGTGTCTTGGCTTTGAGCAATTGGTGGAGAGTCCCACTCATTGTGCGGGCCATATGCTGCATGGCGCCCCCTACAGTGTGTTCACGTCGTTGCGGGTCACGCCGCACATGCACGTGTAGGGGGGACCCATGGGTCCCCCCTGTGTGCGACTCGCATGCCTACGCTTCCAGGGGGGTTCGACACGGACCCCCAAAGTGCGGCTCCGACAGCTCCTTGGAGCCGGACTGCGCGAGTCGGTCGGAGCGGTCGAGGTGCGCATCGTACTTTCCCGGCCGGGGAACGTCTCCATTGCGCGGTGCGAGTCATCCCCGTGCGAGTCGGTCGGAGCGGTCGGGTCCTGCGAACGAGTCGGTCGGAGATTTCGCGAGCGCACGCATCGTACTCGCTCGCCCGGACGCACGTACGATTCGGTCGGGAAATAGGGCTCCGAATCGGATCCGGTAAAGCCGAATCCGATTCGGAGCCCTACCGGCCGAGATTGGAATCGGCCCCTATGTCTCACTTATTGTCGCTCACTGCCTCACTCAGTCTCATTTCCATTTTAACTGGTTCACTTGCCTCAGCCAGACAAGTTCTGATAAAGATACTGATTTACCAAACACCATGTTGTGTCTTGGCTTTGAGCAATTGGTGGAGAGTCCCACTCATTGTGCGGGCCATATGCTGCATGGTGTCTTTACTGACAATTCTCAGTTAACCATGGTGGATGTTTTACCATTATGTTGGTCAGCGCATCACTCTATCTTATTTAATATAAAAATTACTCAAGATAGACAAGTCCCTACTCGATCTTGCTCTTTACAAACATACCGTCAATGGTGTAAAATTGAAGCTGGTCTGTTTAACCAGCTCCAAACTGACTCACAGCCTGAATCGACTGAAGATCTTGAGAAGCTCACTACTAATTTCTCTAACTGGCTTTGTTCCTTGGCCCACTCATTAGCCCCTGCTAAGACAATTACTAATCACCGATGCAAACCTGTCTGCTCTATGGTTTTCCGAAAGGCTAAAATACCAAAAATATATCTGTAAGAAGCAAGAAAAGCTATGGAGGAAATAAAATACAAGCAGAAAATCGCAGCCTACAAGCCCATGATAAGGGAAGAAAAATCTCACTATTTTATTCAGGTAGTAGAGTTAGATAACAACTCAGCCAAAGTATTATTATCAACAGTGAAGAAGCTCTCTAAAGATCTTTCTAATAATATATCAGAAGTCAGTAATTTTGCAATACTTTGGCCTCCACTTTCAAAATAAAGTGAAACAAAATTTTCTCTATCTTCTACTCCCTCAGTGGAAGACAATAGGAAGTGCCTTCACAAGAATAGAAATTCCACTTTTTCGGAGTTTACCCACCTAAGTAAAGAACAAGTGATTGACCTGATTAAAGTCACTAAGGCCTTATTATGATTCCGGCTGGACGCTTTTTATTTCGGGAGTGGAACAAGTAGTCGGCAGTTTCACTCTCGATATTATGATGTGACCACCAGCACGGAGGTCAGGAACATAGCATTTACCATTGCGCCTTGTGCTGAGGCCCAAAAAAGGGCCGCAGCACAAGCTGCAATGGTAAAATGTATGTTTCTAAACATCTATGCACCATGTGCCAGGCACTATTTGGTGCCTGGCACATGGTGCATAGATGTTTTGGGGGGCACCACATGTGATCCCAGGCCCCACAGCGGAGGCCGACTTGGAAAGGCTCTTGGAAAGGGACATCCTATTCCCTACAGCGGTGCCTCCGCAGGCACTGCCTCCATTGTAGGGATTAGGCCTCTGACCAACTTCCTTGATCCTGTTGGAGGTGGTGGTCGGTCCCTCCGACGACATCGCTCTGACCATCTGCATCGTAATCCAGCAGGTGGACATATGCCTTGGATGTCGGACAGACCGCCACCGACAGCCTGTCGGTGGCGGTCCATCTGACATCCTAATAAGGCTAAGTCGGGTTCACCACTTGACCCATGTCCTGCTGCCATTATGCACTTGGCCCCTGGCACTTGGCCCCTGAGGCCATTGCTAACCATCTCACTGCAATCTTTAACATGATGATAACAACTGGGGAGTTCCCACTCAATGGGAAAAGCATCCATACTCCCATCTGCTAAAGAAACCTAGCCTAGACTCCAGTGACCCCAATAGTTATAGGCCCATTTCCAGGCTAGCCTTTCTGGCAAAAATGATTTATAATGCCTTAAATCAGCAATTCACTACTTTTATATAGGCACAGGAGCTCCTGGATCATACAGAGTTCAGTTTCAGGAGCTGTCACAGCACAGAAACTGCGCTGATAATGGCCACTGAGGAAATCAAGCATATTCTCGACAATGGTGGGCGTGCAGCTCTTAGTCTTTTAGATTTATCAGCAGCATTCAATACGGTCAACCACAGTCTGTTGGTTGACCATCTCAAGAGTATTGGGATTAAGGGTCTTGCCCTGTCGCTCTGAGCTCCTTCCTAAGTGGAAGGGAACAGATGGTATTCTTGAAGGAATTTGAGTCTGAATCTTTTGTCTTGCCTTGTGGAGTGCCCAGGGGTCCTCATTAAGCCTGCTACTGTTCAACATTTATGTCGCGTTTTTGGCAGTTCTGCTGAAGTCGTTCGGCTTTTCTTTAATATCCTATGCCAATGATACTCAAATTGTTGTGTCCTTCTCCGACTCACTTAACAACACATGTCAGAACTTCCACAACTGTATGCAAGCTATTAGCGAATGGATGGACAGAGGAAAGAATTTAGGCATCTTAATGGATAACAAGCTTGCTTTTGGAGACCAAGTGAATGCGACTATATCTACGGCTTTCTATACACTTAAGATAGTCAAGAAGATTCTGCCTTATATTCCCCCTCTTCAAACAACGGGGATAACTGCTCTAATCTTAGCAAAACCTGATTACTTCAGCGGCTTATACTGGGAAATGTGTCTGCAGTATGCTAATAATCTCCAGGCTCTTCAAAATGCAGCAGCTAGATTGTTATTGGAAATCCCCAAATTTTTGGAAGGATCATTGACTTTGTCTACCGCCTCCTTCAAAAAAGAAGTGAAAACATTTCTGATGGACAAGTTTTTGCCATAAGATCACACCTTTTGTTTATTGATTTTATACCTGTCTGTTATTCACTTGCTGATTTTGACTTCTACATTGCTGACTCCCTATGGAGGTAAAGCTTATTAATTTGTTAATCTTTAATGTCTGTTCTTCGTTCGTATATGTGACTAGTTCTTCATCTCACATCTATCTCCTACATTCCCTTCATGTAAAGCGCTCTGATACCCTCCTAGGTAATATTTGCACTATATAAAACTTTCTAAATAAATTAATAATGAGCGCGCTTCAAAGTCCTCTGTATCACCTTTGGGGCCTTACATGAATCAGGCCCAAAATTCCTCAAAGACAGGCTCAGATGCTACCAACCAGAGAGGCGGCTCTGCCATAGCACTGCCAGGCACATTGTTGTCACTAAATTTAAGCTTTCTTCCTAGGGTGGAAGAAGCTTTATGGTAGGGGCCTCGAAACTCTCAAACTCTCTTTCCCTGCATATCAAGACATTGCCAGAACTATTGTCTTTTAGAAAAGCCCTTAAAACCTGGCTTTTCAAAATTAGATGTGCTAGCTTTTTCTCCGTATCATTGCAGCACCTAGATGCCTCTAGGTAATTGTCGCACTTTATAAAAACGTTTAACATAACTCACTTTCCCATTGACTTTCTTGGTTACTCACTTTCCCACTCACCCGCACATACACTACATTTGGCAGACTATCTTTTTATTTACCGTCTGCTACATGTGCCATTCCACTTCAGCTGCTGGTGCATGAACTCTTAGACAGGCACAAAGTATCCTTCAGCTTCAATCACTAAAACAAGAAACTGAAAACTGAAGTATTTGCAGTGCATGCAGGTTTACAGTTTTAGATTCCGTCTTCTCCTGTCTCATCACAAGGTGGACCAGGATCAGTCAGACTCCTGACATCATGCCACCCTGTGATGAGATGGCCAAGATTGAGGTATCAACCTGATTGGTGGATGACCCTGTGCACTGCAGGGCTTAAGCTTAAGATGCCCAAGGCTACTTGTAGGGGGGAAACTGCAGCTCATGACAAATAGTGTGACACCTAGGCATGTCTGACCCCTGAGGCCTGGGCTGGGACTTCGTCGGCCCTTGACAGTGTGTCTGATGTCTAGCACACATGCCTCAATGCTCCTGCACTAGACATCAGACAGATTCACTGCTTCAAGTTGCTGCTCTACCCTTCAGTGGCATCATTTTGTATATTTTGTATATTAATAGTGAATATTAGGATATTAGAACATTGGAATGTTGGGAGCACCATTAAAGACAGTGGAGTGCTCCAGGCTTCTAATGGCTGGTAAAAGCCCAGAGCGCCAACATTCCAATGTTTGTCGTTCACAGCTGTTGCTGTGAACAAAGGCCTCTCGGGCTCCCTGAGGCCTCTGTTTTATTTGTTAGACCATTCTGTCCTCTAGTGGTGGAATGTTCTAATAGCCTTATTGCCCACCGTAGCTGGGCTATACCGGCCATTAAAGGCCCGCTCTCTTGTTCAATTCATATGTAGTGCATATGGAAACAGCTAAATTAATTGTATAGCACTGGTTTTAACACACAATACTATATTTAATATTTTGATGTTTTAATACGTTAATTGTGTTTATTGCTCAGTCACAGCATATTATTTCTATGTCTACTGTTATGAAGCAATTGTTGTAGCCCTAAGAGCTTAGCTGTCATTAATAAAACTATCCATGTTAGTCCGGTTACTTAATTTAAGTGGGCCCAACTTGGAATAAAAGCTATCAACCTCTGCTAATGAGGCTAGAAGATATGCTAAATAAAGACAACAAGCAGTGGTACCTTTTCACTATACGAGCTCAGGTTCATTCTTTGCTGTTTTGGGATGAAATAACCAAAGCTGGTTGTTAGAGAAGAATATATGGGTTAGAAGCCTGCAGCAGCTCTAGTGCAAGACATTCCAAAGGCCAGGAACAGCTCCAAATCCAGCTATGCATGGCCTTCATCCCCAATGGTGACCCATAGTTTGTAAATAACACCTACTGTGCAAGCCTTCAGCCTCACAGGTGCCCCAAAGGCCCTTTCTAGCCCCCGATGGTTAGAGCCCCTTTACCTTTGCCCTCCTCATCAGATATTGTTAAAACCGGAGATCCCTGCGCTGGGCTTATATGGCTTACAGCTTGTCAACTGCCATGCAGATTAATTATTCAGTTATTAGCAAATGGACACGTTAGAGGCACTTCAGTAACTATGCCCCCTCTTGGCAGTTTGCTATGGGTCCCCCAAATATCATACAGGCCCATGATTTAGCACCAAAGATTTTTAGCAAACTAAAGATATTTTGACCCACCTTTAACTTTTCCCCTTTGATATATCTGCCTGAACCTAGAGATTCCTGCACTGGAATTACCTTACTAATAGTCTGTGAAATATGATGATTCATTACCCAGTGTTTGGAAAGGGAATCACATTTAAACTTTCAAAGACATGAGAAACTGAATTATGACTTGCTGAGTCTACTGCTCGTGAGAGAATTCCTCAATGTAAACAATAATGGGAAACAGTGTTTTCTTTCCTGAGTTCTCATGCATTGTACAAGACATTTTGCTACATTTTTTGTTGCAATCCAGAACAGCTGCCTGAGAAACTGTCCTCTTGAACTCAATAATGTGCTCTTGAAAAAGGGGAATTGTTCCGACGTTGTTACATATTGGATTGCTTAAGGACTTTATAATTGTCTCACCTATTTCTCTACATTTTGTGTCTTCCTTATGTCGCCTGACACTCATCCTATACCAACTAACCAATGAACTGAGTGGTCTGATCACATGATGTGATTCCAGGAGGTGTCACCCCCAGAACCTTTAGAATATGATATAGTCTGATTGAACAAAAAAGAGGGACTGCTGATTGGCAGTTGCTGGTTGGCGCGAACATACATGCTGATGGTGATAGATGGGCTGCTGATTAACCTGTTACAGAGATTTTGCTGAAACCTCTTGGCAATTTTGAACTTGCCTGATGCAGACTCACCTGGCTCTCCTTTCCAAACTGACTCATATGCCATATGTGCCTAGTGGTCTCTTCCTTGCTGGGAGACTGCTTGAACTGGCATATTTCATATCCCTTCCTGAACTCTTGATCTTTGGTACACCTATTCAGGAATTTGACCAAATTATCTTATGATCAGATGCAAATTTACTGATGCACTTGTTTTACCTTAATTTTTGATAAACTATACTAACATTTCCAAATCGACTCAGCTATCATGATTATTTCTATCCAAGTAAATGCACATTCTTAATATGGGTTTACCATTGATCAAGAAAGCTCATATTAGGGAGATCTCAGAGCATCAACTCCTAATGCTATTATTCTGTATAGCTTTAACCGTGCTCCTGGTATGATTTTGGCTCACCTACGTTTCTTCAGGAGATTTGGGCTTGCTGTGATAATCCTTTACCTTTATAGCATTGTTTTGTGAGTAATTTACATGAGTTTAATTTCCAATTTGTAATTCAGTTATCCAATTCCTGGTCCTTATTGGATGAACATTGGGACCCTTATATCCAAACCCCTCTTGGCACAAAACAAGGTCCATCAGAGGACCAAGAGAATGGTATAAAATATATGATAGGAAGAAAGGAAGAAAACATTTTCGTGGGCCCAGCAACTCTACAGCAGTTGATCTGGTAGCATGTTGGATGATTTCCTGTCCGATGAGGTTAAGATATAATGAGGAAGCTCTACTGGGACCCTTATTGAGACCCTGGTTAAAATTTGACCGGATCCAAAGCTCTATGTTCAGTGGAAGGTGACCAAGTGCCAGTATTGGAGGAGTACAATGAAGGCGACGAGACAGTGGTGTGAGTATTAATAGGGTTGCGCATTGCTATTGCTAAAAGCTTAGATTGCGATAATGTGGCTGCGTGAGGTTATGCGAGGTACTTAGCTTTGTGCAGTAAAGTTGAAGTTGTTATCGGGTCCGAGGTGGCCTAAGATCCCGGGATATACACCTACTGGTGGTCTCAGTGTGGCATATACTGAGTAAGATTGTCTGCTGTGGTCTTGAAAAGTACTGTGCGTAAGTGAAGGGAACTTTCTATTAGTACGGTTGAGGAATCACGATCATTACAATTGTTCCCAGGGGACAGGCAATATTGGTTCTAACAATTCAAGTGAGGTTGCGCTGATCGAGATTTCACCCAGAGTGGGTGTTAGATAAAGGTAGATTGGTGTGTTTATTGAATCTTTTGAGTGAGGGGAATCTGTACTTCTTTTAGTGGAGCAGACAGGAGTTTTTGAAAACGCTTGCATTTTTGTGAAGATTGCTTAGGAGAGAACGCACACAGAGGATTGTGAGGGAGGGGTAGTTGCTGCATGGAGTGAGATGACAACGTCATAGGGTACCATGCTGGTATTGGTCAGTTGGTGTAACGCTGCGCTGGGATAGGTTGACAACATTGTAACGTGTCTCACTGGTATTGGTTGGTTGAAAATAAACAAGGAAGCGTATATTAGAGTTGTAGAGCGAATTATTTGTGAAGGACAATATTACATTTTGAGGAAAATGAAAATTTAGAAAAACTTAAACAGTTTTATGCAGGGAGATGTGCCCGTGCCCACTAGAGAAGGGGTACTAATACCACCCAATGGTACACCAGCTTTATACATGACCCAGGAGAGAGGATATAACACTTGCACATGGTTTGAAAACTGGATGAAATACACTGAGAAAGATGGACCTTTAGCTATTCCACAGTATGGAACATTTAACATTCAAATTCTTGAGATTTTGCAAAGACATTTGTATGAAATCAAACCACCTCCGAGACCCATGCAATTTGAAGCCCTTAGTGAATGGGAACACATAGCTCATCATAAAGAAAAACAAAAATTTCAGAGATGATACAAAAATGCTTTAAATCAAAATGTCAAGGCTAGATGGGATGCACAGCAGAAAGCTTGGAGAACAAAGATAGCTGAACCTGCATGTATCCCTTATTAGTTGCAGAGAAAGAAGAATGATAGAAGTGTAAGGAAAAGAAAAAGCACATTGAGGATTCCCAGACACTGACAGAAACTGATGATAGTGAAGATGAAATTGATGACTAATTCTTAAATAAATTATTGTTAAATCATCTGCCACTCTATAATGAGAATCAACCCCAGAGTGTAGGCAATTCTTATGGTGGGAAATTTCCAAACACACCTGTCATGCCAATAAGTCAAAATTCACACAATCCTTTCCTACCTGTAAACGATATTGCAAGGAGACCTAAAACAAATAATCAGGCTTTGCTAAACACTCCAGATTCCCTGACTGTTCCTGTAGTTCCGTTATACCAATCTGGGAGTAGGGGGACAAAACACCCCTACTTTAGCCATCTCTACTGGATAAGTGACTCAGTCCCTACCTCAACAGACCCGAGATCAGGACAGACAAATCAAGAACAATTAATTCCGACTTCAGCAAATGTTCCTAGTGGAACGAATGCAGGTTCAAATGCAGATTTGGCTCAACAAACCACTTCAGGTGGAAGGTCTGAAAATGGCATGGAAACCCCACAATGGGGAACCCAAAACATAGCAGGAAGAGCTCTCCAGTTGGGATCGTCAGATTCTAATGTGTCCCTTTTACGGTCCACTCCTGTTACAGGTGCAGAATGACGAAGCGAAGATTTGCTTGGGAATACCCCAGAAAGACAGATAGGCCCTACACCCAGAGAACTTAACAATTGGATCAGAGACATAGCTCCTTCTCTAAACAATAGGATTGCATAAACTCAAGGAACTACTGCCTCAAAAAATAGTAAGGACAAAACTCTTGATATAGCAAAACTCAAGGTGGAACTAGAAGAAATGATAATGGAAACTATAAGCCCCACTAGAATAGCTACTTATCAGGACAATGGACTACTGTTTGTAGGCAAGGATATTACCAGAAGTGCTCCAAACACACATGAGAAACTGTCTGAATTGGCACAGATGTATTGGATGGACATACAGAGATCAAAGACATTACACTGACCGTAAAGATTAGACTTTAGTAACAGAGACATTGAAAATATGAGACCTCGGGAATGAGATTACAAATCAAGGAGTTGTTAACTACACTCAGGAAATGGGGAGAGTTGGAAAGGTGGAAAGGAAGAGTGGCTAAAAAGAAGGAAGCAAGGAGAGTTACAATGCCAGTGCTCCCAGTTATTGAAGATGATGGAGGTGAGGGAGTAAAGATGATTCCTATGAGAGAGGTACCTGGAGGAGGGTATGTACATGTTCCATGGGCAAGACCAGATATTTTGTCCTTTACAAATGATTCCCTGAGATTGAGAGAAAATCCTGTTGAATGGTACGAGCAAGTTGAGAGATTTGTGAAGATTTCAGAGGTTTTGTTGAAGGATTTGGATACTCTGACATTGTAGTTCCAGGTAATTTGTGGGCAGAATGCAAAATTGCTATTGATTGGCCTGAAACTGAACCAGCTAGATATCCATGTTCCGGTGCACCATCACCTGATGCAATGAAAAAGTACAACCAAGTCATCACCTATTTGAAAGGAAAAATCTCTCCTAAAGAGATTGATTGGGTGCAGATTGACAGGACAACACAGGAATTGAAGGAGACAGTTCATACCTATTATGAATGGTTGTTGCAGGCATGTAAGCAATACAGCAGATGGAGAATGTGTCAGGGAAACATACGGGATATTTCGTCTAAATATTTGTGTATGGATTGAGACCTGAAATCAGCAGCATGATCCAACAGCATTTAATTTGTTGTCAAAGTAATCCCATAGATGAAATTCTCCGATATGCTAAATATTGTGGAGATGAACTTGATATCAAGCATAAGAAGCTCAAGGAGAAGCTGACGATAGCTCAAATGAAAGCTGTTAAGAAAGGTTACTGTGGTGGTGATTTCACAAATATGGTACAGGGAGATTGTCAGTCGAATACTGAGATGCGAGGAGAAGGTGGAGGACAACAGCAAGGTATGCCTCCAAAAGGTAGAGGTAGAATGTGTTTCAATCGAGATTATGAAAAAGACTAATCCGTGTCATATTTGCGGCAAATTTAGACATTGGAAACACGAGGGCGGATTTAATCCTCTTAACCAGATGAATGGACAGGTTCAACAGGTTGGGAATGCACAGTCACAAGGTGGTAAAGAGTCAGCAAACTCATAGACAGAAAAATCAAAATCCAAACATGCCCCAAGCCCCGATGCCTCAAATGAATGGTCAGGTTTAGAAATATATTTCAAGCAAAGGATTTCACACAAATGCTCAAGTTGATCCAAATCAGAATGTGGCCCAACAATATTTGATCAAGATTGATGATACAGACTCAGACATGTCCCAAGGACTTTGCCTGAGGGGGAGGAGGAATGCATGCTTGGCGCATCCTTAGAGGTGGTCCAAAGTGGTCCCTTAGTGGATTTCAAGGTAAATGGGACACCAATCTTGTTCCTTGTTGACACTGGTGCTACCCATTCCAATGTGAGAACAGCGGAAGTTCCATACCTATTCCTCTCGGGAGAAAGAATCCAAGTCATGGGAGTTTCAAATAGATTAATGTCCAACCCAGTAACAAAACTTATACCAGCCCAAATTGGGCCCCTTGAGGACTTACATCAATTTATGGTGTGTGATTCAAGCCCGGTAAATCTGTTAGGATGAGACTTGCTGTGCAACTCAACTGCTCAATTTATTGCACACCAAAGTGAATTGAATTCCATACTAATGATGAAAATATTGTTTTTAAATTGGTTAAACAAAATTCCGAAGTTGAAGGATCATTTCCTATGCTAACTAGTGATGATTTACCTCTGGAATTGAGAGATACTGTGGGGCCGATTCCGATCTCGGCCGGTAGGGCTCCGAGTGGATTCGGCTAACCGGATCCGATTCGGAGCCCTATTTCCCGACCGAATCGTACGCGCGTCTGGGCGAGCGAGTACGATGCGTATTCGCCGACCGACTCGTCCGGGCATCCCGACCGCTCCGACCGACTCGTTCCCGGGTCTAACCGCACCGACCGACTCGCTCGGACTCGACTCGCACCGCGCAATGGAGACGTTCCCCGGCCGGGTAAGTACGATGCGCGCCGCGAGCAGTCCGACCGAGCCGCGCACTCCGGCTCGAAAGAGCTGTCGGAGCCGTACTTTGGGGGTCCGTGTCGGACCCCCCTGTACGCGTAGCCATGCGAGTCGCACACAGGGGGGACCCATGGATCCCCCCTACCAGTGCGTGTACGGCGCGAATCGCTTCGCCGCGTACACGCTGTAGGGGGCGCACTTGTCCGCATCGCACCCATTGAGTCAATGGGAGCCCGCGTACGCGTTGTACGACAGGCTCCCATTGACTTCAATGGGAGTCCGACCGACTCGAGTCCGATGGCATACGTGCGCATCGTACTCGTTCGGTCGGACTGCACGGGTCCGATTCGGTCGGAAATCTCTCCGGATCCGGCTCGGTCGGAGAGATTTCCGGCCCGAATCGGAATCGGCCCCTGTGTCTCCAGAAGGTTGGGATTTTACAGGAAAGGACATAGGTCTAATCAAAGGTGTGGCTCCAGTACGAATTACTGTGAAGCCCAATGCTGAATTTCCCAGAATATCTCATACAATCTGAGTCCAGAAACCATTGCAGTGATTACTCCATTAATTGAATCAATGATCGAGCAGAGAGTTATAAAGGGAATCATTGGGAGTCCATGTAATTCTCCTATTATGGGTTTGTAGAAGCACAAAGGGAAATATTGGATAGTGCAGGACGTGCGGCGAGTTAACCAGATTGTGGTTCCATGCTGTCCTGTTGTGCCAAATTCAGCTGTGATCCTTTTCAAAGTTTCATGTGAAGCTGGATGGTTTTCTGTCATTGATTTGTGTCAAGCCTTCTTCTCTATTCCATTCATTGAGCACAGTCAATTTTTATTTGCTTTCCGGTTCGGAAATTGTGTCTTGGCATGGTGCCAAGTTCCTCTAGGGTACATGGAAAGCCCCTCAATTTTCAACTAGATCTTGAAAAAGAATCTGGAGTCATTAGTGATGCCAAATCACTCTGTCCTTGTCCAGTATATTGATGACCTGCTGGTAGTGTCTAGTAATCAGGAAGCTTGCATATGTGATACCATCACATTGTTGAATCATTTGGCAGAGAATGGACATAAAGTGTCACCATCCAAATTGCAGTTCTGTAAGAGGGATGTTCTATATCTAGGACATTACATTGAGAAAGGAGCCAGAAAAGTGTCAAAAGGCAGAAACAGTGTGATTCTGAAGATGAAGCCACCTAGTACACAAAAGGAAGTCTGCATGTTTTTGGGAATGGTTGACTATCGTCGACAATGGATTCCCTATTTCTCTTTGACAGCAAAACCTCTTTAATGGTTTACTCACAAAGATGTGTCAGATCCAGTGCCCTGGGAGGATAAATGCATGCACTCTTTTACTGAACTGCAAGAGAGTCTTTGTCGAGCTCCAGCTTTGGGAATGCCCAACTACAGCAAAAGTTTTACTCTGTTCTACAGTGAGTGCGAAGGTTGCACATTGTCAGTGCTAGCTGAAATGCATGGTACTGAGTGTAGACCTTTGGCATATATTTCAGCCACTCTTGATCCTGTAGCTGCTGCCTTGTCTGGATGCCTTAAAGCTGTTGCTGCAACATGTGTGAGCTTGGAACAGAGTGAGAGCATTGTGATGGGACATCCATTGAGAGTGCATGTACCACATTCTGTTGAGATATTGCTTACTCGAATGCAACATCTTACTAGCAGTTGACTTACCAAATACGAGCAAGTTGTTTTTGGAGTAGAGAACGCAACTCTGATGAGATGTATGAGTTTGAATCCTATACCTTTGGCAGGGCAATGATTATGTCACAGTCGGCAACCGCTATGGGGATTAGACTGCGTGCTATTGCGCTCTAAATTTGTACACCTTCAAAGGAGATCCCCTTCAAGAGAACACTGATGCCACTGAGTGTAGCCTGTTGTTGTCAACTGTAGAGACCTGGGAGGAAGTGAAGGCATTTCAGGATGAGGTACCAGATGTGGCAAAGACAGGGATGGGTAAGAGCAGGTTGTACCAAAAGACAGGAAGATGAGGTCTAGGTATACACAAATGGGAGACCTGTACTACCAGATAGGTTGCTGCTTCCCATGGCATGTCACTATCATGGACCTTCACACGTTGGGAGGGATGACATGATGTGTCTCTTTCACCAGACATGGTTTAATCTCCAATTTAGAGCTGTAGCAGAAGCATTGTGTCATCGGTGCATGGTGTGTCAACAACAACATGTAGGCAAAAGGACACCAGTTACAATAAGTCATGTAGGAAAATCTTGAGGACCGTTTAACAGAATGCAGCTCAATTTCATTGAGATGCCTCTTTGTAATGGTCTGAGATACATTCTTTTTCATTGTATGCATTTTCTCACAGTGGGTAGAGGCTTACCCCACATGGAGGAATGACAGCTTGACTGTGGCCAAGCTGCTTTTGAGGGAGCTCATACCATGTTTTGGATTTCCGACTCCTTTGAAATCAGACCGAGGGACACACTTCAATAATGAGGTCTTAAAGATGTTATGTGCAGCATTACAAATTGATCAGAAGCTACATTGTGCTTACCATCCAGAAGCCTGTGGCATAGTGGAGCAAGTTAATGGAACATTAACCCCTTCGATGCGTCGGACGGCCCCCAGCCGACCGAAGTCACAGTGGGCGTGTGGGGAGGATGGCCGGGGGCCGTCCGAACCCCGCCCACTCAATAAATCACCAGCACCGCGGCGGAATTCGCGCCGCGGTCAAGGTGTTAAAGTCCAGTTTGGCAAAGGTGTGTGCTTCAACGTTTCTGAAATGGCCTGATGCTTTGTCTCTTGTGTTGATGAGTTTGAGAAGTACCCTAGATATAAGAACAGAACTGTCCTCTCATGAAATTATCATGGGGGCAATGAGACAGCCTGCAGTTCCTGCAAATCAATTGGTCAATATAACAGATGATTTGGTGCTTGATTATTGTAAAGGACTGGCTGACGTGGTATGTTCCATGTCTCAGCAGGTTGGGGAAGCTGCAACTTCGCCTCAACAGGAGCAGTGCCACGACCTCAGCCCCTGTGGCTGGGTCCTAGATTAAGAAGCACGTACGCAAATCATGCCTGGTATCTCGTTGGCGTGGGCCATTCCCTGTGATCCTGGTAACCACAACTGCTGTCAAATGTGCTGGTCCTCCAAATTGGGGTAAATGCTGCCCACACTTGCCGAGTCCCATGCCCCCTTGAAGATACAGTGCCTGTTTCGGATGTGCCAGTGGTGACAGTGAGACAGCCGTCTCAGGTTAGCCAAACTGTGGAGAGGGCTCCAGCTACTGGGGATCTTAGCACTGGTCCTGAGGAGAGTCTGAGAAAGTCAGATCTTGTAGGTACAAAAGGGTCACAGGAGGAGGAGCTGACTAGGCAACATTTTGACCTAAACAAATGGAAAAGTGCACCTGAAATGTGAGTAGTAAATGGAGACCATTCGCCCAGAAGAAAAGACAAATTGAGATGCATTTTAACTGAACGCTGAGTACCACGAACAACTGCAAAAGTCTCTTGTCAGTTGGAACAAACCAACAGTGATGGTGAGGGACATTCAGTAAGAAGGTCCAAAAGAGCGAAGATAACAAGTCGCAAATACGATGTGCCAGAGTTGACTTACCTGGTTTCGAATGATTAGGAAAAGGCATATCACACCTTTTTGTTTAACAATTCAAGCTCCTATGCACTGCCTTAAGAGACTGATGTGCTCAAATTTAACTTTGCAAACAAAACAAGGCTCTATACAAATTCATGAACTGAATAAAAAAGGCTATAATTGAATATGAACTGTGATGAAGAAAAGTTAAAGGTGATCTAAACAAGTTCTTATCTACATTTGTGCTGCAATGCTGCTGACATGTAATATAAAAGTCTAACAAAGTCATGAGGTCTGATTCTAGAAAAGCCATGGATCCAAATTCGGTATTGTTGAGATGCAAACGTGTATGTGCATGTATACTTTCTATATTTTCTATAATTCTTGTCACATTTCTTATGATTCTAAATTTGCCTCTGTGGTGATGTCCTATGTAATGAGTTTTACCAGGGCATTGATGACGTATTTGGAATGGTAACCCAGCTGCTTTCCAGGAAGCAGCAGTTGCTGTGGGCACTTGCTGGAGGTTACTGCATGAAGAAGATGTACTAGAAATAAAGGAACTGAGAAACTACTTTACATGTCTGCGCAGTTACTACAGATTTTGGCAACGAGGATGGGAGACGGACAACCCATACATTTCTACGAGATGTCTTTGCAAATGTTAGAAAAACACTTTATGCCTAAAGTGAGTGTTGTTTTTGAAAGGCACAAATTATTTTCCAGGATACAAGGTCATGATGAGGATGTTATGAGCTATGTTGCTGCATTGCGTGGGTTGGCTGTGACCTGCGAGTTCCAAAACTTGTCTGAAACACTTATTCGAGATCAGATAGTGTGATGTACAAATAACAGGAAAGTAAAAGAAAGGCTCTTGTCTTTAGATCCCACATTAGAAGAGTCCATACAGATCGCCAGGAGTATGGAACACACTGCAGTGTGGATGAAAGAAATCGACATGAGTAAACTAGGTGTCAAGGCTTCTGAGAAGGGTTAATCTTTGATTGAGATTAAGGAAGTTAAACTGAAGCAATCTCCTAAAACCACACAAGCAGTGGAGAACAGAGTGGAAGAGAAGAGGAAGATAACGTGCTATTGTTGTGGTGCTCCTGGACACATTGCTTCCAGTTTTGCGTGTGCTGCAAGAAATATGACATGTAGGGCCTGCAGAAGGAAGGGGTATCTAGCAAAGATTTACAGAACAAGGGGCAAAGTGCAAGATTCTAGTGTAAAGGTGGTGGAGAAGCTTGAGGAAATACAACAGGAGATTATCTTAACTATAAATGAGGTTGAGAGTTCTACGGTGCAAGAGGATGATAGTTCACAGGGGGTCAAAATGAAGAGCTCACGACCATTAGAGAAGCCTCAGTGCACCATTTTCTTGGGTACTGCACAGGTTAAAGTGCTGGCAGATTCAGGGAGCTTATTTACCTTCATTTCCAAAGAGACCTATGTGGACGTTGTCAAAGTGGGGGTTAAAGATTTGTTACCGGCTGATGAGAAGGCAGTGGGGTATGGCGGAAGAAGAATCAATATCATTGGTGTGAGAGGGATGGATATATTTTTTAAGAATAACAGTGTGTATGGGAGAATTTATGTAACAGAAGAGGGGTTGGATCTCTTGGGGTGGCGCCATCAACATGATTTAAACATTTTGGACCCCAATGCTGCTGAACCTGTGATGAGTGTAGAACCAGTGAATGTGCGTGTGCCGTTCAAACGCAATGTTGGTACTGGATGGGGTGAGGAGTTGGTCCAATCATTTCCACATGTATTTACAGCAAATTGGGAAAGCTAGAGGGTTTTACTCACAGGATAATCTTAAAGAGAAATGCAGTTCCATCAGTCCACAATTAAGACCCTTACCTTTTCTTATGAGAGTGCCACTTCAGCAAGAACTAGATAAGTTGTTGAAGGAGAAGTTCATTGAGCCCTTAGGATCGTCAGAGTGGCTTGCTCCCATTGTGATTGCCCCGAAAGGGGATAATAACATTCACCTTTGCATTGATCTACGTGACTTAAACAAGAACATTTAGGTGGAGCGCCAAACGTTGACAAATATCACAGAGATGTTGAGCGTAATGGGTGGTGGAAAGGTATTCAGCATTCTTGATATGTCAACAGCCTACCACCAGGTGAATTTGCATCCAGAGTCTAGGCCACTAACTTCTTTTGTAACTCCTCTTGGTGCATATCGTTATTGCCGGATTTCGTTCGGCTTGGCATCAGCCTCTGCGGTCTTCCGGAGAGTTGTGCAAAAGATATTTCAAGGAATGAAGAGTGTATTGTGTTTTCAAGACGATATATTGGTGGTGGGGAAATCATGGGAGGAACATGATGAGTTGTTAAGAGATGTGTTAAGGAGAATGGGAAGCCATGGTTTGACTGTGAAGAGGAAAAAATGCCAGTTACGGAGGGAACAGGTGTGTTATCTGGGTCATGAGATATCTGCGGAAGGCATTAGACCTAAGAAAAGTATAGTGAAAGCTATTGTGGACGCTCCATGGCCTGAGGACAAGGAACAATTGAAATCTTTCTTGGGGCTTGCAGAGTACTGTTCCAAATTCGTCTCCAACTTTGCTGATGTGGTTGAACCTATGAGGATTTTGCTGAAGAAGGGGGCAGAGTATGTGTGGGGAGCAACTTGTGATGTTGCATTTACTACTATTAAACAGTCTCTTGCCGCTGCACCTACATTGGGCCATTTTGCTGTCACAAAAAGACTACTCTGACCACTGATGCTAGTAATGTGGGTTTGGGCGCTGTTTTGATGCAGAGAGTGCATGATGAGGATAAAATTATTGGTTTTGCCTCACGGCGACTGCAAGGGGCTGAATTGTCATATTCTGCCATAGAGAAGGAGGCATTAGCCTGTTGTTGGGGTGTGAACCATTTCAGGTACTATCTATGGGGTTTGCCCTTTGTACTTAAGACTGACCACAAGCCATTGCTACATGTGTTTAAGAGTGGTAGGGGGCTCGAAGGCAGTGTGACTCCCCGCATTTCCAGGTGGTTGTTGTCAGTAGCTGACCTCAATTGTAGTGTGGAATTCGTCTGGGGAAACAAAAAAGTGGTGGCCGACTGTCCGTCTCGTTTGCCTGTGACTGAGGAAGGGGATGTTTTCTCCTTGGACAGATCAGTTACCAGTCCTGTTGATGGAGAGTTGGCTTTGGGACAAGAGGAGTGGAAAGATGCTATACTGAACGATGATGAATACAAGCGATTGAAGATCTTGATTGGCAATGGGTGACAGGAGTCGTATACCCTTGATGAGTCCCTGCAACAATATCTAGTGGTCAGAGTTGAGCTGAGTGTTCATGGGGACAAGATCTTACGATGTAGCTGTATCGTGCCTCCTAGGGTGTTAAGGAGTAGGATAGTGAGGATTGTTCACGAAGGCCATCTGGGCAGGAATTTAACAAAGAGAAGATTAAGACAGTCTTTTTGGTGGCCGAGCATGGACAAGGAGGTTGAGAGAGTTGTCAGTAATTGTGTTGCCTGTAGCAATAGCAACAAATGTAAGGTGGTTAGGCAACCACCGTTGGAGTGCATAGAACTTCCTACTCGTCCATGGGAGAAATTGGCTTTGGATTTTGTGGGTCCTCTGGACAGTTTGGGCATTAGAGGCAGGTTTTTGGCGGTTCTTGTGGATTACCATAGCAAGTGGTTTGTGGTTAAGTCTATGAGAGAGATCACACTCGGAGTGTGATGGAATTCCTGAAGGGAGTGTTCTTGGAGGAGGGAATTCCCAAAGTGTTAGTTTCCGATAACGGCGTACAGCTCGATTCCACAGTCATGACGAGATTCCTTGAGAGTTTTGGTATTAAACATAATAGAGTGGCATTATTTAGGCCACAGGCCAATGGATTAGTGGAGAGGGTCAATGGGATCATCATGGAGAATATCCAGTTGTCTTTGGCCAATGGTCTTGCATGGAAGAATGAGTTGGACAAAATGGTTTGGGCTCATAGGTTAACGCCACATTCTGTGACGGGAGTGTCTCCATTTGTGGCTCTCAAGGGTAGGGAGCCTGCAATGAAGGAATCACCTTTGTGGCTGTGAAAAAAAGATCAGGTGTGGATAGATTGTGATTGCATGTCTGCAAGAGCAATGGAGTCCCAGAAATGGAATAAGATGGTTTATGACAACAGGAAAGGGGTCTAGGAGCTGGATGTGAGTTGTGGTGACTGGGTGGTAGTGAGGAAGTCTGGTCACATAAGAAAAGGGGAAAGTAAGTTTTCCCATCCTCAAGAGGTGGTTAAAGTAAAAAATGTCGCTGTTCAATTGAGCGATGGAAGGGTTTGGAGTAAAGGCAGCTTCTGTAAGGTCAAATGCCCTGTCAATGCTACCCATGCTATCCATTTATAATCTTAATATACAAACTGTGATTATCATTCAAATGTATTGTCCTGTGTTTGAATTTATTTCTTTTGTTATATTTTCTTTGCTGTTATGATAAGGGGGGAGATGTGTGGTGATGTCCTATGTAATGAGTCTTACCAGGGCATTGATAATGTAATTGGCATGGTAACCCAGCTGTGTTCTAGGAAACAGCAGTTGCTGTGGGCACTTGCTGGAGGTTACTGCATGAAGAAGATGTACTAGAAATAAAGGAACTGAGAAACTACTTTACATGTCTGTGCAGTTACTACAGCCTCATCATGTGTATTTAGAAAAGCCTAAACCTACTTCTGTTCCTAAATCTCCAGTAGAGAATATTAACAATGGACTAAGCATGTTAGCTGACAAAACCTTACATTGAGATCAGTCTAATTGTGTTGTCTCATTGAATCTTTTAACCAAACTCTTGTATTTGTATGTTGAGACCATGGATGCCCAGAATTGTTATGTGTGCTTACAGTTACCCTCTTTGGTATCGGAAGGCGTTACATACCATAATTTGCCTGCTACTTATGGAATTTCTTGCAGTGTACTAACTAGTCTGTTTTATTGCAAAGCACGATTTCAGTATTATTATTCTAACTATGACCTAGTTTGTTCTGAAGTGCCTACTAGAAAGCATTTAAATCCTGTGCCTGATACACAACTAGTCGAAATGATGGGAGAATTTTTCAAACTCACTCAAAGCTTAGACATTGCATAAAGACACCAACACAATCTAACCTACAGGTCAGGAGAGGACGGTAGATCTTGGGCAAATGTACAGCAAGTACCACATTTTCTTTATCTGCAGCTAGTCGCGGCCCTCTGCCCCACCTAGGGGCATTTCTTCCTTGATTACTGGGTGGAATCAGCCTCTCTGCATCGCAGCAGGTACAGTATGTACTGTTTCAGTGGGTATCCGATACTCAGTTGTGGACCCCACTTCCATATTATATAGGGTAGGCACCATTCCGATGAAATATCAATTGACCCTCCTGGCAGTTGCGGCATGAAACATGTTGACCCTACCTCACTTATACTATAGCTATTAAGGTACAAACCTCAGATAGCTTCCTTGTTTTTAGCGTGCCAAGGGACCATTACTCCAATAAAGTTCTCATGGTTTCTTTAGACTCTTTTATATCACCTCATCACCACCCTATTACCCCCTCACATGCACTCATCCTACAGCTTTTTTGATCAAAAGATCTCAGCCAAAGAGAATCCATGCCAATCAGGCATTGCAGCTCCGGCTTGACAAGGAGTGCCCAATGATGAAGCAAGACACCCTACCGGGCGTTTGAGGGCACTTTGATCTGATCACTGGGATCACCCCGGGATCCATCTGGTTGGACCTTTGATTCCACCTTCCTAGGGTCTGTCTAGCCCCTTACCTGAGGAACTGCTCCCTCTGTGTTTACCGTACATCAACACAATCTAACTTGCCTATTGCATAAAGTAGAAAAGGAATTCATAGACTCACTCGAAGACAGACGTAGAGATATCATGGGTAAAATCACAAATCACACGAAAATTCCACCATGGGCTCTTAGAGAAACTGAACTTAAACTGACAGGAACACCAGGTGCAATATCATTAGACTGGCAACATAAAGGAAAGCTATGTATATTATGGTGCAAAACTGAATACAGTAACTTTGTTGGTTCCAGCGAATGTGACCACACTTGCCAAATTGTAGGTGGTTTTACTCCATTTGTAGGAAAAAGGCCTATTACAGGCTGCAGAACAAATGATATGGATCTTGCTACATGGGAATAGTTTTTCCAAAAATGTATCATGTGGATCAATCTGATGAAACTAATGAAGTAAAACATAACCAACTAAAAAGGGGTGCTATTGCGGCTGAAATAATAGTAGATATATTTGGTGCAATAATTCCATCAATTGGTTTGATGCTAAATTCTCACAAAATTCAGACACTTTCTACAGTAGTTGACAAGCTGTCAACTGATACTGTGGGTGGGTTCCTAGCCATAGATACTGAAATGGTTGCTATGAGATCTATGGTGCTCCAAAACCGTCTTGCATTAGAAGTCCTCCTCGCAAAGACAGGCAGGGTCTGTCAAAAGCTAAATGTGCAACAGTGTTGTACTTATAGCCCTAATAAGAGTAAAGATCTGAAAGGGTACATTACTAACATTACACACCTGGAAAAAGATTTTTTAAAACTCTTTTTATTGAACCAGAAAACAGGCTTCAGATACAAGCAAATCCCAATACACATATACAGGTTATGTTGAGTACACAGTCGTCGTCGTACATTGCAATGTGGTGCGCAGGTACATTCAACACAGTTCCGGACACAGACCAATTGAGTTCGTCTCACACCCTTCACAGGATAGCCCATATGGTGTCCCCCCCGAGCCCCATCAAAGGCCTCTATACAATGTCCAGGCCCCCCATATTTTCTCCCACTTGCGAGGGCATCCACGACTTTGATAGACCACCTGCTCCGCATTATGACACCAGTCCATACCACACAGCCATGCTGCTACTGTCGTAGGCTCCGTCGCCCCCCATGCACATGCAATGTTCCTTTTTGCAAGCCCCCCGCTAAGGCCAGCCACAGCTGGGCCCATTGTGGCCATGTGATCTCTCCTGTAACCACGAGGATATGCCACCTGGACTCCATTGGAACCTGCTCACCTACTACAGCCTCCATTATGCGAATTAAGCCCCGCCAGTACTTCTGGATCCTGGGACACGCCCATAGTATGTGAAAGAATAACCCCTTCTCGCCACAGCCCCTGGCACATAACTCGGAACCACTCCCATTAATACGGACCTGCACCATCCTCGAGGCATAAGACCTGTGAAGGATGCAGAGTTGAACAAGCCTAAAGCGTGCTCTGATGGCTATTTCTCTGGGGCTCTGAAGGGCCTCCGCCCAATCATCATCCTCCCAACAGTCCCACGTCCGATTCCCAGGCCTCCCGCAGGGAACCCAGACAATCCGGAGAGTTGTTCACCAGCATTTTGTACGTGAGTGATGCCGCTTTCTCGATCATGGGGTCTAAAAGGAGTCTATCCTCTAGGGGGGAATATACTGGAATCGTAGTCCCTTCTTTCAAATGGCAATGTAGTGCCGAGCGCAACTGTAGATATCTAAGGAATTCACCATCGCCCATTTGAAATCCCTCCTGTAGGGTATCAAACGTCACCATTTTGCCCCCCTGTCAGACATCCCCAAGCACGTCGATACCGATCAGGCTCCGCTTATGGAAACCCTGCAGTAGTTGCACCTCTGTCAGAAGATCCCCCTCCCATAGTGGAGTCTGTTCTGTGAGTCTCACTTCCCACCCCGTCATTTAGTTTCCCTATGCCAAATGTCAATGACCGTCTTTTGTGTGGTGGCAGATGTACAGAGCCCCTACCCCGGCGGTACAGTTCACCCAAATGGCTATGAGCACCCAGTGCCAGTCTGTCCACCCTGTAAGCTGGTTCCTCGAGTGGGGAAAAAACCCATCCATTAACATTGATGAGGTGAGCGGCCCAATAGTATTTCCTAATATCCGGGACTGCCAGCCCCCCTACATACACCCCCTTCTGTAGCTTCTGAAGTGCAATTCTGGGACTGCCCCCCCCCATAGCAACTTGAGCAGCTTGGACTCGATCGCTCAAAAGAATGTTTCCTGGATGCGGTAGGGAGTATTCTGGACAGCGTAGAGTAGTCGCGGGAGGGCCATCATCTTAAAGAGGACCGCCCTGCCCATAAGGGAGATCGGGAGCCCCCTCCAATGCGCCGCATCCTCACGTAATCTGGCAAGTTGCACATGTAAATTCAGTTGCATGAACTCCTCTACCGACTTAGGGGCCGATTCCGATCTCGGCCGGTAGGGCTCCGAATCGGATTCGGCTTAACCGGATCCGATTCGGAGCCCTATTTCCCGAACGATCCGTACGCGCGTCCGGACGAGCGAGTACGATGCGAAATCGCCGACCGACTCGTTCGGGAGTCCCAACCGCTCCGACCGACTCGTTCCCGGGTCAAACCGCACCGACCGACTCGCTCGGACACGACTCGCACCGCGCAATGGAGACGTTCCCCGGCCGGGTAAGTACGATGCGCGCCGCGATCAGTCCGACCGACACGCGCCGTCCGGCTCAAAAGTGCAGTCGGAGCCGTACTTCGGGGGTCCGTGTCGGACCCCCCTGTACGCGTAGCCGCGCGAGTTGCACACAGGGGGGACCCATGGGTCCCCCCTACCTGTGCGTGTACGGCGCGAGTCGCTTCGCCGCGTACCCGCTGTAGGGGGCGCCCTTGTTCGCCTCGCACCCATTGAGGCAATGGGAGCCCGCGTATGCGTTGTACGACCGGCTCCCATTGACTTCAATGGGAGTCCGACCGACTCGAGTACGATAGCATACGGACGCATCGTACTCGTTCGGTCGGGATGCATGGGTCCGATTCGGTCGGAAATCTCTCCGAGTCCGGCTCGGTCAGAGAGATTTCCGGCCCGAATCGGAATCGGCCCCTTAGTCACCCAAATACCCAGATATTTGAACTTATCCTGCAATACCATCTCCGAGCAGGCCGAGGTCAAGACCGGAGGGTCCCCCGCTAAAGAAAACACCAGGGACTTGTCCCAGTTGATGCGGCACCCAGAGTAGGAACCAAAAGATTTTATGATATCAATGAGCCTATGAAATGTTTGACGCGGCCTGTGCGCGTAGAGGAGGATATCATCCACATACAAAGATATGCGGTCTTCCCAGCCCCCCCCCCTATATCAATGCCCCTTACCACCGGGTTGTTCCTGATCCACGCCGCCAGAGGTTCCAGCGCCAACGCAAATAACATCGGGGACAGTGGGCACCCCTGACGCATCCCCCTGTGTAGCGCAAATGCCCTGGAGACGACCCCGTTGACCCTAACGCGTGCCATCGGAGCCATGTATAACAACCGGATCCACTTTTGCAACTGCGGGCCAATGCCCACCTTCTCCAGCACAATGAAAAGGTAGGACCATTCGATGCTGTCGAACGCCATTCTCGCGTCGAGCGAAAGGAGAGCAGCCGGGACATCTGGCTGCATTTGAGTCATATGCAGGACTCCATATAAGCGTCTCAGATTGAGCCTAGTGCTCCTGTGTGGCATAAAGCCAGATTGATCTGGGTGGATCAGGGACTGTATAACAGGGCCCAAGCGGTTTGCGATAATCTTGGCTAGAACCTTGGCCTCAAAGTTCAGAAGGGAGATAGGTCTGTAGGAGCTGCAGAGGTCATGCGGTTTGCCCTTCTTAAGGAGTACAACTATAGTCGCCATTCTCATGTCTTCGGGGAGAGGACCCAAGGCAAAGGCCTCCCGAAACATGTCAAGCATGTAGGGTGCTAGCTTGCCCGCCACACGAATCACTGACAAAATATCGATGGACAAAATATCGTGTTCCCAAAATATTGGGACATAAATATCGATGTCAAAAATATCGACATCCTATCTACATAATGGTAAGTACTTAGGGGCCCATTAGGATGTCGGGCGGAAGCACCACCGCCGTGCTGGCGGATGCAAAAACCACCAGTTACCGCCTGCACGCAGCAGTCCACACGCCCGCCCGATTACGATGCGAAAAGTCAGCCAAACACCGCCGGCAAGCCAGTGACACCGTCCGCCATCAAAGTGCGCCGGTACACGTAGCGGCGCAGCACAATTGACACACACCGTCCGACGAAACACGTACCGCCCGGCGTACAAATTACGATGCCGCACACAAACTGAACCCACGGCTAAGAGACACCGTACGTCAAACCGAAGCGGTAACACGAACGCCGAGCACGGACACCGAAGAAGCGGCACCCCCGAGCATGAATCCAGCACTGCAGGCCCTCCCTATGCTCTATCTGATGCACCACCAAGGACGCAACGTACCGCGAAGACGCAGGTAGGCACACATACAACAAGTGCACGCAAACAGCGCACACAGTGCAAGGGCGGAAAAAGCGGACAACCCCCCACCCCCGCGTGTACACGACACATCTACCATAGCATCCACATATGACACACAGGCCAAATTGTAACATCTCGTAACACATGTGTACACACCACCTGGGACTAGGAACCAACCACCCCGTCACGGCCCCAAAGCGGCGATGACGCTGCCACACATGCGCACAACGCAGAGGCCAACCGCAGCGCCATGCATGCGTCGCACACAGACACAGGGACACAACCAAGCAGCACACACACCAGCCCCACCCCGAACGCACATGACACGTGACAGGCCTGCCACAGACATGTCCCCAACGCCCAATTCACGGACAACACCCAACGTCACACAACCGACGCACACATGTCAGTGAAGTCACGCAACAGCAGGACACACCCCAGTGCAACAAACATGGCGAAGCACACAGCGGCGGCAACACCAACTAGGAGAAGCAGGGCCCCTTCGGGAAGAGGAACGCCAGTACCACACTGAAACACCCATACCACCCTGCACATATGAACAAGACATACAAAACGGAACACCAAAGAGCCCGGGGACCGACAACAGGTGGCCCAAGAATAACACTCACACACAAGGCCCAACGCAGAGCGGAAAGGCAGCCTGCCGCCCACACAAGGGAGAGCAGACAGCACTGAATGACCTTCCATTCCAACTCCGAAACCACAGCCCTACGAAAGAAGCCGGTGAATACAGCCATTGTCCAATAAAAGACCAACACAGGCATGCAGAGGAGACCGACCACAGGGCAGATAGCGCATATCACAGAAGAACACAACGGACGGGAAAGAATAAAGAAAACACTCCCCCATGTCGGCCCCATGCAAGTTAATTGGAAGGAGTCACACATCACTGACCTTGAACTGTCTAAGAAGCATGTGGGAAGAGGGCCCGTGTCCTCCAAACAAGCCAACAGAACACAAGTCCTGTCTCCCTACGACTACACAGAGCTCATAGCAACCTCGGAGCGTGCACATTGCAGACTGCACACACAGCCGGAGCACGCCACCACAACGCACCGCTGCAAAATGGCAACCGCAACACACCTACCCAACTACGCCGGACAGGTCAAGCTGTACAAAACCAACCTGACACATATATTGGGATGCGAACTCCTGTCCCTGCTGAACGTAAGTTACCGACTGACTTACCGCATCACATTGTTCAGCTGCGTCATACCCGTCTTCTACTGTCGGAGGTGTCCCTACCAGCATCCCGTGGAGATGTGTCTCTCCAACCCGGCATGTCTAAAGGCGGACCTGCTAGCACTACTCCTCCCTCTGGACGCACACGACAGGGCCTGCTCTGCCTATGGGGGCATGGCGTATGTGGCCAACATCGCACCCGCACTGAAATGGGACCACTGTGCCTCCACACGACGGATCATCGAGCACAGCTACATCGAATGTCACCCAGCATGCCCCATCATGGTCCTCCAAGGGACAACTTACGAACAACACCTTGACAGCCACCATCCGCTACATTGGCTGGCAAACATAAACACCACCAATGACATGGAAGCCCTGCTGGACGGCATCGCATACCTGACAACCTGTAAATTCGTCGGACCCCAACGCAGGTTCCCCGATTGACCTATGATGTCCAACCCCGCACCCATGCTTAGCTTCCGCACGGACTGGCCAGTCACCACCACAACAGCCATACCAAACGACCGGCAACAATTACCACACCATCAACGACATCGCCATGACATCGGAAATGACCGGGACATGCACACTGTTCCCCATCACATCCAGGAACACCGCATGCATCGTGGGAGGCAGTGGCATGGGGTCTGTGTATCGCACCCACATGGACGGAACTGCACGAACAACCAGGACACGACATGGATCCAGCGCCCATGGACACACACACCGCTCAGTGGACATGAATAGGTCGCTCTGGAGTCTGTGGGTGCTGCACCCCTCCCACCCCCGCCCCGGGAATCCCATACCAGGACCTTTGCACGGACGACAAGTGCAAACAACAACAACACGACCCCAGTGACTGTGACATGTCCAGTAACCACCACATTGCAACAACAAGTGGCACGCCGCTGCATGCACGCAAGCACATGCCCTGATGTCATCTCACATGCACGCGTGCATGAGGAACAACCGCAGCAAACCTGTCACATGGAACTGAGATGGACTGTGCCCATGATGCCAAGCGGTCTGGTAGGCTACTTGTATACCGTCTGTGTCAAAGTCCGCAGCTCCGCAGCTATACGTAAATGTACATTAGCACAGCCTTGGCCAAGCAGATGTAACTCTGAAGCCCACATCCCACATGCAACAGCCAATCACATGTAACCCCACACCCTATCCCATTTGTAATCATGCTCAGTATATCCTCAACATGTATTCCGCTGCCAGTAGTGTCCACTATACTGCATCACAGAGGACAGAAGACTCAATATAATGTTTGAAACCAAAACTGTCTCCGCTGACTCATTTCACAAGTACGAATGAGAGAGGATGAGAGTATGTGAAGTACACGGCAGTCGTGACATGACCATGTAGTCCACTGGTATTGGATGTCAACGCAAATGAGTAGCACAACTGTGGAAGACACACATGTGTCGTGTGAAGTCGCATGGACGCAGTGCTCAGGTGGGTGGGTGCGACGGGTAGATGCGCACATGCCAAGTTGGAGCACGCCGTGTTGGGAGGGGTCATGAACAGTACACCACCGCTTCCCTGGGCATTGTGAGAGGACACCTGTCGGGGGGAAGTGAACACATGTGTGCACAGCAGCCGGGCACACGAACAATGCGGAACCAGGCGCACACGTCAGCCCACCCTCCGTGGACTAGCTGGATCCTGTTGTGCGCCCGCCATGCCCCTTGACAAGGCACACACAGCCCCAGTCGACCAGGTGTAACCCCAACATAGTCAATCCGCACAGGCGATACAGGGCACGGGATGGCAGTGGAGCATGGTGTGTGAGAGGTCTCCTCGCGCTCCTCCTGGTCATATCACGCAGGCAATAGAACCTCAACGTGTAGCATGGCACAAGTCAAATGGAAGTGTAGGGGGACGCACCTCAGCACGAGCAGCACTGACGTCACGGGAGGTGGCTCGCACCATCCCATCCATTGCCCATTATACCAACCACGCCACATGCCATTGCGACTAAGTGCAAGCGCGTGCGCCACCACCCCCGAGCCCTCCCCAGAGAGGCCAAAGAGTGAATGTGTGGGCCATCAGTCACAGACGGACGCGGCCTGGCCGCAAGGGCAGCCACAGCCACTGGGTGTCGCAGGTGGCGGATCCGGAAGGCGAAGACTGTGATGCATAGTCCATGCAGGCCGGGTCTCCATTTGGGGCACCACGCAGGTGGACGGCGTCCCGCCACACATCATACCCTGAGACAGCCCACTCGTGCAACTGGACCCACACATACACTCCTTGCCCTCTCTGGTGCGAGCTTGGGGCTGCCTGTGCAAGCGCTAGCCTCGCAGGTGCACATGCATATTGGGGGAGCGAGGGGAGGACATGAGGGCTGGGGCGAAGATGACTGTATCACTGTCAGTGAGTACAAGGGATGACCCAGATGTGGAAAGGAAGAGACGTGTCCCGTGTGTACTGCAACTAGTCGCCAATCCAACTACCCCCCATGTCCGGAATGTAAGCCCGCACCTAGGCCCGCCCATCCGCCACATCGAATATACCACCAGCACAACAACCTTCCCATTCGAAACACTGACTGGGGGTGGCGACCAGTGAACAAACATGTGTAGCCTACCCACGCGTACATGTGGGCCCTCCATGATCCATGTCACCTGCGGCAAAGTCATGACATGCGCAATGAGGGAAGTGAGGTGAGCTGTCCGCCCCACGCACAGAAGGTGCATCAGCTCCACAGACCCAGCAGCGAGTCCAGCAGGGGTCACATGTGCAGGGGCAGCTGTGCCTGGTGTGAAGGCACATGCACATAGACAGCACATCGACCAATGTGTAGTCTGCCCACATCTACAGTCCATCATCATGCGGACATAGGAATTGTACACAGGGCAACACATCTTAGTGGGTGCACCCACCGTGACCAACAATGCGCAATCATCGACGTACCCGCCCTGTGCATGGCCCCCACCCAACGGAGGCACATCCAGTGCCACCATCCCACACACACAAGCCTTCCACGGAACATGCTGTGTCCAATGGTCAGTACAGAGTCAGCGCCCATCTGGTGGATCCTGAACAGGAGACACATGCACACACATGATAGCTCCCACTATGTACGTCTGCCACCTGGCACGTGCAATGTAACCTCTCACCTGTGACGTGTGACTGCAAGCACACAGCCGTCTTGGCATGGGGCTGTCAATGTGGACACCTGTCAATGTTTCGGGAGGTGTGATCCGTACAGTGCTGTACATAGGGTGCAGTGCTGACACCTACTACTGTCTCATATCCCCTCGTGCCACAGGTCCCACTTGTTTTGGCCGCTCAGCCTGTGCCCACATCGTCGTCGTCGTGTGCCATACTCATCCAGCCTCGGAAGCAGTGCCATGCTCAGCAGACATACATGTTGCCGTGGCGTTGCCGCTTGACGAATATGCAGTCAGTCCCCATCAGCACGCCCCGCAAGTCATTGGGGCCTAGATCCCCATGTGCATGACCATGGCAGTGGTTTGCATCACTAGCCATTGCCATTGGTGGGAGACCTGTGTAAGTGTATTGTGGCCGTGCCGTCCCTGCTTGACAGCTGGGCTGTGACTCATGTGCTTGCTCAGTCATGTCAGTGATGTGAATGCGAAATTGCTATGTGTTGTGTTGCTTTGACATGTGTCCACTGCCATCTTCCCTAGGCGGAGACCGAACATTGACCGCCCATACCAATTGCTGGCGGACATGGAGGATACTGAGGTCATAAGGAAGTTTCGGCTGGACAGGCCAACCCTGCATCGACTGTGTGCCATGTTGGAACCCCATCTCCGTCCCCGCAGGGTGTATCCGACAGCATTCACCCCCACGGCTAAGGTGATGGCCGCCATGCATTTCTTCGCCACTGGGTCATTCCAGCACACAGTGGGCAGTGGAGGAGGGATGTCCCAGCCCATGTTCAGCAAGGTGCTGAGGGATGTACTGGCAGCCATGATGCTGTACCGAAACAGGTACATCAGATTCCCCAGGGCTCGTGAATTGGCGGCAGTGAAGGGTGCATTCTATGCCCTTGGCAGGATCCCACACGTCGTTGGTGCCATTGATTGCACACATGTTGGCCTTGTTCCACCACAGGCCACTGAGCACCTGTACCGCAACAGGAAGCACACGCACTCCCTGAATGTGCAAGTGGTGTGCCTTGCGGACATGGTGATAACCCACGTGTGTGCAAAGTTCCCAGGCTCGGCCCATGACGCACACGTAATGCGCAACAGCATCTTGCCACGACTGATGTCCAATCTGCAACAGGATCGTGGCTGTATTGTCGGTGAGTATGTGGAGTGGTGTAGCGTGCTGGCTGTGCGATGCTGTCCCCTGTCCAGTTGGAATAGCAACGGTTCTCTGTGTCCCTCACACCCAGGTGACTCTGCGTACCCGAATGGGGCATGGCTGCTCAGTCCATTGAGGAATCCTCGCACCCCAGCAGACGATCGCTACAATGAGGCACATGGGAGGACCAGACGTGTGGTCGAGCGTACCTTTGGCCTCCTCAAGTCCAGGTTCAGGTGCCTGGACCGCACCGGGGGTGCGCTGGCGTACTCCCCACAGAAGGTGTGCCAGATAGTGGTGGCGTGCTGCATGCTGCACAATCTGGCCATTCGGAAGCAGATCCCCCTCATTGTGGATGACGGAGATCAACCAGGGCCCCAGCCCGCAGACCAGGACAGCTCGAGTGAGGAGGACAGCGGAGAGGAGGAAGCTGGGAATGTGCGCCAGCAGCTCATCGCCCGCTACTTCACTTGACGGTGAGTGTCCATGTACGACGGCTGATGTGTCTGTATTTGTGCAGGTGTGTGTGTGCTGTGTCAGGGTGGCCTTTTGTTCACTGCGTGCTGTGTGTCAACGCTCCATGCCCAGGTTAGTATGCCACTGATGGTGGCTGTGGCATTGTGCCCTATTGCTCTGTGCGATGTGTGTACATTGCTTGTAGTTGTTGACATGTACTGTGTGATGGGTGTGTGACACACTCATTGAATGTGCTCCTGTTCTGTCTCCCACCCCTAGGTCCCTACAGGCCCTCCGGTTCCATTGCCATGCCACGCATCAGGTGCCGTTCCGCTCAAGGTGGCCGTTGTATTCCGTACAATTAAAACACAGGGCACAGACAGCAGTTTGTGGAAGAGGTGCATTTATTTCAAACTGTGACATGTGATTGTGTGTAAGGTGATGACAAAAGTGGTGCGTGCAGTGACAATGAGCTGTCGGTCATGGCTGCGTGATGCTCAGGGTGTACCCACTGGTTCTATGTCCATAGTCCAACACACACATGCCATCCAGATGGCTGTGTGGAGTGGGATCGTAGTCCAAGTCAATGCAGTGGGTGGTCAAGGAAGGCTGGCTGGCTGCCTCACTTGCGTCTGGAGCGTGCGAAGTCCTCCCGGGAGATCTGTTTCCACTTCGGACGGCCCCTTCCACGTTTGCGAGGGGGTGCCTGCTTGCGACATGCTGGTGGTTGAGGTGTGCTCACTGGCTGTGGACGCAGGGGAACTGGACACTGCTGCTCGACCCTGCACCCCGGCAGGTGGTGGCGGAGGGGGAGCTGCTGTCCCTGGCTGTGACCTCACCGCCACCACCAGCTGGCCCATGAGGTCCACGAGTTGGCCCATACGGGCGTCCATGGACCTCAGCACCCCCAGCACCTCACGCGTGTCTGTAGCTGACCTGGCCCATTGTCCTTGGGCCTCTTCATAGGCCCCAAGGACTCTGGCCATTTGAGGCAGGGCATGGCTCCCAGGGGAGGCTGGCGTTTCCCTGACCCTGCTCCTCCTACCAGTCCTGCTGCCACCGGCCTGCCCACTAGCCACATTGCTCACCACGGTCCTCGCCCTGGCTCCCAGGGTGGATCCAGTCGTCCGGGCCACCACCTGCGCTGGGGCTGGGGCCAGCGAAGACGTGGTGGCGGTTGCGGCAGTGGTAGTGGCCGCAATGACCGTGGGTGTGGCCGCAATGACCGTGGGTGTGGCCGCAATGCCCGTGGGTGTGGCCGCAATGACCGTGGGTGTGGCCGCAACGACAGTGGCAGCAGGGGGCTGGGAATGTTCAGCAGCCCTGGATGATGGGTTGGTGGGTAGGAGGGGTCCTGGGGAGCGGCTGGGCCCTGCCACACTAGATGGGCCTGCTTGGTGGTCCGTGTCCGAAGAGGAGGACAGATCCTCCACATCCGTGTGTCCTCGTTGGGGGCTTGTAGGCTGGCTGTGCTGGCTGCTGTCTCCATCCCCAGCATCCAGCAGTTCGTCACCTGTGGAGAGAATGAGATTTGTTATTGTGTTGCACCTGGCGAAGTCTGTATTGGTTGTCTGACATTCTCCGTTCGTGCACTCTCGTGCACGTGTGTCCCGGAGGCGGGTGTGTGGCTGTACAATCTGTTGTTGTGTGTGCTTGGCAATGGGACTGTGTGCTGTGCACATGTGGCATGGGACGGATTGGCTATGCCGATGGGTGTGTTGCTGTGCTCCTACTTATTGTGACTCTGGTGTATGCGGGCTCCAGGCCCATCCTGGGTCTGGTTTGTACTTTGCTTTTGGGGTGCATATGGAACGCTTAGGAACGCATTTGGCAACATGGGGGTCATGCCCCAGGAACGCATTTGGGATGGAATATGCTTTTGGGCTACATGCTGTGAGCCATGGGTGCCGAACGTGACATGTGTTGTGGCAGCATGACAGTGCATGGTCTGAGGTGTGTGCATGCCTGACATACCCTGCATATTTGCTGTCTGTTGTGATTACTGGACATGGCATTGGACGCATCGTTATGAGTGTGTGATGGTTGTGTGCCACCCGACGTATTGCAGTTGTCCCATCTCCTTGGTGTGCGTGCTGCCCTGTGCCATGTGCATCACTGCAGTGCTCGGGGGTGTGGCCCATGTTGTGTGTTGTTGCTCACAGTGTGGCGTGCGCTTCATTGACTTCTGGCACATGGTTGGTCATGGGCATGTATCTTAGCGTGACTGCTGTATGTGTGGCAGCTGTGCGGATGACATGCCTTTCATGAGACTGGGGCTGACGGATGGGATGGATGGTATGTTGTATGTGCATGGTGTGTCTGTGTGTTTGATGGGTTCAGTGGTGTTCGTGTGCATTTATGTTGTTCCGCTCTGTTGCGTCTAGTGTTGTTTGTCTTACATAGGCGTAGTTGTGGGGTGTGTGGTTGACAGGCAGTAGGGGCTACATGGACAGGACTTCAATGGTGTTTCGGTTGTGTGTGATGGGTTGCACAGTGGCTGCCGTGTGGTACTATATTCAGTGTGGCTTGTGCATGCAGACGTGGCTCCTTGGGTGTTGCTGTGTCTGTGATGGGTCATGTGGGGTGTGAGTCTGTGGTTCATGTCCGTGTGCACATTGTTCACTTGTTCGTGACAGTGGGCGGTGCTGCGTGTTCGTCTGCTACGTAACATGTCCCATGTGTTGGTCGTGTTACGGTCCTCATGCCTCCAGTAATCCAGCCCTGTCCAGTTTCCCACCTGCAGGTTGTTCGTGCGTGCACTGTACTGGATGCCACATGGTTCTAAGCGGGGGTGCTCCATGTTGCAGGTCTGTGGGGGTGGGGGCGGTGTTGTGGGTCATGGTGATGGCTGGACACCCACTGACACCGATTGTTGTGGACCGTGATGTCTACCTTTCGGCTGTCGGTGTGCACTGCGGTGGCTGACACGTGGGTGTGGGGTGTGGGGGATGCTCCTCCTTGCTGTGCTGTGGGACTAGGGGCCTGGTGTGTGTTGTACTTGAGCTGTCCACCCTCCCACCCACTGCACTTTGTGTTCCTGCCACTTACCTATTACTTGTCGGTTAGTGCAGCTATGGCGGACACATGGGTGTGGTGGGTGCTCGTTGTGGCGCTTCTGGCATACTTGGGGACCTGTTGGTGGTTACGTGGCTGGCTGAGTGTACACATGCCCCCACGTATCTTACAGTTGTTAGGTTTGGGCTGTGTGTGGTGGTGTCTGTTGCATGTGTGTGTGATGTGTTGTGTATTGTGTGCTGGACATGGGGGTGTTTGTCCCTGGGAGCTGTGGCATGGTGGTAGTGCATGTGAGTACATAGCGGTGTGCTGGTATACATCAGTTTGTACTTACCAGCCTCCACTCCCCTGGTAATCCGGCGAGGATCTCCGGATGTATAATGACTCGCACCTTCTCCTCCCACGCTTTGAAGGTCTTGAAGAGCGCGGGATTCCCTCCGCCAGTGACGGCAGCCAGCTCTCTGTTCTTGCTCTCCTTCTTCTTGACCAGGCTCTTGACGTCATTCCACCGTTTGTTGATTTCAACTCTGTTCCTGGGCAGGGTCCCGACTGCATTGACCTGGTCTACGATCCGGTTCCACATTCTGTTTCTGGTGGCTAGTGGTGTGTGCTGGACCAGGTTCCCATAGATTTGTGGGTGCACCTTGATAATCTCGTCGACCATGACCGTCAGCTCAATGGGCGTGAACTTGGGCATTCTTTGTGGTGCCATGGTGTTTGTGGTGCTGGTGCGGTGTGTGTTGTGTAATGTGCAGGGGGTTTGTGGTGCCGGTGTTTGGTGGTGGTGGTGGTGGTGGTGGTGGTTGTGATGTGTGCGTTTCTGTGGTGTGCTGCTGTCCTTGCTGTGTCACTGTGTCCTCTCCTCTCCTCTCTAGTTTGCAATGTTGCAAGGGGTTGTGGTCTGTGGGAGTGCTGCTTTTGTACTTACCTATGTGGGTGTGTCCTCATGGTCTGTTGTTTTCAGGTGTGTTGTGTCTGGTGTTCTGGCCTTTGTATTTTTTGTTTGTCCAGGGGGGGTGTTTTCGGGATGTGTACTGTGCTTGTGTATTTGTGCGTGCCTTGCTGTGTGGACTTGTTGGCCATGTTGTGTGCGATTGTTTTTGTCAGCGGATGGTTTCTGTGCAGGGACGTGGGCGCCATGGCTTCTGCCGTGTCAATTCTCATCGGCGTTGTTTGCGCTGGCGGGCGGTATATTTGTGGTTTACCCGCGCTCATGGCGGTGCGATCGTAATTTCACGTGCGGTGTGTCGGCCGTGAGGGCGGGCGGTTTTGTGTTGTCGTGCGTGTTTCCGTCCGTGGCGGGCGGTTTGACTCCGACTCGGACGAGGGCGGGCGGTATCTTGTGTGGTTTTTCCGCCGATGGCGGTTTTCGGTTTGTGTAATCGTAATGGCGTGGTCGGTGTTCAGACGGTGTGTGCGGGCGGATTTTTGCCGCTTTCATGCCTGGCGGATTTTTTTACGCCGGGTATCGTAATGGGCCTTTAAAATATCGAAAAATATATATAGTTGTTAAAAATATCGAAGTTAAAAATATCGTTTTTTTTAAATGTATAAAAAAAATGTAAAATAAATTAAATAATACATATAGCTTAAAATTTTTTTTAGAATTATTAAACAATGTTAACAATTATAAGTAATAAATGTAATGTAAAAATAAATTAAACATATATATATAAAATGTAATATATATATTTACTTAATAATAATTACTAAATAATTATTTTAATAAATTATAAAATGTTAGAAATATATCAAAAATTGTAAATACACATATATATATATATATACACCTGTAACATAAAAAAACAAAACAAAATATATATTATAAATTAAATTATTAAAATATTTATTAATTTTTAAAACTACATTTTACACTACATTAACTGCAACAGTAGGGAAAGTGTTGGATAGCGGAGGTGAATAAATTACTATTCCCACTCCAGCGAGTGCAACAATAGGGAAAGTGTTGGATAACGGAAGGGAATCATTTACTATTCCCACTCCAGTGAGTGCAACAGTAGGAAAAGGGTTGAATGGCGGAGGGGAATAATTTACTATTCCCACTCCAATAAATGCAACAGTAGGGAAAGTGTTGGATAGCGTAGGGGAATAAATTACTATTCCCACTCCAGCAAGTGCAACAGCAGGTAAAGTGTTGGATAGCGGAGGGGTAAAAATTACTATTCCCACTCCAGCAAGTGCAACAGTAGGGAAAGTGTTGGATAGCGGAGGGGAATAATTTACTATTCCCACTCCAATAAGTGCAACAGTAGGGAAAGTGTTGGATAGCGGAGGGGAATAATTTACTATTCCCATTCCAATAAATGCAACAGTAGGGAAAGTGTTGGATAGCGGAGGCAAATAATTTACTATTCCCACTCCAATAAATGCAACGTTAGAGAAAGTGTTGGATAGTGTAGGGGTAAAAATTAACATTCCCACTCCAGCAAGTGCAACAGTAGGGAAAGTGTTGGAAAGCGAAGGGAAATAATTTACTATTCCCACTCCAGCAAGTGCAACAGTAGGGAAAATGTTGGATAGCGGAGGGGTAAAAATTACTATTCCCACTCCAGCGAGTGCAACAGTAGTTAAAGTGTTGGCTAGCGGAGGGGAATAATTTACATTTCCCACTCCAGCAAGTGCAACAGTAGGGAAAGTGTTGGATAGCGGAGGGGTAAAAATGATTATTCCCACTCCAGCGAGTGCAACAGTAGGGAAAGTGTTGGATAGCGGAGGGGTAAAAATTACTATTCCCACTCCAGCAAGTGCAACAGTAGGAAAAGTGTTGGATAGTGGAGGGGAATAATTTACTATTCCCACTCCAGCAAGTGCAACAGTAGGGAAAGTGTTGGATAGCGGAGGGGAATAATTTACTATTCCCACTCCAGCAAGTGCAACAGTAGGGAAGGTGTTGGATAGCAGAGGGGTAAAAATTACTATTCCCACTCCAGCGAGTGCAACTGTAGGGAAAGTGTTGGATAGCGGAGGGGTAAAAATTACAATTCCCACTCCAGCAAGTGCAACAGTAGGGAAAGTGTTGAATAGCGGAGGGGAATAATTTACTATTCCCACTCCAGCAAGTGCAACAGTAGGGAAAGTGTTGGATAGCTGAGGGGTAAAAATTACTATTCTTGCTCCAGCGAGTGCAACAGTAGGGAAAGTATTGGATAGCGGAGGGGAATAATTTACTATTCCCACTCCAGCAAGTGCAACAGTAGGGAAGGTGTTTGATAGCGGAGGGGTAAAAATTACTATTCCCACTCCAGCAAGTGCAACAGTAGGGAAAGTGTTGAATAGCGGAAGGGATAAAACCAAAGATTACAGCTATTGAACCAAAAACCACAAACAAAATAAAAACAAAACAATTACCAAAAATATTTATAAATTAATAAATGAATATTAATGATCAACTATTAATGAATGTATTTAAACTAAATTACTTTCCACCCTCTACCCCAATAAACACCAAAACACACACCTAAAAATATTTACACAATTTCCATAACCAATTTTTTATTCATAAATTAATAACAATTAACAACACATCATTAATTAATTTAAAAAAAGTTTCTTCCCAACATTTACAACTATAAACCCCACAACTCACACATCAAAATTATTCCACAATTACCATATTAAATTTTTAATTAATTAGCAATAATTAACAAATAATTAATTAATTCAAAGAATTTACCTACCACCATATTCCCCTATAAATAACACCACTAATGTTCTAAAACATGACACAATTAACATAATTAATTAACAATTAATTAATTAATTATTAACAATTAACAAACAAAATAAAAACAATTATTAATAAATTAATTCACACAATAAACACTATAAAATAACTTTAAATAAATATTATATTAAAAATATTAAAAAATGTTTTAAAATTAAATTACTTCCCACCCTACTCCCCTATCAACCCACAACCGCTCCTAAAAAAATGACACAATTAACACAATTACCAATTAATTAATAATAATTAACAACCAATTAATAAATTAATGACCACAATTAACAATAAAAAATATTAAATACATAAATATTAATGAATAACAAATATTAATTAATTAAAATTAAATTACTTCCCATCCTACTCCCCTATCAACCCACAACCCGCTCCTAAAAAAATGACACAATTAACACAATTACCAATTAATTAATAACAAATTAACAACCAACTAATAAATAATTAATAATAAATTAATTACCACAATTAACAATAAAAAGTTAGAAATATATAAATATTAATTAATATAAAATATTAATTAATTAATAAAAATTAAATTACTTCCCACCCTACTCCCCTATCAACCCACAACCCGCTCCTAAAAAATTTACACAATTAACCCAATTACCAATTAATTAAAAATAATTAACAACCAATTAATAAATAATTAATAATAAATTTATTACCACAAATAACAATATAAAATATTAAATACATAAATATTAATTAATAAAAATTATTAATTAATTAATTATAATTAAATTACTTCCCAACCTAATCACCTAAAAACCCACAACCCGCTACGGAACTAAAATGCAAAATTTAATTAAAATAAAATGAATAACTTCTAAAATTATTAATAAATTTATTATAATTAAATTACTTCCCACCCTATTCCCTATAAACCAACAACCCGCTACGGAACTAAAACACAAAATTTACTTAAAATAAAATTATTAACTTCTAAAAATGTAATACATGTATTAAAAAACAAATGCAATACTTAGACAAAAAAATAGAACACATACATTTCAAAATACATACTAAAATACATAACACTGATATAAACATCGATATTCCATTCCAAAAAGCTTTATTCGACACTTTGTCATAAAAGCATTTTACATATATATACATGATTGGTCCGGAATACAACTAAAATCTAGTAAAATGTGTGACAAAGGAATAAATATCCTACAATAATTAGTACCACTAGAACAGGTTACAATCAGAAAAAGTTAAAAAGTTGCCTTAAAAAACAAATAAAAAGGAATCACAATAAAAAATTGTACAATATCAGGAATTCATTAGTTCACTTCCAGTTCATTTTGACAATAAGATAAGTCTTCTACCTGGGCAATATGGATTTCATTATAACAATCAATCTACGGCTATCAAGTTTTAAACAATCAAATTTACTTGTACTGTTGTGATTTTAACCTTATTACCCACGCCCACCCCAAAAATTTTGCAACTCCTATAGAGATATGCAATAGGGTGCTAGTGCGTATTATCCTTTCTGCCTCCACGCTCTTCCTCGTACCCAGCATTTTACATATAGGTTTCAACCAGGTCCGACGCGGGGCAGCATAACCTAGGCACACAAATAGCAATTGAGCAATCGTTTCAGTATATAATAAAGAAACTGGACACTTATCATCGCCTGAGCTCGACCACCTAGATGTAAAAGATTTAAGAGGCAGCGAGCCCACCCTCAGCTGGAAATACAATTTTCTATCCAACGGTTTGGTTATGGTGTCCCAGTAGGGTTCAAAGATAGGGCTGTCTTTAAAATTCAAAAACAAACCTGTCAATGAGGATGATTCACTGCATCTTTAGGTGTTATACACCACCACCTCCCAGTACCTTTCTTTTAGTGCTTTTTTGAAGGAAAACGTGCTGAGAGTGGTTCCAACCAAAGAGAATTCATCCCCATGCTTATAAGTACATCCCTAACTCCCCGCAGCCAACTTATCTTATGGAAAGTATCAGAGTTAATGACATCTATAAAACCCAATGCATACGGCTTCAGTTCCGGCGTAGTCCACAATCTACGCCAGTATAAAACAGGGCGTAGTTTTGCAATGTCTGATATGGACTTTCTGCCAAGCTCATAGAGCAGAGGGCACTGTGGTGTACTTTGGGGGAGATTGGTGATACTACGCAGGAATCTATTTTCAGAAACTCTAAGTTTGGGCATATTCTCAAACCCCCAAACTTTGGCACCATAAAGGGCCGCACTGACCACTTTCATATCGTAAACCTGGAGCACAGGTCGCATAGGTTTTGTAAGTGACTTTTTGTGCTCCACATTTAACGCACCTGCCAATTGCCGATGTTTAAGTGTGGCAAGATCAATTTGCTGATTCCACTTCAGATCGCTCTGAATGTTTACCCCCAAATAAGTGAACATTCTAACTTGGTCCAGCGGTTGATTATTCATTAAAATTTTTCCTTTAAAAACATTGAGGGGCCGATTCCGATCTCGGCCGGTAGTGCTCCAAATCGGATTCGGCTTTACCGGATCCGATTCGGAGCCCTGTTTCCCGACCGAACCGTACGCGGGTCCGGCCGAGCGAGTACGATGCGAAATCGCCGACCGACTCGTCCGGGCGTCCCGACCGCTCCGACCGACTCGCTCCCGGCTCGAACCACTCCGACCGACTCGCTCGGACTCGACTCGCACCGCGCAATGGAGACGTTTCCGGCCGGGTAAGTACGATGCGCGCCGCGAGCAGTCCGACCGAGCCGCGCACTCCGGCTCGAAAGAGCTGTCGGAGCCGTACTTTGGGGGTCCGTGTCGGACCCCCTGTACGCGTAGCCGCGCGAGTCGCACACAGGGGGGACCCATGGGTCCCCCCTACCTGTGCGTGTACGGCGCGGATCGCTTCGCCGCGTACCCGCTGTAGGGGCGCCCTTGTCCGACTCGCACCCATTGAGTCAATGGGAGCCCGCGTACGCGTTGTACGACCGGCTCCCATTGACTTCAATGGGAGTCCGACCGACTCGAGTCCGATAACATACGGCCGCATCGTACTCGTTCGGTCGGACTGCACGGGTCCGATTCGGTCGGAAATCTCTCCGGGTCCGGCTCGGTCGGAGAAATTTCCGGCCCGAATCGGAATCGACCCCTATGTGAGTTAAAAGTCATAAACTTCGTCTTAGATACATTAATTTCTAGACCACGAGCGGTACAAAATTCTTCAAAAATAAGCAAAGCTTGCTGGAGTCCGCTCGGAGTTTTGAAATTATTAAGGTATTATCGGCGAACATTAAAATGGGTATTTTGATCCCTGCTAGTGTTGGGGCATCAGTATTCACGGATGATATGTGGTCCACTATGCCGTTGATAAACAACGAAAATAGGGTGGGTGCCATAGCACACCCTTGGCGCACCCCACGCTCTACTGGAAATGTACTAGTGTCCATGCCCTGGGAGCCCCAGCGGATTCTAGCTGAATTATCCTCGTGCAGCCTAATTACCATTGATAAGAGTTCGCTTGGCAACCCTAGGTCCTTCAAGGTTGCCCACAATTTAGTGCGTGGTACTAAGTCAAAGGCTGACTTCAGATCCACAAAAGTGGCATAAAGACTGCCTTTGCTCAGAAACACCACTTTCCAGTATATAAGGATAAAGCGAAACACCTGATCAATGGTGCTAGTGAATGCCCGGAATCCGGCTTGCAGAGGGGACAGTATGCTATTGTCATCTATCCAGTCCTGTATTTTACTTAGTACTAACCTACCTATAATCTTCTGTAATGAGTCGATCAGACTTATGGGTCGATAATTCCCGGGTAATGATTTATCCCCTTTTTTGTATACAGGGACTATTACCGCACCCTTCCAAGAATCCGGGATGCGTGCTCCCTGTGCTATGGCATTTGCCAACATTTTAATATATCTCCCCCACCGTTCCTTATCATGTGTAAACACGTCTGCGGGATGCCGTCTTGACCTGGTGCTCTTCCACCTGCCACCAATCTAAGGGCCAGTTCCACATCCTTGCTATTAAAAACCTCTTTAGTGTAAAACACATGATTAAATTCTACCCCATATTCCTCCATTGGGCATCGAGCGTACTGCGTCTTAAAATGATTTACCCAGTCATCCTGGGAGACATGGTTATGTGGTTCCTCAGGTTGGCCACCATGATCCCATTTTAATAAGCTCCAAAATAATTTACTATTATTTTGTATGCTAGCCTCTCTAAGGTCTTGCCAGCGATTTTCATCCCAAGAGCGCTTTGCTTTGTACATTGTGGTCTTGTAATTCGCCCTAGCAGTCCGTACCTGTACAGGCTCCCGGTTTTAATCGCCCTCCCAAGGCTAGCTCGCGCCTGTCTACACTCGTTATTATACCAACGGCAGGATCTTTGGGGTATCAATTTCTTAGGCTTAACAAAATAAGGTGTCCATTACGATGTCGGGCGGATAAAAATCCGCCATCAACCACAGTGGCAAAAATCCGCCCGCCCACACCGTCTGAATACCGACCGAGCAATTATGATGCCGCGAACCGAAAACCGCCGGAGGCGGAAAATAAACAGAAAATACCGCCCGCCCATGTCCGAGTCTAAGTCCATCCGCCCGCCACGGACGGAAAGACGCACGACAAGCCAAAACCGGCCGCCCTGACGAACGAGACACCGCCCATGAAATTAGGATCGTACCGACATGAGCGCGGAAAATCCACAAATACACCGTCCGCCAGCGCAAACAACAGTGACGAAAATGGACACGGCGGAAGCCCTGGCGGCCACGTCCATGCACAGAAACCATCCGCTGACGAAAATAAACACACACAACATGGCCAACAAGTCCACACAGCAACCCACGCACAAATACCCAAACACAGTACACATCCCGGAAACACACCCCCCTGGCCAAAAAAATCAACAACAAATCCCAGAACACCAGCCACAACACACCTGAAAACAACAGACCATCATGACACACCCACATAGGTAAGTACAAAACCAGCCCCTTCACAGACCACAACCCCTGCAACATTACAAACTGAGGACGAAAGCACACAACACAGCGAGACAGAAAGGACAGCAGCACACCACAGACACGCACCTATCACACCCATCACCACCACCACCAAACACCTGACCCACAAACCCCCTGCACATCACACACCACACACCGCACCAGCACCACAAACACCAAAACACACACCATGGCATCACACAGAATGCCCAAGTTCACTTCCACCGAGCTAACGGTCATGGTCAACGAGATCGTCAAGGTGCACCCACAAATCTATGGCAACCAGGTCCAACAGACACCACTATCCACCAGAAACCGGTTGTGGAGCAGGATCGTAGACCAGGTCAATGCAGTCGGGAACATTCCACGCAACAGAGGAGAAATTAACAAAAGGTGGAACGACCTCAAAAGCGTGGTCAAGAAGAAGGAGAGCAAAAATCGAGAGCTGGCTGCCAGGACTGGCGGAGGGAATCCCGCGCTATTCAAGACCTTCAAGGCGTGGGAGGAGAAGGTGCGAGTCATCATACATCCGGAGATCCTCACCGGATTACCAGGGGGAGTGGACGATGGTAAGTACAAACAAACGTATACCAGCACACCGTTATGTAATCACATGCACCACCACCATGCCATAGCTCCTAGGGACAAACACCCACATGTCCAGTACACAATACACAAGACATCACCCACACATGCAACAGACACTCACACACACTCAGCCCAAAGCTATCAACTAACAAAACCATGGGGGCATGTGTACAGTCAGCCAGCACTGCAACTTCCAACAGGTCCCCTTGTACTCCAGATGCGCCAGAATGAGCACTCCCCACACCCACATCCATGTGTCCGCCATAGCTGCACTGACCGACAATTAACAGGTAAGTAGCCGGAACACAAAGACAGTGGGTCGGAGGGGGGACAGCTGAAGTAAAACACCCACCAGGCCCCCACTACCACAGACCAGCAAGGTGGAGCACACCCCACATCCATGTGTCCGCCATAGCTGCACTGACCGACAAGTAACAGGTAAGTAGCCGGAACACAAAGACAGTGGGTCGGAGGGGGACAGCTGAAGTAAAACACCCACCAGGCTCCCACTACCACAGACCAGCAAGGTGGAGCACCCCTCCCTCCCAGTACCATGTGGCATCCATTGCATTGCGCACTGAGAAACAACCTGTAGGTGGGAAAATGTACAGGGCGGGGCGTCTGTAGGCATGAGGACTGTACTACGACTGACACATGGGACATGTCACGTAGCAGAGGAACACGCAGCACTGCTCACAATCATGAGACCAATGTGCACACGGACATGTTCAACAGAGTCAAACCCCACATGACCCATCACAGATACAGCAACACCTAAGGAGCCACGTCTGCATGCACAAGTCCCACTGGAGCACAGACCCACACGGCAGGCACTGTGCCACCCATCACACACATCAGCAACACCATCGAAGTCCTGTCCATGTAGTCCTCACTGCCTGTCACCCACACATCGTACAACAACGCCCATGTAAGACAGACCGTACTAGAAGTAACAGCTTGGAACCACAATATTGCACACAAAGACAACTGGACCCATGAAACACACAGGCACACAATGCACATTCAACATATCATCCATCTCATCTCTCAGCCACAGTGTCATGAAAGGTATGTCATCCGAACAGCTGGCCCTCATACAGTAGTCATGCAAAGATACCTGCCCATGACAAATCAAGTGCCTGCAGTGACTGAAGCGCACGTCACACTGCGAGTAACAACACACATAATATAGTCAACACCCCAAGAGCACAGCACTGATGCACATGTACCAGGGCAGCACGCACACAAAGGATTTGGCCCATCTGCAATACGTCGTGTGGCACACAACAAGCACGAACTCACAACAATGCTACCAATGTGATGTCCATGAATGATAACAGTCAGCAGATATTCCGGGCATGTGAGACAGACACACACCTTTGTCTATGCACTGTCATGTTGCCAGAACACATGTCACGTTCTGCACCCATTACCCACAGTATGTACCCCAAAAGCATATTTCAACCCAAGAGTGTTTAGGGGGCTGTACCCCCTTTTGGCATCAGCGTACCTAAGCGTCCCATCCTTCCCCCTAAACCATCGTTCAACCCAACATCGTCTATGGTCCTGGAGCACGCATACACCCGAGCTACAAAATGTAGGAGCATAGCAACACACACCCATCGGCATTGCTAAACCGTCCCATGCCACATGTCCACATCACACAGTCCCATTGCCTAGCCCACGCATACACACATCGTACATCCACACACACGCCACTGGGAAACCTGTGCACGACAGTGCACGAACTGTGAATGTCAGACAACCAATACATACTTTGCTAGGTGCAACACAATGACCCATCTCATTCTCCCCACAGGTGCCGAACTGCTGGATGCTGGAGAGGGTGACAGCAGCCAGCACAGCCAGTGCGCAAGCCCCCGACCCGGACTCACGGATGTAGAGGAGCTGGACACCTCTCCGGACACGGACCACCCACCAGGCCCATCTGGAGTGGCAGGGCACAACCGCTCCCCAGGGCCCCTCCTGCCCACCACCCCATCACCCAGGGCTGCTGACCAGTCACAGACCCCTGCTGCCATGGCCGTTGCGGCCACCACCACCGCCGCAACCACCACCACCACGCCATCCCTCGCCACAGCCCCTGCGCAAGGGCCGGCATGGCCGTCGGGCTCCACCCTGGGAGCCAGAGCGAGGACCGTGGTGAGCAATGTGGCTAGTGGGCAGGTCGGTGGCAGCAGTACTGGTAGGAGGAGCAGGGCCAGGCCAACGCCAACTGTGCCTGGGAGCCAAGCCCTGCCGCAAATCGACAGAGTCCTTGGGGCCTATCAAGAGGCCCAAGGAGAATGGGCCAGGTCGGCTAGCGACACGCGGGAGGTCCTTGCGGTGTTGAGGTCCATGGACGCCCATATGGGCCAAATCGCGGCCCTCATGGGCCAGCTGGTGGTGGGGGGGAGGGCACAAGCAAGGCCAGGAACACCACCTCCGCCACCACCTGCTGTGGCGCAGGGTCGTGCAGCATCGCGTTCCCCTGCGTCCACAGCGAGTGAGCACTCCTCAGCCACCACCAGCGGCACATCAACACACCCCCCTACCAAACGTGGAAGGGGCCGTCCGAAGAGGAAACAGGTGTCCAGAGAGGACTTCGCACGCACCAAACGCCAGTGAGTCAGCCAGCCACCTTGACCACCTACTGCATTGACTTGTAATACGATCCTACCCCACACTGCCATGTGAATGGCATGTGTCTGTTGGACTGTGGACATAGAACTCCATGGGTACACCTTGACCATCACGCAGCCATGACCGTCAACTCATTGTCACAGCATGCACCACATTTGTCATCACCTTGCACACAATCACATGTCACCGCTGTTAATAAATACACTTTGATCACAATCGGCTTAATGTGTCCTGGGTTTATTCAATGATGTGCAATCGCCACCATGAGCAGAAATGCATCTGCTGTGTGGTATGTCGATGGGACAGGAGAGGCTGTAGGGACCTAGGGGTGAAAAACAGAACAAGAGTACATTCAATGAGTGTGTCACACACTCATCACACAGTACTTGTCACCAACTACAAGCAATGTACACACATCACACAGAGCAACAGGGCACACTGCTACAGCCGCTGCCAGTGGCATACCAACCTGGACATGGACCATTGACACACAGCACTCAGTGAACAAAAGGCCCCCGTGACAGAGCACACATACACCTGCACAACTACAGCTACATCAGCCGTCGTACATGGACACTTACCGTCAAGTGAAGTAGCGGGCGATGAGCTGCTGACGCACATTCACAGCTTCCTCCTCTCCACTGTCCTCTTCACTCGAGCTGTCCTGGTCTGCAGGCTGGGGCCCTGGTTGATCTCCGTCATCCACAATTAGGGGGATCTGCTTGCGGATAGCCAGATTGTGCAGCATGCAGCAAGCCACAACTATCTGGCACACCTTCTGTGGGGAGTACGCCAGTGCGCCTCGGTGCGGTCCAGGCATCTGAACCTGGACTTGAGGAGGCCAAAGGTCCGCTCAACCACACGTCTGGTCCTCCTATGTGCCTCATTGTAGCGGACATCAGCTGGGCTCCCAGGACGTCGTAATGGGCTGAGCAGCCAGGGCCCATTCGGGTAAGCAGAGTTACCTGGGTGTGAGGGACACAGAGAACTGTTGCAATTCCAACTGGACACAAGACAGCATCGCACAGCCAGCACGCTACACTACTCCACATACTCACCAACAATCCAGCCACGGTCCGGTTGCAGATCGGTCATCAGACGTGGTAGGATGCTGTTGCGCATGATCTGCGCATCATGGGACGATCCTGGGAATTTCGCACACACGTGTGAAATCACCATGTCCGCAAGGCACACCACTTGCACATTCAGGGAGTGCGTGTGCTTCCGGTTGCGGTAGAGGTGCTCAGTGGCCTGTGGTACAACAAGGCCAACATGGGTGCAGTCTATTGCACCAACGACGTGGGGGATCCGTCCAAGGGCATAGAAAGCACCCTTCACTGCCGCCAATTCACGAGCCCTGGGGAATCGGATGTATCTGTTCCTGTACAGCATCATGGCTGACAGTACATCCCTGAGCACCATGCTGAACATGGGTTGGGACATCCCACCTCCACTGCCCACTGTGTGTTGGAATGACCCAGTGGCGAAGAAATGCAGTGCAGCCATCACCTTAGCCGTGGGGGTGAATGCTGTTGGATACACCCTGCGAGGACGGAGGTGGGGTTCCAACAAGGCACATAGACGATGCAGGGTGGGTCGGTCCAGACGATATTTGCGGATGACCTCCACATCCACCATGTCTGACAGCAATTGGTAGGGGCGATGAATGTTTGGTCTCCGCCTAGGAAAGATGGAAGTGGACACATGTCAAAGCAACACGCCACATGGCATATTCACATACACAAAACATAAATGACTGAGCAGGCAATTGAATAACAGAACAGCTGACAAGTAGGGACAGCACAGCCACAATACACTTACACAGGTCCCCTACCAATAGCAATGGGCAGTGACACACCCCATTGCTATGAGCATGCACATGGGGATCTAGGCCTCAATAACTTGTAAGGCATGCTGATGGTAACAGACTGCATATTCGGCAAGCGGCAACACCACGGCAACATGACTAGCTGCTGTGCATCACACTGCTTCCGAGGCTGGGTGTGTAGGGCACACACCAACAACGCTATGGACACAGGCTGAGCGGCCAAAACAAGTGGGACCTGTGGCACGAGGGGATATGAGACAGTCATTGATGTCACTACTGCACCCTATGTACAGCACTGTACGGATCACACCTCCAGAAACATTGACAGGTGTACACATTGACAGCCCCATGCCAACACGGCTGTGTGCTTGCAATTACACATCACAAGTGGCATGTAACATTGCACGTGCCAAGTGGCAGATGTACATAGTGAAAGATGGCATGTGTGTGCATATGCATATCCCATGCTCCCATGCCAATGTGTACATGATGATGTGCCAACAGACATGTGGAGGCTGAGCACTGGCAGTCCCTGCCTATGCACACAGCATGTTGTGGCCCTGTCCATTGTGGACCTGCACCCTCACGCAAATCATGGCCACACCTGCAGATGCATTGCGCACATTATACTGTGTGGTGCACATGGCATCAGCGGACTGTACCCGCCATGGGCCAGGCCCTTACGACCAACTCCAATGACCCTCGCGGTTGCACCCTGCGTGTTCCACTATGGAGGTAGGCGTCCATGGCCAGCTGGGAGCAGGCCAACGTCTGCAATTGAAGCTGCCAGACATGGTACACGAATTGCAGCAGCTTGTACCCACTGAAACTGCCCCAGGGGGTTATATGTGTGTGTGAGTGGGACAGGCATAACCACAGCTACCTGGCACTGCAGCCTGGCACCCCTCGACAACACCTGCTGCTGCCACCACTCCACCTACACGTGGATGACGCTGAGGACATGTCCAGGTCCACTCACCAGCGAGGAGCTGGAGATCCTGGATTCCGAGCTCCACGCACACTGCACATGGCTATTCCTTGCGAAAGTTGTGTGTGAGAAACAACTGCAGTGTGTGTGGGAGTGCATGTGGGGGACACACATGTCGTTGCTCCGCAGCACTATGAGTCAGAGCCTGTGGTGTTCAAACATGCACTGCTCACCATGCTGACTGCAGGTGGCATGGGTATGTGAGCTCTCAGGCGCTTTGACCTGTCTGTCCCTCCCGAGTGGTGGTACATGGCAACTTCATGTCAGACATCCAGTGACACAGACAATTGGCAATGCAGGTCTCAGTGCACTTGTTGGTGGTGTGGAAGTCAGGCTGGGGCCATGCTGCCCTTCTCAGTCCCAGCAGGCCTGGCCTGCACATTGACTGCACAATGCCAGTAGGTGCCGACACAGACTGCCTAGTGGGTTACATGTGTCTCCTGTTCAGGACCCTCCGGATGAGCGCTTACTCAGTCCTGTCGATTGGACACACCGTGCCTCGTGATAGGGATGTGTGTGTGAGATAGTGGCACTGAATGTGACCTCCGTTGCGGGGTGGGCCATGCACAGGGCAAGTACGTTGATGGTTGCGCAGTGTTGGTCACAGTGGGTACACCCACACAGATGTGTTGCCTTGTGATCTTTTTCTAGGTCCGCCTGACAATGGACAGTAGATGTGGGCAGACTACACATTGCTCGATGTGCTGTCTATATGCATGTGCCTTCACACCAGGCACAACTGCCCCTGCACATGTGACCCCTGCTGCACTCAGTGCTGGGTCTGTTGAGCTGATGCACCATCTGTGCGTGGGGCAGACAGCTCTGCTCACTTCCGTCATTGCCCATGACATCCCTTTGCCGCAGGTGACATGGATCATGGAGGGCCCACATGTACGCGTGGGTGGACTACACAAGACTGTCCAATGGTTGTCACCCCCAGTCAGTGCTTCGAAAGGGTAGAATGTGGTGCTGGTACTCATTTTAATGTGTCGAGTGGGCGGGGCTGGGTGCGGGGCTACATGCAAGACATGGGAAGTTCATCGGCTGATCTACTAGTTGCAATACACACGAGACACGTCTTTTTCCGACCACATCAGGGTCATTCCTTAAACTGGCTGAAAATCAAACAGTCATCTTTTGCACTGTCCTCATGGCCTCCCTCGCTCACCCCAATATGCGTTTGCACCTGAGCGGCTAGCGCATGCACAAGCAGCTCCAAGCTCGCCCCAGAGAGGCCAAGGAGTGTATGTGTGGGTCCAGTTGAACAAGTGGTCTGTCTCACGGTATAATAAGTGGCGGGACGCCGTCCACCTGCGTGGTGCCCCGACTCGAGACACGGGCAACATTGACAATGCATGACAGGCTCCGCAGTCCGGATACACCACCTGCAACACACAGAGGCTGTAGCTGCCCTAGCGGGCCAGGCCGCGTCCAACTGGAGCTCCTGGCCCCACACATTCACTCTTTGGCCTCTCTGGAGCTGCTTGTGCGCGCGCTGGCTTCTCTGTTGCAATGGCATGTAACGTGTGTGGGTGTATTGTCAATGGGTGGGATGGTGCGAGCCACCTTCCGTGACGTCACTCCTGCTTGTGATGTGTGCGTCCCCCACTACTTCCATTTGACTTGTGCCATACTACACATTGAGGATGTGTTGCCTGCGTGATGTGACCAGGAGGAGCGCGCCATGACCTCTCACCCACCATGCTCTACTGCCATCCCGTGCCCTGGATTGCCTGTGCAAGTGGACAATGTTGGGGATACACCAGGTCGACAGGGGATGTGAGTGCCTTGGCAAGGGCCTGGCGGACGCACAGCAGTATCCAGCATGTCCACGGAGGGTGGGCTGACGTCTACACTTGATGCAGCATTGATCGTGTGCCCACCTGTTGTGCACACACGAGTTCACATTCATCCCCAGACAGGTGGTCTTTACGAATTCCCAGGAGAGCGGCAATGTACTGTTCCTGAATCCTCCCAACACAGCGTGTTTCAACATTGCATGTGCGCACCTACCCGTCACACCCACCCACCTGAGCCATGCGTAACTCCCGCTTCACATGACACATGTGTGTCTTCCACAGTTGTGCTACTCATTTGCGTTGACATCCAATGACAGTGGACTACATGGTCATCTCACGACTGCCGTGTACTTCACACACTCTCATCCTCTCTCATTCGTACTTGTGAAATGAATCAGCAGAGACACATTTTTGCTTCAAGCCATGTATTGGGACTTATGTCCTCTGTGATGCAGTATAGTGGACACTACTGGCAGCGAAATGCATGTGGAGGATATACTCAGCATGTGTACACATAGCATAGGGTGTAGGGGTACATGTGATTAGTTGTTGACTGTGGGATGTGGGCTTCAGAGTTACAACTGCTTAGCCGTTGGTGTGCTAATGTACATTTGCTAATTACTGTGGTGCTGCTGACTTTGACACAGACAGAATACATTTAGCCTACCAGTCCGCTTGTCATCATGGGCACAGTGCATCTCAGTTCCATGTTACAGGTTTGCTGCTATAGTTACTCATACACACGTGCGTGGAGGTGACATCAGGGCATGGGCTTACGTGCATGCAACGGCGTCCCACTTGTTGTTGCGATGTGGTGGGTACTGGCCATGTCACAGTCACTGGGCTCATGTTGTTGGTGGATGCACTTGGTGTCCATGCAAAGGTCCTGGCACGGACGTTCAGAGGGAGGTGAGGTGACAGCTCTCACATACTACAGCAGGACGATTACTGTCCACTGACCGGTGCATATGTTCATGGGCGCAGGATCCATATCATGGCATGGTTGTACGTGCAGTTCTGTCCATGTGGTTGCCATACACAAATCCCATGCCTCTGCCTCCCCTGTTCATGCAGAGTTACTGGATGTGATGAGGAACAGAGTGCATGTCCCGAAAATATCAGATGTCATGGCAGTGTAGTTGATGATGTGGTGTCAGTTGCAGGTTGTATGGTATAGTTTTTGTACTGGTAACTGCCTAGTCCGTGCGGAAGCCAAGCATAAGTACGGTGTGGGACATCATTGCTCAATTGGGGGTATGGCGGCGGGGCCCGACGAATTGACAGGTTGTCAGGTATGCAATACCTTCCAGCAGGGCTTCCATGGCATTGGTGGTGGACATGGATGGCATCCAATGTAGCGGATGGTGGCTGTCAAGGTGTTGGTCGTAAGTTGTCCCTTGTAGGAGCATGATGGGACATGTTGGATGACATTCGATGTAACTGTGATCCATTATCCGTCGTGTGGAGGCACAGTGGTCCCATTGCAGTGTGGGTCCGATAGTAGCCACATACGCCATGCCCCCATAGGCTGAACAGACCCTGTCGTGGACGTCCAGGGGTTGAATAGTTGTAGCAGGTCCGCCCTTGGACATGCCGGGTTGGAGAGACATAAATCCACAGGATAGTAGAAGGGACACCTCCGACAGTAGAAGACGGGGATGACGCAGCTGAACAATGCGATGCGGTAAGTTAGTCGGTAACTTACGTTCAGCAAGGCCAGATTGTCACATCCCAATATCTGTATCAGGTTATGTTTGTACAGCTTAATCTGTCCGGCGTAGTTGGGTAGGTGTGGTGCAAGTGCCATTTTGCTGCAGGGCGCTGTGGTGGCGTGCTCCGGCTGTCTGTGCAGTCTGCAGTGTGCAACCTCCGACATTGCTGGGAATTCTGTAATGGTCGTAGGGAGGCAGGACTTGTGTTATGTTGGCTTGTGCGGAGGACACGGGCCCTCATCCCACATGCTTCTCTGAATGGTCAAGGTCAGTGGTGTCTGACTCCTTCCAGATAACTTGCATGTGAACTACATGGGGGAGTGTTATCATTTCTTTTTTCCGTTCTGAATGTTCTTTGGTGTTATGCGCTATCTGCCCTGTGGCCGCTTCCCTCTGCATGCCTGTGTTGGGCTTTTTTGGTGCAATGACTGTTGTCTCCGGCTTGTTTAGTCGGGATGTGGTTTCAGAGTGGGAATGGAAGGTCATTCAGTGCTGTCTCCTCTCCCGTGTGTGGGCGGCAGGCTGCGTTTCCGCTATACGTTGGGCCTTGTGTTATAATTGGTCCCACCTGTTGTCTGTCCCCGGTATCTTTGATGTTACGTATTGCATGTCTTGTTATTGGGTGCAGGGTGGCATCTGTGTTTCTGTGTGGTACTGGCGTACCTTTTTCCGACGGGGTCCATATTCTGCTGGGTGATGTTGCCGCCGCTGTGTGCTTCGCCGTGTTTTGCACACAGGGGTGTGTCCTAATTTGGCGTGACGTCACTGACATGTTCGGGTCACTTGTGTGACGTCAGGTTGGCAACAGTGAATTGCCGGTTGGGGACATGACTGTGGCAGGGCTGTCACGTGACATGTGCGTTCTGGGTGGTGCTGGTGTGTGTGGTGTTTGGTTGTGACCCTGTGTTGTTTGTGTGCGGCGCATGCATTGCGCTGCCGTTGACCTCTGCGTTGTGCGCATGTGTGGGTGCAGTGGTGGATGTGTCGTGTCCACGCAGGGGTGTCGGGGGGGGCATATACAGTTTTCCCGCCCTTGCACTGTGTGCGCTGTTTGCGTGCCCCTGTTGTGTGTCTGCCTACCTGCGTCGCCGCGGTGCGTTGACTCCTGGGTGCTTCATCAGGTAGAGCATGGGGAGGGCCAGCAGTGCTGGATTCATGCTCGGGGGGTCCGCCTCTTTGCTATCCGTACTGTGCGTTCGGTTTTCCGCCTTGCTTTCACGTGCGGTGTCTCTTAGCCGGGGGAACTGTTTGGTTCTGGCATCGTAATTTGTACGCCGGGCGGTACGTGATTTCGTCGGGCGGTGTGTCTCCATTAGGCCGCGCCGCTCCGTGGACGGGCGCACTTTGATGGCGGAGGGCGTAGCTGGCTTACAGGCGGTGTTTGGCTGACTTTTCACATCCTAATTGGGCGGGCGTGTGTGCTGTGGCGGGCGGACGTTAACTGGTGCTTTTTGCATCCGCCAGCACGGCGGTGGTGCTTCCACCCGCCATCCTAATGGGCCCCTTAGTTCTCATTTGGGCAAAAAATCTTTCGTGTAACTGGGTGACACATTCTAAATTCCCCCCAGTAGATAAAATATTTTCTAACTCTATCAGGGCACTGTCAGTGTCATTAGAAATACTAGTCAATACATCACCCTGTTTGGCTAAATTTGCCCATTTCAATCGCCTCATATCGTGAGTAGGAACCACATCTAATGTGCATAATTCTACCTCACTAGATTGAGGACGCGTATGCCACCACATCTCAAAGGTAACACACAGGGGATTATGATCACTTTCCATACGGTCCCTTATTTCCATGTCATCTATCTTATGCCACAGTTTCAAACTCACCAAGATGTAGTCTATTCTACTATTGCTAGACCCATTATTAAATGTACTCAGCCCTAGTCTATCGTGCGGTGTCCTCACATTTAGTGCTCTTAATCCCCTGTCAAGACAAATGGAGTTAATCTGAAGAACTACATCTGTCCACTTCTTGACAGGGGTAAGTTCCAATTGTGGAATGCCCCATTGAGCATCTTCCTCATCGGTAAGGCGCGAATCTCCTATATCAAGTGGCTCAAATGTTGTATTCAAATCTCCCGCTATAATAATATTAGAATTAGCAGAATATTGCTCAAGGAGGTCCTCCAGGGCTGATAAAGTTTCGGACCTTCCTCCCCGTGTTCCCCTGGCGTAAATATTGTAGATGTCAATTGACTCTAGCTGACTTAGCTTTAGTCGCAGCACCTGTATATCATTATTATTAGAGGGGAATTCTTTTATATTGATATTCAGTTCCTGGCGAATCCATATTGTTAGACCACCAGAAGGACGACCCAATCTGCCTTTTACCGCTGGGACATAATAGTTAAAAAATCCCACGCAGTGCAGAGGTGTCAAAAGCCATGTCTCTTGAAAGAGACATATGTCAAAACAGTGGATAAAAGCTAGCCACTCCGATGACAAGAATTTTGAACTCAACCCTGCAATGTTCCAAGATAACATGTTTCCCCCAATAGGGGTAAGACAAGTAGCCACTACTTCACTAACATTTTCTAAAAGAGTGTGCCCTATCACAACTGGACAATCAGAATAAGATTTACATGTTGCAATAGATTGTGTGCACATTAAAGGACTATTCGCATAATTGGAGATTGCCCCTAGGCTGCCACAAACAGGTACTAAAGTATCAGAGACCATCAAGGGACTACAAACACTCTCAGGCTCCAGTCAATCAATGCATTCAAGCGTTGAGCTACCCATCCTATCTATTCCAGCCCGGGGGAATTGCCCCAAATGGGATCTAGGTGGGACAATAAGTGGAGCCCTCCGCATCTGAATTAAAGACGAGTCCGGGGAGCAAGACCTATATTCCAGAGCACATACATTTTCGGCCAACTCTTCATTCTTTAAGGTTAGTTCAATGCAGTCCCATAGGCTGTTCGGAGAGGTAAGCCTACGCGCCTTAGTGATATCCTCTCTAATCAGGGAACGGCAACCCCTAACATATCGTATCCAGTGTGTCACTTTATTAGTTAAGGAATCTGCACATTCCCTACCACTACTAGGAACTACCTTTGGGACATTCACCATGTATATTGTATGGGCGCTATGTGTTCTAGTAGGGTATTGCTCGCACCTCCAGTCCAAACCCTTTTTTTGAATGTGACTCGACATGGTAATGTTGTCACTCTGTGTATTGTGTGAGAAATTAAATGCTTTATTCCTATTAGGAGGGGTATTACAATTAGCTCCTCTAATATGGCCTCTATTTATGTTGGTATGCCGCGATGGTATCACTTTATGTTTTGCCACCTCACTATTACAGGAGGCATCCTTAGTCAGACCGGTATTATTTTGTGAGGCAGGCATCGTCACGTATGCAAACGGTTGGTTTGATAAAAAAGGAACCGCTGCGTCACGAGTTACACTATCAGGGGCATTAACCTCTCCTCGTGACGGAAACCCAACCATAGTTCTCAAACCCTCCAGCAACACCCTTATAGACTTAATTTCATCCCGCAGGGTGTGCACCTCCTGAATAACATCATGTAATGTCAGATGCTGTGTATTTTCGGCAACCACCCCTTTTGTGTTATCCGTGCCTGCTATGTGTGAGGTAATGTTGGAATCTCCCTGTACCTCAGACAATATGGCATACCTATTTGAACAGGTAACTGCGACCTCAATAGGTTGAGACTGCAGCAAGCTATCATCTAGCTCAGCAGTTTCTATAAGTAGGGGGGAGTCAACTGTCTCAGCCATTTTCTTACTGGTGGCTACCTTCGGGTTTCTGGTGTTTTTCTTACGTGGTAAAAACATTGCCGGGACAGCTAAGCCCTTATTTGGACTAGCCCTCCTTCTATTTCCCATGCCTGTACGGAGATTAACACCATCATGATTAGATTTTGGTTTTGCCGCTAATATTTCCTCACATTTTTCAACTAAGGTGTCAATTCTGTCCATTAAAATCAAAGGGGACACTGTTCCAACTGGCGGGTGCGGAATGTCACCCAGTCAGTGAGAGAGAGTAAAAAGAATAGAATTGAAGGTTAGGAGAGAGGGAGAAGAAAGAGAAGAGGCAGAGGTTCATCCCGGTATCAAGGATCCAGTCCTGAAGGGGAGGGCAAGTCTAGCCTCCTAGTAGCCCTCACACACCCGAAGAATGTCATGCTTCATCATCGGGCTTTTTGCTCCTCGTCGGGCCGGCGCTGCAATGCCCGACGGTCCCCGAAGGGTCACTTTCACGGAGATCTTTTAAGAGAAAAGACGTAAGGTGAATGCGGGTGTGGGATGGATCCAGTGAAAAAAGTGTTAAAGTGCGTGCAAAGGTGGTGGCTAAAAATACCTAGGGGTATCCACAAGAAAGTTCTTTAATAGCGTAGTATCCCTGGTAGATTAAAAACCCGAAGGTTGGTGAGTTACTATAAGGCCTAATGTGCCCGTGTAACTTAACAAAAGGTCGACATGTTTCACGCCTGGTAGTCTGATTGATCAATGGCGTTTCTTCAGGACCTAACTAGTGTGAAAGATGTGCACTAAAGACGGGTTCCAGAAATAGGAATGGTAACCCACGTGAATCAAAGGTGGCTTGGGGTTCACCACAGGGACAGTTTCCCTAATTAGTGGTATAGAAATCTCAGATAGTAGATTTACCCAAGCAAAAGTCGTACCCTCGCTTCAACCGGGAACAGTCTCCCTAGGCTATTGACCGCCGCAATCATGATTGCAGGCGACCGCTAGGAGAGGGTAGGTGCTGAAGAGCCGGCACCCGACGTAACCCAAATAGGGTGCGGGCACCCGGCGGTCAATAGCCTAGGGAGACTGTTCCCGGTTGAAGCGAGGGTACGACTTTTGCTTGGGTAAATCTACTATCTGAGATTTCTATACCACTAATTAGGGAAACTGTCCCTGTGGTGAACCCCAAGCCACCTTTGATTCACGTGGGTTACCATTCCTATTTCTGGAACCCATCTTTTAGTGCACATCTTTCACACTAGTTAGGTCCTGAAGAAACGCCATTGATCAATCAGACTACCAGGCGTGAAACATGTCGACCTTTTGTTAAGTTACACGGGCACATTAGGCCTCATAGTAACTCACCAACCTTCGGGTTTTTTAATCTACCAGGGGTACCACGCTATTAAAGAACTTTCTTGTGGATACCCCTAGGTATTTTTAGCCACCACCTTTGCACGCACTTTAACATTTTTTTCACTGGATCCACCCCACACACCCGCATTCACCTTACGGCTTTCTCTTAAAGATCTCCATGAAAGTGACCCTTCGAGGGACCGTCGGGCATTGCAGCGCCGGCCCGACGAGGAGCAAAGCCCGATGATGAAGCATGACATTCTTCGGGGTGTGTGAGGGCTACTAGGAGGCTAGACTTGGCCCTCCCTTCGGGACTGGATCCTTGATACCGGGATGAACCTCTGCCTCTTTCTCTTTCTTCTCCCTCTCTCCTAACCTTCAATTCTATTCTTTTTACTCTCTCTCACTGACTGGGTGACATTCCGCACCCGCCAGTTGGAACAGTGTCCCTTTGATTTAAATGGTTATTTGTGGAGCACGGACACTGGACCACAATAGGCTCCTGGTCCCCCCATCTCTTTTGTAAACCTAATTCTGTCCATTACACAATTACTACCAACATTCTTCATTGTCTTCCGTACTTTTTTCCCTCTGCCACTTTTACCTGCGTTTCCACCATCCCCCACTTCTCCCACATCCCCAGTACCTGCTCCTCCCTCCATGGACTTCCTTTTACCCATTATAAGTCAGTTGTTTCAAAATAAGCCGTGCTAATATCCAGCCAACCAGCAAGCAATAATCAATAATTTCTACACATAGGTGCGGATATGACCTAAGAACAACAGTACCTTGGTTGACCGGAAGTTGGTACGCTTAGTACCCAAGTTTGAAGAGCAAATAAAAAGGGGGGTGGCCCTGCCCAGCCTCTTACGGGCTATGACGGGCAAGGATGGGCCCACCCTTGGCCCGGGCTTTGCCCGGGCGCGGCCCGCGCGCGTCCCGCGCTGCGAGAGACACTTGCCGCTTTTGAGGCTTCAGACCATGCCTCCCCTCAGCTGCAGCCTATCCGGATAGCATGAAGCACTCTGGGACTGGTAGTCCCACCAGAGTGAAGTCCGTCGCGGGGATGGATGAAGCGGGGGCCGAGTGAGTCTAGGAGAATCAGCCCAGCTGTACTCAAGATCCCTTCAGCAAGAAGCGCCGTTGGCCCAAACAGGATTGCACGTCCCGCGTTGCGGGAGACACTTGCCGCTTTTGAGGCTTCAGACCACGCCTCCCCTCAGCTGCAGCCTATCCGGACAGCGTGAAGCACTCTGGGACTGGTAGTCCCACCAGAGTGAAGTCCGTCGCGGGGATGGATGAAGCGGGGGCCGAGTGAGTCTAGGAGAATCAGCCCAGGTGTACTCAAGATCCCTTCAGCAAGAAGCGCCGTTGGCCCAAACAGGATTGCGCGTCCCGCGCTGCGGGAGACACTTGCCGCTTTTGAGGCTTCAGACCACGCCTCCCCTCAGCTGCAGCCTATCCGGACAGCGTGAAGCACTCTGGGACTGGTAGTCGCACCAGAGTGAAGTCCGTCGCGGGGATGGATGAAGCAGGGGCCGAGTGAGTCTAGGAGAATCAGCCCAGGTGTACTCAAGATCCCTTCAGCAAGAAGCGCCGTTGGCCCAAACAGGATTGCGTGTCCCGCGTTGCGGGAGACACTTGCCTCTTTTGAGGCTTCAGACCACGCCTCCCCTCAGCTGCAGCCTATCCGGACAGCGTGAAGCACTCTGGGACTGGTAGTCCCACCAGAGTGAAGTCCGTCGCGGGGATGGATGAAGCGGGGGCCGAGTGAGTCTAGGAGAATCAGCCCAGGTGTACTCAAGATCCCTTCAGCAAGAAGCGCCGTTGGCCCAAACAGGATTGCGCGTCCCGCGCTGCGGGAGACACTTGCCGCTTTTGAGGCTTCAGACCACGCCTCCCTCAGCTGCAGCCTATCCGGACAGCGTGAAGCACTCTGGGACTGGTAGTCCCACCAGAGTGAAGTCCGTCGCGGGGATGGATGAAGCGGGGGCCGAGTGAGTCTAGGAGAATCAGCCCAGGTGTACTCAAGATCCCTTCAGCAAGAAGCGCCGGTGGCCCAAACAGGATTGCGCGTCCCATCGATATTGTTAACAACAATATTTTTACAAACGATATTACTGACTTCGATATTAAACAAAACAATATTTCTTACCTTAAAGTCGATATTCTGGTCCACGATATTCTTTCAGTCGATATTCTGGCACTTCGATATTGACAACTCGATATTCTGGCACTTCGATATTCACAACTTGATATTCTATCTGTGCACCCCGCCACACATTTAAACAGCTCTGTGGGGAGCCCATTCGGGCCCGCCGCTTTTCCGGATTGCAAGTGGCGCATGGCATTTTCTACCTCCTCCAAATGGAAGTCGGAGTCCAACGCAACCCTGTCGTCCGACCCAAGGGACAGAAGAGAGATGTCCCGCAGGAAGGCGGCACAATCCGATTCCACCCATGTGGATTGGGACTGGTAAATATTCTCATAGTACTTGGCGAAAGTTTCTGTCGGGGCCGCCCCGGTGCCCCCTTGCGTTCCCTCTGCGGACCGATTCTCAGAAACCCAGTTGCGGCTCCTATCCCTCCTTTCTAGCCATGCGATCAGTTTATTAGCTTTATCGCCCAAATCATACACTCGTCTTTGAGTGGCAATCACGTGAGCCCGAGCCGCATTCTCCGCCAAGTCCCGAAGGGATTTTTCTTTCAGTTTGAGCAAATGCTTAAGTCCGCCAGCCCCCCCAGTGTCCGCGCATAACGTTAGCTCCAGAGCAAGTATCTCCTGCTCAAGCTCCTCGCAATGGGCTCGCTTTTCTTTGTGTTGCGTTCCGCTCGCCGCCTGCACAAAGCCCCTCGCCACCACCTTATCGCTTCCCAAAGAATACAAGCGGATCTCACAGAGCCGGCATTTTCGGCAAAGTATTGTTCCGTGCGTTCCTCCAAGTGATCTCGAAATTCCTGATCCCGAAACAGAAAGGGATCCAATCTCGGAGGGAGGGACCAGTCGCGATCTGGCCCTTGTAGCTGCACCGCAACCGGTCAATGTTCTGATATCCCTTGCGTCATATGACGCCCACCCTGAAAGAGCCCCGCCGAGGTAGTGTGCTTAAAAATGTAATCCAACCGTGCGCCACTGCCATGGGAAGCCGAGATATGAGTGTAGTGTCTTGACCTGGGGTTGTGGGATCGCCAGAGATCTACCAGACCAAGCACACGCGCGAAAGTGTACAGCGGACGGGGCCTCTGTATCACGGGGGAAGAACTTCCCTATCCAGTTCCGGTGTCACTGTATCATTCATGTCGCCCACAAAAGCAAGATCCCCGGAGAGAACTCTAGTATGAGCTTACTAAGGTCCGGGAAAGTAATCTCCTGGAATCTCGGGGGAATATATACAGAGCATATGTTTACCACCTGTCCCTCCCAAGTTCCTGACAAGGCCACATAACATCCCAAATGGTCACAACATGTGCACTGTATTACCAAAGGCATCGCATTTTTAAGAAGTATGGCCTTACCCCTAGACCCTGACGTAAAACCAGCAAGCGCCCGTAGTGTGTAACCATAGCTATCTAGGGCTAGGTAGTTATTACCCTTGAGGTGCATCTCTTGAAGCAAGACAATATCCGGTGAGTGCCTGTGCAGATATTGCAAAACCATGGTATGTTTAATTCTGTCCCCCAGGCCATTCCACGTTCCAGGAAAGGATTGACAACTTTCTAACAGGTCGTGTGGCCATATAGCTAGCTTATGCCATCCCCACCCTCCCTCCAGCAGAAAGCGACCCACCCCTTACGCGCGGCCATATCAGATCCGTGTAACCCTATCGCATGCCACAAGTGTAGAAGCGCTTGTTTTGAAGCAAGAACCCACCCGATAACAACATAGAAACCCCTAGAACCCTTAACAATGCCCCCCACCCTGCAACCCTGCATTGTAGGTCTAAAACTACCCACATCCCCAATAGCAGAGCGCCTGTCACCGTATTGAACAAAGAACTAGAGTAGGACTGACTGGCACCACCAACCAATAGCGCCCTCTCCTGGGCCCGCAAATCCACCCCAACATATAATAAAACTGGAGCATACGTAACATCGGCCCAGCCAGTAGTATCCCGAACTTCACTGTCTCTCAAGTCTGGGCTCCGCACCGTACCAATAACATAGAGTCTATACCTTATCTCCTCGATGACCAGGTACTAGTTTGCAAAGGGGAAACCTGTCCCTCACTTTCCAGGAGACAGTGCTTCGCTCACGGGGCTTCCAGACTGGGAGCTCCTGGATCTGGGTCTGACCTTTCCCCCTCTCGGTGTCGAGTCGGAGACTCAAGCATGCAATAGCGACTCCCACGCCAGTCCACTGCATCCCGGCACCTGCGTGTTCGGGGGGGACCCCCATCCAGCCACTGCTGGACCTCCGCCGGTGAGGTGAAGAACAAGGACTTGTCGTTGTCTAGGACCTTCAGCTTAGCTGGGAAAAGCATCATGTATTTTATCCCCTTCTCCCTAAGAGCACGTTTCACCCCGTCGAATGTACGCCTCTCCTGCTGCACCTTCAAAGTGAAATCCGGAAAAAAACATACTGTTGAGTTCTCGTGGGGGAGATCGCCTTTCACTCGTGCCCCCTGCAATATTGCATCCCGGTCCCTGAAGTTCAGTACACGCACAATGATTGTCTGAGGAGGGGCCCTGGGTTTCGGTTTGGGGATCGGAGCTCTGTGCGCTCTCTCAACAGTAAACAGGGTGGACAACCTCTTAGGCCTAAGGTGATTCAGGATGAGGTCTTCAATGAAGAGGTCCATACTGGGGCCCTCCACCCCCTCTGGCACTCCCACCACCCTGATGTTGTTGCGGCGGGCCCTCCCTTTCTGATCGTCCAGCCGCAGGGCCATCAGCTTGTGTTGGTTCGCCAATTTTTCACGCGCTCCTCCAGCTTGCGCGTCGCAGTTTGGAGCTCCCCTATGTTCTCCTCCACCACTGTGACCCTCTCCGAGGTTTTCCGCATGTCCGCCCTCATTAAGTTCATTTCAATTGTGACTTTATCGATTTTTGTCTCCAGGGTCGGGCCCAAGGATAGGATCGCCGACATAATTGAGCCCAAGGATGGCTCCTCTCTGGTCGTCTTGTCCCCAGGAGCTCCATCCTCGGACGCCTACTGATGCAGGACCGCGTATTTGTCCAATTTGTTAGACTGAACAGCAGCCGGGGCCCCCTTTGGTTTCGTCATGATGAGTTCACGCTATTTGGGACCACCGAGTCGCTACACCACCCTGCAGGTCCACTTCGTGCCACCACCATGGCTTGCTGCTGACCTCCAGATATCGCAGGCGTGCACTTCAAAGGCGAGGCATCCCTTATTCCTGTGGCACCGGGAGTGTCCGAGCGCACCTACTATAATGCACGTGGATACCACGAAGAAGAAGGCACAGCCGGAAGGTCCCAAAGCAGTCGTAAAAGGATCCCCCCAGCCTCTCTCCTTCCTGCCCCACCTTAGCCGCTGATTATTCCGCTTCCCAGACGGGACTGGCGATCGGACCCGCAGGGGAAATCGTCACACTTCACGCCCCAGGGCTCTTAACCCCAACCGGATGGCACACCTGTCATCCACTGTGTCCACAGGGTCCCCACTAGAGCCACTCCTCACCCATTGCTGATCACGCCGATCTGTCCCAGTCTCTGCTCCCATAGAAGCATCACAGAGGTCTAGGGCCCGTAGGCACACCTGGGCCCAATTCTGGACCGGCCAGGGAGGACCCCGTCTCTTATCACCCAGTGTCCGGCCTCAATCCACAAGCTGCGGCGGCGTGGTCCCACAGGTGCTGGCAGGCTCTCCACCGCGAATGAGAGGCAGCAGGTAACTGCCCGTGAGCCGCACACAATCCACACGGCCCCAGGAGCTGCACCCCAGGTGCAAAGTCCAGCGCCTGTCGCCAGTCCCACACAGCGATCCTGAGTGAGGGAGACCTCGGGCCAAGCTGTCTGTGCGCGGGCTGTGAGAGCGCTCCTCAATCACCGGCCCCACGCTAACGCCGGTTAAGGGAAGTAGCCCGTAGGTGCTCCCGCACCCACCCGATGCCGGCCAGAGGGAGCTCCGGCCATTCACTCCACGCGCTGTACCTTCACTCCTGGCCACTCCACCGCAACACTGATGCCTCCGGCGGGCTCACCCCAGCAGAGGGCAGGCTGTAGGGAGCACACCGCCAGATAATCACAGATGGCCCGACCTCTAGGGGCTGTAGCACGGGCACAGGAATCAGCACCGACCTCAGGCCACACACCGCGGATCTCGAGTACCGGAGAGCCCGGGTTCTCGCTTTGCGGCTGGCAGAGCAATTACGCGACTCCGCCCCTATTTCCCCGGGAGCCAGACTGCAGGTCAGGCCTTTCTTCGCCGCTGCCAATCCGCTGCACCATTAGGGGTCAAGGACACCACCCCCCCCGCTCCAGGGCACCGGCGGGGAATCAGCGACGGTAGTTTCAACCCTTCAGCTATTGGAGGAATGCAGGATAATATGGGCTTCGCCAACGGCCCGGGCGGAGCAGGAGAGCTACGCTGCCATCTTGGTCGATGCCAGACCACGCCCCTCCCCTGGAAAAATATTTAAGCGGATTAAAAGCTGATGGTGCTATGGAATCGATTAGAAAGGGATTTTCTGCAATGGACAAATGGTTTACTAACCTTGGAAGTGGATTAGTGGGACAGATTTTAAAACCCGTAATAACAATCGATGCTTGCGTACTAATAATAATTAATTCTGTCAAAATCTACAGACGCCTAAAAACAAAGAAAGAGACAAGAGGGGTAAAGAGACATGAGATAGAATTAGGAGATAGACAGTGTGGATATTATGATGAGATAAAAGCTCTTGAGCAATCTGGACTAAAACTAATGAGAACAATAGAACTATAAAGTGACATCAGATGGGATAAGGATAAGAATGTGATGGCTTTATTCACCATCAAAGGGGAAATTGTTGGAGAGGGAATCAAATTTAAACTTTCAAAGACATGAGAAATTGAATTATGACATTTCTGAGAGAAAAATAAAAACGTGCACCAACAACACGTTCAGGAAAATATGACAAGATAAGAGAATTTTTAGTTACTGCATCATAAAAGCATGCGGGGAAGATGTAAACTAGATGATGTCATTCATCTAATTAATATATACTGTGATTTATTAATCGACAAAGTACTTTATTCCATTAACGTGTGCTAGAAACGTGTAAATGGTGAACCCTCATGGTATGGAGTTTACCTCTAATCTTTCCGTATTATTGTTTCATATGTGCATAACTAATGGGAATTAGTCAAATATTAATATTGAACCTGATTATGAAGAAGAATTTTAATAAAATTGATCTTTTATGCGTAAACTTGTGCACCAAAAATGACAAAGAAAGTAGGTGCTACACATTCCTAATTGATGATGCATTCGTGAAACTTTCAGAAATTGTATTTTACACATGTACTTGTGTTATACCCTTAAAACGAGTTTCTAATAGTTTGATTTGAAACATATTTGCACATTAGTACTTTCAAAACGTAGTAATGTAATATACTGATATGTGTTATTTGTAACCACACTACATGATTTGAAATGCATCAGAGTTATATTAGACTCATGAGATCTTTATATTCTCTATGAACATATGTCCAATAATCATACATATATTTTACGCTAAATTAGTTCAATTTAATGTGGGCCTGACTGAATACATGAAGTCTCTTGACTTGCTGAGTCTACAGCTCATGAGAGAATTCCTCAATATAACCAATAACGGGAAACAGTGCTTTCTTTTCTGAGTTCTCATGTACTGTACAAGACATTTTGCTACATTTTTCATTACAACCCCGAACAGCTGCCTGAGAATCTGTCCTCTTGAACTTGCTTATGTGCTCTTGCAAAAGGGGCATTGTTCCGACATTTCAGATATTGGATTGCTGAAGGACTACATAATTGTCCCATCTATTTCTCTGCATTTTGTGCCATCTTTATGTCGCCTGACACTAATGCGAACTGACCATTGAACTGAGTGGTCTGATCAGATGAGGTAACTCCAGGAGGAGTCACCCCTGGAACTTTAAGAATATAATATTGTCCGATTGAACAGAAAGGAGGGGAAGCGGATTAGCAGTTGCTGGTTGGCGTAAACATGCATGCTGATTATCCAGTTAAAGAGATTTTGCAAAACTTTCTTTGCAATTTTGAATTTGCCTGATGCAGACTCACCTGGCTTTACTTTCCGAACTGACTCATATGCCATATGCACCTGGTGGTCTCTACCTTGCTGGGAGACTGCTTGAACTGGCGGCATATTTAATGTCCCTTCTTAAACTCTTGAGCTTTGGTACATCTATTCATATTATCTTATGACCTGATGCAAATTTACTGATGCACTTGTTTTACCTTAATTTTTGATAAACTATGCTGAAATTTCCATATCGACTCAGCTATCAAGATTATTTCTATCCAAGTGAATGCACATTCTTAATTTGGGTTTATCAATGATCCGGAAAGATCATATTAGGTAGATCTCAGAGCATCAAATACTAATGCTATTATTCTGTATAGCTTTAACCGAGCTCTTGGTGTGTATGATTTTGGATCGACTACGTTTCTTCAAGAGATTTGGGCTTGCTGTGATAATCCTTTACCTTTATAGCATTGTTTTCAGAGTAATTTACATGATTTTAATTTCCAGTTTGTAGTTCAGTTATACAATTCCTGGTCCCCATTGGATGACTGTTGGGACCCTTATATCCAACCCCTCTCGGCACAGAACAAGGTCCATCAGAGGACCAAGAAAGTGGTATAAAATATTTGACTGGAAGAAAGGAAGACATTTTTTCCATGGGCCCAGTCACATTACAGCACCAGTGCCAACGTTAATAGCATATGAACACTTTTAACTCTGATCCTCATTATTGGATTTGCTTGAACCTCAATATATCAAGAGTAAGCTAAACATAAGCATCAGCCACATTTAATGCAGTACTGTGATAAGGCACTAAAGTTATTAGTATAGCAAACACTTTTGACCCCCTTCACTTTAAATTTGCTCGTCCTTTATTGATCTTCCTGTAACTTTAAAAACTAACAGAAAACAAAATATGCTACATTTGTCTTCCAAATTTCATGAGGATTCATGAAATGGTATCACAGTTATTAGTAAGTGAACGCTTTATTGACCCATTCAACTGTGCCCTCCAGGATGAATCCACACAAATATAAAAATACTTAGAGTAAGCTGAACATTTTAATGTCTGTCAAATATTGTGTAAATTTGTCAAATGACACTAAAGCTACAAGAACATCTATATATATATATATGTATATATTGTTAGACCTGACAGCCTTAGGGTAGTCTTCCCCAAACTCTTTGCCTGCTTGCCTCATATTTTTGCTGTTTCCCTTTTGTTGGCCTTAGGGCTCTGGGCACTTTTCCCTTGCTAACCAAAGCTAAAGTGCATGTGCTGCTCTCTCCCCTAAACATGGTTTGATTGATGTATCCACAATAGACACATTTAATATACTTATAAGTCCCTAGGAAAGTGCAGTACATGTGCCCAGGCCCTGTAAATTAAATTCTACTAGTGGGACTGCAGCACTGCTTGTTCAACACACTCAAATAGCTCTTAAACATGTATCAGCCCTGCCATTGCAGAGCCTGTGTGTGCAGTGTACATTGCCATGTCGACTTGGCATTTAAATTCCCTTGCCAAGCCTTAAATGCCTCTTTCATTGCATATGTCACCCTAAATTAGGCCCTAGGTAGCCCATAGGGCAGGGTGCTATGTAAATACAAGTTGGGACATGTGCTTTAAGTTTAACATGTCCTGGTAGTGAAACAATCCCAAATCCATTTTTCACTACTGAGAGGCCTACCCCTCTCATAGGTTAACATTGGGGATTCCTTATTGCATTTAATAAGCTGTATTTCCTAATTGAGAGAAACTAGATATATCATGTTTATGAAATGGTAACAATAAATCATCTTCAATGGTAAAGTTGGATTTGTTATTACTTCTCTGAAAATTCGACTTTTTAGGAAGCTAGGCTTTTCCAGCCTCTTAGCCATTTGGTGTCTGCTCCCTGTCTCTGATCACTGGCTCGGCTGGGTGACAGCTGGGTTAGCCACACACAAAGGGAACCTAGATGTGACTTTATACATCGTCCTGGGAGGATGGGAGGGAGGAGCTGGGCACAGCCTCACACTTACACCTGAATAGGCTGTGTCCTGTCCACACACATAGGGCTGCATACCCCCCCACCCCTGTAGTGAGTCTGGAGCCAGAGCAGGAAGAAAAGACCTCTGCTCACTTCAAAGACCCTTTTTTGAAGGGACCCCCACATCAAAGGCACAACTGGGTAGATTCATAAATAACATTATTTCGGCAACAAGTGCCATAACATTTTGGACACAAAATAAAATACAATACATTTGCATAAAAACAAGAAGAGCAACAAAGAACAAAAAGAAGATAGAATGCAAAAATGCAAATGTTACAAATCCAAATGCAGCTACATTCATCACTAAAATCAGAAGATAGAATGGAAAAGATTTAAATCTAAAAACTTTTCATCATAGTATACAAAAGTACTAGTATTGCAAGTTTTACAGCAGTAACATTTTAAGACTTACAATCTTTGTATCTGATTCGATAGGATATTACTCCTAGCAATCCACATCCTTCCCAGACATTTGGAAACAGCACAAGCATAAGGAGGGCTAGGGTCAGATCTTAATATTCTAAGTGCGCCCACATAACTACGTATGCCCATCTGCCTATTGATTGGTTTAGGCCAAATATCTTGTATGTCGACATAGGCTGCACAAACAAATAAAACATGAGGTACAGTTTCGTTCATGTCTTCACAAACTGGACAAAGAGAAGATGGTGATAATGTACCAGACAATTTGGATGTGAATACTTTGAGCGGCAATGACCCTATCCAAATTGAACCTAAATCTTCCTATCCATGGGATCTGAAATGATGCCCAGGTATTTTTGTTATGAATTTGAAATCATTAAAATCCCTTGCCAAAGCACTTCTGATTGCAGCCTGTGCATTGATCTGCACCGGCCATGACCAATAACATTTCTTTAGTTGTGCTTATGAAGGGCTAGACTCTTGAATCAGGGTATCCCAAATGGCTTGTAGGCCCAGGGAATATTGCAGCTTTTCACATTGCTGGGCAAAGCTATTTTATGGAATCTATCCAACTCAATCACTTCCAGCAGGGCCTCAGCATAAGAGGCTAATTCTGGTGTGGCCTTAATCTCTCCAAAATAAAAGTGGTCGTAACCTAGCTCTATCTTCAATCGATTTCCTCTCCATATTTGATTTTAAAGGGTGTAATGTGTTGCTAGGTGGCAGGAGGACTAGACTTCTCAAAAATGTATTCTCTGATCTTATCATATCAGTTATATTAGAGAATCCCTAAAGTTCTGCGCCATATAGAGCCAAACCCACAGCTTTCGACTCATAAATCTGTAATGCAGGCCTTACTGGTTTGCTATATGATATACTATGCTCTCTTAGAATAGCACTAACTATTTGCCTATATTTCATGGTCATTGTATCAGCATGTGGCTTCAATGACATGGAGGCAGCCAACTTTATACCCAGATAATCAAAGGCATCCACCTTTTCAAGAGCCACCCCCCCCCCAATGTTAGCCTCCCTCTATGGGTGTCATGCACATTTATGGTCATGAGCTTGGTGTTTGCAGATTTTAACTTCCAAGCTGCAGATATGACAAAACTCCTCAAATCGGTTCAACAACCACTGGAGTCTACTTTGAGTCTTGGACACTAATAAACCGTTGTCTGCAAAAATAAGTGTTGGTATTTTTTCCTTAGCCAGGGATGGGGCATCAGTGGGCTGTTGGGAAAGGAAATGTACCACATCTTTCAAATATAGAGAATAATGTGGGGGCAAGTCCACATCCTTAACAGACACCCTTGTTAATGATTTTTGATCCATAAGTTGGCCCTGCTTGCCCCAGCAAATTCTGGCAAAATTATTCTCATGGCGGCAAATGACTACGGATAAAATATCTTGCGGCATGCCCATATAACAGAGTACACACCATAACTTATATTGAGGGACCAGATCGAAAGCAGATTTCAAATCGACAAAGGAAACATATAACTTGCCTCTGCCGATAAGTATAATCTTTCAATATAAAAGTAAAAAATGACAAACCTGGTCATTGGTGCTGATTTTTTCCTAAATCCAGACTGCAGTGGTGTTAATATTTCTTTCTAATTGACCCAGTCCTGGATTTTTCCCGATACTAACCTGTAGAATACCTTTTGGATAGAATCAGTTGAGCTAATTGGCCTGTAATTAATGGTTAGTGTTAGAAATGGGGGTCTCTAATTGGCAGTGGTATGCACCTTTGTCCAAGTAGCGACCCTTGCTTCTAGTCAGGGTAAGGGAGTTACTCACTTTTGATAACCCCTGCTAACCCCTTGGTTAGCTTTGCACGAGCCGACACGCTTATCCCAAAGGCAATGTGTAAAGTATTTGTACTCAAAACACACAGTAACACAGTGAAAAACAACAAATGGACACCACACCAGTTTAGAAAAATAAGGTATCTGTATCTAAACCAAACAAGACCAAAACAGCAAAAATCCAATATACATGTATCAAAATATCACTTTAGAACAGTTATTACAAAAATAGAACAAGTGGAAACAAAGTAGCTCCACCTGGGGCTATTATGATGCCGTGACAGGCATAAATCCAAAGTACGGAGCTGATCACGAGGTACGCGACGGCGTACACGGAGTCACACGGACCCCTTATCAACAGTACCTTGGAAAACGAAGTCTATGGATGATGCAGAGCATCGTGGAGGTGAGGCGTCAGTGCCGAGGCCGGTTCCCTGGTTACCACAGGGAGGCGAGGCATCATGTCAGCGAGGAGGCGATGTGTTGAGTCCAGGACAGGGGAAGTCGGCGGCGTTGGCGGTGATGATTCGGTTCCGGTGAGGTGATGCAAAGTCGAAGAGTTCGTGAAGTCACCATCGTTGGTAATGCACTCCGCGATAACAGGATGCTGGCGCTGGTGATGATGGTGTGGTGCGAGCGCTGGCATCAGGAAGGCCGATAACTGCAGGTTTCGGCAGGCGTCGTAGGGTGTCGGAGCTGCGGTGCAGGCGAGGCGGTGCGTCCTGCTCTTCAATAAGTGGTGCGCCCGCCCTTGGTGCAGGTCGCGGCACACTGGCGGCAGTGCTGACATCGTCACAGTTGTATTTCTTGCTTTGCAGCACCAACCACACAATTCTCAGGGACCAGGAACTGGAATTGGTGCCCTTTCGAATGCGGGAGTCCACACAGGAGTCCAGGTGCTACTCAGTGGGTTGTAGGTGAAGTCTTTGTGTCCCTGAGACCTCAGAACAGTAGGTCAGCAATCACAAGCCCTTGGAGATTCCTCTTCAAGCAGGTTCACAGCAGAGTTTCAGTCTTTGTCCTCTCTTTGGCAGAAGCAGCAACTGCAGGCCAATCCAGCAAAGTACACAGCAGAGTGGCAGAACTCCTCCTTACAACTCTCCTTTTCCTTGGCAAAGGTTCCAATTGAGTCCAGAAGTATCTAATTCTTTGGGGTTTAAGGTCTAATACTTATACCTCATTTTCTCTTTGTTCTCTTTGTGGTAAGGGTCTTTGAGCCCAGTCCAAACCAGTTATGTCCTCTCTGGTGCAGCATCATTACAGAAGGTGTAAACATCATTGTGCAAAGGAGACACTGCCTATTCAGGTGCTAGTGAAACTACTACCATCACTCCAAATGCAGCCAAGGTCTATTCAGCTCAGCTATGAGTCACCCAGGAAAGGCAGGACACACCTCAATCCCCCTTCTGGCTGTCTGCAGTGAATGCACATCCCCCTGCCCCTGTCACTCCAAAACCAGACAGTCAATACACAAAATAGCAAAGACACACAGATTGGTTAAACAAGAAAATGCCTACTTTATAAAATTGGCATTTTCAAACACACAATTTAAAAACCATCTCCCTAAAAGGATGTGTTATTAAGTTCTGAGTTCAGAGAACCTAAACTCCACTTCTCCATCTCATCCCAATGGAAAGTTATCTTGTAAGATGTTACAAAGTAACTCCCATGTTAACCCATGGGACAGAGAGCGGTTTAATAGTGAAAAAAGAAATTGGAAGTATTTCACTTTTAGAACATGTACCACACACCAGTACATGTCCTACCTTTCACATACACTGCACCCTGCTCATGGGGTACATTGGGCCTACCTGAAGGGTGCCTTATATGTAAGAGAAGGGAAGGTTAGGGCCTGGCAAGTGGGTGCACTTGCCAAGTCGATATGGGAGTTTACAAACTGCGTGCATGCACCACAGTGGTAGGCTTGAGACAGATTTACAAAGGCTACTCCTGTGGGTGGCACAAACAGTGCTGCAAGCCCACTAGTAACATTTGATTTACAGGCCTTGGCACAATCTCTGCACTTTACTAGCGACTTACCAGTTAAACAAATACGCCAATCTTGGATAACCAATTACAACAAATATTTATACAGGGAGCACTTGCACTTTGACACTTATCAGCAGTGACAAAGTGCCCAAAGCATCTAAGCCAGCAAAACAAAATCCAGAATACCATCAAAAATATAGGAGGTAGAGGCAAAAAGTCAGGGTAAACCATGCCAAGGATGCCAAGTCTAACAGTTAGATTTCCTGTCTCCCTTCTTGTAAATGGGTACCACCTCAGTACCTTTCCAGGAGCAGGGAATTGCCCCCACCTTTCAATTGCATTTGATAGTACTAATATATATTTAGACCATTTTTCTTTCTCATTAATTAAGATCTCACCCATATACTGTGTGGCCCTGAGGCTTTACCAAGCACAATGGCATCTAAGGAAATATTAATATCACATACAATGAACATCGATCAGCAAGCATCTGGGTTTCTGCATAGCAAGGGGTCTCAAGAACAGAGACTTGTGATTTGTCAGCATACAAGTCTTTAAAGTGGTTGTACCAAGCTATTGGTGAGAAATGATTGGTTGGCTGTGACATATCTGTATTGCCGCCCCAAGTGACGAAGTTCCAAAATGTTCTATTATCTTTAACTGAGAATATCTCTTTAAGGTCACACCACTTCTTTTCATCCCAATCCCGTTGTGCTGTGTGCTGTGTACTGATTCTTTTTATATGTCTTCCTTGAGGGTTCCTATCAAGCCCATGAACTTTGATTTTATAGCAAGGGTCAACTGGTTCTAGCTTGCCTGCAGTCTTTGCTAAACCAAGAATTAGCAGTGCATGCATTCTTTTTAGGATGTGAGACAGGAGCTATAAAGTATGATGAAATATGCTCAAAGAAGTTTAGATGTATACTTGAAGCTTCCTTAATATCATCAACCATACATTGGTGACCTTTAAGTTGGATATGACTACTTGCAGGTCCTGGCTAATAAGGGGCAAAGTATTCTCTTGTAAACATAGGTGCTGCCGTTTAAGGCGATGTCTGTCATTTGAGAATATGACGTACAGTCATGTGACGAGGAAGAGGGTCATTTGGCTATCTCCTGCATAGTGACTGCAAACTAAGCCATAAAGGATTGTGGTCGCTCTCTATATGTTCCCTAACTACAATGTCTTCCAAATTATGCCACAACCTCAAGTCAACCAAAATATAATCTATACAACTCATACGGCTTATTAAATGTAAAATCCCCTCTTTTGTCTGAGTTTGTCCTGTCCTTAGTTTCCCTGATCCCTAGTTCTAATGATAAATACTACAGTTGAAAAGCTACTTGGGACCATCTGTTTACTGGGGTTAGGTCCTGCTGGGGGATGGCCCAAACCTCGTCTTCCTCTCTAGTTAGCCATATGTCTTCCCTATCCAGGGGTTCAAAGGTAGTGTTACATTCCCCTGCTAAAATAAGATGAGAATGGTGATGGTTCCTTTCCGAGTAGTCTTGAAGAATTTGCAATGTTAGTGACAACTTGCTTCCCTTAACCTCTAATGCATAAATATTATAAATATTGATGGCGGGGTTTATGTTGCTCCTAAGTTCGAAACCTAAAATATCCAGACAGTCAATAACTAATTGTCGGATTGTACAATTAAAAGAGGCTCTGACCCAGACAATTAGCTCTCCTGAGGGGCACCCATGGGAATTGGTTTTTTCTAGGATACAATAATTTAAGTAACCTGACTTAAAGACTGGATCAGTATGCCATGTTTCCTGCCGCAGGCAAATATCAGATTTTTCGATGAAGTTATTCCAATCTGTGAGGGCGATTATTAGATTTAAGGCCTGCCACATTCCAAGAAACAACTGTTACAATTTGTACCTATCTGGTGTTGATACCATGTCAGACAAACAGGACTTTGTAGGAAGTACTAACTTGGATGCACTTAAGGCAATATCCTGTTTTTTACATAAATCGATAGCACCCTGGGAACCAGGATAGTTGGTATTCAAAGGAGAATCTGTCATTGCATCAGTGGCTAGAGATCTCAAAGCTGCTAGTTGGCCACTCGAAGCTATACACAGGGAGCTGGAGATAAGCTCTGATAGTGTCAGTCTGCACAGTCAATCAATTTCTGCAGTTGGAGAGTCACCAGCTACATATTGCACTAATCTGCTGGTCACCTGCCCAGTGATATATAAATCGTATGTTAGAAACTTTTGGAGGGCTGGACCTGGCATCCAGTGCCACAAAATTGTTAGCAAGCTTCCTGTCAATGAAAGTTAGTTCCATACAATCAAAACTCTGGTTATGTGAGATACATCTTTTGGCACTAAAGATGTCTTCTCGAATGACAAATCAATATCCCCTCACATGAGGGATCCAATGTATGTTTTTTTTTTTTTTTAGTGAGTCCATCCCTTCATAGCTTGTGTGAGAAGGAAGTTTAGGAACATTGATCATATAGATATGGGAAACAAAGGAAGGACTCCTTGCATTGGTATATTGTGTGTCCTTCTGGCTCCAGTTTGTATTCCCTAGCTGCCCTGGTGTCCCGTTCCTTATGTGATCGCTACCTAAAAGCAATTGGTGACTAACACCTTGGTTTCTCACAGATGTATATTCTCCGGGGCCCTCTGGTCTTACTATACCCAGGACTGGAGTCTTATCTTGCCTTTCGCATGTTTTTTCAGGTCCTTCTGCAGTGTTACATACCGTAGACAGCCTAAATGAATTCTCTATAGCCCTTTTCCTGTGGCTTCTAAATTCCTCTCAATTACTAACATTTGTGCCATTCTTTGCTGTTAGTAATTGCTTTACCATACTTGTTAAGTGAGTTATAAAAGGCTTAAGATCCCCCACCACTGGCTTCACCTCCCTGATTTGTAACATAGGATTAGCAATGTCAGAAGAGTGAGTCACTAACAGGGCTACTTGACCTGGTGTCTAAACAGGGGCCTCTGGAGGGAGAACAGAAACTGGTATGTCTGACAAGGGCAAAAAACAGTGGCTGAAGTGTATTGAAATCTCACTGATTGAATCACACAGGCACACAGTACTCCCTTGTTCATCAATATAGTCAGGCTCAACAGGCCCTACCAGGGAGAAATCTTCTGCGTTGCTTTCCTGACAGCTATCTTCTTGAATAGATTTGGAAGAGTTTTAATGACAAGCTATACTTTACCAGCCGGACCCCCCTGAAAATCTGTATCTGTAGTATTTGAGGCAATAATAGATCCAACCTCTTTGATTAAATGGCCAATCTGATTAAGTGTGCAATTATCAGGTTGCATTTTTGCCCTACTGAAATTGCGGCGCCTTGGGCCAGTTCGGTTGCTTTCCGTTTTCCCATTATTATCAAAGGAATATATGTTAGTAAACAATGGCCATTTGATAAATTACAAGCTCTGCAAAATTAAAAAATAAACAGTTTCACCTAGTTTTGCTAGAACAATAGCCCTTGTTGCACACTTACAAGAACAAGTCGTATGCTGCTGCTGCGAAAGTCACAGAAGCTAACAGTGAGAGTTAAAAGGAAAAAGAAACAAGAATTAGAATAAAATACAATGATCGCTGGAGCAGCAAGAGGACAACACAGTTTAAAAGGTTTTTAAAACTCAATGTATTCAAAGATAAGACCAATCCTTAAGGCACAGTTCTTCAAACTGTGGGGCGCGCCCCCCCGGGGGGGCGTGACACCATCTCAGGGGGGGGCGCGCACTCCACCCTAGCATCTCATTGTTCCCCACTTTCCTAATCGATGGGGCACGACCTGTCCATACTTTTGTAATTTGAAAGCAAACCGTGAAAGCAGTCCGCTTTCGGTTTCACAGCACAGGAGACTCCCTGCCTCCCACTGCAGCTGAAGCTTTATAGCTCTCGGAATGAACCGTCCCGGGAAGGTTAGTTCTTCACAGGAAGGAGGCAAAGTTTCTCTTTAAATTGCATAAGTATGGGTATGTCAATTCTTCATAAATTGTAGAATGCGCACCTAATTGACTGTGTTAAAAACTTTCAGCTGGCTTTCCCTGCAGTTTCAATTATGCAACGATTTCATGAAGATAGTGTGGACATTTACTGAGTTGGCAACATTCAGTCACATTGTACACTGACAAATTTATCATTAGTTTGAGTTTTAAAGCAATTTTGTTTCTGTGTCAATGATTATGTTTTTTAAACAAAACATTTGGTAAGGAGAAATGTTTGCATGTTTATATTTTTTATGGGTTTGAGAAGGGGCACGTAATGCGGTATCGTATTTTGTTTAGTTTCATGTCATGTAGGATGATTCAAATACTCTGGGGACACTCACAGTCGTTTAATAGTACATTAGCAGTTCTGTGTTTGGCAAGATGGGGCGCGGATACAGTTCAAGCAGTGCTTAATTTGAGCCGGTGGTTTCCGGTACTCAGCACCGGCACTTATTTCACAGGGCCGGGGCTACGATTTCTGACCCTGCAGGTGGTGGTCTCAATATTAATTTCCCAACTTCAAAATAAAAAGAACAACATACCTTGCATGGTGACGGGCTGGTATGTTTTCATAGGCAGGCGTACGTCTGTCCAGGCAGGCATGATTGTCTACCACCACGTTAGTGATGATGTCATCACGCCTGTCATGAATCCTAGAAGTCATCATTAACGAATGGCTTGCATTCTATTCCCGGAGTCTGCTGCACACTGCCGCTGCCTGAGCCTAAGCCTCCCATTGGATAATTGTAGCTGGGGGCTGGCTTATGACCGAGTTAAGGCAAGGAAGCTGCAAGAGTGCATTTCGAGCTTGGGAGTGAGGGCTCGTGAAGAAGAATAAACGAAAGTAAGTGTGAACTTTCCACTTGCTGCGTAGCCAGAGTAGTATAGCCTGCAGCCGTGCATTGCTACTGCCCTCAATGTGCTCGATGCAGCTGTGGCCACCGCAACTTTTGTGCGCTATGGAGAAACCTGCAGTATTGGTGCGCTGCCTCCCAGCATGCTAATTGCTGAGTGTGCGTGAGCTCAGTAGTCGCAACAGCCATACTCACGTCTCACAGGTATTGGCAGCATTACGGCTGGGGACAGTGCTTGTGCTGTAGCAGGCAGGGTGACAGAAATTGCTGGATATGGCCTGGGATATGCGGATGGCGGTCAATTATGTAGTGTACCAGATTCCAGAAATTTCTGTCAGGTGGTGGGGTTGCCCCGACATCTAAAAAATTGAGCTGGGGGGCTCAACCTAAAAAAGTTTGAAGACCTCTGCCTTAAGGAATTCAACTCAAATGCTGTTTGAAAATGCTGCTAAAACTAGAAGTTGTTCATAACATATCTCTCTGAATAGAAGAGTGGATTCAATATGAGGCCCAACAGACCTGGTTTCAGGAGCAGTACAGCAAAGTGTGAATAAGATCACAGTACCTTTGCGGGAATCTAAGGGGGGTAGACCAGCGTCCTCCCGGCTCTGACAGGTGCAGGATCCGGGCACGTCCCACGCTGCAGGAATGAAATGGCACTTAAGAGCGCAAGCAGTGGATGTAGCAGGTGCAGTGAGTGCCTCCTGGTGCGATGTTATCTGGGCAATGGAGTCCCCCAGCGGCCCTAAGCAAAGCAGAGTCTTCTCGAGATGGCGCTTAAGAGCGCAAGCAGTGGATGTGGCAGCTGCAGTTGGCACCTCCTGGAATGATGCTGTCTGGTCAATATAGTCCCCCAGCAGCCCGAGCAAAGCAGAGGCACAACTTGGTATAAGTGCTAGACCTCTGACCATGCCAATTTAGTACACTTCTGGACATAAACCCACTCTGCAAGAAAGAAGGACTGCCACTCCGGAAGGCTGCTGCCTTGCTGTGTTGCTCTACTGCCTGCTGCTCTCTCTGACTGGGTAAAGACTGGACCATCATCACTGAAACTCAGAGTGACTCCAAGGGCTAGCTGAATATTCTCCTGTTCTAGGACTCAGGGACATCAAAGTCTTTCACCCTGCTTCTGTGCCTAACCCATTGGAAGTGGACCCAGGTGCTTGCTCCAGTGGAACTGACACATTCTTTACTGCAAGAGCAGAATCGGTGCATCAACGTGGTTGTGGGGACAGAGCCAGTGCTTCGCACATGGAATCAGCGCATCACCATCAGAACCACCGCATCGAAACCACCTCATCACCACCATCCCTTTGACTGTGCGGAGAAACCCTGCACATCTGCTTCAGAACCATCACATCTAGGAACTGGTGCATCTTCTTCGGAAACGGAGCATCGCCCTTGTTGCGTGGAGAAAATTGACACATCACCTCAGTTGCGAGATCGACACCGATGCATCACTTAAGTGCATCCTGCATCTTCGTGTTGCAACAAGGATCAAGGTACTTTTGGTCAGCGGGTCGTGTGGACCCTGTATTCGGCCCACACTCCATTACGGACAGCCTAAAATTTTGACTTTTGTCCCATTCAGGCGCGGTCAGATATCCTACATAGGCGATTATTGCTTCTAAGTGCTATTTTTGCATTTATTCTTTTATTTATGAAAACTTCATATCTCAACTTCTACTTATTGGATTTTTGTCATTTTAGTCTTGTTTTATTTATTAAATTAAGAGATAATTTTCTAACTTGGTGTGAAATCCTTTTGTGTGGTGTTTTCGCTGTTTTACTGTTTGATGTGTTGCACAAATACACATTGCCTCTTAAGTTAAACCTGACTGGTCAGTGCCAAGCTACCAGAGGGTGAGCACAGGCTGATTAAGGTTGTGTATCTGACTTACCCTGACTAGGATTGTGGCTTCAGTTTGGACAGGGTTTATACTCTGCCAACCAGAAACCTCAATTTCTAACATTGGTGGCAGCGGTGGGATAGGAGTTGTGTTTGTGCAGTACCTTACAGCAATTTGGTGTACCCACACAGACACCCACTCACAGATGCACTCAGACACTCACACACCCACTCACAGACCCATACAGACACTCACAGACCCATTCACAAACCCACTCAGGCATTCACACACAGAGTGACATACCCACACAGGAACTCACACACCCACCCACAGACCCACTCATATACTTACAGACTCACTCACAGTCCCATACAGGTACTGACACACCTACTCACAGACCCACACAGACACTTACAGACCCACTCACAGACCCACACAGACACTGAGACACTCACTTGCAGACTCACTCACATACCCACTCACAGACCCACACACTCACTCACCCACTCACAGATCCACACAGACAGTCACACACCCTCTCACATACCCATAGCACCACTCACACACCTATACAGCCACTCGCACAGTGACTCATATACCCATATTATTACTCACACAGCCATTGCCACACCCAGTTACACACACAACCACTCACACACTTATGTAATCCATGACACACCTACTCACACAGCCAAACACCTACTCACTCATGCAGTCACTGACTCACAAACTCACTCAGTGACCCATACCATCACTCACACATCAAGTTACAGACCCATACAGCCTCTTATACACCCACTCACACATCAAAACCACTGACACACCTTTTCACAGAGCTATAGAAGCACTCCCACATTCTCTTAGAGATCCATGTAGCCAGTTATATGCCTACTGTATTAATTAAATGCGTTGCTGTTTTACATAAATGCTTTTGTTTGAGGAAAACCTGTTGCTATTATGTGTTGAATGTGTGCTTTTGGTTTGGGATTCGCGATGCTCAAAACACTACGATATGATCCATAATTTGTACTATCACCCTATTGGAGGGAAGTAGAAGTAGCACAGAGGAGAACGCTGCAGTAGAATGAGGCAGTTTGAAAGATGAAAGGGATCTAAAATGAAGGACAGCAAGTTAAACATAAAAGAACATATTTGATTGGATGGTGGAGTTGTGCATGGAACTAAAATTAGGTAGGGATTGGGAGAAAAAAGTAACTACATCAGTGACTGGTTTTGAAAAATTAAAAAAAACTTATATTGCTAGGGATATGCTTGAAATTGCAGCCAGTCAACCACACCTGCTAGAGTTTAATTTGAAGCTGGTGTGCTGCTTCCAGAAATTAATGTGCACTTTTCACCTCATGGTAGGTAGAGAGTGCTGCTAACATGGTCATCATGGACATGGAGCTAAAAGAATATGGGGAAGGGGAATAAAAACGGCTGCACTGTGAAATTCAAACAGAGTGGTGTGGAAACATTGGTAATTAGGGAGTGTTTGGCTTTTAAATTGAGTAAGTTATAGAAAGTAAAACATAAATGCAAACTTTTAATAGTAGATTGTTAAATGCTTCTATGGGCCTCCGTGCGGATCCACAGGTCCACCTTGAAGTTACACAGGGGGCCGCGCTGAGCAGCCTGGGGAATCCACAGGTTTGCGAAAAACCACCCAAATTGGGCTTCATTCGAGGAAACATGGAAAGGGTTAAAAAATACTGACCATTTAGAAGTGGTATAACAAAAAAAAAAAGAAACATGCCTGTGGTTTGTTAACTACAGGATTATAAGTAAGAGCACCTGGTGAAGGGTAGTCATTTTAGCTGCTTTTGTACTGAGAGTGGAGGTGGATTGCCATAGCTCTGACTAGAGATTTCCAAAGAAAATAGATGCTAACAGAATTATAATTTAAAGTTGAAGAACAGGAAAACGCCTTTATAGGTATGTTAATTAGATTGTGGTATAAAAAGTATCTTTCGATAAAATTTTGTGAGTGTATGTAAGATAAAAGAAAACACTATACTAGATGGCAAAACAGAAGGTAGTTTAGATGAGAATAGCTAAAAATAGAGTGAATAGGAAAGGAGAAAGAGGAATTGGTATACTGAAAATATAGTAACTTCATTTAGCCAGTATAAATGAATGTGTTTGTAATTAGATGTGGATGTTTGCTTATAGCAAGAAATGTAATAGTATGTAATTTCCACCCACTCACCACAGTCAGGCGGGCACTTACATACCCACTTACAGTCCCCTAAAAGCAATTATGTACTGACCACTCATATATCTAGACAGTGACTTCCACACTCTGTCACAAACATATAAAACCATTCACACACCCATTTACTCACCTGTACATACACTTATCTAATTATGTACACACTCAAACAGGCACTGGCACACCCCCTCAAACACCTGTGCAGGCATACAACAGCACAGTACTCAGACAATCAGTTACACATGCACTTACACATGTATACACCCATTCACCCTCCCACACAGCTACTCACGTACCTATTTACAAAACCATACAGCCACTCACACACCAAGTGAGAGAGTAACAGAGGCACTTACACATACATTCACACACTCACACAGTGTATGTATCCAGTAGTAACTAAGGCAGTTGCACACACAGCTACATACCCCAAAGAAATATACTAACATAACTAGTAAGCAGTCCATGGAGCCATTTATATAAATATTTACAGACCCATAGAGTTACTAGAGAAACAGTCATATAGCGACAGAGGGACATATTTATAATAAATTGTCGAAGCGTGTTGTTAAGCCAAGAAGGCTAACGACACGCTTCGTCACTTTAGAAACGAGGGGCTGCACCATATTTACTAGAATATGGTGCAGCCCTGCGTTTCCCCCTGCGCTGGCACTTACTTTAGCTGCCTAGCGCCAATGCAGGTAGCCTTGCACCATAGTGCAAGGGTGCCTGTGTTGAGGGGAAGATTGTTTATGTGCAGGAAGGTCCCTCTTCCTGCACATAAACAATCTTTAAATGCTGTTTTGTAACTTCTCTGTGTGCTGCTTAATGCAGCACACACTGAAGTTGTAAAACAGCATTTTTTTGCTTGTTTATGTGCAGGAAGGGGGTGTTTTTCTGTTTCTACTTGTGCTGCACAACACAGCACACATGAAAACAGCAAAAAACAAGGTAAAAAATAAAGCATTTCTTCTCGTTTTGCCTGTTTAAGACCAGGTTTTCGCTGGTATTAATTTTGGCGCAGCCCCCTTTTTACGCTGCTCTTGTAAATAGGGAGCAGAGTCAAAATCAATGGGTGTTGGGGTGGAACACCCACCACAACACCCATTGCCCGCCCCTTTTGCACTAAGTGTAGTGTGAAAGGGGGCCTTATTTACAAGGCAGCGTTAAGCCTCGTTAAGGGGCTTAACGCTGCCTTGTAAATAAGGCGAAGCTCCTATCACCACCACAATGTCACTAAAAGTGACGTTGTGGTGGCGATAGGGGCCTGTAAATATGCCCTATAGTTACTTACACATACAGTGACACATCCACAGAGGATCTGATAGAGTCACTCAGATATGTACTCAAGTACTGATACTCCTAGTCATCCATCCAGGCAAGTAGCCCTTTAAACATGCCTCAGGCATGGAACTGCAGAGCCTGTGTGTACAGTTTTACTGCCTGTCGACTTGGCATTTGAAACCCCTTGCCAAGCTTAAACTCCCCTTCTAATAAATATTCGTCACCCCTAAGGTAGGCCATAGGACAGGGTGCTATGTGCTTAAAAGGTAGGACACAAGCTTTGAAGTTTCAGTGAGTTTCATGCGCACTTACAGATCCATACGCCCAGTTATACCTCCAGTGTCCCACCCACTTTGCAACTCACATACCTATGTACAAAGCGTAGAGCCACTAATACACCCAGTCAGACAGCGACAGAGGCACTTACACATTCACTGACAGACAACCCAATATTGCACTTATGTATCCTGGAGTAATTAAGCTAGTTGCACACAGAGTTACATACCCCATTACTAACCCGTTGCGTGCGTCTGTCGGCCAACGGCCGTCGCGAGCACTACCTCTGTAGTGCTGCGAACGTCCGTTGGCCGACGCGGCCCACCCACTCCGCTAAACCGCCGCACCGCGGCGGAATTGCCGCCGCGGTTAAGCGGCTAAGACAGCCAGTGAGAAATTCACACAGCCATTTACATACACATTTACAGATCAATAGAGTTACTAAGAGAACCAATCATATAGCGGCATAGTTACTGACACATCCGGTGGCACACCAACAGAGGATCTGATACAGTCTCTCAGATATGTACTCAAGTCCTGACACTACCCAAGTCACCCATCCAGACAAGTAGCCCTTTAAACATGTCTCGGGCCTGCTACTGCAGAGCCTGTGTGTGCAGTTTTACTGCCAGGACAACTTTGCTTTTAAAACCCTTTGCCAAGCCTTACACTCCCCTTCTACTACATATACGTCACCTTTAAGGTAGGCCATAGGTAGCCCATAAGTCAGTGTGCTATGTGCTTCAAAGGTAAGACATGTGCTTTTAAATTTCACTGAGCTACATGTGCAATTAAACACCCTTTTGTCCAGTTATACATCCAGTTTCCCACTCATTATGCAACATATATACCTATTGACAAAAACATACAGCCACTCACATACCCAGTCAGTCAGTGACAGAGACACTTACACATTCACTCACACACCCAATCAGTACTTATGTATCCAGTAGTTAAAGAAACAGTTTCACACACAGTTACATACCCCAACACTCGCTAACACATCCAGTAAGCAATCCATACAGCCACTTATATTGACACATACAGACTCCAAGAGATACTAACAGAGCCAGTCAAATGCTGACATAGTTACTTGCATATCCTATGACACACCCACAGAGGGACTGATACACTCACTCAGATATGTACTGAAGAACTGACACTACCAAGTCAACCCAGACAAGTAGCCTTTTAAACATGTCTTGGGCCTGCTACTGAGGGGCCTGTGCATGCAAATTTACTGTCAGGCCGACTAGTAATTTAAAACCCCTTTCCAAGCTGGAAACTCCCCTTCTACTGCATATAAGTCAACCCTAATGTAGGCTGCAGTTAGGCCATAGAACAGGGTGCTATCTGCTTAAAAGGTAAGACGTACTTTAAAGTTTCAGTTAGTTACATGCGCACCTATAGACCCATACGCCCAGTTATACATCCAGTCTCCCACCCATACTCTGACTCACATACCTAGGTACAAAAGCATAGAGATCCCTAACACACCCTGTCAGAAAGTGACAGAGAGACTTACGCATTCACTCACACACCCACATAGCACTTATGTATCCAGCTGTAACAGAGCCAGTTGCGCACCGAGTTACATACCCTAACACAAACTAAGTCAGCCAGTAAGCAATCCATACAGCCATTTACATACACATTTACAAACCCATAGACTTACTAAGAGAACCATTCATATAGCGACATAGTTACTTATACATCAAGTGACACACCCACAGAGGATCTGATACAGTCACTCAGATATATACTCAAGTACTGACACCCCTAGTCACACATCTTGACAAGTAGTCCTTTAAACATGTCTTGGGTCTGCTACTGCAGAGCCTGTGTGTGCAGTTTTTCTGCCAGGCCGACTTGGCATTTCAAACCCCTTCCCAAGCCTTAAACTCCCCTTTTTTCTACATATAAGTCATCCCTAATGTAGGCCGTAGGTAGTCCAAATTGCAAGGTGCTATGTGCCTAAAAGATAAGGCATGTATTTTGAAGTTTCAGTGAGTTAAACACTCACTTATGGATCTATATGCCCAGTTATACTTCCAGTCTACCACCCATACTGCAACTCACATACCTATGCAGAAAAGCATAGAGCCCCTCACACAGCCAGTCAGACAGCAACAGAGGTACTTACACATTCAGTCACACACAGAATATATGTATCCAGCAGTAACTGAGCCAGTTGCACACACAGTTACATACCCCATCACCCACTAACACAGCCAGCAGGTGACTCATCCATACACTAACAATTAAATCAACTTATAGATCCAAAGTGGCAGACTTACACTGCCTGTTACACACTGACATAACTACTTATATAGCTATTTAATTGCTTATAGTATGTAATTTAATAGTATGTGTTAGACCTGTCATCCTTGGTGTGGTCCTTCCTCAGACTTTTTGCCTTTTACCTTCTGTTTTTGCTGATTCCTTTTGTTGACATTAAGACTCTGAGCACTTTGGGGCACATGCATCAAGTTAGGCAATTGCGATTCCATAATTGTGATTATTAAGGAATCACAATTATGGAATCGCAATTGCCTATGCATGTAGATTTCGCTAAAATATTAGTAATTCCTACATATTCCTTAATTGTGAATCGCAAATTGCGATTCGCAATTAAGGAATAGCTTCCCATTCATTCCTCTGGGCCTAGATGCCAATAGGAATGAATGGGAATTGCATGTGCAATTTGCGAGTGCCAAATAGGTACTGCAAATTGCACATGCAATTTCAAGGTGCAAGAGGGCCAAAGGCCACACTGATGCACCCGAAATTGGCATGTGTGCATGTGGCGCACACACATGCCCTAAGGGCATGTGTGTGCGCCACATGGCACTTTGAAAAATGCACTTTTGTGCATTTTTCAAAGTTTTTGCACATTACCATCAACTTGCAGTTGATGGTAATTTGCGTTTCCTAAATGCGAAGTCGCATTTAGGAAATGCTTGTTGCATTCCAAATAGGGAATCGCAATTTGCGATTCCCTAAATGCATTCGCAATTTAGGTAATTGCAAAATTTGCCATTACCTAAATTGCGAATTTGCATTTGGGTTGATGCATCCCAAATGCAAAACTACCGGTCGCAAAGCGGCCGATTCTGCGAATCGGCCCATTTGCGATCGGTATTTTGGTTAATGCATATGCCCCTTTATTACTGCTAACCAGTGCTAACATGCATGTGCTTCTCACTAAACATGATGGCATTGCTGTATACCTGATTGGCATATTTGATTTACTGGTAAGTCCCTTGTAAAGTGGAATAACATAAACCCAGGGCCTGTATTTTAACTGCTACTAGTGGGCCAGCAGCAGTAGTTTTGCCACACACACAAGTAGCCTTTCAAACCTGTATGAGGCCTGCCATTGCAGGGCCTGTGTGTGCAGTTTACTGCCACTTCGACTTGGCATTTGTGAAGCTTTAAACACCCCTTTTACTAGATATAAGTCACCCCGAAGGTAGGCCCTAAGTAACCCCAAGGGCAGGGTGCTATGTAAGAAAAAGGTAGGGCATGTACTTAGTTTCTTTACATGTCCTGGTAGTGACAAGCAGCCCATTTCGTTTTTCACTACTGTGAGGCCTGCTCCTCTCATAGGTTAACATTGGGAATTCCTTGTTGCACCTTCAAGTAGGGGCGTCGTGAAACCCCTGCTTTAGCCCCGACAGCGGCGGTGAGGTTTTTCACGGACCTCTTTTATTTGGAATTTCGCAGATAAAAGCTCATAATTACCACAAGAAACATGGGCTATAGAAAAGAGATAGAAGGATGAACAAGTGGATGTATGAAGGGGTACAAGTATGGATAGGTGAGTGGGAGTAAGGATGTATGAGTGGGTGAAAGGATGAATAGATGGATGAGTGGGTGAAATAATGGATGGGTGAATTAAAGGATGAGTGGGCGAAAGGATGGATGGTAAAAGGATGGGTCTGTGAGTGAAAGGTTGGGTGAGTAAAAGGGTGGATGGATGGGTTGGTGAAAGGATGAGTGGGTTAATTGATGGGGGATGAGTGGGTAAAAAGATTGGTGGGTGAAAGGATGAATGGGTGGGATGATTGGTAAATGGGTGGATGAAAGGGTGGCAGAGTGCATGGACATTTAAAAAGATGGATGGATGGGTGATTGGATAAGTAAATGGAATTCTGAGAGGATGGATGGATAGATGGATATAGGTATAAAGGATGGCAGAGTAAATGGAAATTTGAGAGGATGGATGGACGGATAGATGGATGGATGGGCTTATGGATCAATGGATGGATGGATAGACAATAGGATCAATTGATGGATGAAAGGATTTACAGATGGATGGCTAAGCCAAATGATGATGTATAGGTAAATGGATGTATGATGGATGCATGCATAGATGAGAGATTTGTGAACAGATGGATGGATGAAATGGGCAATGGATGGATGGAAGGGTGAAAGATTGAATGATTAATTAAAGAATTAATTGATGTCAGATTGTAATGGTGAAATGGTGGCAATCAATGTTTAGATGTAAGGGTGAAAGGATGAATGAATAGATGCTTCGATGGAAGAGAGAAGAGAGCTCTTCTATACAGGTTGAGGTTCACTTGCTTCACCTGCTTAGTGCCATCAGAGCTTTGGTTCTAAGTGGGGGGTATTTTCATTTTCTGGCTACACCCTTGCTTTCAAGCTGCAATTACTGATTACAGAGGAGCAGCTGTTTTATGTTTCATAACTTTGGATTGCTAATGACAAAACTTCTTTACTGGCAAAATTGGATTTGGCATTTCTAGTTAAGGAGGGCCACTGTTAGAATGTGGGCATTTCTCTGCTCTTAACTCATTGTGTGCTATTTTCCAATACACGTCTGGGTTTGGGTGACAGCTACACTTTGTTTATTCTCTCTAGACAGCCACAAATACAGGACCGTCAATTGCATCTGCATTCATCTGCATACTGACGGTTCTTCCTGAGCTGAGGGGAGGGTCTAAACAAGAGTAGGTAGTGCTCTGCCCTCACACAAAGCACTGATCAAACCCCGAGAGTTAGCCTTGCAGACAGGATTTCGATGAAAGCGGATCTGCAAACTTCAAAGGATATCCTTTGATGTCACCTCCACTTCAAAGGCACTTTTCTATATAAGTACTGGGTCTCTGCCGCCATCTAATCAGGCACTTGCTGGACCTGTATCCAGATACCGCTGGCTCTACATCTGCACATTGCCAGAAGGATTGCTGCACTGCCAGGAGGGACTGCCACACTGCTAACCACTCTGCTGTGTTGGCCGGCTGCTCATTGAGCTATAGGAGGGAATGCCACCTTGCCACCTGCCTTGCTGTGCTGGCCTGCTGCCTACTACCCTTGACTGTGTTTGACTACAAAAGACCTCCAAGGGCTTATTGCCTTGCCCCCTGTTCTTGAAGTCTCAGGGCCATCAAAGCCTTCGCTTCAACAAGATTCAGTGCTTCGCTCTACGAAGGCCCATCTCTGTGTTTTATCTGATGCCACAGCACCGAGGGAAGCCTTCTAGCGTGGACCCCAGAAATGCCTTGGCGAACAGAGATTCCCCTGTGACGTTGCATCGGACCAGCCTGCCCCCATCAGCAGAGGTTGCTTTGCACAGCGACGTCGGTGCTCACCACATCCCCAGAAGGGAAGGCACTGCCAAGAGCAAGATCGCCAAATTTGGGTCTCTTTTTTTCCGCTCAGCCGCCAAGTCTGTTCAGACTTAAACCCACCAACCCAGCATGTCTGTCGCTGTACCACCTCCCTGCTCGAGGATCTCACTGTGTTGCAGGCCCTGAACTAGGAGGCCGACACCCCCACTACTCCAGTTGGAGCCCAGGTGAGGTCCTATTTGCAGATCTGCATGCCACGGGAGGCCGGGAGTGACTTAATCCATGGGCCAAGGGACGCCAGAAAAACTGCTGCATGATGCCTCTTTGAGCACTATTTTGCCCCCGCAACTGCATTTTGCTCCTTCTATGTGTGCTGCAGAATGCAGCTCACATAGAAAGAGCAAAAAACGAGGAGAAATAAAAGTATTACTCCTCGTTGAGGAATACGTTTTTGGTGCTGCCTCAGATTTACAATTCCTTGTAAATCTGGCAGTGTCAAAAAGCCATGGGTGGTGCTGGGAATACCCACAGCAACACAAATTGCATGCCCCTTTAACGCAGAAAACTGCATCAAAGGGAACAATATTTTCAAGGCTACGTTAAGCCATGCAAAGTGGCTTTGCGCTCCCTTGTAAGTATGGAGCAGGACACAGCGCCATCGGAGCATCACAAGTGCCTCCAGTCCTGAATGCTGATTAAATTATTTCCATGCCTAGATGAGACTATTATAGTTAAATTGTGAGGGTCATCATTTGTTCCTGCAGAGAGCACTGCAACCCACTTTTTTTCGGCGCACACAAAAGACGTTAGTGGGTCTTCAAAAGGAAAACAATCATGTGGCAAGAAAAGTGGTTGGGACTCGACGAGACTGGAGCTTGAATTCTGTTCTCCAAAAACTTAATTTGCTGCTCATTGCTGCCTAAAAATGTAGAACTTTTATAATGGTTTTTGAAATCATATGATTTTTCTGAGCATAGGAGGCCACACTTCCACTGAGGGAGAAACTTGAAATTTACTAATCACAGTCTTCTGTCTTTCACTCATTTTCACAGGAGAACTTTGGAGGCCGGCACCAGCAGGTGACTGAAGTATGTCTAGGAATGACCTCTTCCATGACCTTAATTGACAACAAGGTACTGCAGAGAGTTTGGATGTCTTTTGGGTAAATCGCTTCACAAGTGGACTGGAGTGGGCTTGGAAGATCAAGAGTTACAATGTCCCTTTCTGCCGGCCATTTCATGGCGGGTTAACCGCCATGAAAAGGCAGGCGGACAGTGACTTGGTGGCCAGTAGCGGGCCCCCCTCCCCTCCTGGCCCTCGGATATGAGCCATGGGGGGCACCTTTGGTGCCCCTCTACATATCCCTGCACCATGTGGCAGGCAGCGCATAGTGCCTGCCACATAGGGCAGAGATATGTCAGATGTGTATGTTTTGTACTGCGGCGTGTGCTGCAGCCCGCAGCACATGCCGCAATACAAAGTATACACATTGCAACCGCCTTGGAGGTGGTCGCATTGTAATGTGGACAGCGGGACTGCCGACTGCTAGTCGGGCATATCCGACCGGCATCGTAATGAGGCCCATAGTTTTCCTTTTCTCCGCTTCTCTTTTTTGGTTGGGCTATAGACCACTTTAGTTGTCCAGAACACCTCATACCAATATTTCTAAAATATACTCTAGAAAATGCAATGAGAGTGTGGGATTTGGGTTAGCTCCCTTTGTGTCATTGCTTTTGTGTTTTTGTAATGCTTTGCATTGTTTTAATGGGATGTCCATCAGGGCCATGGCATGTGCTGATTGTTACATTGTTCCATTTGTTTTCCCATTAGGCTCTGTTGATGGCGCTCAAATAGTCCTTTTGTTAAAATAATCTGATCTTTGATGGATTCACTTTCTGGACATAATAACAATTTAATTGCTGATTTTTGGCTTTTGTTTATGACGTCTTTGCTGTTTGGATGCCTTAGTCTGCTACAAAGAGACAGCACTATTCTGTAATAACCCTTGCACATTAACTTGTTTTACTTCACTGTGATGATAATGTGCTAGTGGATTTATAGCTTTTCTTTTCCATAAACTAGCACTGTGTGCACACATAGGCTTTCTTAAGGTTGCAGCAAAATACTGTACCTTTGTTAAAAGAATGTTCGATTAAATATTTTGCTGTATGTGTCTTCAATTTCACCACTTATAATGCAAAATCTTCTGACACCTTTTCTCATCACCTTTCTTTGAGGATACGGCCTAATTTGGATAATGCAGTCTGTTGAGGATTGGGGCTCTACTCCTAGTTTTCATGTTATAGTAGGATAAGGCCATGTGTTGGACTTGGCCCTCTCTGCAGGGACATCCCTCATACATTTTGCCTTCACCCTCCTATTTTCTGAACCCGATTTTGTTGGCTTTTAGGATTCTTCAATGTACCACTGCTACAGAGCAAAAAATAGGGCCCCCAAAACCAATTCAATGAGGCAGGGAACAAGGGTAATCAGACCAACCTCATAAGCAAAAACAACATGCCTCGCACGGCTAGCTTGCTCAAGGATATCTCATTGAAAATCTAAGGCGCTATTGAATCGCAATTGAGCCTTGTAATTAAAGGAAAAATCATATACTTTAGAAAGTTTAGTATCAAAAGGACAATTTCAATTTATCCAATATATTCTTCACTTATACAGATATGCAAAAACAGCAAATAAAGCATATTTTGGTAGTGTCCCTTAGGATCACAAAAGTGTACATAAAAGACAACAAGGAAATGAACAATGTTTTTACTATAGCCTTACAGCCCAACGTAGTGGGGTCTACCAGCCTTTAAAGGCCCGCTCCAACATTCGGCTCGGGCCTTTAACAAGGCAGCGGGACTTTAATAGCCAGTAGACCCCGCTGCGGAGGGCTGTAAGGCTACTAGAACATTTCACACCTAGAGAGCAGAATGTTCTTATTTGTAAAAAAAAAAAGGCCTCACGAAGCCCAAGGGGGTTGAAATCCCCTCTGGCTCTGTGAGGCCTTTGTTCACAGTAACAGCTGTGAGCAAACATTGGAATGTTTATGCTCCATGCTTCCACCAGCCATTAGAAGCCCAGAGCTGGTCAAGCACTGTAAAAGAACGTCCCTACTCTCACCCCATGAACATTCATACTTTCAGTCAGACTCATGCATCCCACTCAAACTGCATTTATATCCCATCCCATCGTTTTGTAAACGGGATGTCTGGACACTATTGGATATGAAATTTGATTAATTTGTTGGTTCTTGTTGTCCTCAAAGCCAAAGCTGTAGTTGATTTTATTATGTCTCTGTAGTATGCTGTATGATGGGATATAAATGCAGTTTGAGTGTGATGTATGAGTGTGACTGAAAGTATGAGTGTTTGTGAGGTGTGAGTAGGGACGTTCTTTTAGAGTGATTGCCCATGCCTGTCACTACGTAAAAACATTGTTCGTTTCATTGTTGTCTTTTATGTATACTTTTGTGATCCTAAGGGACACCACCAAAATCTGCTTTATTTGCTGTTTCTGCATGTTTATACCAGTGAAGAATACATTGAATCAATTGAATTTGTCCTTTTGATACTAAAGTTTCTGAAGTATATGATTTTTACTTTAATTACAAGGCTCAATTGTGACTCAATAGTGCCTTAGATTTTCAATGAGATATCCTTGAGCTAGCTAGCCATCTGAGGCAGGTTGTTTTTGCTTATAATGTTTGTCTACCACTGCTAACCAGTGCTGCAGTGCTCTCTCCTTTAACCATAGTGAAATTGGCTTACACTTAATTACCACATTTAATTTACTTAGTTCGTTATTTTTTGCACTAATAATGACCTCCCAAAAAAGCTTGTCATTTGCCCCAATACTCTATGAGGTTGAAACACGCTGGAATTTTCTCCTGGGGATTCATAAAGGAGTACCACCTCAATATAAGAACGTTGGCTAGGCCTGAAATGTATCCAATAGTTCGAAAAGGACTATAAATTTGTTTTGGAACAGACTGTGGGAAGGAAACATTGACCACATAACCCCAGTTATTTTGTTTAAGGGGCACTAAAAAGATAAATGTGGGCTAGTTGGACTCATTGCTATCATTCGATATTGTATTTCCAAATAACCTATTGCTTGTTTTGTTTCATGTTTTTTGTTCACCCACGTAAATTTGTATTTTGTTTGTATATTGTTTGTACCTAATGGAAAAGATTATCATAAAATGGAAAACTGTGAGAAAAAGAACATAAATTGATAAATGAGATAAACTCTCAAGAACTTTAGATTGATGTGTAAGTTGTGGTTATTTAATTAACCTTGATCATTGGCCTTGTGCTGCGCATCATTGACACAGGACCTCACATCGCAGCCCCACAGCTCCTCAGAGCTGCCGTTGCTTAACGCATCCTCGATGTGGGACCTTACAATGCTCTGCAACCAGGATTTAAGGTACTGTGTTCAGCAGGTCTAACTTGGTCCCTGTATCTGGCCCACTCTCCATCTTGGCCAGCCTGAACTTGTGACTTTGTTCCGGCCTGGCACGTCCAGATAATCACAGTTGGCTCTCTGTGCTTTTAAGCACTATATTTACCTAACTCTTTGAAACTTCATTTCTCAGGTTCTACCAATTGGATTCTTGTCGTTTAAGTCTCAAATTATTTATTACATTTTCCTCGATTGTTTTAAATTTGTTGGGGATTTTTCTTTCTTTGTGTTTTCACTTTATTATTGTTTAAAGTGCTGCAGATATAATTTGCACATTGCCTCTAAGTTAAGCCTGACTGTGTTTGTGCCAAGCTACCAGGAGGTTAAGCATAGGTTATCTTGTGGTTTGCTTGTGTTTCACCCTGACAGAGATTGTAGGTGCTGCTTGAGTAGTTCACACCAACCATTAACCTAATTGCCTACACCATGCTTCATAATGGTATTTTGTTTTTAGGACAACTGAAGGAAACACACAATCACCCAACTATTTCCAAGTACTTCTCATCGCAAAAAACAGATCTATTGACTATTTCAATATGTTTTTCTCTTTAGATTAAGGAAGTGCGGACATACAGATGCTCATACATTTTATCTCTGCATCAGAGATTTTATGCTGTATGAGCCAACTTTGTATTCTCACAAAATCAACAGTTTAAATATCACATTTTCATTCACCTCTGTGCTCATTGTATAGTCCAACTGTAATACTAAATCATTAGCTCCAAAATTTCTGTAGTGGGATTCCATATTAGTTCACCAGTGTTTTATAAGTCATGCCAAAGCCCTTTTAAGAAAATCTCAGCACCTTTGTGTCCAGTCATTCTATCACTACTGTGTGTTGGTTACACTGGCCCAAATATCCTAAAAGATCTTGGCTGCCTTCCATAACTTGCAGCCATTCCTTGAATGTCTACTGATTTATCATGCTGTGGTCAACTAGAATAGAATTCTTTATGGAAACAAGTGTAACATAAGACTTGGTCATCTCTCATCTCTTCCTACTAGTGGCATTAAAAATGCTGATGCATTATTTATCAGGTGCAATAGTTTAAAACAAAATAAGGGGTTGTGCATCAAGAAAGACTATTAAGTTACATAAAAATGTAGACTGCCTTGAGTTAAGAAGTTTCATGTTTTTGTGTGGATTCTTTTTAAGCCATCAGAGAGTGGCCAGTAGTATGTTTTGCATAAAGTAGATAACTTGAGTTGTAGGTATTTTAAGAGTGTCCACGGTTTGTAGGAAGAGGGCAGCACAAATCTCTTAATGGTCACATACAACTGTTGTGCGAGATGGAAAAACTAAACTGTAGTGTCCATGTTACATCCTGCTCCACAGTTTAATGTTCTGAAAGACACATCCAGTTTTTGTTGAGCAGGAGATCAATGTATCCTAACCAGTACTTTACATGATGATGGGTGTTTTTCTCACCAACAGAGTCCACTAAAAGTATTACTACTTAAAGCATGGGTGACTAATGTCCCCATATCCAGGATATGAGATTACTAATGATTGATCATTGCTGATTCTAATAGTGGGTACAGTTCTTTATTTATTTATGATTTGGGGTTTTTCTTCTGAGTCCTTTGTAAATCCAAATAGTATACTGGCCGTCTCCTCTCTCCCCTGCTGAGTCTAGGGACACTTAGCCACCATCAATTTCCAGGACCCAGGTTCAGCACGTCATCCATCTCCTGCCAAGACCCAGATCCAACAGCTGACATGTAAAGGAATGTCCACAAATCAATCACCCTTGGCAAAAGCAGATGTTCTTACCTCATGTTCAGACCCATTCCCCAGATGTTTCCCTCTTCCCTGCCTCTCCATTTTAATCCTAATGTTCTCAGTTACCCTCACGTATGCCCTGAAGAAGTCCCATGAGGGACGAAACGCGTTGGCAGTTTTGTCCATTGTGCGTTTGTATTTTAAAGAAAAAATTAATGAATTAAAAGAATAAAGACATCGTCTTCTACAATCAAAAGTACAACTCTTTTCGTTTTTCAGTTTGGGAAGTTATTCAACTACAGTTTAAATTGCTTTATACTATGGACATTAATTTCCTTTATATATTGTTTATTTGTGCTTCTTGAGTGCAAGGCCATTTATGTCGAACTGATTCTAATAGTGGGTACAGTTCTTTATTTATTTATGATTTGGGGTTTTTCTTCCGAGTCCTTTGTAAATCCAAATAGTATGTAAACAAACATTAAGGTGCACCAAGTCACATTTGTTAACAAATAAGCAGTCCAAAAGGAAGAAATTTACAAAGTGTATGCAAATCTTCTTTTTATTCTGTAAATTGTGCCAGAGTTCTGGTGTAAAAGATATATATTACATCTAACAGCCAACGCGTTTTGTCCAACACACTGGACTTCTTCAGGGCTGTGAAGACAATATATATATATATATATCTATATATATATGAAAAGAAAAGGTTGACCCAAGTTGAGCCGCACTCCCACAAGGTAAGTAAAGATTAGGGGTAGTCAAGTTGTGCCCATTGCATCCAACAGTCCTGACGCGTTTCGAGCATGCGCTCTTCATCAAAGGACACCTGCAAAGAACCACCAGCATACGTTATTCCAGTATCTTCCCTTTATTTTATTTCAAATTACAAACACGCTCAGGTGAGCATATCGCTAAACATTTTGGGACTGGAAGTTCATTCAAGTATTTACCCGAGTGGGCTGCTGGCAGGTTGCAGTTGTGGCAAAAACAATCCGGTGAACATACAAGCACTGCCCCCAGTGCTAACAATCACCTTCTGCTCCGTTTAGCACTGTACAAATTCACAGCATGGATCCGCCCTCTCAGCGGCGGTGTCGGCACGCGACCAGGCGGGCGGCAAATATAAAAAGAAAAGGTTGCCCCAAGTTGAGCCGCACTCCCACAAGGTAAGTAAAGATTAGGGGAAGTCAAGTTGTGCCCATTGCGTCCAACAGTCCTGACGCGTTTCGAGCATGCGCTCTTCATCAAAGGACACCTGCAAAGAACCACCAGCATACGTTATTCCAGTATCTTCCCTTTATTTTATTTCAAATTACAAACACGCTCAGGTGAGCATATCGCTAAACATTTTGGGACTGGGAGTTCATTCAAGTATTTACCCGAGTGGGCTGCTGGCAGGTTGCAGTTGTGGCAAAAACAATCCGGTGTACATACAAGCACTGCCCCCAGTGCTAACAATCACCTTCTGCTCCGTTTAGCACTGTACAAATTCACAGCACGGATCCGCCCTCTCAGCGGCGGTGTCGGCTCGCGACCAGGCGGGCCGCAAATATGAAAAGAAAAGGTTGCCCCAAGTGAGCCGCACTCCCACAAGGTAAGTAAAGATTAGGGGAAGTCAAGTTGTGCCCATTGCGTCCAACAGTCCTGACGCGTTTCGAGCATGCGCTCTTCATCAAAGGACACCTGCAAAGAATCACCAGCATACGTTATTCCAGTATCATCCCTTTATTTTAATTCAAATTACAAACTCGCTCAGGTGAGCATATCGCTAAACATTTTGGGACTGGAAGTTCATTCAAGTATTTACCCGAGTGGGCTGCTGGCAGGTTGCAGTTGTGGCGAAAACAATCCGGTGCACATACAAGCACTGCCCCCAGTGCTAACAATCACCTTCTGCTCCGTTTAGCACTGTACAAATTCACAGCACGGATCCGCCCTCTCAGCGGCGGTGTCGGCTCGCGACCAGGTGGGCCGCAAATATGAAAAGAAAAGGTTGCCCGAAGTTGAGCCGCACTCCCACAAGGTAAGTAAAGATTAGGGGAAGTCAAGTTGTGCCCATTGCGTCCAACAGTCCTGACGCGTTTCGAGCATGCGCTCTTCATCAAAGGACACCTGCAAAGAACCACCAGCATACGTTATTCCAGTATCTTCCCTTTATTTTATTTCAAATTACAAACACGCTCAGGTGAGCATATCGCTAAACATTTTGGGACTGGAAGTTCATTCAAGTATTTACCCGAGTGGGCTGCTGGCAGGTTGCAGTTGTGGCAAAAACAATCCGGTGCACATACAAGCACTGCCCCCAGTGCTAACAATCACCTTCTGCTCCATTTAGCACTGTACAAATTCACAGCACGGATCCGCCCTCTCAGCGGCGGTGTCGGCTCGCGACCAGGTGGGCCGCAAATATGAAAAGAAAAGGTTGCCCCAAGTTGAGCCGCACTCCCACAAGGTAAGTGAAGATTAGGGGAAGTCAAGTTGTGCCCATTGCGTCCAACAGTCCTGACGCGTTTCGAGCATGTGCTCTTCATCAAAGGACACCTGCAAAGAACCACCAGCATACGTTATTCCAGAATCTTCCCTTTATTTTATTTCAAATTACAAACACGCTCAGGTGAGCATATCGCTAAACATTTTGGGACTGGAAGTTCATTCAAGTATTTACCCGAGTGGGCTGCTGGCAGGTTGCAGTTGTGGCGAAAACAATCCGGTGCACATACAAGCACTGCCCCCAGTGCTAACAATCACCTTCTGCTCCGTTTAGCACTGTACAAATTCACAGCACGGATCCGCCCTCTCAGCGGCGGTGTTGGCTCGCGACCAGGCGGGCCGCAAATATGAAAAGAAAAGGTTGCCCCAAGTTGAGCCGCACTCCCACAAGGTAAGTAAAGATTAGGGAAGTCAAGTTGTGCCCATTGCGTCCAACAGTCCTGACGCGTTTCGAGCATGCGCTCTTCATCAAAGGACACCTGCAAAGAACCACCAGCATACGTTATTCCAGTATCTTCCCTTTATTTTATTTCAAATTACAAACACGCTCAGGTGAGCATATCGCTAAACATTTTGGGACTGGAAGTTCATTCAAGTATTTACCCGAGTGGGCTGCTGGCAGGTTGCAGTTGTGGTGAAAACAATCCGGTGCACATACAAGCACTGCCCACAGTGCTAACAATCACCTTCTGCTCCGTTTAGCACTGTACAAGTTCACAGCACGGATCTGCCCTCTCAGCGGCGATGTCGGCTCGTGACCATATATATATATATATATTAAGCTCCAAACTTGCCCCAAGGCGAGGATGCACTCAGGCGGCAGCTTTTCACCAATAGACCAACATTCACATTTCAGGATTCAGCCTGACGCGTTTCTGAAATAAATTCCTTATTCATATGCTTGGTTTCACAAAGTTCGCAGCGTTTCCTGCCACACCTTTATTTAATCAGATGCCTTCCAATAGGCTACTCCAATGAGCAATCCCCCATGGTATTGTGGGAGTCGTAGTGCGTGCATCCTACCCAAATGGGTGCTGCGTTCTTAGGGTCCCTATCGATAGCCCTCCAGTGTGCCCCATATATATCATCAAACAAAGCTTCCCCAGTTTGAAGACGCACTCGAAGAGCAGATGAATTTAAAGAAAACTGGCATTTTCATTCAGATGCATTTATTTGCCTTACGCATTTCAAAGCACTCAGCTTCTTGATCACAGGCATGATGATAATGAACAGAAATGGTGAAAAAGCACTCCCCTCTGCATGTCCATTTAATTAGCCCTCAGTGGGCCTCACTGGTGAAATCAACTAAGTGTTGCATGCTTGGATCAGTAGTGCACTTTCAAAATTCCTTTACCTTTAGTAGGCGTCTGTGCTGTGTCAAAGTGTTCATTTCATTAAAGAGCCTTCCAGTGGGCCTCCGAGATGAAAATGTTCAGTTTATTTTTCTTTTTTTCTGATGTTCTACTCAGGAAGACTCAAAGTAGTTCCATGTCCTCGTGGCCCCCTCACCTTGACCATCAGGGGTGGTGCAGTCTTCCCGGCTGGACTGTCGACTATAAATCATCAAACAAAGCTTCCCCAATTTGAAGACGCACTCGAAGAGCAGATGAATTTAAAGGAAACTGGCATTTTCATTCAAATGCATTTATTTGCCTTATGCGTTTCAAAGCACTCAGCTTCTTGATCACAGGCATGATGATCCTGCACAGAAATGGTGAAAAGGCACTCCCCTCTGCATGTCCTTTTATTTAGCTCTCAGTGGGCTTCACAGGTGAAATCTACTAAGTGTTGCATGCTGGGATCAGTAATGCACTTTCAAAATTCCTTTACCTTTAGTAGGCTTCTGTGCTGTGTCAAAGTGTTCATTTCATTAAAGAGCCCTCCAGTGGGCCTCCAAGATGAAAAGGTTCAGTTTTTTTTTTATTTTTTTCTGCTGTTCCACTCAGGAAGACTCAGAGTAGTTCCATGTCCTCGTGGCCCCCTCACCTTGACCTTCAGGGGTGGTGCAGTCTTCCCGGCTCGACTGCCGGCTATAAATCATCAAACAAAGCTTCCCCAATTTGAAGACGCACTCGAAGAGCAGATGAATTTAAAGGAAACTGGCATTTTCATTCAAATGCATTTATTTGCCTTACGCGTTTCAACGCACTCAGCTTCTTGATCACAGGCATGATGATACTGCACAGAAATGGTGAAAAGGCACTCCCCTCTACATGTCCATTTAATTAGCCCTGAGTGGGCCTCATAGGTGAAATCAACTAAGTGTTGCATGCTGGGATCAGTAGTGCACTTTCAAAATTCCTTTACCTTTAGTAGGCTTCTGTGCTGTGTCAAAGTGCTGTCAAGTGCAGCTTCGTCTGAGGACATTTTGGGTTTCATAATAACGAACGGCTGTCCAGCCGTGAAGCTCGCACCACCGTGCTGAAAAGAAAAGTGGGCCCGTGATTTGGACTGTCCATGTCACAAACGGAACAGCAAGTCTTTTTTACTGAACTATGCAATGTACATTGGCAAGCCCACTGAGGGTTGAAAATAATATTAATTGACTCTTGGCATCTTTACACCCACCAGGGAAAAAGGAACATGAACTACAAATCCCAGCATGCAAAGAAGGAGAAATAAAACACCCACTGATGGGAACCCACTGAGGGAAAAAGTACTATGAACTATCTATCCCAGCATGCATGGATACTAATGAGCATTCCACTAGAGGCAATAAAGAGCAAATTTGAAAATGAATTGTGGGTTTGTGCTAATTGTGGGATGCCATGAGAGAAGCCTGTGAACAAGGGCTTTGGGAGCTCAAAACGCGTAAGGCAGAAAAAATATTATTGTTGGAATTGCAGGTTGCCTAAAGGAATGGAACGACATGCTGTCGAGTTCAGCTTCATCTGAAAACATTATATATATATATATTCACTGAAAAAACCATAGGTTTCAGGGACGTTATAGTTAGAAATTAGCATTTATAGTTAGTTTGACATTTCAGTCGTACAAAACCAGAGAAATTCGGCCGCAGAAAGAGGTAGGAGAGATGCACAAATTGGCAACAGAGGTACAGAAAGAGGCAGGAGTGGTGCAGAAAGAAGGAAAAGAAGTGCAGAAAGAAGCAACAGAGATGCTGAAAAAGGCACGAAGGGTGCAGAAAGAGGCAAGAGAAGTGCAGAAAGAAGCAACGGAGGTACATAAAGAAGCAATCGAGGTGCAGAAACAGTTGCAGAAACAGGCAAGAGAGGTGCAGAAAGAGGGAAGAGGGGTGCAGAAAGAGGCAAGAGGGGTGCAGAAAGAAGCAAGTAAGGTGCCAAAAGAGGCAACTAAGGTGCAGAAAGATGCAAGAGAAGTGCAGAAACAAGCAAGAGAAGTGCAGAAAGAGGCAAGAGAATTGCTGAAAGAAGCAACAGAGGCGTAGAAAGAAGCAAGAGAAGTGCAGAAAGAGGCAAGTAAGGTTCAGAAAGAAGCAAGAGCAGTGAGGAAAAACCCAACAGAGGTGCAAAAATGAGGCAAGAGGGGTGCAAAATGAGGTAGGAGAAATGCACAAAGAGGCAAGATAGGTACAGAAAGAGGCAGAAGGGGTACAGAAAGAAGGAAGAGAAGTGCAGAAAGAGGCAAGAGAATTGCTGAAAAAAGCAACAGAGGTATAGAAAGAAGCAAGAGAAGTGCAGAAAGAGGCAAGTAAGGTGCAGAAAGAAGCAAGAGCAGTGCAGAAAGAACCAACAGAGGTGCAAAAACAGGCAAGAGGGGTGCAGAAAAAGTAGGAGAGGTGCCCAAAGAGGCAAGACAAGTACTGAAAGAGGCAGAAGGTGTGCAGAAAGAAGGAAGAGAAATGCAGAAAGAAGCAACAGAGGTGCTGAAAGAGGCGCGAAGGGTGCAGAAAGAGCAAGAGAAGTGCAGAAAGAAGCAACAGAGGTACAGAAAGAGGCAAGAGAGGTACAGAAACAGGCAGGAAAGGTGCAGAAAGAGGGAACAGTGCTGCAGAAAGACGCAAGAGAGGTGCAGAAAGAGAAAAAAGGGGTGCAAAAAGAGGCAAGAGAGGTGCAGAAAGAAGCAAGTGAGGTGCAGAAAGAGGCAACAGAGGTGCAGAAAGATGCAAGAAAGGTGCAGAAACAAGCAAGAGAAGTGCAGAAAGAGGAAAGAGAATTGCTAAAAGAAGCAACAGAGGTGTGGAAAGAAGCAAGAGAAATGCAGAAAGAGGCAAGTGAGGTACAGAAAGAGGCAAGTGAGGTGCAGAAAATGGCAAGAGAACAGCAGAACGAGGCAAGAGGGATGCATAAAAGGGAAGAAGGGTGCAGAAAGAAGCAAGAGAGGTATAGAAAGAAGCAAGAGAAGTGCAGACAGAAGCAAGAGAGGTGCAGAAAGAGGGAAGACGAGTGCAGAAAGAAACAACAGGGGTGCAGAAAGAGGCAATAGAAGTGCAGAAAGAGGCAAGTGAGGTGCAGAAGGAGGCAAGAGAACTACAGAAAGAGGCAAGAGAGTTGCAGAAACAGGCAAAAGGGGTGCAGAAAGAGGGAACAAGTGTGCAGACAGAGGCAAGAGAGGTGCAGAAAGAGGGACGAGAGGTACAGAAACAGGCAAGAGGGATGCAGAAATTTTCAAAAGAGGTGCCGAAAGAAGCAAGAGCAGTGCAGAAAGAACCAACAGAGGTGCAGAAAGAGGCAAGAGGGGTGCAGAAAGAGGTAGGAGAGGTGCACAAAGAGGCAAGAGGGGTACAGAAAGAGGCAAGACGGGTGCAGAAAGAAGGAAGAGAAGCGCAGAAAGAAGCAACAGAGGTGCTGAAAGAGACAAGAAGGGTGCAGAAAGAGGCAAGAGAAGAGCAGAAAGAAGCAACAGAGTTGCAGAAAGAGGAAATAGAGGTGCAGAAAGAGGCAAGAGAGATGCAGGAAGAAGCAAGTGAGATGCAGAAAGAGGCAAGAGAGGTGCAGAAAGAAGAGAGTGAGGTTCAGAAAGAGGCAAGAGAAGAGCAGAAAGTGGCAAGTAAGGTGCAGAAAGGGGCAAGAGAGGTATAGAAAGAGGCAAGATAATTGTAGAAAGAGGCAAGAGAAGTGCAGAAATAGGCATTTGAGGTGCAGAAAGAGGCAAGAGAGGTACAGAAAAAGGCCCAAAAAGTATAGAAAGACGCAAGAGAAGTGCAGAAAGAGGCAAGAGAGGTGCAGAAGGAAGAGAGTGAGGTGCAGAAAGAGGAGAGTGAGGTGCAGAATGAGGCAAGAGAGGTATAGAAAGAGGCAAGGGGACTGCAGAAACGGGCAAGAGAAATGCACAAAGAGGCAAGAGAGGAGCAGAAAGAGGCAAGAGAGGTGTGGAAAGAAGCAAGAGAAGTACAGAAAGAAGCAAGTGAGGTGCAGAAAGAGGCAAGAGAGGTGCAGAAAGAGACAAGAGATCTGCCAAAAAAAGCAACAGAGGTGCTGAAAGAGGCAAGTGAGTTGCAGAAAGGGGCAAGAGAAGTGCAGAAAGAGGCAAGTGAAGTGCAGAAAGAAGACAGTGAGGTGCAGAAAGAGGAAGAAAGGTACAGAAAGAAGCAAGAGAAATGCAGAAAGAGGCAAGAGAGGCACAGAAAGAAGAGAGGTTTGTGCACCATTAGTACCAGTTTAACACCCACATTTTGCAATAAGTAACACATGACCATTCCAGCTTTGCAAAGGGCCTTCCACCACGCTGTAACACGTGACACTGCATTTTTGGGAACATTTGAGCCGTTTGAGCTAGAAACAAGGCTTTTTTTGTTCAAATCTGCAGATTAGGCAAATGCGGAAAATGTTTAATTATGTGAAAATTGGTGCAGCCGAACAGTCACATAATTCCAGTGGCCCTGCTCATACCTCCGACTAGGTCCAGAAGTGCTCTTCAGTGGTTCCTTCTTTTTTTGTTTCTCATTAAGTTTATAGTTTAGCTTCTATGGAAATGGGGAAGACTAAACCTGAGGTTACCACTCCACAACACAGATTACAGTACTACATAATTACTCTCCAAAACACATAATCCCACTCCACATAATTCCTATACACTAAATACCACATACTTTCTATTCACATAATTTCACTGCACAACATACCACATAATTCCACTACACACAACGTACATCCACTCCACACCAAAAAACATTAGTAAAAACCTTTTACATTTACAATGCCAATAGCTCTAACTCTCGCAAATGCGAAACCTATTACATTGCAAATGCTTCTTTAACTAGTAGTCGCGTTTGCAGAGTGGTGGAGAAAGGGTGCTGGGCCTCCGACCAGCGCTCAGGAATTTTACTGCGTAGGACTTACAGGAAGTACCAGGAGGGCTTCTTGGCCCCCAAGTCCCTCAGGAGTAAAGTGGACTTCATCCCCCATCCCGTAGTTTGCCAGGAGGCATGTTTGCAGAGTGGTGGAGAAAGGGGGCGTGGCCTCCGAAGACGTCTTAGCAATCCCACTGTGTGGGACTTACTGGAGGTAACAAGAGGGGTAGTTGGCCCCCAAGGATACTTCTGGCCCCGAGGACCCCATCCCCCGGTGCCAGCCCTCAAGTTGGGGACTGTGGGGGGAGCCCCAATGCCCCCACGGTCCCTGCCTGCTCCCTGCCTCCTGTGGGAGCCGGCATTGCTTTTGGGCAAGGGGAGCTGCTGACATGCAGCTCCCCTTGCCCAAAAGCAATCTGCTTTGCTTCTTGGAAGCAAGAGCAGGTTTCCTGCTCTCGCTTCCAAGAAGCAAAGCAGTGTTTGCTATGGCAGGGCGGGATCCGTGCTACCGCCCTGCCATGGCAAACACCAATGTCCTGTGGGTGGGCACCCCAGGACATTGCAGGAGCCAGCCCTGGTGTTGGCGGTCCCGAGGGCCAAGGAGGGCTCCAGGAGGGGGCCGCATGGCCCCCTCCCAATGTGCACATTGCCCCGGGGAGGTGGTGGCCCCCAGAGGTCTGCAACGGAACCCCGTATTTCCATACAGAGTGCCCTGGGGAGGTGGCGGTCCCCGGGGCTTAGGGGACCCATGAGGCCCCCGCCCATATTTTAGTGAAGCCCCAGGGAGGTGGCGGTCCCCGGGGCTTGGGGGATCCCGCAAGGCCCCCGCCTGTATTTTAGTGAAGCCCCAGGGAGATTGCGGTCCTCGGGGCTTGGGGGGGCCCATGAGGCCCCCCGCCCTAAAATAAATAAAACCCCCAGGGAGGTGGCTGTCCCCGGGGCTGCATGCCCCCCCACATTATTGATGACGCCCCGGCCGGGGAGGTGGTGGGCCCCGGGGCTGCGGGGGCCCCCGTGTCCCCCCACGTCCCCCACTAATTAATTTTATATTGCCCCCGGGACCTGGCCCACCCGGGGGCTTAAAGAAACGAAGCACAGGAGTCCGCGCTTCTTTTTTTTTTTCGGCCGGATTCCCGGACATTGCAGGAGCCGGCCCTGGGGTTGGCGGTCCCCAGGGCCATGAAGGGCTTGCGGCCGCCCTCCCTATGTAAACAAAGCCCTGGGGAGGTTATGGTCCCCAGGGCAGCGTGGGCCTTTAATTTAAAAAAAAAGCCCCAGGGAGGTGCACCACCGCACTTAATAATTAAAGCCCCGGGGAGGTGGTGGTCCCAGGACTGCGGGGGGCTGTGAGCCCCCCTGCATTTGAATAAGGATCTCCCCGGGGAGGTGGCAATCCCCGGGGCTGCGGTCGCCCCATGGGCCCCCACACCATTATCAAATATTGCCCCCGGGACCTGGCCCACCCGGGGGCTGTAAGAAAATGAAGTGTGGGAGACTGCACTTGTTTGTTTTTTTTTTTCTTCCAGATTCGCGCACCCAGCGCGTCTCCGGACGAAAATGAAAATAAATATGCTTTTTTTAGGCCTGGGGGTCTCTGTGGGACCCCCTGAGCAGGCCGGGGGGGTCAGGGTGTTTCTACCCTGCCCCCTTTTCTTCAATTTTCACTTTTGTTTTCCTTTTTCTTGTGACTCGGTTACCGAGTCACAAGATGGCTGCCAACACTTGCTGGTTTGGAGTGTTGGCAGCCAATCAAAATGAAGCTCGTGCTCGGGAGGGTTCGCGACTCCTCCTCGGTGCTCAGATATCGATATTTTTTTTATTTTTTATTTCTCAGGATCTACTGAACGGATTTACACCATTTAAAAAAAAGGTCGCTTTCTGAACCAAGAGCTACCTTTTTACCAAATTTGATATAATTCCGTTCAGCAGTTCGGGCTGTAGCCTGTTCCAAAATTCCTACGGAAATGAACATGGGGAAAATGCGTTTTGGGACCCCCCTTTTTTTCTCGGCCCCCGCTTGATGAATCACCCCAAAACTTTCAAGACAGGAGCTGACCTGAGTGAACCATTAGTTTTGAAAATGTCGCGAAGATTCGTCAAACGGCGCTTAAGATATTGGCAAAAGAAAAAATGCTTTCTGAATAGAAACAAGGTCCTAACTATAACTACCTATTGGCGACCACCAGTAGGTAATATATATATATATATATATATATATATATTCACTGAAAAAACCAAAGGTTTCAGGGACGTTATAGTTAGTTGGACATTTCACTCAGATTTTTCACTCACCCAGACATTCACTAAGACACGTTAATTTATATATATATATATATATATATTACCCAAAATGCCTCTGTTTCAAAGACGCCACTCCATCGAGAGGTAAGTTAACAAAACCTTTATTGCTGAAAGCGGCACATTATGGCTGTTCATAAATCCCCGACGCTTTTCAGAGCCACAAGCTCCTTCCTCATGGGGCAGCAACTGCAAATCACGGCACGGCCACACCTATCTTTTCCCAGAATGCATGCAATCTCCAGTGAAGCATGCTGGTAGCTGTGGTCAAATCTTCCCCGCAATTAGGGTCCGTGAATTTTGCCAACACAGTTTCTTTTGCCATAAAGTTAATTTTCAAGCCCTCCAGTGGGCCCCAGACATAATGCGCGGCTTTCACCATTCAACCTCTCAATGCTGCTTTCACGGCTGACGTTTGGCAACCGTGCAGTCCTGCCACCATATTTCAAGCAGGTGGTGCATCCTCCGCGGCTGAGGCCGCCGCGCTTCATATTACCCAATGGTGAAAGCCGCGCAGCAATAAAGGTTTTGTTAACTTACCTCTCGATGGAGTGGCGTCTTTGAAACAGAGGCATTTTGGGTAATATATATATATATATATATATATATATATATATATATATTACCTACTGGCGGTCGCCAGTAGGTAGTTATAGTTAGGACCACGTTTACATAGGAAAAGCATTTTTTTGATGTGCTTATAACTGTGGCGTCGTTTGACGAATCTTTACGAAATTTTCCAAAACGTTCCTCTTTTCAGGTCAGCTCCTATCCAAAAAGTTTGGGGGGATTCGTCAAGGGGGGGCTAAGAAAAAAGGGGAGTCCCAAAACGTGTTTTCTCCATGCAATTTCCATAGGAAACTTTAGACAAGGCTACAGGTCAAACTGCTGAACGGAATTACGCCAAATTTGGCAGAGAGAAAGGTCTTGGTCCAGAAAGCACGCTTTTGTTTAAATGGGGTAAATCCGTTCAGTAGTTTTTGAGAAATATCAAATTTTCCAGATATCAATATTTGAGAATTCTGACATCTGATTGGCTGAGGTGTTACGAGCACGAGCTTGCGGCTCATTGGCTGCGATTTGTTGAAACTAGGAAGTGTTGGCAGCCATTTTGTGATTCAGTCCGTCAGCTCGCATCTCTCCCTCTAAAAGGCATCGGATCCGTAATTCTACCTCTGCGAGGCAATACTTAAAATATCCCGCAGGTCTGTCTGTGCGAGATACTCCTTTTACGCTCCCTCTCCCCACATCATCAGCTTGCGGCTATGCCTTTAGAAGCCAGTCCGTCGGCTCGCAGCTCTCTGTCTGCGAGCCGTCGGGCCTGCAGCTCTACCTCTGTGAGCCACCTCGTTAGCTCGTAGCTGTGTCTGTGCTAGGAGGCCCGTCGGCCCGTTACTCTCCCTCTGCGAGTTAGCCCATCGGGTTGCAGCTCGGAGGGCTCGCAGCTGTATCTCTGCGAGCCAGCCCGTTAACTGATAGCTGTGTGTCTGCTAGCAGGCCTGTTGGCCCGTTGGTCTTCCTCTGCGAGTCAGACCACAGCTCTCCCTCTGCGAGCCGGTATGGTGCTGAGCTTTTGCGAGCCAACGGCTCGTAGGTCTCCCTCTGCGAGCTGAGCCCACGGGCCGCAGCTCTTCCTCTGCGAGCCTGCCCGATGGCCCGCAGGTGTCCCTCTGCTAGCGGAACTGCAGGTGACACTCTGCGAGCCGAAATTGGGAATATAAGGCGGCTCTAAAAAGAGCCCTTGTGTTTATTAGTTGGAGCTACATGTAAGTGCGAATGCACAGCTTCAGGTTAATCAGGAAAACTTGGTTTCCCTCATCTGTGAAGTGTACTCCATCACTTCTGTAGATATCAGCCATATCAAAGCGTATGTTGTTGTTGTAGATCGACCCCATTCTATGGTCTCTGACGTTTGCAGACACAGCTTTGTTGACATTCTTCCTAGATTTTTCAATCTTATGACAAAATTGGTTTGACCATTTCCACTTCTGTCTGGCATATATTGGAATATACAAAGACAGTTTGAGGCAAAAGTAACATCAATTGTCCAAAAGTGTCCTTCATAAGCATTTCCAAACCTACCCCAGTCAATGTGCCTAGGTCGTTACCACCACAGTGCACAATCATGAGATCAGGGTGTTGGAGATGCAAACAGGTTTTAACCAAAGGGAGCAATTGGTGCCACTTCAGTCCTCTCTGTGCAAACCATTTAATGTGCACATTTTGTAAACCTAGGTCTAAGTCAATACGTCTCTGTTCTGCATACCTCTTGCACCAGAAAATATAGCTATGTCCTACAATCCACACTAGCATTGTGAAGGTATGGCTAGAATATATGGATAAATGTCTGTAGCTCATGCAGTCTGTTCGTAGAATGAGAGATATGTTTAAACATGGAAAACTACTTTTTTTTTATTTTTACATACAAAACGTTAACCGATTGGGAGATGAAATGTATTGTGTCCTAAAAAGTAGGGTGTATATTAGTTTTGATGAAAAGCATCTTTGTGATTGGTTAATAAAAAAGCAGTTTATACGTGGAGTACATATTATAGGATGAAATTTGCTCAGCTCAACCACACCTGCTAATTGTATTTGGAAGGTGCAGTTCAAACTTGAAAGAATGGTGAACTTTTGACCTCCACGTGCCGTTAAATGTTGGAGAAAATGTTGCAAAAAAAATATCGGTAGGTTTAAAAAAATGATGAACTTTTAACCTGCACGTGTCGTAGAATGTTCTAGAAAGTGTTGATACAATACGCTGAACTTTTCACCTGTATGTGTCCTTAAAAAACTGTTTATATGGAAAGTTTAAAAATAACCAATAAAGAGAGGTTTTGCAATCTAAAAAAAATAAGGAATTTTCCAGATATCGATATTTGAGAATTCTGACATCTGATTGACTGAGGCGTTACGAGCACAAGCTTGCGGCTCATTGGCTGCGAACTGTTGAAACTAGGAAGTGTTGGCAGCCTTTTTGTGATTCAGTCTGTCAGCTCGCATCTCACCCCTCTAAAAGGCATCGGATCCGTAATTCTACCTCTGCGAGGCAATACTGAAAATATCCTGCAGGTCTGTCTGTGCGAGATACTCCTTTTACGCTCCCTCTCCCCACATCATCAGCTTGCGGCTATGCCTTTAGAAGCCAGTCCGTCGGCTCGCAGCTCTGTGTCTGCGAGCCGTCGGGCCCGCAGCTCTACCTCTGTGAGCCACCTCGTTAGCTCGTAGCTGTGTCTGTGGTAGGAGGCCCGTCCGCCCGTTACTCTCCCTCTGCGAGTTAGCCCATCGGGTTGCAGCTCGGAGGGCTCGCAGCTGTATCTCTGCGAGCCAGCCCGTTAACTGATAGCTGTGTGTCTGCTAGCAGGCCTGTTGGCCCGTTGGTCTCCCTCTGCGAGTCAGACCACAGCTCTCCCTCTGCGGGCCTTTACGGTGCTGTGCTTTTGCGAGCCAACGGCTCGTAGGTCTCCCTCTGCGAGCTGAGCCCACGGGCCGCAGGTGTCCCTCTGCTAGTGGAACTGCAGGTGACACTCTGCGAGCCGAAATTGGGAATATAAGGCAGCTCTAAAAAGAGCCCTTGTGTTTATTAGTTGGAGCTACATGTAAGTGCGAATGCACAGCTTCAGGTTAATCAGGAAAACTCGGTTTCCCTCATCTGTGAAGTGTACTCCATCACTTCTGTAGATATCAGCCATATCAAAACGTATGTTGTTGTTGTAGATCGACCCCATTCTATGGTCTCTGAGGTATGCAGACACAGCTTTGTTGACATTCTTCCTAGATTTTTCAATCTTATGACAAAATTGGTTTGACCATTTCCACTTCTGTCTTTGGCATATATTGGAATATACAAAGACAGTTTGAGGCAAAAGTAACATCAATTGTCCAAAGGTGTCCTTCATAATCATTTCCAAACCTACCCCAGTCAATGTGCCTAGGTCGTTACCACCACAGTGCACAATCATGAGATCAGGGTGTTGGAGATGCAAACAGGTTTTAACCAAAGGGAGAAATTGGTGCCACTTCAATCCTCTCTGTGCAAACCATTTAATGTGCACATTTTTTAAACCTAGGTCTAAGTCAATACGTCTCTGTTCTGCATACCTCTTGCACCAGAAAATATAGCTATGTCCTACAATCCACACTAGCATTTTGAAGGTATGCCTAGAAGATATGGATAAATGTCTGTAGCTCATGCAGTCTCTTCGTAGAATGAGAGATATGTTTAAACATGGGGAACAACTTTTTTTTTACATACAAAACGTTAACCGATTGGGAGATGAAATGTATTGTGTCCTAAAAAGTAGGGTGTATATTAGTTTTGATGAAAAGCATCTTTGTGATTGGTTAATAAAAAAGCAGTTTATACGTGGAATACATATTATAGGATGACATTTGCTCAGCTCAACCACACCTGCTAATTGTATTTGGAAGGTGCAGTTCAAACTTGAAAGAATGGTGAACTTTTGACCTCCACGTGCCGTTAAATGTTGGAGAAAATGTTGCAAAAAAATATCGGTAGGTTTAAAAAATGATGAACTTTTAACCTGCACGTGCGTAGAATGTTCTAGAAAGTGTTGATACAATACGCTGAACTTTTCACCTGTATGTGTCCTTAAAAACTGTTTATATGGAAAGTTCAAAAATAACCAATAAAGAGAGGTTTTGCAATCTAAAAAAAATAAGGAACTATTCTGATTTGTTCTTTACATGTATTTATGTGTGGAGCAACAGGGAAATTGTGCCATTACTGGTTCCATTCTTGATGAAAGCGGTGCATTACATATACTGTGTGACAAGAAAAGAATTGCATGCGTTTGTGACATTTGAAATCTGCATACCAACTACGAAGGTAAATTAGAAATTAAGAAGGTGTGTTATGTGTTTTGTAGTAGTGGTTAAGTATTTGAGACGATATTTTTAAGCTTTGAAAGTATTTTTATTTCTAAATAACATAGTGTTAGTAAAGTCTGGTGTTTTATTGGTTCTAAAATATGCATAATGTGTAACTAGTTGTTAAACAAGTACTTTATATATGTTTAGGAGTTTTTCACAAAGAAAAGGTGTAAGTTGTCATATGTAAAAGACTGTGGGCCATATTCTCAAAACCAGCGATAACATTATCACCACTTTAGCGGCAGTTTCCTGCCGCTAAAGCGGCGATAATGTTATCGCCATTCTTGTGAATATGGCCCTGTACGGTTTTGAAAATTCGATGTAGCGTTAATTTCGATTTGTATATCTATTCCGGCGAGATAAACAGAATGTCGCACGTTTGGAAATTATGCTCAGTCTGGAAATAGTGGAGAAGGGGTGACAGTAGAAAAATCATGTGTTATTAACTTAACAGAGATGGAAAAAAAAGAAGAAAGGTTATGTGCACAGTTTGTGGTCTCATTTTTTACACTGAGAGGTAGATTTAAATGTCAGTGAAGGCTGGTGTGGTACTGCGAGGCTTTGCATTTGGGTGTTCTTAGGAAATCTAAGTTGTTGGGAGCGTTTCTTCAGAAGTCATTTCTTTACATATGTGAGAGATAAAAAATAAATTAAAATGTTCTTTGTATATTTTCTGTACGATTTTGTTCACAGTGGTAAAGTAAATGTGATTATTAGTGATAGTAATTGTCACGGTGTGTTCCTCTGCTGAATATACGCAGGCGTTTAAGTGGTCCGGGTGTTATCAGTAGTAGGCTCTGCCACCCCTTTAAGAGAGCCGCCAATTTTTTCATCCCAGTTAAAGCTGTTAATATACGCATAGTAAAGGGACGATACATAAAAAGTTTGGAATTACACCTTCATTTACTCTGTCTACCTTGCACCACCATTTTGTGCCCGCAGCAGTACAGTTTATAAAAATAATCTAATACAGCTTTTTGTATTATAAAAATAGCACTTATAGGTTTATTGGCATATTGGTAGAATTTGTACTATATAAAGAATGTTGCAATCAGTTTCAATGGTATAGAAATGCACTGTATTATGTAGGAAATATTACATATGCATAGGTTGTGATGTCATTTTTTACTGTAAGGTACATTTGAGTATAAGTGAAAACAGGTGATATACTGCGAACCCGTTCAGAATGTGCACAGATTACATAGAGAGTAAATGGACAAAGTAAACGTGCACGTTGCTTTGTGTATGTATGCATGGTTTGAATCATTTGATGATACTTTAAGACATAATCTAAACACTATTTCTGCTTTACAATTGGGTACAGTGCACAGTGTTAGTAGTTAGTGACTAGATGCTGGTAAAGGGATTATTTATTGCTCGTTCGTACTGAAATAAAGGTGGAGAGGGGCGTTTCTTTACAAGAGATATTTTATAAATGTGTGAAAGATAAAAAACAATTAAAAATGTTCTTAGTAAATTCTCTGTACAATTTTTTCACACTAGTAAACTAACTGTGATTATAAATGATGAAAATTGTTAGGGTGTGTCTCTGTGCTGAATATACGCAGGACTTTAAGTGGGCTGGGTCTTACCGGTGCTGAACACTGCTACCCCTTTCAGACACCCGCATTTTTCTTCATCCCACTTAAAACCCTCAATATACGTATATTAAAGGAACGGTACAATAAAAGTTTAGGGATTACACCTCCGTTTCCTCTCCTCATGTGTCACCCCCATTTTGTGCACCAAACAGTAGTGTTTATAAAAATTAGGTAAGAGAGCTTTATCTAGTATGAAAATAGCACTTATACCTTTATTAGCATGTTCATGGGATCTGTAGTGTAAAGAGAAGGTCGTCATTAGTTTCAATGGTACAAAAGTGACATGACATATGTTTGAAAGATTACATGGTTTTAGGAGTAAGGTATAGAGGTAACAAATAAGCAGTATAGTTTGTTATGTTTAAACGAGTATGTAGTTTTGTAAATCAGATACAGCATTGATTTGTGCAGCACAGAGTACACCCACAATGACCCTGGAACATGTCCCTGAATGCCTTGGCACACTGCAGCACACATCCAAACGCCAAGTAGGCCGCCATACACAATGTGCACAGAGTGCCCCCCCTATTTCCAATATCACAACCTACTCTTGCACATATGCTGAATCCAGCAAACCAGCAGATCCGTGACCCACACTGACTATGCAAGTAACACTGCATGTCGGATAGCATAGCAGCTGCGCAAACAAAATAACATGGCCCATGAAGCGACATGGACGGAGCCAAGTGCGGATCACATCCTCAAAGGAGCAGGTCACACTCCGACGTGTCCGTGTGCAACCACAACCCATGCCTTACAATACACGCAGCAGACCAACAATGCACCAGGCCACAAAATCAGTCCGCGAGCACACATCACCCAAGTCAAAAGCAAAACAAGCCCCGAAAAGCACACAATACAAAGGCACCCTGTCTCAAGGGGAGAAGGCTACACGAAATCAGAGCTGCAGGGGCAACTCCCCCACAATGCAGCCCACACACATAGCAATCACAGAACATCAGCAATGAAGGCAATGTGGTACAAAACTCCCCTCATATGGGTTCTGTGCCCGGTGTGTGTGGCGGGGTGATGGCTGCATGGCTGTGTGCCCCTGACACATCAGACTGCGTAGGTGATGGGGCTGCATCAGATGTCGTCCAGCACCTATGCAAAAACAATGTCTGGCTCACAGAGGCGGAGCTTGCCAAAGGGATACACCCCCATTGCACATGCGACAGTCAGTTCTTCCCTGTGTTGGGACAAGGCTCATTGTGGCACATGAGTGGACAATCTTTACAACACACCTCACAGTTAGACACCAGTGGAGTGGCATAGGCTTTATTGGCATGTGCGTGTCAGTACGGACGAGGCAACGGCCACAACAGGCACGGACATGCTTAAGACACTTAGACGCAGCATGGGTACATGTCGAGGGGCAGATGATGTTGGGGCTGAAATGGACAAAATTCATCACATATGGCAACGCTCACAGCCCACCTTGCCTTGCTGGACGAGTCATGTGTTGTTTGGCGTCTGCACAGTGCCCCGTGTGAGGGGGCACGACTCACTGTACGTGGGGTCTGCATGGTGCTCTGCCTCCAGGGTGCAGCAATTGTCTGCTCTGCCGACAGTGATCAGGTATGAGGGTCCGACAGGTTCACATGTCGTGCTACATCGCCTCGTGTGTGCTCTCACCCAGCAGTGTGTCCGAATTGGCAACGTTGCCAAACGACGCTGTGTTGCTCGGACCATGGACCTGCGTCGCCTTGGACAGGTGTGTGTGCACACGTGTTATTCCACGCACATGCATCCAGAGCCCGACCGAAGGCAGACGTGTCCTCTGTTTTGGTGGGATATGTGAGCAATCCCCACTGTGCAACAAATTGTTGGGCCATGTGCTGTGGGTGGCAATAGGATGTGGCTGCAGGTACGTAGTTACTCGTCCATGAATGCCCGTGCAGCTTCATGTGCAATGTGTTCCAATAGTACGTCGTTGTCGTGTTCAAGGAACACCAGGGTGAGCCAATCCATTAGGTGGTCTGGGCAGGTGTGCTCAGCCCACGCTGTCTCACCGATCCGCAACACAGCCCAATAGGGGAGCGCCTCGATGTGGTCACTGCAGACGAGAAATTGTGCAATCTCCCATGCACAACTACCAATACATACGCAGTATGTCAAGGCATCCCATGCACGGCTGTCTCTGTCACACTCCTGTTCGTGATCCAACAGGGGGCGCAGACACAAGTCATAGTCCAATTCATCAACAGTTGTGTTGGATAGGCAGACATCTATGGGACACTCGAATGTGCATGTTCGGCAGTGGACCCAGGGCTGGACGCAGGTGACATGGGCAATGCGGAAGCTGAGCCTGTACCTGATCCGCAGCACTGCCAGTGGCAGTGCACCCAGTAAATGCAGCATAAGTGCACAGTACTGTTCCACGTGATGGGTGTTGTGCATGTGCCCGGTATGGCCTGCCATTGCGTTGGTGCGTCTCGTGAACAGGCACTCTTCTGGACTGCGGCTGTTGTGTGGAGGATATGCCACAGCTCTGAGCAATGATTTGAATGTGTGTGCAACGTTGTGGGACCTGGGTTGCTTTTTCCGTGGGTGTCAAGGGCATCCAATGCGGGGGTACCACAGGCAGGGGCTTCTATGTGTGGGCTGTGGTTTAGTCGGATGGTTTATTTGCGGATTGCGTGGTGCGGGAGTCGTCCTCATCTGCCATTGTATCTCTATCAAGGTGTTCCAGGTGCGTTCGGGACCAAGGTCAGAGGTGCAGGTGTCCTCCCGGCTTCTGCATTGGGACAATGGTGCTTTCATCCCTGATGTTTGTCTCACTACTATTTTCGTTTTGGGAATGTGATGTGGCTTTGGTGCTGAGATTGGGACACGGCCTTGTGCTCATGGTGTACGGATGGCGATGTACACACACATGTTGGCATGTGGAGCCAGGTGCCCGTGCAGCCTTGCGCTGCTTGTGCTATCTCACTCCGTCTCTCTCCCTCGCTTTCCTTTGTTGCGCGCATGGCACACCTACTTCTCTTGGATTTGGTCTACCGGGCTGTGTGCTACGGATTGTCCAGTGGGAGCAGCTAGGACTCATCCTAGGGGTTATTTCTGCTTTTGTTTGTCTGGGGGATTGTGTTGGTGGTTGCATTGCTGTATGACTGATTCTCCATTTTCTGGTCACGCATGTATGTTTGTTTTGCTGCTTGTGCGACATAAGACAAGATGTTTGTTTTGGGATCCGTGGTGTTGGTGTGCAATTTCTTAGTCCGGGGTTGGGGGTGGTGCCGGGGGGGCGTGTTCCGGGTGTGGGATGGGGTCCTGGGGTGTTGGCGGTGGGTGTTGTGGCCCTGTTGGGTGTCCGGGCCGCATGATGAGTTGCTCCATGGCATCTGTTGCCCTTCAAATGTGGCCCTGGGCTGTGCTCCCTTTTGTGGTGCTGGCTGCCATCCAACATTACACCAGGTCAGAGCAGGTGTAAATTTCCTGGTGCTAACGCGCCTTATCGCCGGTTTTGTGTTTTTATCGCGGATGTGGCTGGTCGTTGTGAATGTTGAGGTGTGCTGTTGTCTCGGGAACGCCTACTCTGCATCTCATTAGCGATATTTGCGAGGGTCCTCTGTGGCGATGTTTTTTGAGGCTGCTATCACGGGTATACTGGTGCTGTGGGCTGTTAACACCGGCTTGTGAATGGGGGGATAAATTTATCACAAGTTTGGCTGAGATAAAGTGCGGTTAATTCGGCGATGGCTCCTTGTGAATATGTCCCTTAATCTTTCCCCCCTCTCCATCTCCATGTCGGTGGTTTTTGTTGCTGTCTAACAGTTGATCTGTACTTGTTTATGTACATTCACAATGAAATGTAAGCCTGTACCATATTTTTGCTAATATGGTGCAGTGTTGTGCTTGCTAAGTTGCCGATAGAAGTGTTAAACTAATAAGGGTAACGTTTACATGTGCCATTTAGTTGAGAATATCACTCTAAGTATACAGATAACAATTTTACAAAATAGTATCTACAAAGTTATGTGTAGTGGGTTGCAGAGGAAGTGGTGTGGGACGGTGGGGTGCATGGGACGGGGGGTGGGACGGGGGGCGAGGGGAAAAGTAGGAGGTAGTGGAGTCACATATAAAATGGGAAGGTGAATCTAAATAATTCAATAAATACGTGCTGTATGTCGGATGACACTACCTGCCAGCCTACTGTTCCCTTATTCTGCTCCAGCACCATGCAGCATTTCCTCTGCAAACCGCCACTGGAACTTATATAATTGTATGTGATTATTTTGACATATTGAACAGATATAACAAATAATTGAAACTTTTTTTCATTCGCAGAAAATTATTTTGTTTGGATTAAAAATTGAAAATGCCTAGAAGAACTGGAAAAAAAGGAAAAACAAAAAGGCAATCTACTTAAAGAAAAGTCAAAAATATGGATTAGAAGAAAATAAAAGTACTACAAAAATAGTTTCTTCTGGTAAAAACACTAGACAATTTCTAAAAAAAGTACTACAAACATTTAATGAAAATAACATCACAAAAACGAAAAATAAAAAAATTTCAAGTAAGGAGAAGCAGACTTTGACTCCAAATTGCAAGAAAAAAAAACATGATAAGGAAAGAGTATTTGTTACCCGTAGACAAAAACAATTTCAAGAAATTCGATCAAAGAGTTTTTTGAAATAGAGTAATTCAGAATTTAATAAAAGGATGCCGCAAATATAAAAAGAAAGTGCTGCAATTGAAACAGAAACAGCGTGTTGAAAGCATAGTGGATACTGCTTTTAAGTTAAAACAAAAAATATTTATTTTCATTTTGAAGAGGATGAAAGTGTTGGATAAAACAATGAAGATTCTGAAAGACAAAAGTAAAAAAAAAGACGTGTGAACAGAAGCAACTTTTGTAAAATCTTCAGTGGAAAATGGAAACATACATCTAATAGTGAACCTTTTTTTAATGAAGAGAGTTACTTCCAAGAAAATAGTTTACCATTTGCAGTTGATACTGGAGGTCGTTGCTACGAAGTTCAGAATGGTTGTCCTGTTGCAAAAGAGGAAATGGTTACTATTAGTGCAGAACAGTTAATAGCTGAAGAAGTGCAAGGGAAATGCACACAAGCTCCTGTGTATAAGTGGGGTTGTAGCAGTATTTGTAGTATTCGACAGGAATCTATTGATATAATGCGAAATTTGTTTCGAGAATATACACAGAAAAGTGTAAAACAGAAGATTAGGTTGTTAAAAACACTAGATCCTTGTAATGTAAGAAAATATACTGAGAAACATGGGCATTCTCTGGCTTGTCTTTCAAGAAAAGTGTGTAAAAGTGTTTTTCATCACTTAACCCCTTCGCTGCTAGGCCTTTTCCCCCCCTGTGCTAAGCCTTTTTTTGGCTATTTGGGGTAGTGCGCGCTTAGGCCCCTGTAACTTTTTGACCACATAAGGTATCCACGCCAAATTTGCGTCCTTTTTTTCTAACATCATGGGGATTGTAAAGGTACCCAGGGTTTGTGGATTCCCCTGGAGGGGACCCAGAAATTAGCCAAAATACAGCAAAATGTTGTTGTTTTTGGGGAAAATGCAAAAAAAGGGCTACAGATGAAAGCGTCTTGTTTTTTCCCTGCAAATGGCATAAAAAGGGGTTGTGGTGCTGAAATCACCATCTTCCCAGCTTTCAGGGACAAGCAGACTTTTGTCATGAAAACCAACTTTTTTTACACAGTTTTGGCATTTTTCTGGGACATAGCCTATTTTTGCTATTTTTTGTGCTTTCAACCTCCTTCCAGTTAATGGTAGAAATGGGTATAAAACCAATAATGGATCCTGCAAAGCCATACATTTCTAAAAAGTAGACAAAATTCTGAATTCAGCAAGGGGTCATTTGTGTAGATATTTAAAGTTTTCCTTATAGAAACTAACAGTTAAATGAAGGAAAAATTGAAAATTAGTTGAAAAAAACAGACATTTGTGTCAACGTTTTCACCTGTAACTTCTTCTAATTATGACAGCTATTTCAAAGCAATATACCGTTATATCCGCTGGATCTTTCTGGTTGTGGGGATATATAGGACTTGTAGGTTCACCAAGAACCCGACGAACCCAGAGCCAATAACTGAGCAGCATCTTGCAATGGTTTTTTATTATGTACCGGGTATATAGCAATTATTTTGGGAAAATGTATACATGGAAAAATTGTTATGAAAGACACCTATGTATTTCTGAAATGGGAACAAAATGTAGATTTTAGAAACAGTAGATATTTGTACATTTCCGAAATTGGGAGTACCCATACTAGCATGAGAGTTATAGGTCATTTTTCAAAATGACTTATTTTTTACACATTGTCTTTCATTTGGAAGGCAGAAATGCATCGAAAGTCAATAGGTAATAACAGTTGCTCTACAATTCTGTGTTACCCTAAGTCTCCCAATAAAAATGGTACCTCACTTTTGAGGAAATGGCTCAAAATGCAACGTGGACGTACCACATTTTCACAATGAAAAATTACCCTTTTTTTGCAAAGTGCCTAGCTGTAGTTTTTGAACCCTAGCTCTGCGGGAACTTAGGGAAACCTAGCAAACCTATACATTTTTGAAAACTAGACACCCAGGGGAATTCAGGACAGGGTGACTTGACTGGCTCTCACCAGGTTCTGTTACCCAGAATCCCTTGCAAACCTAAATAATTGTCAAAAAAAACACATCTTCCCCACATTTCTGTGGTGGAAAGTTCTGGAATCTGCGTGGATCCACAAATTTCCACCCACCCCGCGTTCCCCAAAGTCTTACGAGAAAAATGGTACCTCACTTGTGTGGGTCGGCCTAGTGCCTGCGACAGGAAACGGCGCAAAACACAACGTGGTCACACCTCAATTTCGCAGTGAAAAATGACCCTTTTTTGGCAAAGTGCCTAGCTGTAGTTGTTGAACCCTAGCTCTGCCGGCACCTAGGGAAACCTAGCAAACCTATACATTTTTGAAAACTAGACACCCAGGGGAATCCAGGATGGGGTGACTTGACTGCCTCCCACCAGGTTCTGTTACCCAGAATCCCTTGCAAACCTAAAAAATTGTCAAAAAAACCAAATTTTCCCCACATTTCTGTGGTGGAAAGTTCTGGAATCTGCGTGGATCCACAAATTTCCACCCACCCCGCGTTCCCCAAAGACTTCAGAGAAAAATGGTACTTCACTTGTGTGGGTCGGCCTAGTGCCCGTGACAGGAAACGGCGCAAAGCGCAACGTGGTCACACCTCAATTTCGCAGTGAAAAATGACCCTTTTTTGCAAAGTGCCTATCTGTAGTTTTTAACCCTACCTCTGCCGGCACCTAGGGAAACCTAGCAAACCTATACATTTTTGAAAACTAGACACCCAGGGGAATCCAAGATGGGGTGACTTGACTGCCTCCCACCAGGTTCTGTTACCCAGAATCCCTTGCAAACCTAAAAAATTGTCCAAAAAACACATTTTCCCCACATTTCTGTGGTGGAAAGTTCTGGAATCTGCGTGGATCCACAAATTTCCACCCACCCCGTGTTCCCCAAAGTCTTATGAGAAAAATGGTACCTCACTTGTGTGGGTCGGCCTAGTGCCTGCGACAGGAATCGACGCAAAACGCAACGTGGTCACACTTCAATTTCGCAGTGAAAAATGACCCTTTTTTGGCAAAGTGCCTAGGTGTAGTTTTTGAACCCTAGCTCTGCCGGCACCTAGGGAAACCTAGCAAACCTATACATTTTTGAAAACTAGACACCCAGGGGAATCCATAATGGGGTGACTTGACTGCCTCCCACCAGGTTCTGTTACCCAGAATCCCTTTCAAACCTAAATAATTGTCAAAAAAACCACATTTTCCCCACATTTCTGTGGTGGAAAGTTCTGGAATCTGCGTGGATCCACAAATTTCCACCCACCCCGCGTTCCCCAAAGCCTTCCGAGAAAAATGGTACCTCACTTGTGTGGGTCGGCCTAGTGCCCGTGACAGGAAACGGCGCAAAACGCAACGTGGTCACACCTCAATTTCGCAGTGAAAAATGACCCTTTTTTTGCAAAGTGCCTAGCTGTAGTTTTTGAACCCTACCTCTGCCGGCACCTAGGGAAACCTAGCAAACCTATACATTTTTGAAAACTAGACACCCAGGGGAATCCAGGATGGGGTGACTTGACTGCCTCCCACCAGGTTCTGTTACCCAGAATCCCTTGCAAATCTAAAAAATTGTGCAAAAAAACACATTTTCCCCACATTTCTGTGGTGGAAAGTTCTGGAATCTGCGTGGATCCACAAATTTCCACCCACCCCGTGTTCCCCAAAGTCTTATGAGAAAAATGGTACCTCACTTGTGTGGGTCGGCCTAGTGCCTGTGACAGGAAACGACGCAAAACGCAACGTGGTCACACTTCAATTTCGCAGTGAAAAATGACACTTTTTTGGCAAAGTGCCTAGGTGTAGTTTTTTAACCCTAGCTCTGCCGGCACCTAGGGAAACCTAGCAAACCTATACATTTCTGAAAACTATACACCCAGGGGAATCCAGAATGGGGTGACTTGACTGCCTCCCACCAGGTTCTGTTACCCAGAATCCCTTGCAAACCTAAAAAATTGTCAAAAAAAGCACATTTTCCCCACATTTCTGTGGTGGAAAGTCCTGGAATCTGCGTGGATCCACAAATGTCCGCCCACCCCGTGTTCCCCAAAGTCTTACGAGAAAAATGGTACCTCACTTGTGTGGGTCGGCCTAGTGCCCGCGACAGGAAACGGCACAAAACGCAACGTGGTCACACCTCAATTTCGCAGTGAAAAATGACCCTTTTTTGGCAAAGTGCCTAGCTGTAGTTTGTGAACCCTAGCTCTGCCGGCACCTAGGGAAACCTACCAAACACACACATTTCTGAAAAGTAGACACCCGGGGGCTTCCAGGGAGGTATGGCTTGCATGGATCCCCCAACCTTTCCTTACCCAGAATCCCCTGCAAACCTCAATTTTAGCTGAAAAAATCACTTTTTCACAAATTTTTGTGTGGGAAAGTGTGGCATCACTGGCCTCACACAAATTTCCTACCACCCAGCGTTCCCCAGGTCTCCCTATAAAAATGGTGCCTCACTTGTGTGGGAGGCCCAAGTACCCGCGACAGGCAAGGGCCCAAAACGTAGTGAGGCGACATCAAAATTGCCTATCTCAAAACCAACTGGTTTTGCAAGGGGGTCACCTGGGTTTTGGCCCCGTGCTCGGCGGCCATCTAGGGAAACCTACCAAACCCACACATTTCTGAAAAGTAGACACCCGGGGGCTTCCAGGGAGGTATGGCTTGCGTGGATCCCCAACGTTTCCTTACCCAGAATCCCCTGCAAACCTCAATTTTAGCTGAAAAAATCACTTTTTTCACACATTTTTGTCTGGGAAAGTGTGGCATCACTGGCCTCACACAAATTTCCTACCACCCAGCGTTCCCCCAGGTCACCCGATAAAAATGGTGCCTCACTTGTGTGGGAGGCCCAAGTACCCGCGACAGGCAAGGGCCCAAAACGCAGTGAGGCGACATCAAAATTGCCTATCTCAAAACCACCTGGTTTTGCCAGGGAGTCACCTGGGTTTTGGCCCCGTGCTCGGCGGCCATCTAGGGAAACCTACCAAACCCACACATTTCTGAAAAGTAGACACCCGGGGGCTTCCAGGGAGGTATGGCTTGCGTGGATCCCCCAACGTTTCCTTACCCAGAATCCCCTGCAAACCTCAATTTTAGCTGAAACAATCCCTTTTTTCACACATTTTTGTGTGGGAAAGTGTGGCATCACTGGCCTCACACAAATTTCCTACCACCCAGCGTTGCCCCAGGTCTCCCGATAAAAATGGTGCCTCACTTGTGTGGGAGGCCCAAGTACCCACGACAGGCAAGGGCCCAAAACGTAGTGAGGCAACATCAAAATTGCCTATCTCAAAACCACCTGGTTTTGCAAGGAGTCACCTGGGTTTGGCCCCGTGCTCGGCGGCCATCTAGGGAAACCTACCAAACCACACATTTCTGAAAAGTAGACACCCGGGGCTTCCAGGGAGGTATGGCTTGCGTGGATCCCCAACGTTTCCTTACCCAGAATCCCTGCAAACCTCAATTTTAGCTGAAAAAATCCCTTTTTCACACATTTTGTGTGGGAAAGTGTGGCATCACTGGCCTCACACAAATTTCCTACCACCCAGCGTTCCCCCAGGTCTCCCGATAAAAATGGTGCCTCACTTGTGTGGGAGGCCCAAGTACCCGCGACAGGCAAGGGCCCAAAACGCAGTGAGGCGACATCAAAATTGCCTATCTCAAAACCACCTGGTTTTGCCAGGGAGTCACCTGGGTTTTTGGTCCCGTGCTCAGCGGCCATCTAGGAAACCTACCAAACCCACACATTTCTGAAAAGTAGACACCCGGGGCTTCCAGGGAGGTATGGCTTGCGTGGATCCCCCAACGTTTCCTTACCCAGAATCCCCTGCAAACCTCAATTTTAGCTGAAACAATCCCTTTTTCACACATTTTTGTGTGGGAAAGTGTGGCATCACTGGCCTCACACAAATTTCCTACCACCCAGCGTTCCCCCAGGTCTCCCGATAAAAATGGTGCCTCACTTGTGTGGGAGGCCCAAGTACCGCGACAGGCAGGGCCCAAAGCGTAGTGAGCGACATCAAAATTGCCTATCTCAAAACCACCTGGTTTTGCAAGGGGTCACCTGGGTTTTGACCTCGTGCTCGGCGGCCATCTAGGAAACTTACCAAACCCACACATTTCTGAAAAGTAGACACCCGAGGGCTTCCAGGGAGGTATGGCTTGCGTGGATCCCCCAACGTTTCCTACCAGAATCCCTGCAAACCTCAATTTTAGCTGAAAAAATCACTTTTTTCACACATTTTTAGTGTGGGAAAGTGTGGCATCACTGGCCTCACACAAATTTGCTACCACCCAGCGTTTTCCCAGGTCTCCCAATAAAAATGGTGCCTCACTTGTGTGGGAGGCCCAAGTACCCGCGACAGGCAAGGGCCCAAAACGTAGTGAGGCTGCATCAAAATTGCCTATCTCAAAACCACCAGGATTTGCAAGGGGGGTCACCTGGGTTTTTGGCCCTGTGCTCGGTGGCCATCTAGGAAACCTACCAAACCCACACATTTCTGAAAAGTAGACACCCGGGGCTTCCAGGGAGGTATGGCTTGCGTGGATCCCCCAACGTTTCTTACCCAGAATCCCCTGCAAACCTCAATTTTAGCTGAAAAAATCACTTTTTTCACACATTTTTGTGTGGGAAAGTGTGGCATCACTGGCCTCACACAAATTTCCTACCACCCAGCGTTCCCCCAGGTCTCCCGATAAAAATGGTGCCTCACTTGTGTGGGAGGCCCAAGTACCCGCGACATGCAAGGACACAAAACGTTGTGAGGCAACATCAACATTGCCTATCAAAAAGATTTTTGGGCCCTTGCCTGTTGCGGTTACTTGGGCCTCCCACACGAGTGAGGCATAATTTTTATCGGGAGACCCGGGGGATCGCTGGGTGGTAGGAAATTTGTGTGAGCCCGGTGACACCACACTTTCCCACACAAAAATTTCTGAAAAAAGTGATTTTTTCAGCTAAAATGGAGGTTTGCAGGGGATTCTGGGTAAGAAACGTTGGGGGATCCACGCAAGCCATACCTCCTGGAAGCCCCCGGGTGTCTACTTTTCAGAAATGTGTGGGTTTGGTAGGTTTCCTAGATGGCCGCCGAGCACGGGGCCAAAGACCCAGGTGACTCTCCTGCAAAACCAGGTGGTTTTGAGATAGGCAATTTTGATGTCGCCTCACTACGTTTTGGGCCCTTGCCTGTCGCGGTACTTGGGCCTCCCACATAAGTGAGGCACCACTTTTATCGGGAGACCTGGGGGAACGCTGGGTGGTAGGAAATGTGTGTGAGGCCAGTGATGCCACACTTTCCCACACAAAATGTGTGAAAAAGTGATTTTTTCAGCTAAAATTGAGGTTTGCAGGGGATTCTGGGTAAGGAACGTTGGGGGATCCACGCAAGCCATACCTCCTGGAAGCCCCGGGTGTCTACTTTTCAGAAATGTGTGGGTTTGGTAGGTTTCCTAGATGGCCGCCGAGCACGGCCAAAACCCAGGTGACCCCTTGCAAAACCAGGTGGTTTTGAGATAGGCAATTTTGATGTCGCCTCACTACGTTTTGGGCCCTTGCCTGTCGCGGGTACTTGGGCCTCCCACACAGTGAGGCACCATTTTATCGGGAGACCTGGGGAATGCTGGGTGGTAGGAAATTTGTGTGAGCCCGGTGATGCCACACTTTCCCACACAAAAAGTTCTGAAAGAAGTGATTTTTTCAGCTAAAATTGAGGTTTGCAGGGGATTCTGGAAGGAAACGCTGGGAGATCCATGCAAGCCATACCTCCTGGAAGCCCCGAGTGTCTACCTTTCAGAAATGTGTGGGTTTGGTAGGTTTCCCTAGGTGGCCGCCGAGCCCCGGGCCAAAACGTCATGGGACCCCCTTGCAAAACCAGGTCGTTTTGTGATAGGCCATTTTGAGGTCGCCTCAATACGTTGTGGGCCCTTGCCTGTCGCGGGTACTTGGGCCTCCCACCCGAGTGAGGCACCATTTTTATCGGGAGACCTGGGGGACGCTGGGTGGTAGGACATTTGGGTCAGCCCGGTGATGCCACAGCTTTACCACACAAAATGTGTGAAAAAGGATTTTTTCAGCAAAATGTCAGGTTTGCAGGGATTCTGGGTAAGAAAACGTTGGGGATCCACGCAAGCCATACCTCCTGGAATCCCCTGGTGTCTACTTTTCAGAAATGTGTGGGTTTGGTAGCTTTCCCTAGTTGGCCGCCGAGCCCCGGGCAAAACGTCATGGGACCCCCTTGCAAAACCAGGTCGTTTTGTGATAGGTCATTTTGAGGTCGCCTCAATACGTTGTGGGCCCTTGCCTGTCGCGGGTACTTGGGCCTCCCACCCGAGTGAGGCACCATTTTTATCGGGAGACCTGGGGGACGCTGGGTGGTAGGAAATTTGTGTCAGCCCGGTGATGCCACAACTTTACCACACAAAAATGTGTGAAAAAGGGATTTGTTCAGCAAAATGTCAGGTTTGCAGAGGATTCTGGGTAAGAAAACGTTGGGGGATCCACGCAAGCCATACCTCCCTGGAATCCCCGGGTGTCTACTTTTCAGAAATGTGTGGTTTGGTAGGCTTCCCTAGGTGGCCGCCGAGCCCCGGGCCAAAACCCAGGTGACCCCCTTGCAAAACCAGGTCATTTTGAGATAATGTGTTGTTTATTTCTGCAGCGTGAAAATTTTGGCACAATATTGCAAGGAAAATGTGACAGACATTTTGAGGTTTGCAGGACATTGTGGGTACCATAACTTGTTGGGATCCACAAGAGAGATATCACCATGTACTCCCATGGGTGTTTCGTTTACGACAATATATACAGTTGGTAGGTTATTCTTAGACGGAATGTACACCTTGGCAGACAGACTAAAAAGACAAAGATTACTGCACAGCCATCTATTCCTCAAGCACACACACATACTGGTTGGATTTGGCACGAGGGCAAGTGATGGTTCAGTATATACAATTTTATTAACAAGAGATTTCACAAAAATGAAATGCACTGTCAATAATTGAAAGGACAAAAAACTGAACCAGTGACTCGCAGCTCGTGAGCTGTAAAGCCACGTCAAGGCCCCAACCGCTTTACAGGCCATTCACACACCTTTCATACGTGATACACACAAGACCATTCACACCACCAGGCACGAAACAAACACATTACAACATTCACAAAAAGGGACAAGGTACACCCTGCTTGAGAAAGACAAAAATAAAATATTACTGCACAGCCATCTAATCCTCAAGCACACACACATACTGGTTGGATTTGGCACGAGGGTGAGTGATGGTTCAGTATATACAATTGTATTAACAAGTGATTTCACAAAAATGAAATGCACTGTTAATAATTGAAAGGACGAAACTGAACCATTGACTCACAGCTCGTGTAAAGCTGTAAAGCCACGACAAGGCACTAACCTCTTTACAGGCCATTCATACCCTTTCATACGTGTGACAAATACAAAACCATTTACACCACCAGCCGCGGGCCCATCACATTACAACACTCACACCAGCAGACAGCGCCATTCAAGGGCCCATCACTTTCACACGCCCACATTCCTAACACAGCAACCACACAAGCTGATGGATTGCGTGGAGTGTCGCTCGGCTAGCAGTGTGTGTAGTGACCAGCAGCAAGTCACTACTCACACACTGCCAGCCGAGCGCCTGTCCACGCACACCGCCAGCCAAGCGCCACTCCACGCACACCGCCAGCCAAGCGCCACTCCATGCACACCGCCAGCCAAGCGCCACTCCATGCACACCGCCAGCCAAGCGCCACTCCACGCACACCGCCAGCCTAGCGCCACTCCACGCACACCGCCAGCCAAGCGCCACTCCACGCACACCGCCAGCCAAGCGCCACTCACACACACCGCCAGCCTAGCGCCACTCCACGCACACCGCCAGCCAAGTGCCACTCCACGCACACCGCCAGCCAGCGCCACTCCACGCACACCGCCAGCCAAGCACCGCTCACGCACACCGCCAGCCAAGCGCCACTCCACGCACACCGCCAGCCAAGAGCCACTCACGCACACCGCCAGCCAAGCGCCAGTCTACGCACACCGCCAGCCAAGCGCCACTCCACGCACACCGCCAGCCAAGCACCACTCCACGCACACCGCCAGCCAAGCGCCGCTCCACGCACACCGCCAGCCAAGCGCCACTCCACGCACACCGCCAGCCAAGAGCCACTTCATGCACACCGCCAGCCAAGCGCCACTCCACGCACACCGCCAGCCAAGCGCCACTCCACGCACACCGCCAGCCAAGCACCAGCCTACACACACCACCATCACATTTAGGATTTTTTTATACAAAAAAGAAAACACAAACAAATTGCAAATAGATACAAATCTACTAACACAAAATCAGAAACTAAATACATTGCACTAATGCCAACCTTGAAACAGAACAACAATTCTTAAACATTACAGACCAGGCAGTTCACTTTACCACTCATGGTTGCTCCCAATAATTCTTTTGCTTGTGGTACGCTCTATAACAAGCAGGCACACACAGCCCAGGGTTAGAAGGACACTCAGGGCAGTACATACGAGTCTCCTTCCGCGTACCTCTTCGCCAACAGACTCTACATCTCCTAGTGGGAAAGTCTTTTGAGGGTGTAGGAGGAATGTGATCAGGAAAGTGGCGATCTTTCAATTGAGCCACATCCTCCACCACTCCAACTCTAGGAACACTTGCCTGTTCTACAACAACAAGGCTGCCTATGACAGACTGCTGAAACTGAACAAAAGTCAACTTTGACGCAGGAGAACACTCCTTGAACACAACAAAAGCATTGAAAGTTGCTAAATTGAAGAGATGGATGGCCAACTTCTTATACCAAATGTAAGCCTTACGAATAGCAGTGTAAGGTTCCAACCTCTGATCTACTCTATCAACACCACCCATGTGCTTATTGTAGTCTAAAATGCACACAGGTTTGCGCACTTCAGCAATCTGACCCCAAACAGCCACAGGTGAAGTACTCTCATCATGGATGGTAGTCAGCATGTACACATCCCTCCTGTCCACAAATTTCACAGCTAGCAGTTCCTCACTACGCAAGGCACTGCACTGTCCCCTCTGAAGTTTTTGCAAACAAGCTCTTTTGGATAACCTTTACGGTTAGAGCGGATTGTGCCACAAGCAAAAGTGTCCACTTTGAACAATTCCTTAAACAATTGCACAGCAGTGTAGAAGTTATCAATGTACAAATGGTTGCCTCTGTTAAACAGTCCTCTAGCAAGATCCCACACAATTTTCTCTAAAACTCCAAAAGTGGACGGACAACCAGGGGGGTCAGTAGTGGAATCCCTACCAGTGTACACACGCAAATTAAAAACATATCCTGTCCTACTCTCAGACAACATATACAGCTTAATTCCATAGCGTGCCCTCTTGCTAGGAATGTACTGCCTAAAACCAAACGGCCCTTGAACAGGACCAAAGACTCATCAATAGATATTTCTTTCCCTGGAGTATATATCTCTGAAAATCGATCTACAAAGTGATCAAGAACAGGCCGAATCTTAAAAAGACGGTCACATTCAGGGTGATCTCGTGGCAACGCCAAACCATTATCAACAAAATGCAGCATCCGAAACAAAAGTAAATACCGATCACGAGTCATAACTGCAGGAAATATGGCCGTTGCCATCAAGGGACAGGTAGACCAATATGAACCCATGGACGGCTTCCTTATCAAACCCATCAAAAAAGTCAAACCCAAAAACTTCTTCATCTCTTCCAGATTTGTGGGACTCCACCGGGTAGCTCTAGAATGGGGCCTAAGTCTGGCACTGTTGTCCCTCAAAAACTGTTCAGCATACAAATTAGTCTGCTCAATAATCTCACCCAAAAATACATCATCCATAAACAACTGAAAATACTGTATAGGCAAATAATGTTCACAATCCACTCTACACCCTGCATAACCACTAAAGGCAGGCAACACCGGCTGCACCATGTTTGGATCAACCCAGAGTCCAGCACTTCCAGTAGGAAGCCTAGCAGCCCCAGGCTGCAATCCAGATGCCTCTTGCACCATCGGCACAGTAGTATCCTCCTCTAAAACAGGCACTTCATCTGCACTGAGAGTACCTTCATCATCCGATGATTCCATGTGGAGAGAAAACTCACTGCCTGAATCTTCCCCTCCCTCCTCTCCCTCAGACGCACTGTCAGTCTCATAATCCTGCTCAGAGGAAGATTCAAGAAGCAAACCAACCACCTGCTGAGCAGTCATTCTACGGCTAGCCATAATGCTTACTAATAAAGGTTACTTGTCAAACAAGTCAACAACAACAAACCCTTTGTAAAAAAAAGAAATAAACAAAATGTAGCTTTATCACAAAGACCTATATACTCCAACACTATACCACTCACGTGACAGAAGCAGCTAGACTCACCACCACCTACTCTGCACAGACACAGTAAGGATCAACAATATCCCACTAAAAAGAAGAAAAAAAAATTACACATAAGACAATGCAAAACATCGCAAAGAATTTCATGCTCTGAACACTAACAAATATGCTGCCATTATGACACCACTTACAAAAAAATTCATTCATGTATGACAATAATACTCATTTGGAGTACACACAACAAAAATATTTTTCTTACCAAATAAATGCAATTACGCAAAACTGCAGAACAACCACTGCCGAAACCGCAAACAGGAATCAAAAGCTTTACACTAGAATAAAAAGGAGAAAAAAACATTACAATCACATATGCAAATAATGCACCAGTCCACACACAATCCACCAGCCAAGCTAAGGGGTAGGTGGGCCAAAGAGTATAAATAAAATATTCACCCCCGTAAAGGGAGCAACCCTTGCCCTTTTGGCCACTCCCCAACACAAAAATTAAAAAACACTGGTGTCTAGTGGCTTCTGCCCTCCTTGGGGGCAGATGGGCCTAAAACATACTGCTATTCTGCAACCCAAGGGGTCACTCTCCACAAATAAATGCCTGGTGGACTAGTGGGAAGATACCTTTATCTTCCGCACACGATCTCTCACTACTCAACTCTACTCTCAACTCTATTCACAACTGGATGTTAGCTCACCAACTCATTCTGAATCCCGCCAAAACTGAATTCCTCCTCCTCTCTACCTCTCTCTCACCTCCTCCTGTTCAATCTTGGATGGATCAGCTGAACCTACTCAACAACAAACCCATCATTGTCGACAGCGCTAAATCCTTAGGTGTCATTCTTGACAAAAGACTCAACCTAATCTCCCACATCAACTCTATTGCTAAGAACGCACGTTACCAGTTGCGCCTTCTATGGGGGATCCGTCGGTTCTTCCCGGAGAAAGACTTAAAAACCTTGGTACAATCTCTGGTTCTCTCAAGACTGGATTATTGCAATTCTCTTCTGACGGGCCTACCCAAATCCCACCTCTCCCCTCTCAAATCCATCCTCCATTCAGCAGCTCGCTTCATTTCAGGGTCTAAACGAAGTGACCACGTCACTCCTATCCTGTCCTCTCTTCGATGGCTTCCGATCGAGGCAAGATCTATTTACAAAACTGCCTGCATCACACACAAAGCCTTACACACGTCCTCCCCTCGTTACCTGGCGAATAAATTGAAATTGTCCGGTGGCTTTCGCCCTTCTCGCAATGCGGAAAAGCTTCTGCTTGAGCCCCCCCTCTGTCTTCAAAAGGGAAAGATCGATGGCGCAATTCTTCTCAGGCAATGCGGTGAGAATCTGGAACTCGCTTCCCCCATTGCTCCGTGCCACCACCTCTACCCGGATCTTCAAAGCTGACCTCAAATCTCTTCTCTTCCAAAGACACTTTCAGAACTAATACTTTCACTCTTAGGAAGTTCGCTCTTCATTGTAAATGTGTACTTTTTCCTGTACATTCCTCACCCTTGCGTGCTGTGCTGGATTTCTGTACCCTTCATTTAATTCACGCCCTCTCTACTCCCTCAAGGAAGTTCTTCCACTATAGGAAATTCTGTACTCCATGCCTATAGAAGTGCCTTCCCAGTGTGTTCTGAGTGACTGCCACTTATTGCAGTATTATACCTCTATTTGTATTTTGTATCTCATGTATCATGCACAATTGTCACTTTTTCCTCATGTAATGTAACGCTTGTTTTTGTATTATGCTCACTTGTAACCTTCTCCTCATGTAATGTTACTGTTCCTACTGTGAAGCGCTCTGACACCTTCGGGTAAAGCCCCGCGCTATATAAAAAAACTGCCCCCCAGGGGGCAGAGCACCAAAACATAAGGCCTCCAAAGGGGAGCGACCCTTGCCCAAGGGGCCGCTCCCAAAACAGTATTTTCCTTTTTTTTTTTATTCCCTGGCGTCTAGTGGGCATTCCTGCTGCATGATCGCATGATCGTGTAGCAGGAATGCACAAAGAGCATCGAGGGAAAGGAAAGGGTTTTCCTTTCCTCGATGCCTCTTCTGATTGAAATCCCCCTCCCCGGAGCCAGAACTAACCTTATTCCCCGACGTGCTGGAAGCAAATGGCTTCCAGCGCGTCGGGGAACAAAGGAAGCCCCAATGACGTCAGCGCGCCTCGCGCGCTGACGTCATTGAGGGGGCGCGGTGGAGGCAGGGAAGCCCTTCCCCTGCCTTCTCCCCAAAAACCCGACGATCGGATTCCCACGGGGAGCGCCAGCGCTTCCCCGTGGGTGGTCTTATGACGAGCTGGACTCGTCATGAGCACACGACCACTGTGTGCCATGACGAGTCCAGCTCGTCATGAGCATCGAAGGGGTTAAGGATGTTAGCAGTACACCATTCAGAAATGTGGAAGTTTGTAAGGAAACTGTAATATGTAAAAAGTCCTGCATTAGGTGAACTGAATGCAGCTCTTTTACATGGTTCTTTATCAGATGTACAAAAAAAGTGTGATGATATTCAGTTCCGATATTTTGGTTCAGAAGAGCAGTGTATAGAAAGTGAAAGTTTGACAATTACAGATTTTGAAGAAGATGGGAAAGTGATTATGATTGATCAGTTTGAAGAAGAAACTAGAAAGTTTAACATAGTGTGCTCTGAAATTCCAAACTATGGGGTCCATTACGATGACTGGCGGATGCACCTCCGCGATGCTGGCGGTGGGAGAAAACGCCATTTACCGCGCACCGGCAGCGGTCTTCACGCCCGCAATATTAGCATGTCTAGACAGAGCCATTTCCCGTCTGCTGCGGTGTGACGCCGACCGCCATCAAAGTGCGCCCGCCAGCGCGGCGGTGTGAGCCAATGAGCACTCACCGCCGTGCGGAATGATGTCCCGTCCGCCGAACAAATCACGATGCCGGAAAAAGGGCAGCACACCGCGGCGGAGCAACCGTATAGTCAAAGGCGGCGGAGACACCACAGAGGAGCAAGAAAATAGACACCCGGCCCACACCGCGATGGATCCAGCTCTACACGCCTTTCCGGTGCTGTATATGATACACCACCTGCAAGTCATTGACCGGCGCGGACGCCGCCGCAGGTACATACACACACAACTGTGCATGCAACACAATACACAAGTCAAGGATTTGAAAACGGTGCATGTCCACACCAGATACCCCTGTGGGGACAGGCACAGAGCCATCACTGCATCCACACATGTCCCACCTGTCACAAAAACACCTCGCCACATCCTGGCTACCCATGTTCCGCGATCATGAACAAATGTCCCGGTGTTGTCACCGCCGCGGTCAGTGTGCAGGAAAACATGCACACAATGCAGAGGCCAGGGCCTGCGCCAGCCATGACCACTGTACAAACAACACAAAACCACTACTCAAAACACAACACACTAGCCCTCTCCCTGAAGGGACATATCATGTGCCTGCCATGTGCCACTCCTGCACAACAACAACACAGGTGAATACACACCCTGCCCCACATCCCTAACAACTGCAGAGAAAGCCACAGCAGGAGGAACACATACCACAGAAGGCCAGGCCCCAGCCAACACACACACCACAACAACACCACACACATGCCAAGAACACTGAGCCCCAGCACAAAATGTACACACACACACACATATTGATGATCAAACAATTCACTGCACACACAGCCTACCAACTTACACAGACACACCCTACCCTGCCTCACAGCCACATACACAGACCACATGCTAGCAGCAATGGAGGACAACATACATGAAAGCTAAAGTGATGTGCCCACAAATGGAAGGACAAGGACACAAAAATCAAGCATGTGTACATCACATGCAAGACAACAGACATCTGAGAACACCCACAGCCCATCAAATCACACATGGCTGCCACAGTGAGTCAACCCAAAACACAAGCACCTCAATTCAACAACTCAGGGAGACAGCAAGGCCACCCATGTCAAGGCACAGGGATGAGAGGAAGGCCATGAAGTCAAATACTGAACAGACACACATAGGTATGCAATTACCTGACAATAGCATCTCTGCACCACAACACACAGGCCCCATTCACACACTCCATGATTGAGAAGCACAAGTAGGATACGTCACACACCCCCCTCTCACATCAGCAGCACACAACACTCCCATGTGCACCAAATCACAATTGCAGGGCACAACAAGTACACATACACGCACACCACTCCAGGGTGACACATGGGTGTAGTTGACAATGCAGGTGCACACACATCAACAGTCACCACAAAGTCACCCCCTTCACACCACACACTTCTCCACCACCAAAGTGTACACTTTGGAAGTAAGGCATGGGACCAGGATTACTGACCACCACAAGAGGACCGTACACATACACTGCTGGGCACACAGTAAGTAAGCTCACACAGACACCATGACCCGTGCCAACCTGCATGAAAGCCTGTGCATAAACTCCCACCCTGTGCTGACATTGCCTCCAAACATGACATGTCTACACCATAGACAACATGGACAAAGAAGGATGATGACAACAGGAACATTTTCAAAAACCACCTTCACTGCACCCACAAGTATAAGAGTCAGTAAGAATTGAAGTCCCTGTCACCCCTGCAAAAACATGGAAACGTGAGACAACCCATTGCCAATGTTGAAGTGCCATACTGAGCATATGACACAGTAAACCATGCACACACAGAAACAGTTTCATTGAGAAATTACACTGACAGAACTGACAACAGGAACAACTGTCTTTATTCACACTTGTGCATAGATAGATAACAAATGTGGGCAACTGCAGGGCCAGTGGCCACTACAATGTACAGAGTAGTTACATCAGAAGCTGCACAGGCAGGGGCAAACAGTAGTGATCAACAAGGCAAGTACAATGTGCAGAGTAGTCACATCAGAAGCTGCACAGGCAGGGGGCAAACAGTAGTGATCAACAAGGCAAGTACAATGTGCAGAGTAGTCACATCAGAAGCTGCACAGGCAGGGGGCAAACAGTAGTGATCAACAAGGCAAGTACAATGTGCAGAGTAGTCACATCAGAAGCTGCACAGGCAGGGGGCAAACAGTAGTGATCAACAAGGCAAGTACAATGTGCAGAGTAGTCACATCAGAAGCTGCACAGGCAGGGGGCAAACAGTAGTGATCAACAAGGCAAGTACAATGTGCAGAGTAGTCACATCAGAAGCTGCACAGGCAGGGGGCAAACAGTAGTGATCAACAAGGCAAGTACAATGTGCAGAGTAGTCACATCAGAAGCTGCACATGCAGGGGCAAACAGCAGTGAGCAACAAGGCCAGTGGCCAGTCCAATGTGCAGGTGAAGTCCATGAGAAGCTGCACAGGCAGGGTGCAAACAGCAGTGAACCACAAGGCAAGTACAATGTGCAGAGTAGTCACATCAGAAGCTGCACAGGCGGGGGCAAACAGCAGTGAGCAACAAGGCCAGTGGCCAGTCCAATGTGCAGGTGAAGTCCATGAGAAGCTGCACAGGCAGGGTGCAAACAGCAGTGAACCACAAGGCAAGTACAATGTGCAGAGTAGTCACATCAGAAGCTGCACAGGCAGGGTGCAAACAGCAGTGAACCACAAGGCAAGTACAATGTGCAGAGTAGTTACATCAGAAGCTGCACAGCGAATGTGTGCGAATATTCCATGCCATGCTCAGCAACAGAGTCATGGGGATAACAATGGGCATCACAGACACCGCTGTGGACAGACAGGTGTGTGAGGGTGACTACCACTCAGATGTGGCTGTCTGTCGGACTTGGAGGTGACTGCGTGTCGCGGTCAGTAGGAGGACTGCCCTGGGGAGTGTGAGGAACATCTGTGGAAGAGACATCTCTGGCTTGGGAAGCTGGAGGGCTGCTTGGACCAGGTGGGGTGGTGGCACGGGGAGGTGGACTGATGCTGTGGTGAGACACAGTGTGTGCAGGAGAATGTGGAGGGGTGCCTTTCCACTTTTTGGGGATCCTGAAAGGCTTCACTGTCTGGGGACTAATGGGAACTGGTGTGGCCACAACAGGTAACCCCACCACCAAACCTGCTCCTGGTGCTGACTCTGGGGCCCCCTCTGGGGACATGCTGTATCCAGCTGTGCGCTTCCCTAGGGCTTGCCTCCGCCCTTCCAAACCCTTTCTACTATGTTTAGCCCCTACAGTGCCCCCTTGTGCCTGCTTCACAGGGCTCGGGATGGGAGTGAAGGTTGTGGGTGGATCAGCCACAGAACCCTCATCCAGTGTAAGCCTTGCAGGTAACACCTCCTCAGTGGGCAGGGAAACTGCCTTCTTTGCTTTGTGAGCGGTCCTTGGGACAGGAGAGTCCTTGGCGGGGGATGACTCTGAGGCCTGTGACCCTGAGGCCTGTTTCTTGCCCCTCTGGCCCTTGGTGTCGCCTGACGGCTTTTATCTCTGTGCTCTGGGGTGGTCTTAGTTTTCTGTGGGGATGGTGTCTGCGGCCTGGACCATTTGGGCTGTTGCTGCTGCTGTGTGCTGCGTGTGCTGTATCTGGACTTTGGGGTCTGTTGAGCATTGTCACTAACCCTGGGCGTAGTTCGCGTAGTAGCGCTACGCGTAGCTACGCGAAGTGCACTTCGCACTACTCGTAGCTACGCGAACTGCGTAGTGCACTGTGCAAAATGCTGTTCGCACTGATTGCACAGTGCCGGATGCTTGTCCGCACTGTGCAATCATTGCAAACCGCATCTTGCACAGTGCAAGCGGTCGTTTTCTGCCGCTCGAGTAGATTTGTACTTGAGCGGCAGCTTTCTCAACGTGGACTGGTAGTTTCTCATCGCGAGCGGTTGCGAGCATACGCGACCACTCGCAATGAGAAACCTGACCTCCCCGCGTTGAGAATCTCGCCGGGAGGTTTATTTTCCATGCTCGCGATCGGCAACTTGATGTTGCTGATCGCGAACGAGGAAAAAGTCTCGCCGGGATGTTATTTTGCTCGCTCGCGGTCGCCAACTTGACGTTGAGGGCCGCGAGCAAGCAAAAAATGCCCGCTATGCGTTTTTGCACTGTGCTACGTGCAATTCACGTAGCGCGTAGTTGCGCAAACTACGCAAACTATGCGAGCGTAGCGTAGTCCTACGCCCAGGGTTAATTGTCACTGTCGTCAGAGGTGCACAGTGACAGGGGGGTGGACAAAGGGACAGGAGCTGCTCCCTGAGAATGTGTCTGTTGCAGGGCTGCCGTCACTGTTGAGGACAATGACTGCACAGTCCGGTGTAGCCCACCCACATCCGAATGTATGCCCTCCATGAAAGCTATCACCTGGCCCAACTTTTTATCGTGGTCTAGGAAGGCATTGAGAAGAGCTGTCTGCCCCACACACAGCTGGTGCAATAGCTCTACTGACTCAGCACTGAGGGCTGCAGGGCTGACATGGGCCGGGGCAGCAGTGCCTGGGGTGAAGGACACTCTTCCCTTTCGACTTGTGCGAACACGGGCAGCACCATGTGGAAGTAGATGGGAGGCTGGGCACTGGACGCTGTGTGGCGGAAGAGGAGGCAGAGTCCCCATTCCCTGTGGCCCCCAACATGGATGCGTCACTGCTGGCGTCAGATGACGTAGAGCTTTGCGTCTCGGGTTGTGATTCCTCCAGCAGACTCCTGTCCCCCTCCTCGGCGCTGGTCACATCTGTGTCACTCTGCTCCGGTGAGGCTGTTGCACTGGATGCCTCACCGCTGGTGTCCGTCCCCTTTCCCTCAACGCACACAAGAGATGCTACATGGGAGAGAGAGGTAGTGTTAGTGGAGTGGCACCAACTGAAGTAACATGTGCAAGTAAATAACCATTCAAGAAGATGTGTTATCCGCGTTGCACATCACCCTGACTAAATATACATTGCCACCTCAATTATCAACCCAACAGTGCATGTCAAGAACAAATCCAGCCATAAGTGATCCCGCTTACTCACACAGCACACCATCCTGCATGTGGCCCAATCCAGTCACAGGCACAAAACTCTCTCTGACCACACAGGGTGCCGAGTATGGCAAGGATGAACACCACAACATGGTGTCAATTACGTACATGGATGGAGCAGTAGGAGAGCACACACACACAGACCACAACATAGTAGGCCACAATGGCCATTAGCGCATGCCAGCTACCATGTTGCTTGCACGGGCACAAGTACTGTAGCACATTGTCCTCAGAAGTTGTAGCAGCTGAAATCTGCTGTTAGGCATTGCACGCATTGATTGAAACACACTCAGATTAGGCACACTGCCGTCACCAGCAATATGAATTCACACAGTACCCCACTGCACAAGGTACCTGAATGCCACAGCTTTGATTGCAATGTCAATGCACATTGCACAGATCACATCAGTGAGTGCAGGTGGGACAAATGCATGTCAGATGCACCCAGCACAGACTCCACTTACAATCCACTGCATCACACTACCAACTTCACATAGCTCAGAGTTTGTCCAATCTGTGGACACATGCAGCCACTCCCTGCCAAAGCCACCGTCAACAAATACTCACCCCTAGCTTGCTGTTGATGCTCCTTCAATTGTGCATCCAACTCAGGCTGTGTTACGGCCAAGATGCAGGCCATTAGTGGTGTCATGGTGCGTCGGGACAACCCTGCCGCTCCGCAGGAGCAGCCCCAGCGTCATCTCGGCCACGTTCTTGCTCAGCCGGCAGATGTCGTCCCACCTTTATGACAGTGGCTGCGCCGTCGGTTTGACACACCCAGATCACGCACCTTGGAGGCAATGGCCCTCCACACGGCTTTACGCTGGTGGACTTTCAGCTGCAGGCATGGGAAATAAGAGGGGTAATACATCAGTGACACAGTGTATACTACCTAAATCTCTCAATACAGTGGCACGATACTCACTCATCCCAAATCAACAGGTATGTGGAACAGAGCCAAGAATGCATGGCACATGGTACAACGGCATTGGAGAACCACACGTGAATCCATGAAGGTGAGAGGGTGGACACAGTACCTCTACATCCCATTCACATGCAGGATGCCAGCACATCAAGCAATGTGTAGTCTGCCCACATCTACTGTCCGCTGTTAGCTAGAGCAACACATAGATTAGATAGCAACAGATGGTTGTTGGTGGACTCACTGTGTCCAACACTGCGCAGCCCCCAATGTCCTAGCCCTGTGAATGGCTCACTGTGTCATGGAGCTCACATACAGTGACATCGACTCTCATACACACACCCTTGTAACAAGGCTTGTCGTGTGCAATCTACAGGGCTGAGATGGCTCTTTGATGAAGATGTGTGAACAAAAGACACATGGAACACACTGTACATGCAGTGATGTGTACTTGTGGGAATTGGGCGGAGAGACTGTGCAGGCCAGGTGGACTGACACTGAGAGGGACATTTGGGACCCACACAGCCATTCACACAAGCAATCACTGGCCTGACTCCTGCATTACCAATTTGCTGATTCACTGTATGGCTGACAGGACAATACATGTCCCTCAAATCTGGATGGGCATGCAGGGAAATGTGTGAAAGAGGCTACACAGCCCTTCCCCTGGAGAAAACATGCTAGGCAGTGCATGTCAGAGCCCCACACTCACTGACACATACTGCAGCACCTCCACCTCACGTGTGCCCCCTGCACTCTCACTCACACTGTTGGAGACTCACCACGACAGTAGGGGCACCATAGAGCCTTGGGTACTGTGCAAGCACCCCGTCCACCAGGACCTCCAGCTCCTCGCTGGTGAAGGGACTGGCCCGGATCTTCTGTGTCCTCGACATCATCTGTGGACAGGTGGCAGCAGCAGCAGGTGGAGTTCAGGGGTGGCAGGCAGCAGTCCCTGGAGACAGCAGCAGCAGGTGGAGAGTGGCAGGCAGCAGTCCCTGGAGGCAGCAGCAGCAGGTGGAGGGTGGCAGGCAGCAGTCCCTGGTAGCAGTGGAAATGTGGGGCACCCTCCCACACATATATAGGCCCCTGGGGCTGTGTCAGTGGTCCCAAGCCGCTGCAATTGGTGTACCAGGTCTGCTATTTTTAAAATTATCCAATGTCCGCATCCGCGGTGGCGGTGCACGCCTACCGCAATTTTCAAAGCCATATGAAGCAACCGCTACTGTGCGTCCCATTGGCTGCAAGGGCATGGACCATGGCGGTGACACACCGCAGGGGGCAGGCGCGCGCTACCGCGGTGGTGCATCTTTTGAATGCTTCCAATGACAGGCTACGCGGTTGCGGAACACGCCTACCGCTATCTTCAAAATTGCATCAGGCTACCGCGAGGGTGCTTCCTATTGGCTGCCAGGGCATGGTCCATGGCGGTGACAGTCCGCAGGGGCAAGGCGGTAGGCACCGCCAGATGGGTGCCATACAGTGCCTGTGGTGACCGTGAGCTGGGTAGCGGTGCATGCCAACTGCACATATGCACATGTAGATATGGCTGAGACTACCTTGATTGTGTCTAAAGTATTGAAGCGTGCAGTCCAGCAGGTGCCTAGTTAGTCAAGCACCGCTATAAGCGTGCCATAGCAGTGCACTGTAGTGTCCGTAAGCCGGGTAGCGGTGCATTGGCCCAAGCCATGCCATATAGGCACTTTTGAAAGAATGAAATGAATATGAAGTTTTGTTTGTTTTTGAAAAATTTGTTTGTACATTATCTATGAAGAAAAAAAATTCGAAATAAGTAAAGCTGATTTTAAGCTATTGAGATTGTTTTGTGTAAATTTTAAATTGTGTGAAAGAATGCTCATTTACAAAGTTTTTAAGATATAGAAAGCTTCATAAGAAAATAAGGTGGTAACTACTTAAAGCAATTGTGCACAGCGGTCAAGTCCTAGTGACTTGTGGTAGGTTGGTGCATGCCAACCGCCATATACACATGTAGATATGGCTGAGACTACCGCAATCGTGTCTGGGGTATTGGCGGTGACAGTCCGCAGGGGCCAGGCGGTAGGCACCACCAGATGGGTGCCATACAGTGCCTGTGGTGACCGTGAGCTGGGTAGCGGTACATGCCAACCGCCATATACACATGTAGATATGGCTGAGACTACCGCGATCGTGTCTGGGGTATTGGCCGTGACAGTCCGCAGGGGCCAGGCGGTAGGCACCGCCAGATGGGTGCCATACAGTGCCTGTAGTGACCGTCCGTGGACTTGCGGAGCAGGTTTGCTGCACATATGGAGTCATCCATCTCTATCCATTGCCCAACATGAACAGTGCCCAGTGTCTCCAACACTGAAGGACCCTCATGAGGCCAACATAATGAATGGGACATTTAACTCCATGTCACCTACACATGCCATATATGTGTATGTGATAAATTGCATTGACACATACACACACACATGTCACATGTGATGTGTAAGGGCATGTAGACTGTACAGTTTTTGTGTTGCATAGCATATGTAGCTAATGGTCAATGTGTATAGGTGCAATGTAACGCACAATGCTGTCTCATTGTGTGAACTAGGGGCATCATTGACTGTCACATTGTCTACTGCACATGCACACACGTGTTCACCATGCTCAGCCTGTGGTCAGTGTGTACTTGATGTGTGCCATGTGCAACCTGTGTTGGGAGGTGTATCTTGGACAGCAGCACGGTGTGCTAGGGTAGTATTGTAGTTTGACACATATGCTGGGGGTAATACTCACAGGGGTGCGCACACATGTGGTGCCATATCCCACTGTGCATGCCAATGAGCAGGAGGTGTGCACAGATCATTGCTGCGGGTAAGGGCACAAGTGTACGAGTAGTGTGCCTGATGTGTACCGACTTGTGCAGTGCTATGTTGGTTGATGGTGCAGTCTGTAACATTTGGCAATGTGTCTGTAGAAATGTGAAATGTCCTGTACATCTCATGGTGTGTTTCATTGACATATGTGCACTTTCATCTGACCTAGGAGGAGGCCCAATATCCATCGTCCATTCACAGTGCTGGCTGACATGGAGAATGAAGAGATCATCCGCAAATTCAGGCTGGATAGAGTTTCCTACAAAACCTATGTGCCATGTTGGAGCCCCACCTGCAGCCACATCGCACATATCCAACAGCTTTCACTGCGACTTCAAAGGTGATGGCGTGCCTGCATTTCTTTGCGACAGGCTCATTCCAGCACACGGTAGCAAGCGCAGGTGGGATGTCACAACCGATGTTCAGCATGGTGCTGAGGGATGTACTGTCAGCTATGATGAACTACAAGGACAGATACATTCAATTCCCCAGGGGGCCAGAGTTGGTGGCTGTGAAGGGAGATTTTTATGCCCTTGGACACATCCCCCATGTTGTTGGTGCCATTGATTGCACACATGTTGGGCTTGTGCCACCACAGGCACGTGAGCAAGTTTACACAAATCGGAAGCATTACCACTCAGTAAATGTTCAAGTGGTGTGCCGGGCGGACATGATCATCTCCCACATGTGTCCCAGGTATCCCGGGTCAGCCCATGATTCGCACATCATGCACAGCAGCATCGTCCCGCAGCTGATGGCCAATCTGCTTCCTGAGCGTGCATGGCTTGTGGGTGTGTATGCATAGTGGAGTAGCGTTGTGTGTGTGTGACATGCTGTCCTGTGGCATTGTGGAACATCAAGGTTAATCTGTGTTTCTCACACCCAGGTGACTCTGCATATCCTAACCGTCCGTGGTTGCTGAGCCCACTGCGGAATACTGTGACAACAGCTGATGTGCGATATAATGATGCCCATGGGAGGACACGGTATGTAATTGAGCGTACATTTGGTCTCCTAAAGTCACGATTTCGCTGCCTGGACCGTACCGGAGGTGCCCTGATGTACTCGCCAAGGAAGGTGTGTCAGATAGTCGTGGCATGCTGCATGCTCCACAACCTGGCCATTCGCAAGGCAATACCCCTGATCCTGGATGATGATGAGCAGCCAAGGCCCCCACCTGCAAACCAACCCGGGTCCAGTGGCGAGGACAGTGGAGAGGAGGAAGGTGTCGATATGCGTCAACAGCTCATCAACCGCTACTTCACTTGAAGGTGAGTGACGATATAGGAGGGACACATGGTCTGATGGTGTTGCATTTGCTATGAGGGTGTATGTGAGCTTGGTGACTGCAGCCTTGTGTTCACTCCTTGCTGGTTGGCAATGTTTGTGGGATAGGGTAGTTTGACACTGATACAGGATGTCTCCATGGCGACTGTTGCTCTGTGTAATGTGTGAAGATTGGAGTACCTTGTTGACAAGTGTTGTGTGATGTGTGTGATGCCACACCAAAACAAGTGACTCTTGTTCTAATGTTTTCCTAGGTCCCTTCAGCATCTCCTTGCCTACCTACATTCCATTTCCTGGGACATTTACATCACAGTGAAGGTTGCACATCCTGTATTAAAGACGGAGCAGACACAACAACATGTGTGTAAGGTGTATTTATTTACAATTGTGACATGTGAGGGTCGAGAAAATGTACATGGGGGAATTTGAAGAAATTAGTTGACGGTCATGGTAGATGAGATAATTGAGTAGTCACCACAGTGATGTGGAGACCCAGTCCAACAGACAGATGCCATTCACATGGCAGTGTGGGGAAGGATAGTCCAAAAGGTAAATGCAGTGGTGCAGTGGTCTGCCATCATGGCTGGCTCCGGGGCTTGCCTTTGGCAGGTGCTTTGGCACGTGATTCCTCCTGGCCTTTCCTTGGACGGCCCCTTTTGCGCTTGACTGGAGGGGCCTGTGCTGCAGGGGCAGTGGGGGAGGCGGAGATGTTGAATGTTGCGCTGGCCTGTCCCTCAGAATCGCCACTTGCTGCCCAAAGAGGTCCACAATTTGTCCCATGTGGGTGTCCATGGACCTCATCAGCAGGAGGAGCTCCCGAGAATCTTCCTCAGACCGGCCCATTCGTCCCTGGGACTCTGTTGATGTGGGACAGGGCTTCCGTCCCAGGCTCAGTTCCCCTCTGCATGACCCTGCACCTCCCACCTACACTGCTGCCACGGGCCTGTTGGCTCCCCACATTGCTCCGCTGCATCCTCTCCCTGGCCTCCTCAGTAGATGTCGTGGGGTGCTCATCACCTGGGGCAGGGAGGGTGTTGCGGGCAGCTGTGGTGGTGGTGGTGGTGGTGGTAGTGGTTGCCACACAGGCCGTGACAACAGCTGTCTGGGGAAGGTCATGGGTTGCAGTAGATGTGGTTGTGGGGACAATGGGTGCCTGGACCTGGTTGCGGCCTGCCACAACAGATGTGCTAACTTGGGGCTCCTCATTCAAGGAATCCAGGGAGTCTTCATCCAGTAGTCTCTGTTCCGGGGTGGGAGACTGGCTCTGCAGGTTGGTGGTGTCGTCCTCTGCAGTGAGTTCTTGGTCACCTGTGGGTCAGATGAGAAATGGTCATTGTGTTGCAACCAGCAAAGCTTCTGTTCGCACTGTTACATCAACTGTTTGTACATCCAGCAGTTGTTCACTGATCTAATTTGCAGTTACCGACATCCAGTGATGCTTTACAAGCTGTTGAGGTACATGCATTACTCGTCCATATTGGGAGTTGGCAAGACATGACATGCACAATTTAAATTTTTTACATTGACAGGTTCATGTTGGCATCTAGTGAGTGTTTAATCATATGTGATCCTGTTACGCATGTATGTCACTTGTTGTGCCCTTGCAGCCGTTTTCTCTGCACATTGGGGGAACATTGTAGTTGCATCCATACCTTTGGCATGTGGTGTACATATCTGTATTTGCACTTCCAGCCATGCTTTCTTTGCTTTCATTTGGTCCTTGCTGGTCTGGACCCCTGCCATTCTCAGATGGCATGCAGTGGTGTGCAGGGTTGTGCACTGAGTTACATCTACATGTGGATCTGAATGTCACACTTTGGTTGCTGTCATGGTTTCATTTGCTTAGGTGTGTGCACACTATAGTGGCCAATGCTATCTGGGTGTGCAGTTGTGCAATGTGAGGCCTGGTGTCCTATGCCACCATGCTTGTCGTGAGGCATATCTGGCTGCATGTAGTGGCTGGTGATATGATCTGTTTGCTGTTTTTGTGCTTGTATTTGTAAGACCTCTCTGTGTGTGTGTGAGGAAGGCTTCCATCTTGGTCCAGTGTGGGACAAGTCAGCATGATATGTCTACCTACCTGTGATTTGGAAGTGGACATTGCAATGACTGACACATGCATCTTAGTGCAAGGGTGTTATCAGTCTTGGGGGCTGGAGCTCATGTGGGCTTGTGTGAGTTGTTGTGTAAGCTTCCCACCCCCACACACCCCGACCTGTGAGATGCGGTTAGCTACCTGTTAGTTGAGTGGGTGGCATACAATGCCTGCCACATGATTCTGATTGGGGGTGGAGTGGCCCATCCTACTCAGGGGTGGGACAGCATGCGTAGTGGGATTTGTGGGACAATTTGCCAACACCACAACACCGTCTCCGTGTGAAGATGGCTACCTACCGGTTGAGGTGAAGGTGAGCAATGACATGGCTATGTGACTTAAGAGTCATTCTTGGGAGGAACGTGCCTGTGGTGAGCAGAAGGTGTGTGTGGGTTTCAGTACCCAAAGTTTTCACATCACATTAGGGCATGGGGTCTGGCCCCACCATCACTGTTGTCCCAACTATCTGGGTGTGGGGTTCACTCCCCCAACATTTGCAGGCAAAATAGGGCATGGGGTATCGGCTCCTATCACTGTGGTGACATACAGCAGGTTGAACATCTCACCCAGCAAACATTTCCACACTATCATGGTTTCATGGGATTTGTGGACCTGAGAACATGATCAAAGTACTGGTGATGCAGTTGTTCCGGGGCATCCATACACTTACATGTTGTCATCAACAGTGGTGTGTTTGTAAGATACAGTCATCCATGTGCAGACAATGTGTGCTTTTGGGGCCAGACTATACCAGCACTGTTCAGACAGACAGTGTGAGATGTGACCATTGTCAATGCATACACACATTGCTGGTCCCAAGCAGACACATTTGTGCATTTTAGTCAGACAAAGTACTCTTGTTATGCAATTCAGTGCAGCACTGTGGCAGCTGGGTCTGTTGCAAGACAGTTGGGATGTGCATAGTTTAGCAGTGTGAGTCCCAGGTCCAGTGGAGTTTTTGGTAATCTGCACTTCCACTGTTTACATTGCAACACTGTGGTATGACATGGGTGATTAGCACTTTGACAGCCAACCTGCCAGACACTGCTGCAGGGAAGCATGATAGGTGTTAGTGTTGCAGTGTGTGATGCCTGGCACAGTAGACACAATGTGGGAAATGTTTGCAGTGAGACTTGTGCATGCTGAATACAATACGACTGTTTAGCATAATTTGTGTAGGTGACTGTGGACAAAGTGGTATGGTGTGATGTGTGGGGAACAAACGTCACATGCCTATGAGTGGGACAAGTGCTCCATCATGCTGATCTGTTGAAGAAGTGGGCCTGTTGTGGGTTGTACTGCAGTGTCACCAATCCACACACCACTCCCAGTTGAAATGGTTACCTACCAGTAAGTTTGATGAGTCACATTCAATATCTGCCACATGGTTGTGGTTGTGGGGAGTGCTCCATCTTGCGCAGCTGTAGGACAAGGGGGCCTGGTGGGAGTTGTAGTGCAGACTTCCAAACCACACACACACCTCCCTGTGAGGATGGCTACCTACCTGTTAGGTTAAGGTGAGCAATGCAATGGCTGCCACATGGGGGGATCAGGGCTCCATCTTGCGCATCTGTAGGACAAGGGGGCCTGGTGGGAGTTGTAGTGCAGACTTCCAGAGCACACACACACACCTCCCTGTGAGGATGGCTACCTACCTGTTGGGTTAAGGTGAACAATGCAATGGCTGCCACATGGGGGGGTCAGGGCTCCATCTTGCGCATCTGTAGGACAAGGGGGCCTGGTGGGAGTTGTAGTGCAGACTTCCAGAGCACACACACACACACCTCCCTGTGAGGATGGCTACCTACCTGTTAGGTTAAGGTGAGCAATGCAATGGCTGCCACATGGGGGTGGGAGTCAGGGCTCCATCTTGCGCATCTGTAGGACAAGGGGGCCTGGTGGGAGTTGTAGTGCAGACTTCCAAACCACACACACACCTCCCTGTGAGGATGGCTACCTACCTGTTAGGTTAAGGTGAGCAATGCAATGGCTGCCACATGGGGTGGGGGTCAGGGCTCCATCTTGCGCATCTGTAGGACAAGGGGGCCTGGTGGGAGTTGTAGTGCAGACTTCCAAAGCACACACACACCTCCCTGTGAGGATGGCTACCTACCTGTTAGGTTAAGGTGAGCAATGCAATGGCTGCCACATGGGGGGGGGTCAGGGCTCCATCTTGCGCATCTGTAGGACAAGGGGGCCTGGTGGGAGTTGTAGTGCTGGCAGCATGTAAACATGTACCCATGGTGATGTTTGTAGCTACCTTTGAGGTGAACCTGAGGGACTGTTGGATTAATGTGTGAGAGATGTGTTGGTGAGAGTGTGGTGCTCATGACTGCATTTGTACCTGGGAGGTATAGCTTAGTAGTGGTGCAAGACAGTACATGTCAGTGTGATGTTAGGCATTTGTTTGTACTTACCAGCCTCCACTCCCCCGGGTATTCCTGTGAGACTCTCTGGATGCAGTATGCCAAGCACCTTCTCCTCCCATTCGGTGAATGTCTTGAGTGGAACGGGAGGGCCACTGCCTGTCCTGTTAGCCAGCTCATGGTTCTTGGCTCTCTTTTTCTTGACCACTGCCTTCAGATCATGCCAGCGCCTCATAATTTCATTTCTATTGCGTGGCACGGTCCCTACTGCATTTACCTTATCTACTATCCTTCTCCACATTAGCGTTCTTGTGGCTACTGGTGTCTGTTGTACCAGGTTACCAAACAATTGGGGTTCTACCCTGATTATCTCATCTACCAGGACCCTCAACTCACTGTCAGTGAATTTGGGCATTTTCTGTGGTGACATGGTGTGTGATGTGCCAAGGTGTTTGAGGTGCAAGTGTTGAGGTGGTGGTGGTGGTGGTGATGTGTATGGTGTGTGATGTGCAAAGGGGTTAGAGGTGCAGGTGTAGAAGTGGTGGTGGTGGTGGTGATGTGTGTGTGTGTTGTGCAGATTTGCCTCTCCTGTCAGCTGTGGTGTATGTCCCTTCAGTTCTGGAGTTTTGCAAAGGATTGTGGTCTGGTAGGGGGCTGGATTTATACTGGGCTATGTGGGTGTGTCAGGATGGGGTATTGGTTGCAGGTGTGGTGTGTGTGTCGTCCTGGGATTTGTAGGTTTTGAGTTGACCATGGGGGTGTGTCTTTGGGCTGTGTTAGGTGTTTTTGGGTGCATGACTTGTTTGCTTGATGCACTTTGTGGGCATGTTGTGTATATTTTTTCCGACCGCCATTTTTTTCACGGAGCGTACGCAGCGGTGGCTATGCTACGGCGCTTCCGCGGGCTCTCTCATTCCTCACTATTGTCGACCGCGGCGGTCGTAAACAGCGCTCTGCACCGCAGTCATGTCGGGGATATCATAATTTCCATGGCGGTGTCTCCGCTGTGGTTGCAGTGGTTTGTGCTGTTTCCGCAGCGATTCCGAACGCCGCGGACGGGCGGGACGGGCGGTTTCTCGGGTCTCCTTTCCGCCGCGGTTGGATTTTTACCGCCGAGGATCCTAATCTAGCCGTCGGTTTTCCTGCGGTAGCGGCGGGCAGTGAGTTTCCGCTACCATGGCGGTCGGGTAGCTTTTCCGACCGCCATCGTAATGACCCTCTATGTTTGTGTTTGTTGTCGACGTACTAATTATAAAATTCAAACTAGGAATGTTGATTTGTATTTGAAATCTGAAAAGAAGAATAATGATAAATGGAAAGAATTTGCAACTTACTTGTTAGTGGAAGGTCAATTTGAGTTAGGCAGTGATCAACGTATTTGTAAATATTGTTATAACAAATTAGAAGAGAACAAAATGCCCACTAGAGCAGTACATAATAAGTTAGAATTAGTAGCTATTCCGGAGGAACTGGCAGATTTGAATACATATGAGTCAGTTCTAATTCAATCTGTTCATCCATTTCAAACTATAATTCGCATGGAGCCTAAAACAGGTAAACTGCCACCAACAGACTTACAAAGAGGGCTGAAAGGAAGAGTAGTGTACTTACCTTTGGATTTTAAGAAAAATATTGAAATTGTTGGTGGAGACAAAGATGAAAATGAAGCAGTAGTCATTCTAGTAAATGGAGTACCAACAAAGAGTCGGAAAATATGGCAAGAATTTGTGGATGTTAAAAAACTTCAAAAGGCTACGTTATATCTTGTGGAGAATAATATTTATTATAAAAGTGTAAATGTGGAACAACAGGTAATAAGTTTGGAAGATGAATCTGAAATTTCAAGTGGTCAAATAGAGAAAGTGGAGAAGTCAAGGAGTGAAGAGATTTATGAACATTACACAATATGTCCTCTACATTCAAAAGAAGTAATAGGAAACAGTATTGAGTTATTTCAAATGAAAAAAGCAAAGGGAACTCCAATGAGTGTATGGGAGAAAAGCTTAGAAGCTCGTTGTTTTCCACAGCTGTTTCCTACTGGAGAAGGTGGACGATATGATGACCGACCTGTACGTATTCCAGCTTCAGAATATCGCTCAACAAGATTATACTCTGAAGATCCTAGATTCCGGCAGTGTATACCATATATATTTCACCTTTTGTTTGAAAGTGATCTGTCTTCTCTGTCCTATGCAGTGAACCACATACTGAAAACTGGAGTTCATCAATCACTTCTTTCAGCGAAAGAATTTGTGGAGAAAGTTCAACAAACAGATGAAAATTTAGAAGCACAGTTAATTAATTTGATGGCATGTCAACGAGGAACAAATGAGTATTGGTATCGTCGTCATGGAGAACTGAAGTGTATGTTACGGAACTTGGGTACACCAACATGGTTTGTGACACTTAGCTGTGCAGAGTATGCATGGGAAGATTTGCTTGAATTTCTACGAGAAGCAAATTCCAATATAAAGAATGTTGAAATGAAGACACCTGGAGAACTGTGTTCTTTGGATCCTGTAAATGTGTGCAGATATTTTAATCATAGGTTTCAAGCTATGATGTCTTTCATCTGCAATAAAAGAATCCACCTCTTGGAGAAGTTACCGATTTCTTTTGGAGAAAGGAGTACCAAGCGAGAGGTGCTCCTCATATACATATGCTATTGTGGATCAAGGATGCACCTAAATTTGGAACTGATTCAGATGAAATAGTATTGTCTTTCATTGAACAGTATGTGACATGTGAGATTCCAAGAGAAGGAGGAGATAGAAGCTTGAGACAGCAAGTTTTACGTTTCCAAAGTCACCGTTGTGGAAAGTACTGCCGACGAAAATACAAGTCTAAAGGAAAATTTTATACCAAGTGTCGGTTTGGATTTCCACGTCCAGTAATTCCTAAAGGAAGAGTAAATTCTTTTTTTTCTTCTGTAAGGCACACAATAACTCGCAAATCTCCAAAGAATACCTACAACTTGAAAAGAACAGAACTGTCAAAGTATATTAATGACTACAATCTGGTTATTTTAAAAATGTGGAATGCAAATATGGACATCCAGTATGTTGCAGACAACTCAATTGCTGTTGCACGCTACGTTACATCATATATAACAAAATCAGAAAAAACCGAGATGAAACAAATGTGGGAAGAAATTGCACAAGAGAAAAGCCTTAGCAAAAAATTGTACAGCTTTACTTTGAAAATGCTTTCCCACAGAGAAATTGGATCGTATGAATGTTCAGACCGGTTGTCCTCTTCAAGTTTATATTCAAAATCACGAGGGATCATTTGGGTAAGTTTAGGTCTTGCCTGCTCACGAAATAGAGTGTTGAAATCATTAGAAGAAATGTGAATACTTAGCAGCAAATGAACCAGACAGTACAGAAATTCTTAAAACTAATATGTTGGATACATACTATCCGAAAATGAGTCGACATCTGGAGCAGCTATGTCTGTATGAAGTACTTCAACATTACAGCTTCAAAAGAAATGTTAAACAGAATTTAAAACAAGGAAAATATGCAGTACTTGGATGTCATGGATGTTTAGTAAAACACACAAAAGGTAACCTTATCAACCACAAGAAACTCAGTTGTGAAACTGCAGACAAGCGAGAATTTCACTATTTAGCACTTCTCCAACTGTTCAAACCATGGCGTAGCGAAAGTGAATTACTTGGAGATTTCGACTGCTACGAAGATTCTTTTAATGCATGTAAACATAGCATTGCATGTTCAATTTTCCCTACATATTTAAAAATGATGAATGATGAAGTTGAACAGGAAAAGACTATTACAGCTGAAGTTGCAAATGAAAGTTCTCAAGATAGTCAAAGTTCTGGTCCATGTAGTCAAGATCCACTTGGACAACCAATAGTGGAAAATGCAGCAGCGATTGCTATGCATGAAGTGGAAATTGCAATGCAACAAGCACAAGAGGAGAATATTACATTGGAAAAGTTAGAAGAACAAGTAAATATTGAACAGAAAGAAATATATGTACAAGTGAGAGAACAGATAGAACATGGTTTGTTGCATGAAAAAAGAATTTGTATGTTCATCATTTAAACCTATTCTGATGTACATCAGTGGTCAAGCTGGAACGGGTAAAAGTTTTTAATTAAAGTTTTGAACAGTTATCTTAAAAAACTACTGGTTCACATTTATCTTGTGTAGTAACAGCTCCAACTGGATTAGCTGCACACAATGTTAAAGGAATTACTTTGCATAGATTACTAATGTTACCAGTTGAGCATGATAATAAATTTGAATATCAGAAGTTGTCTGGAGAAGCTTCTTATGAAGTGTCAAGAGTGCTGAAGAAGATGACACTTTTAATTATTGATGAGGTGAGCATGGTCTCAAACTTAATGCTTGCTTTCGTGCATTTAAGAATGCAACAGGTATTAAAAACAGATTACGACGTTCTCTTTGGAGGAAAACATTTAATTGTATTTGGAGATCTGCTACAACTAACTCCTGTAAAAGGAGAAACAGTCTTTAAAACTCTTCCACATGAAGACACTAAGAAATCTTTGGGAAGTATTGGAAATGTGAATCTCTGGGTAAATTTTGAATATAAAGAACTCACTCAGAATATGCGACAAGCAAGTGATGAAGATTATGGAAATATTCTGAAAGATGTAAGAATTGGTGTTCTAAGCAAACATGGTAAACAAGCTTTACAAAGTCGTCTACTAAAGAACTTGTTTACAACTGAAAACACACCAGCAGGAGTACTGTACAAGAACATTGCAGAAAAAAGTCAATACTTTGCTTAATGCCTACACTGGGAGAGTGTTATACATTTAATCAAGAGCTTCTGAAATTGGAAAATCAAGAAATAGTTCACATTGAAGCTATTGATAAAATCGAGCATCAAGGAATAACAATTCTTCTTTCAAATAAACTACAGACTAAATTGGATTCTTTGGAAAAGTCTGTATCAAAAACTGCTGGCTTAGAATTTTTTTAGATGTATGTATAAACTGTCGGGTAATTTTGAGGCGTAATTTGAATATAGAACAAGGTTTAGTGAATGGAGCAATAGGGAAAGTTGTTGAATTTGTAAAATATCAAAACAGAAATGCAATTGAATTCTTTAAAATTAAATTTGATAAGATTGCAGAGGTGAAACAAATTGGGCGTTGTGCTGTACGTTTTTGCTGGTAAAAGACTTGTATGTTCGTAGAAAACAGTTTCCTTTCTGTTTAGCATATGCAATAATCATTCATAAATGTCAAGGTTTAAGTGTAGATAATGCTTTAGTAAATGTTAGAAGAACTGTGTTTAAAGAGGGAATGGCATACGTTGCATTATCTCGAGTTAGAACATTGTCTGGTTTGTATTTAATTGATTTAGATGAAAACAAGGTTAGTGCTGATGTAAATTATGTAAGAGAATATAATCGTTTAAGAAGACTTTATGCACCAACTTTAGGTGAATATCCTATTTATGAAAAACGTGCTGTGTGTTCAAAACGCAAACATGTTGATGAATCAAGTGTGGTTGAAAAGCAGAAAAAATTCAAGAGAAATGAAAAGATGCAAAGAAACAGAAAATAGAAACAAGTGATGATGTTGTGGGATACCAATTAGAAAATGCTTCTGGTGTCAACTGCTATGGTAATGTTATTCTAAACGTTATATTTTATCTAGAAGATCTGTATGGTGAAAGTATGGAAAGTCAGTAAAAAAGATTATGTTCTGCACTTTATACTTTATTTGAACAATTGAGAACTGACAAAAGTAAGATCCATACTGCTTCTGGTATTCGACAACTCTTGGATACATGTACTGGATGTTTAACGTTCAGTCCTAATATACAACAAGATGCACAAGAGTTTCTGATGGTTATGCTTGGAGTATTAGAAGATGAAGGAATCCAGATTGAGAGTTTATTTGGACTCAGTTACAAATGGGATCACAAATGTGAACAGTGTTCAATAACTTCTAGTACTATAGTTGACAGAGAACGATTTCTATATTTAACAATACCTGACTGCAAATCTGTACCTTTTCCGAAATTAGTAAAAGAAGCAAATCATGATATGAAATGTTCTCGTTGTCAATCAGAAATGTTATCTACATTATGCCTAGAAAGATATGGAAAATATATAATTTGAATGCTACAACGCTGTAGACCAAATGGAAGAAAAGTGGAAACAAAAATAAAAAATGTTGTTGCTAGTCAAGTATCTATTTCTGGAAGAACATTCGCAACACTGGCTATTGTTTTCCATGCTGGAGCTACTACCACATGTGGACATTATACTGTATATTTAAAATGTAATAATGGTTGGAGTCACTGCAACGATACACACTTGGAAATAAAATCGAGATTGCCTTATGAATTACCCAACTCATACTTGATATTTCTTAAGCAAAAATTTTAGATACATTATTCGGCCTAGAGGGAAAATGGGAAGATGCTTTTAGGAATTTATACTGGATGATTTTGAAAAAACATTTTACACATTATTTGGCCTTGGGGAAAAATGTGAACAGAAACTACAGAGTAAAGGTAAGATTTAAACATTGGAAATAGTATTGAATGTGTTATTTGTGTTGATTTGGTATTGTGGTTGCAAGAATTAGTCATTTGGGTTTTTTAACAATCTAGTTAATTGTTTTTTTCCCAGCTGTTTATGATGATACTACACTGACATCACTGTGAATAGTGAAGTTAAGTAGAATCTGAAAACAGCAGAAAAAGGGACAAAAATATGTTTTCAAAATGTTAAATTATGTTGTATTATTTGATAAGTAACACTGTAATTTCTGAAATATATTACATTACGCAACAGTTTTACAGTTTATTTTCTTTTTCTGTAGTGGAAAAGTTAGAAAAAACAGTACTAATGACAAATAGCAGAATAGTAGTTTAATATTTAAAAACCTTAGAAATTCACTGAAAAAAACCATAGGTTTTACAGACGTTATAGTTAGAAATTAGCATTTAAAAAACCTTAGAAATTCACTGAAAAAACCATAAGTTTTACAGACGTTATAGTTAGAAATTAGCATTTAAAAAACCTTAGAAATTCACTGAAAAAACCATAGGTTTTACAGATGTTATAGTTAGAAATTAGCATTTAAAAAACCTTTGAAATTCACTGAAAAACCATAGGTTTCAGGGACGTTATAGTTAGTTGGACATTTCACTCATACAAAACCATAGAAATTCCACCGTTATAGTTAGTTCAGCTAACTATAACTCGCGCCCATAATGCACTGCTGATGACGTCACATATTACATCATTCATGACATGGTCAGTGACATCACTGATGACATCACTGACGACATCTCAAATTACATCACTGATGACATCATCCACGTGAAAATCTGATGCACCTCCTCACACCTGAATATAACCTTTGATACACCCACTCTAAAATACAGACTACCAATTTCGAAAAAATAGACACATCAATACCAGTTACTAAATACGCACTGACTGGTTCCTAGGTCTACACACACATCCACTCATTCACCCATACAGTCACTCATATATGTAGTCACACATCAATACAACACTATCATATGCACTCATACACCTATACAGACACTCACACACTGCCACATATCCAGAGTTATTCACACAGCTAGCCAGTCATGCAAAGAATCAATCATACTTCCATTTACTAACCTATACAGTTATACAGACACCAGCTCACTTATTCATACAGATACTAACACATAATTACTCTGTTATAGAATCACTGATACAAATACACACTCATCCATGCAGCGACTCTCACAATTACTGACTCTCACATATAGTTATTTATATACACCATCACTCACATATACTGCCTTTTACATATGTAGTTAATTGCACATGTACCACTGAAACATCCATTCACTCACCAACACACCCATACACACACTCACCCACCCATACAGCTGTTTCCACATGCACTCTTGAAGCCATATGCCCAGTGGATCAACCACTCACACATCTATGCACAGAGTCACACACCTCCCACCCACACACACATACACACTCAGGCAGCCATACAAATACTCAGGCAAGCAATCAATAAGTCATATAGACACTCATCAACCCATGCAGCAGCTTACACAACAAGAGACAGACTGATACAGACTTTCACACAGTTTAGTCACTAACCTATGCATTCAGTAAGACACATTTAATCACTCCCTTATACAGTCAGTCACGTACCTAGTAAATCCTCCATACAGACACTTATACAACCACTCATTCTTCAATACAGCTTGGCATATATATAAAACAAATTAAAATTTTACAGAAACACACAGTCACTGGATGATGTCATCAGTGATGTCATCAGTGATGTCATTTGAGATGTCATCAGTGATGTCATCAGTGTTGTCACTGACCATGTCATTAATGATGTAATATGTGACGTCATCAGCAGTGCATTGCGGGGGCGCGAGTTATAGTTAGCTGAACTAACTATAACGGTGGAATTTCTATGGTTTTGTATGAGTGAAATGTCCAACTAACTATAACGTCCCTGAAACCTATGGTTTTTTCAGTGAATATATATATATATATATATATATCAAAGCTCCAAAGGTTGCCCTCGAATGAGTCGCACTGCAGCTGCAGCATGCTCTAAAGCCTTTATTTGGAACAGACATGCTCCCACAAGCAGACTCCATGCGCAGCTTAAATGCCATTCAGCCTGACGCGTTTTGGGGATTAGTTCTCCTTTTTCAAAGGCTCGGCAGTTAAGTGATGTGCCTACAAAACCCAAAATTCATTGCGTCAGCCTCATACGAGGAAAAGGAGAACTAATCCCCGAAATGCGTCAGGCTGATTGGCATTTAAGCTGCGCATGGATTCTGCTTGTGGGAGCATGTCTGTACCAAATAAAGGATTTAGAGCATGCTGCAGTTGGAGTGCGACTCATTCGAGGGCAACCTTTGGAGCTTTGATCTGTACGCGGCAAGCCCAGCCGCTGAGTATGCACCACCCCGGCATGAAGGGGGCCACGGGCTGGGATTCACCCGGCTTCGGATGTGGAAACTGTGACACTGGATTAATGACGTGCCCATTTGCAGAGGCCTATTTCCGGGCTTGGAACTTACCAGCAGGAAATATGGTGCACCCATAGGGGGCTGTAAATGAGAACACGAACTACAAAACCCAAAATTCATTGCGTCAGCCTCATACGAGGAGTCCATCGGAGGGCGTCTAATTGTTTATAAAGTTTGGGGCGTGTCCACGCAGGCACATCACTTAACTGCCGAGCCTTTGAAAAAGGAGAACTAATCCCTGAAACGTGTCAGGCTGATCGGCATTTAAGCTGCGCATGAATTCTGCTTGTGGGAGCATGTCTGTACCAAATAAAGGCTTTAGAGCATGCTGCAGTTGGAGTGTGACTCATGCGAGGGCAACCTTTGGAGCTGTGATATATATATATACATATATATATATAAATATATATATATATACGTACATAAGCATGCATATCAATTACATATATAACATAAGAAAACATCACAAATATACTAAACATGTTATATACTAAACAAACCGAAAAAACAAACCAAATCCTTAAGTGTTCCTTAGATAGACACAAAACATACTTGTATTACATCACAAACAGAATTCCATGTTTCAACACTTAACAATTCCAAAACGCACAAAGAGGAACAACATATAACAAAAATCAAATAACTGTTTTTTTACATGCATAAATACAAAAAGAGAAAAACAACACCCCAAAGTGTCAGGCCCAGCTCCGCAGGGTCCAGTTGCAGCAAAAAAGGGTCCACCTCCAGATCTCACCAACACCCTGGTGCAATTGCCTACAGGGTGTTCGAACGATCAGGCGGGGGAAAAGGAGAGGAATAGGAACTGCAGTGGAATAGGACCTGTAAGAACAAATGAAACACAGGTTATTTATACATGGAATAATGGCTACTCTCAGTAATGTCTCACTAGGAGATTTATGTACCTGAGCTTATATGCTGCTGTTGGTACAACCCTCGGGGCTTAACACAGGTCGTCGATAATAACACTCCTCCGCCTAGGACAAAGAACACCAGAAACATTAACCAGGGTAAGTACCACCACACCTCTCCTGTCACTTAGGACTCACACAGGCGTCATTCATACCCACCTATAAGCACCAACGAGGGGGATGGAAAAGCAGTGATAGCAGTCAACCTATCCCAATGCATTAAAGAAGGTATCAATATAGAATACAGTTTGGCAGTTCCACAAGGTTACGTCACCTGTGCTTTCACTGAGGAAATAAAGTTTTTGTTGAGAACTGAATCTCAAACCATGTCCCGTCTCCCCAGAAAGTATAAATGAAAAGAACGAAGTTTCCAGTACACCTGCGGCGCTACGTGGTTCCTTCACCGCTGTAGCCCGCTTGTATCCCCATTGAACACAACTGTTAAATAGAAAGTGTTTCTGGCACAATAACGGCAATACGCGGTGCCCCGCAGTATTCCGTAGAACACAAGGAATAAACAGGATTCCCACTGGGAACGAACTCGGTACTCACTGGTTCCACATCGGGGTGTTGCGAAACCCCTTCCAGCCACAGGACCGTTCCCTTAGCACTTATTCCTCCGGCGCTTCAGCAGGCAGCTCTCTCTCGTCCGAGAGAGAGAAAACAACAGAATTACGCGCAACTTCCTGTGCGCCCTCTCCGGCTTTTATTCCCTTCCGTGGCCGGGCAATATGGGAGTTGTAGTTCAGGGAACTAGGCAGGCGCCGCAACGCATGTTTCCCTGACAGTAGGTCCTCCTCCCTAGCGCCTCCTAGGCCCAGGCTTCGACGGATATCTTCTATGGAGCAGAACGGACGGCCGCAGGGGCATGGACGTTCTTCCACGGTTCCCAGGAATCATCCTCTGCTGAATAACCCTTCCATGACACCAAGTACCAGAGCATCCCTCTTCGTAGTTTGGAATCTCGTATGCTCTTAACCTCGTATTCCATACCCCGTCACAAATCACAGGGGCGGAGCACGCCTACGTGCCCCCAAGGCAGGTTTCAAGAGGTTACAGTGAAATACAGGGTGGATCCGAAGGGTTCCAGGCAATTTCAATCTATAGGTGACGGGGTTGAGTTGTTTCACTACTGTGTATGGACCGATGAACCTAGGATGGAAAATGCTACGCAACTTGAACCGGATGTTCTTGGTAGACAACCACACCTTGTCTCCCACTTGGTAATGCGGTCCCTCCGTTCTGTGTCTGTCCTCCCATTTCTTGTAAGTCTGTTTTGCCTGCAACAGATGGCGTCTGACTTTACGATGTAGCGTGCAGAGCTTTCGTACCTGAATCAGCACCATAGGTTGATTGGCCACCTCCTCTGGAATGGTAATGGGCAATATGCGAGCATCATATCCGAAATTGGCACGAAAGGGAGAAAACCCGACAGAACTGTGCCAGGCATTGTTGTAAGCTAGTTCCGCCATCCATAGCATATCTACCCAAGACTCCTGGGCATCTTTAGAATAACATCTGAGATATTTCTTGAGTGTTTGATTCAGACGCTCCGTCTGTCCATCGGTCTGAGGATGGAAACTAGTAGACAAAGAGGAGTCTATGTGCAGGGCTTTGCACCACAACTTCCAGAATCTCGCAATGAACTGAGGCCCCCTATCTGACACAATGTTTTCGGGCAGTCCATGTATCCTGACGATGTTGTTAAGCAACAGCTGTGCTGTTTGGGAGGCCGTAGGGAGGTTCACACAAGGGATGAAATGTCCCATCTTCGTGAGTCCATCCACCACCACTAGGATGGCTGAATACCCCTTCTCCAAAGGTAACCCAGTGATAAAATCCAGGCTGATACTTCGCCAGGGTTGGTGTGGAGTGGGCATAGGGATGAGTTTTCCCTTCATCTTGATGTGTTCGGTCTTTGCTCTGGCGCATTCCTCGCACCTAGCCACCCAAGCAGCAACATCAGTATTAAGGGAGCCCCACCAGAAGTGACGTTGTGTCAGGTGTGCGGTCTTCCGCACACCAGGATGTCCCGCCAAGGGCGACATGTGGCACCATTGGAAAGCCTTCTTTTGTAGCTCAGGAGTGGGGATATACAATCGGTCTTTATGGAACGGTAAACCATGTTTCACTGCGCGTTCGGTCCCCATTGTTGCCCATGCCTCCCATTCGGCTAGGGTTTTATGTTGTCTTACTTCATCCAAAAAGGCTTCCGCACGGATGACGCATAGCACTCTAGAGGGTTCGATGATAGCCCCTGTGTTATGGTCCTGTGTGGCAGGCTCCATCGTTTCCAGTCGAGACAAAGAGTCTGCTTTTCGGTTCTCCGCCCCTGGACGAAAAGTGACTACGAAGTCGTATTCGGCAAAAACAACATCCATCTCATCTGGCGCTGAGAAAGGTGACGCGCAGACTTCATGTATTGCAGATTCCGATGATCGGTATACACCGTGATGGGATGGCTAGCCCCCACAGGTAGTGCCTCCATTCTTGGAACGCCCTTTTATTGCCAACAGCTCTTTCTCAGCGACGGTGTAGTTTCGTTCCGCAGGGTTCAATTTCCTGGACAAATAAGCCACAGGATGCAGCTGTCCCGTGCTCTGACTCCTTTGGGACAGGATGGCCCCAATGGCCTCATCGGAGGCATCTGCCTCTACCACGAAAGGATGTTCAGGTCTGGGATGTACGAGTACTGGAGCCGTGGTAAATGCCTTCTTTAGAAAGGTGAAGGCTTCCTCCGCTTCTCTCGACCATTGAAAAGGAAGGCCCTTCCTAAGCATTTTGGTAATGGGAACTGCTACCTGAGAGAAATGGATGATGAACCTGCGGTAATAGTTCGCGAAGCCTAGGAAGCACTGCACATCACGTACTGTTTTTGGGATAGGCCATTCCTGCACAGCATAACCCCCAGAAATTCCACCTTGCGTACCCCAAACTCACATTTACTCAGCTTACAGAACAACCTGTGAGTCCGCAGCGCTGTCAGTACCTCTATTACATGTTTGTCATGCTCCTCCGCTGTATCGGAATAGATAAGGATGTCGTCTATGTACACAACAACAAACAGGTCCACAAAGTTCTTCAACACGTCATTAAGAAAATACTGAAATGCCGCTGGGGAGTTGCAAAGGCCAAACGGCATGACAGTATACTCAAATAACCCGTATCGTGTTTTGAACGCTGTTTTCCATTCATCCCCAGTCCTGACACGCACGAAATGATACGCACCCCTTAGGTCTAATCTTGTGTAAATCTTGGCTTCTCTCACTTGATCAAGCAACACAGAAATAAGGGGTAAAGGGTATCTGTTTCAAACGGTGTTCTTGTTCAGAACGCGATAATCCACACAAGCCCTAAGATCACCATTGGCCTTAGTAATAAAGAAAAGCGGAGAGGCAGCCGGGGACCGCGAAGGTCTAATAAACCCTATTTCTAAATAGTGGTCCAGGTATTCGCGCAAGTGTTTTGTTTCTGGCACAGACAATGCATACACTCTACAGGCCGGGACCGTGGCCCCTTCCACCAGGTCTATCTGACAATCATACTCCCGATGAGGGGGCAACTGTTCAGCTTGGACCTCACTGAACACATCCGTGAACTGAGAGTACGCCATGGGTAACAGGGTCTCCTTCTCAACCGCTGTTGCCACCACATAGGGATGTAATAGCGCGGCAGCTTGTGAGGGACCGTTTGGGCTACAATGGTCTCTGCAGTCGTTTGACTGAAACAGAAGTGTTTTAGCCTTCCAGTCGATGGTGGGATTGTGGTGGCACAGCCAAGGCATACCAGAATAACCTCATACTGGGGGCATCGATGATGTTAAAGGATAACCCCTCCTTATGTGTTTCCTCTGTCATAACCAAGGACAAGAAAAGTACCTCCGTTTGTTCTGTAATCAAACCAGATTTCAATGGTTTTCCGTCCACAGCGAAAACCTCTTCTGGTTGCAACTTAGGTACCCTCAATAGGGCAAGGCGATCAACCAGTCCACTGTCTATGAAGTTCCCTGTGGCGCCTGAATCCACCATGGCCTTCACCTGATGGAACTGATCATGGCTCCCGATTATCATAGGGAGTACTATGTGTGATTCGGTGTCCAGCAAACCAGAGGTGGCCAAGGAGGAGTTGCCAGCCCTTGATGGTTTCACCAACACCTGGGAATTCCCTGGCACTACAGCAGGTAGAGAAGTGGATACAGCCACCCTTTTATTACGAGACCACACCTCTGAGGACTTGGGTTTAGAAGGGCATTCCCTAACGTAATGACCCTTCTTTCCACAGTACATACATAACCCATGTACTCTTCGGCTTTCTCTTTCTTCTCTGGACAGAGGAGAACGAACCGCCCCAATTTCCATGGGTTCAGGTGCCATCTCAGGGGTGCACACCTGTCTTCTTGAGGGTCTCTCTGGTCTATAGAATCCCTTATCCCACTTTCTCCTCTCACCCCCTCTCTCGGCCAACCTCCCATCCAACCTCAACGTTAAATTGATCATGTCCGCACAGGTAGTGGGTTGCGGGTCTATTTGGGCCAGTATGTCTTTTAGCTCATCCCGCAATCCCTGATAAAACAAAGACATTCTCTTCTCCTCTGGCCAAGCAGTCTCGGCCACTAATCTGTTAAACGTGGTTAGATATGTTACTAAGTCGTTTCTCCCTTGTTTAAGGTCCAGCAGTTCTCTATCAGCGCTGAAGGTGGTGGTCCGACGATCGAACACCCTCTCGAACTCCGTCCTAAACGCTGACCAATCTGACAAAACTGCATCGTTATTTCTAACCAATGGAACGGCCCAATTGGCAGCATCCCCCACTAAATACGAGATAGCAAAGGCCACCAGGGAATGGTTATTGGGAAAAGAAGCTGGTCTACAAGAGAAGTGCAGCATTATCTGCGTCAGAAACACCTGTATCTTTGCCGGGTCCCCGGCGTATCTTTCAGGACTTGCTAATGGGATGGGTGGTGGTACAGTCACCTGTATTTGTCTTTCAACTTTATCTCTCAAGGCGGCAGTTTCAGCCTTGGAAGAGGCCAATTCCTGCTGGACCAGGACTAATGCCTGAAGCACGTCCTCCAGGGTGGCCATTCCCTACCACAACTGAACCGGGCAAAGCTAATTTCGTGGGCGCGTAATTCTGTCAGGCCCAGCTCCGCAGGGTCCAGTTGCAGCAAAAAAGGGTCCACCTCCAGATCTCACCAACACCCTGGTGCAATTGCCTACAGGGTGTTCGAACGATCAGGCGGGGGAAAAGGAGAGGGAATAGGAACTGCAGTGGAATAGGACCTGTAAGAACAAATGAAACACAGGTTATTTATACATGGAATAATGGCTACTCTCAGTAATATCTCACTAGGAGATGTATGTACCTGAGCTTATATGCTGCTGTTGGTACAACCCTCGGGGCTTAACACAGGTCGTCGTGAATAACACTCCTCCGCCTAGGACAAAGAACACCAGAAACATTAACCAGGGTAAGTACCACCACACCTCTCCTGTCACTTAGGACTCACACAGGCGTCATTCATACCCACCTATAAGCACCAACGAGGGGGATGGAAAAGCAGTGATAGCAGTCAACCTATCCCAATGCATTAAAGAAGGTATCAATATAGAATACAGTTTGGCAGTTCCACAAGGTTACGTCACCTGTGCTTTCACTGAGGAAATAAAGTTTTTGTTGAGAACTGAATCTCAAACCATGTCCCGTCTCCCCAGAAAGTATAAATGAAAAGAACGAAGTTTCCAGTACACCTGCGGCGCTACGTGGTTCCTTCACCGCTGTAGCCCGCTTGTATCCCCATTGAACACAACTGTTAAATAGAAAGTGTTTCTGGCACAATAACGGCAGTACGCGGTGCCCCGCAGTATTCCGTAGAACACAAGGAATAAACAGGATTCCCACTGGGAACGTACTCGGTACTCACTGGTTCCACATCGGGGTGTTGCGAAACCCCTTCCAGCCACAGGACCGTTCCCTTGGCACTTATTCCTCCGGCGCTTCAGCAGGCAGCTCTCTCTCGTCCGAGAGAGAGAAAACAACAGAATTACGCGCAACTTCCTGTGCGCCCTCTCCGGCTTTTATTCCCTTCCGTGGCCGGGCAATATGGGAGTTGTAGTTCAGGGAACTTTGCATGCGCCGCAACGCATGTTTCCCTGACACAAAGGGCATGACAATGTATCATATAATCAGAATCTTTGTATCTTAAAAACCCACATATAAATACACCTAAGATAGCACAGGTGAAAGTAAAGTAAAAAAAAGACTAATAAGCGAGGATAAGAAAGTTTACAAAGCAAGAGGAGAGAGACAGAATAACTTGTAAGTATATCCCCGTGGCACTGTGTATCGCAGGATATACTCCCTAAGTATGATTCCCAATTCCATCATTTTGAAACCACAAAGCCAAAATAGAAAAAAAAACAATAGAATTATGTGTGTGTATATATATATATATATATATATATATATATATATATATATATATATATATATATATATATATATATATATATAAATTCACTGAAAAAACCACAGGTTTCTGGGACGTTATAGTTAGTTGGGCATTTTAGTCGTACAAAACCAGAGAAATTCGGCCGTTATAGTTAGTTGAGGTAACTATAACTCGTGTCCCCGCAATGCACTGCTGATGACGTCACATATTACATCACTCATGACATGGTCAGTGACATCACTGATGACATCTCAAATGACATCACTGATGACATCATCCAGTGACTAAGTGTTTCTAAAAAGTGTAAATATGTTTTATATATATATATATATGCCAAGGTGTATTGAAGAATGAGTGGGTGTATGAGTGTCTGTATGGACGATTTAGTAGGTGCATGACTGACTGTATAAGTGAGTGATTAAACGTGTCTTACTGAATGCATGGGTTAGTGACTAAACTGTGTGAATGTCTGTATCAGTCTGTCAGTTGGTGTAAGCGGCTGCATGGGTTGGTGAGTAGCTACATGAGTGTCTATTTGGGTTATTGATTGATTGCATGAGTATCTGTATGGGTGCCTGAGTGTCTGTGTGGGTGGGTGGGGGGTACGTGACTTTGTGCATAGAGGTGTGAGTGGGTGATTCACTGGGTGTATGGGTTCAAGAGGGCATCTGTGAAGGGCTGTATGGGTGGATGAGTGTGTGTATGGGTGTGTTGGTGAGTGTTTAGATGTCTCAGTGGTACATGTGTGAGTAACTACATATGTGAAAGGCAGTATATGTGAGTGTTGGACTATATAAATGACTATATGTGAGAGTGAGTGATTGTGAGAGTGGCTGTATGGATGAGTGTGTGCTTGTGTCAGTGATTGTATAAGAGAGTAAGTATGTGTTAGTATCTGTATGAATAAGTGAATAATGTGAATGTGAGTAAATGGGAGTGTGATTGAATCTTTGCAAGACTGACTAAGTGTGTGAGTAACTCTATGGGTGAGTGGCGGTGTGTGAGTGTCTGTATAGGTGTATGAGTGCATATGATAGTGCTGTATTGATGAGTGACTGCATGTATGAGTGACTGTATGGGTGAATGAGTAGATGTGTGTGTAGACCTAGGAATCAGTGAGTTGGTATGTAGTAACTGGTATTGGTGTGTCTTTGGTTTCGAAAATGGTAGTCTGTATTTTAGAGTTGGTGTATCAAAGTTTATATTAGGGTGTGAGGAGGTGCATCATATTATCACGTGGATGATGTCATCAGTGATGTCATCAGTGATGTCATTTGAGATGTCATCAGTGATGTCATCAGTGATGTCACTGACCATGTCATGAGTGATGTAATATGTGACGTCATCAGCAGTGCATTGCGGGGGCGCGAGTTATAGTTACCTCAACTAACTATAACGGCCGAATTTCTCTGGTTGTGTACGACTGAAATGTCCAACTAACTATAACGTCCCTGAAACATGTGGTTTTTTCAGTGAATTTCTAAGGTTTTTTTAAATGCTAATTTCTAACTATAACGTCCCTGAAACCTATGTTTTTTTCAGGGAATTTCAAAGGTTTTTTAAATGCTAATTTCTAACTATAGCGTCCCTGAAACCTATGGTTTTTTCAGTGAATTTCAAAGGTTTTTTAAATGCTAATTTCTAACTATAACGTCCCTGAAACCTATGGGAAATCCGCGACATTCTATTTGAAATAACTCTTGCGACGGTTGACGAATCTTCGCGAAAGCTTCCAACTTGTTGGGGCGCTCCGCTCCTACCCTGAAAGTCTCAGGTTGATTCGTCAAGCGGGGGTCGAGAAAAAAGGCTACAGCCCGAACTGCTGAACGGAATTACACCAAATTTGGCAAAGAGGTAGCCCTTGGTTCAGTGTCGTGCCTTTTGCTTAAATGGTGTAAATCCGTTCAGTAGTTTCTGAGAAAATCACAAATAAAATCACATATATATCTATGGCCGAGTAGGGTCCGCGTACCCTCCCGATCATGAGCTGCATGCTAATTGGCTGTCAACACTCCAAATCAGGAAGTGTTGGCAGCCATTTTGAACCGAGGGACAGAAACAAGTGCGCAAAGCGCAAAAAGGGGGCAGGGTAGAAACACCCTGACCCCCTAGGTCTGCTCAGGGGGTACCACAAGGACCCCCTGGGCATAAAAAAGCTTTTTTTTTAAATCGGTGGGATGCGCTTAGGGTGCGCGGATCCTGCCGAGAAAAAAAAAAGAAACAAGTGCGCAAAACGCACAAAGGGGGCAGGGTAGAAACACCCTGACCCCCTAGGTCTGCTCAGGGGGTCCCACAAGGACCCCCTGGGCAGAAAAAAGCATTTGTTCAACAACAAAAAATCGGCGGGATGCGCTTAGGGTGCGCGAATCCCGCCGAAAACGAAGCGCGGTCTCCCGCGCTTCGTTGTTAATGGCCCCGGGTGGGCCAAGTCCCAGGGGCATGGGGGCCTCTAAAAATAAATGGTGCGGGAGGGCTCTCGGCCCTCCCGCAGCCCCGGGGACTGCCACCTCCCCAGGGCTTCTTTAATTATTATTTTTTAAATTTACCTGTGTGGGGGGGCTCGAGTCCCCCCACCCGCCCCGCGGACCGCCACCTCCCCGGGGCACTAAAAATGTCAATATGGGGGTCCATTACGGACCCCCATAGCCACGGGGACCACCACCTCCCCGGGGCTTTGTCAATGGAGGGAGGGGGCCGCGAGGCCCCCTCCTGGAGCCTGTAATGGCCCTGGGGACCACCACCCCCAGGGCCGGCTCCTGCAGTGTCCCGGGTGCCTACCCCCGGGACACTGTAGTTTGCTATGACAGGACGGGAGCCTCGCGGCTCCCGTCCTGTCATAGCAAACCTTTCCACATGGGGAGCTGCATGTTAGCAGCTCCCCATGTGGAAAGCAATGCTGGCTCACAAGGGACGCGGGAGCCGGCGGGACTGTGGGGATTGGGGACCCCCACAGTCCCCAACGGAGAGGGCCAGCCCCGGGGGATGGGGTCCCCGGGGCAAGTAGTGGCCCGGGAGGGGCCACGCAGCCCCTCCCCAAAAATAATAATTTTAAAAAAAAATAAAGGCCTGCCCCGGGGATGGGGTCCCCGGGGCAAGGAGGCCTGAGGGAGGGGGCCACGCAGCCCCCTCCTTAAAAATGTATTTAAAAGTGTGGCCATGCCCCGGGGATGGGGTCCCCGGGGCCGGATTACGGCCATGGGAGGGGCCACGCGGCCCCCTTCCTGTTTAATAAAAAAAAAAAAAGGGATAAGGCCCTGGGGGATGGGGTCCCCAGGGCCTAAAAATAGGAAAAAGTAAGGGGGCCACACAGCCCCCTTGGGAGAAAAAAAAACGATCAGGCCGCAGGCCCCGCCCCTTCCTTTACCACTCTGCAAACGCGCCCCTGGCGCATTTGCAGATGGGAACAATTCCCCTTCAATACTGGGGTCCCTGGGGCCAACTAGCCCACCAGGAACCTCCAGTATGCGCCAGGGGCTGCGTTGCAGAGAGGTGTACAGAGGCCACGCCCCTTTTACACCTCTCTGCAACGCAGCTCTGTGGCGCTTTTGAGGTACATGGTGAGCTAGTTGGCCCCCAGGGACCCTCAGTATTCAAGGGGACTTAATCCCCCAACTTAAAACACGCCACGGGCGCGTTTGCACAGTGGTGAAGGGAGGGGGCGGGGCTTCAGGTGACATGTGTGCAAACAGGCCCGTGGCGCGTTTTAAGATGGGGAATTAAATCCCCTTCAATCCTGAGGGTCCCTTAGGGCCAACTAGCCCACCAGGTACCTCCAGTAAGCGCCACGGAGCTGCGTTGCAGAGTGTTGTAAAAGGGGCGTGGCCTCTGAACACCTCTCTGCAACGCAGCTGTCTGGGGCATACTAGAGGTATCTGGTGGGCTAGTTGGCCCCTAGGGACCCTCGGGATTGAGAAGGAATTAATTCTCCAACTTAAAACGCGTCACTGGGTGTGTTTGCAGACATGTCACCTCAGGCCCCACCCCCTTCCTTCACCATTGTGCAAATATTCCTCTAAAATCAGCCGAACTACGAATTCCGATTTACTCACCTGTTATCAGGAGAGACCTCAGTGCTGCATCTTTCAGCCCAATACTGATCCTGAAAAGTAATTTTAACCGTACTTACCAGTAACTTGAATTTCCTTCCATAGGCTAACATTGACTGGTTTTTGCTGAAAAAGTTTCTAAGTGTCGATTTTTGAAACATACAAATATTCCTCTAAAATCAGCCGAAATACGAATTCCGATTTACTCACCTGTTATCAGGAGAGACCTAAGTGCTGCATCTTTCAGCCCAGTACTGATCCTGAAAAGTAATTTTAACCGTACTTACCAGTAACTTGAATTTCCTTCCATAGGATATCATTGCCTGCTTTTTGCTGAAAAAGTTTGTGTCGATTTTTGAAACATAGAAATATTCCTCTAAAATCAGCCGAAATACGAATTCCGATTTACTCACCTGTTATCAGGAGAGACCTCAGTGCTGCATCTTTCAGCCCAGTACTGATCCTGAAAAGTAATTTTAACCGTACTTACCAGCAACTTGAATTTCCTTCCATAGGCTAACATTGACTGGTTTCACTTGGAAATTCTTCTAAGTGTGGAGTTTTGGAACTTTATAATATTCCTCTAAAATCAACCGAACTACGAATTCCGATTTACTCACCTGTTATCAGGAGAGAACCCAGTGCTGCATCTTTTAGCCCAGCACTGACCCTGAAAAGTAATTCTAACCGTACTTACCAGTAACTTATATTTCCTTCCATAGGAATCCATTGTCTGGTTTTCAGCAGAAAAGTTTCAAAGTGTCGATTTTCACAAACTACAAATATTCCTTAAAATCGCCTCTATGACTTAAACGCATTCTTTCAACTGTTTACAGGAGATGCACCAGTGCTGGATCCAGGATCCAACACTGAGTAAGAAAAAGTAACGATAACACTACTTACCTGCTAAGTGAATTTCCTCCCATAGGATAACATTGGTGATTCTATGTGAAAAAGTTTCTAAGTGTCAACTTTTAAAATACAATAATATTCCTTAAAAATCACTACTGTAACCAAAACGCTTTTACTCAACTGTTTACAGGAGATGTCCCAGGACTGAATCTAGGATCCAGTCCTGTGGTTAGAAAAGTAATCCATAAAGTAACTAATTGCATTTAACTAGAAATTCACATTGAGCTCAATGTTGCATTGTGTTTGAAATTGTGTTGCCCATTGCAACAACTGTAACTACTGTACTTAAAAATCTATTGCCTATTTGCAAAGTATTTAAACTAAAGTAATTCATTCAGAGAAAGTATATGTTGTAATGTAATGTATAATGTAATTACAATGTAATTTAAAAAATAAAATATGTAAAAATAAATAGTTTAAAAAATGTAGTAAATCAGTATCCAAAAATAAATATAACAATTAATACATTTAAAAATTGTCATTTACAAAACCTTTGAAATTCACTGAAAAAAAACATAGGTTTCAGACATGTTATAGTTAGGAATTAGCATTTAAAAACCTTTGAAATTCACTGAAAAAACCATAGGTTTTAGGGACAGTTATAGTTAGAAATTAGCATTTAAAAATCCTTTGAAATTCACTGAAAAAACCATAGGTTTCAGACACGTTATAGTTAGAAATTAGCATTTAAAAAACCTTTGAAATTCACTGAAAAAACCATAGGTTTTAGGGACAGTTATAGTTAGTTGGACATTGCACTTGTACAAAACCCGTGAAATTCCCCTGTTATAGTTAGTTCAGCTAACTATAACTCGCGCCCCGCAATGCACTGCTGATGACGTCACATATTACATCACTCATGACATGGTCAGTGACATCACTGATGACATCACTGATGACATCTCAAATGACATCACTGATGATATCACTGATGACATCATCCACGTGATAATCTGATGCACCTCCTCACACCCTAATATAACCTTTGATACACCCACTCTAAATAACAGACTGCCATTCGCAAAACCATAGACACTCCAACACCAATAACTACATACCCACTCACTGATTCTTAGGTCTACACACACATCCACTAACTCACCGGTATAGTCACTCATACTTACGGTCACTCAGTACAGGACTATCATATGCACTCATACTCCTATATAGACACTCACACACCGCCACTCATCCATAGAGGTACTCACACACCTAGTCAGTCATGCAAATAATTATTCACACTGCCATTTACTCACCTATACAGTCATACACACACCAGCTCACTTACTCATACAAATACTAGCACATTTTTACGCTCTTATACAATCACTGATACAAGCACACACTCATCCATACAGCCACTCTCACAATCACACACTCTCACTTATAGCCATTTATATACTCCAACACACATATATACTGCCTTTCACATATGTAGTTACTCACACATGTACCACTGGGACATACATTCACTCACTAACACACTCTTACACACACTTACCCACCCATACAGTCTATCACAGATGCACTCTTGAAACCATCCACCCAGTGAATCACCCACTCACACATCTATGCACAGAGTCGCACACACCCCACCCACACAAACACTCAGGCACCCATACAGATACTCAGACAACCAATCAATAACTCATATAGACACTCATGTAGCTATTCACAAACCCATGCAGCCACTTACACAGCAACAGACAGACGGATTCAGACATTCACCCAGTTTAGTCACTAACCCATGCATTCAGTAAGATACGTTTAATCACTCACTTATACAGTCAGTCACGTACCTACTAAATCCTCCATACAGACACTTATACACCCACTCATTCCTCAATACAGCTTGGCATATATATAAAACAAAATTAAACTTTACAGAAACACACAGTCACTGGATGATGTCATCAGTGATGTCATCAGTGATGTCATTTGAGATGTCATTCGAGATGTCATCAGTGATGTCATCAGTGATGTCACTGACCATGTCATGAGTGATGTAATATGTGACGTCATCAGCAGTACATTGCGGGCGCGAGTTATAGTTAGCTGAACTAACTATAACGGGGAATTTCACGGGTTTTGTACGAGTGCAATGTCCAACTAACTATAACTGTCCCTAAAACCTATGGTTTTTTCAGTGTATATATATATATATATATATATATATATATATATATATATATTCCATCACAAAGTCACCCAAAACGGAAGGAGCCAACACAGGTAAGTTTGCCTTCAAATGTTCAATGGAGGTTGTCGAGTAAAAGTCAAAGCGTAGCACATACACAATGAATTCAGCCTCGAGCCGACGCGTTTCATGCTACTGCACTTCTTCATGGGCTTGGCTGGACCGGGCATGCACACAAGTTTTTCAAAGCACCTGAATTCTCTATAAGTACCTGCCCCAGTGGGCGTGGCTGACCGCTCAGCCTGCTGGTACTTGTGGTGCACTAGTGTTACTACAGTGAGTTCGAATGGCGGCCCATCGGCAAACTCGCCAACCCATCAACCCACGCGAGGTTGTCTGGTGAGCCCTACCTCCCCACCCCTAGAAGTCCACCTCTGGAAAGTGGTAACACGACGGCGCCAGGTTATTGTGCGCTTCACCTCCTACTAAATATACAAATGTGCTGGGTCCTACGGCTGCCTGGACCTAAAATGGCGGCCCCTCAGGAAACTCGAGGAACATTGCTCGCCCCTGACTGGTCATAGGAACATCATTGAAGACGAGCAGTTAGCGCTACGTAAACTCCTTACTGCCCAGAGTTGTGATCTACTGCGGTATCTACACAGTAACCATTTCACTGGCAGACTGCTCTTTGCCTGACCCTAAAATGGCAACAGTTGAAGACACTCCAGTCACCGTCCATTGCCTGACCATGAAATGACTGAGCTCCTATTACATCGTGTTTATACTCACCCTCACTAGCTATCTCTCAAGAGCGGCCAACCACCTACCTGCATCCTCATCAGCTACCAACAAGGCTCCTACACTAATAGTGTGCTCCCCTGTAGAACTGTCACAGTACATCTCTGGCACCCGCACGGTGGATACGCCCACCTTGCTGCATCTCTGTCCCTACTGGTGCCCAAGCAGCCGACCCGAGCCAGCATGGCAAGGACTGGCCTGTCCGCAACAGGGGAAAACTCCCACACTCTGGTCTACCCCCCTAACCTCTCCAAAACCGCCATAAAATCCTTCAAACACTCCACCCTGAAAAGACACCCTGAGACACTGAACCCTGACCTGCGTTACAGCGCAGACAACGGCGTGGTCATTAATGACCTCATCTTCTATTCTAGAAAAACCTCTGCCTGGCGCAGAACCTTTGCTCACCATTTCAATGTACGTGCTACTCAGAACATCCCGTACGGTACTAAGCTAACCATAGTACCCTCCTCAACCCTGCAAGCTGACCTCACCATCACCCTCTATAAAAACGGCATCGTTATGATCCAAGCCTCATCCAAAAACTTAAATAAATTTGCAGACCTTTTACCCTCCTCAGAAAACACGTACACGACACTAGCAGGGTAATTAACTCCCGCCCTGCTGAGCCCTCGTCCAGCCCATCGAGCGCATCCAATGTGGCTAGCCACCCACAAACCCTTCTAAGATCTTCCAACTCCAGCTACCCTTACCACTCCAGCACGTCTCCCGGTCCTGTCAACAAAATCACCTCTAGACCTCTGGTCCCCTCCCTACCAGCTCCCCAAGTACACCATGTCACTGATACGCCCCCAAGGAGCTACGATACAGGTCGCGCTTACTTTTCCCGCACCGTTGAGTCCCCAACCAGCCCATCCAGCATGGCCAGCCACTCACAAACCCCCTTAGTTCTCCCATCGCTGACCACCCGAACCACTACAGCACGTCTCCCGGCCTCGCTAACAGAATCACCTCTAGACATTTGGTCCCTGCTCCACTAGCTCCCCAAGTAGACTATGTCACCAGTATGCCCCCAAAGACTTACGATACAAGTCCCACCTGCCCTTCCTGCCCTCAACCCAACACGCAAAGGGGTTCTAACATAGATCCTATCGCTTACAACACAGGCCATACAAATCCCTCCCCCTATCACCTATTCTCACTGTCAGTACTGCTCCCGAACCACTGCCCCCTTGCCCTCTAACACCACCTTCTCATAGGGACATCGATTCTCTGCACGCCAGAGCTGCCAAACTAACCCAGAGCATTCATATCTCCATCCTGGAACTAATGAACCTCCTCCACCTCGCTGAACTCTCCCTCGCCAACCTGATGCCCTTACCAAACGCCATCCCCCACATTTGACTGAGCTCTCTAAACAACCTCTTCCGCTTTCCTTGAGACATCTTCGCCCCGCAAACATCCATGCCACCTCTCAGAGGAAGAAACCCATGCTCTTGTCCTATCCTACAACTCTACCTCTGCCATCCCAAGTCCACTAGATCTCACTGAAATGGAAATCCTCGCCATCCTCCGAGACTACAACTCTACCCCAGCTATCCCTCATCCTTTAGATGCTAAGGCAGAACACGCCATCTGCACGGTCACTATCAACCCCAACAGACCAGCTACCCTCCGCAACAGATTTATGGTCAAGAACAATCTAGCGCCTGTTCACCTATCCGCCCAGACCCCCGAACCTCCTTCCAAATCCTCTCTATCTGCCCTTTTAATTAACTGCCGATCGGCAGCTAAACACGCCGCGGATATTGCCGATCTCATCCTTTTCAAAAATTTCGACTTAGCGATCCTTACAGAATCATGGCTCAACGAATCCTCATCTCCACACCTGGACATCCTAGTCCCTCCTAACTACAACATCGCAAGGCTAGACAGACAATCTAACAAGAAAGGAGGAGGCGTCGCCTGCATCTACCGCTCTAACCTTCTGATCACGGAACTTCTGGCGGACACCACTGAATCCTGTGAATACCTTTCCCTCGCTATTCACAGCAACTCCACCCTACTGTGCAACCTGCACATCTTTTACCACCCCCAGGCATGAACGACTCTTTCACCGACCACCTCATGGAAATCATCACAGCTAAGAGTTCCAACAATATCAAAGATATTTTCCTTGGTGACTTTAACTTGCACTGGAACGATCCAAAGGATTCACATGTCAACGCCATCAAGGACCTTCTGGCCGATCAAGCCCTGACCCAGGCCTGCTCACTTCCAACTCACTCAAAAGGGGCCACTCTTGACTGGATTATTTCCAAAGAATCAACAGTCAAACTTATCTCTATAGACCCATGCGACTGGTCTGACCACCACGCCATCACCTTCCTCCTACCGGGCACCCTCAAAACAAGGGCACCGCAACCAGTGATTCCTAAACGCTGGATCAGAGACACTAAGAACCTAGACCGCAGGGAACTCGAGGCTCGCTGCAAATCCGACCTCCCCCCTTCACATATCACAACAGTCAGCGGTCTTAACGATCACTACTCGGCGACTATCTCGAACATCCTGGATGATCTAGCCCCACTAAAGCTGAAAAGAACCCAAATCAAAGACAGAAACCCCTGGTTCACGGGATCCCTTAACAACGAGAGGAGAGTCCTCCGACAAGCTGAACGATCCTGGAGGCAGCACCCCTCTGCCGCACACCTAAAACTCCTCCGCCAAGCCAGAAACTCCTACAACAGGAACATACTCAAGTCTAAAAAGAATTCTTCCGAACTGCACTAGAGAAGGCCAAGAACAGGCCCCAAAAGCTCTTCGAACTGGTCAAACACCAATCTAATATACTGGCCAAAACTTCAAAAGAAAACCCCAAGTCTCTTATATCCTCAGAGGAATTCTCCTCCTTCTTCGCAGACAAAATCTCAGCCCTTGGAAGCGAACTCAACTCCACCACTCACCCTCAAACACCTCTTGACCCGCCTCCTCCAGCCACATCGCCCCCACTGGTTCCACCCAAAAACAATGCTCACTGGACTGACTTCAAACTCTATGATGACGACTCAGTGTCCAAAATCCTATCCTCCCTAAAGCCTAACAACCATTTTAATGACCCGCTCCCTTCCAACTGCCTAGCTACCGTCGCTCAATCCATTATTCCTAGCTGGACTACAATAATTAACGCCTCTCTCCGGCAGGGAATGGTGCCCGACTCTCTAAAAGCCGGCCAAGTCCTCCCCATTCTGAAAAAGCTGTCGCTGGATCCAGCCTCCCCTGACAATTTCAGACCCATCTCCAACATCCCCCTCTTAGCCAAAGTGATGGAGAAATGTGTGCAGCAGCAACTAAGTCAACACATCAACAACTTCCACCTGCTTGATGACTTCCAATCCGGATTTAGACCAGGACACAGCACCGAAACCACTATGCTCCACATCGTTGATGATGCTCTCCAGGCCCTTGACCTGGGCAAGGCCTGTCTCATAATCCTCCTAGACCTATCCTCGGCCTTCGACACGGTCAACCATGAAAAACTACTCGAACGCCTCAAATTTAGGATGGGTTTGGATGGCACCGTTCTAGAATGGTTCAGGTCCTTCCTCAAAAACAGATCCCAGAGATTCCTTGTCAACAGCAACCTATCTGCACCATCCCCGGTCACGGTTGGAGTCCCTCAAGGTTCAATACTGTCCCCCACCCTCTTCAATCTTTACCTGGAACCGCTTACCGAAGTACTACGCACTGCCAATATCTCCTATCACATGTACGCTGATGACACTCAGATCTACATCAAAACCTCATCGCTCGCAGAGATCCTCTCCCTAAACGAAGCCCTGAAACTCACTGTCCAATGGCTCGCATCCAATCAACTCAAACTCAACGCAAAGAAAACTGAATTTCTCCTGATCGCCCCGCCCAATACCAACCTTGAGATTCAATCATGGATTAAGGCTATTACAGCATTGAATTGCTCACCAACCATCGTAGACTCGGCCAAATCTCTGGGAATCACCCTCGATAGCAACCTGAACATGCGGGACTTCATAAATTCAATGGCCAAATCAGCCAGATTCCACCTGAGCTACCTTAGGAAACTGAAACCCTTCCTCGATGCTCCCGACCTAAAAATGACAGTCCAAGCACTTGTCATCTCTAGACTGGAATATGGCTGCTCTACCCTCTCGGGCCTACCCAAGATCTCCCTGGCACCTCTAAAAGCCTGCCTCAACGCGGCCGCCAGACTACTCACCGACTCGAGGAAATACGACCATATTTCCCCACACTTGAAAGCTCTCAACTGGCTTCCCCTGGAGGCAAGAATACAGCTCAAAATAGCATGCATCACGCACAAAGTCTTATATTCTAACTCTCCTGCATATTTGAGGCAGAAACTTGTGATCTCCGGTGGAATCAGAAACTCACGATCTGCCAGAGACCTCTTGCTCCAACCTGCACGCTTTCGGAAAAAAAAACTTACAACCGGGCTTTCTCCGGGGCTGCTCCAAGAATATGGAACTCTCTCCCACCGGACATCAGAAGAATCCCCTCTCTGACCCGCTTCAAAAAGGATGCCAAAACATTCCTTATGGGTAAATTTCTCGTTTAATCTTTGCCTCTACAACTACTACAGCCCTGAACTATGGCCATCTATTGCCTCCCTTCGGATTATCTAGCTCACCCCATCAGAAACTGGGGGCCTTGTCGCGAACATTGGTTAACGTAATCTGTAATAATGTTACCTCGCTCCTGAGTATTTGGATATTTAATCTGTAAAAATGTTACCTCGTTCCTGAGTATTCGGATATTTAATCTGTAAATACATGCCCTATCTCCCTGTGTACCCTGCACCTTACCCTCTCCCATTCAATCCGCAACTGGATAATGCTATGCCTAATTTGTACACGGCTATGTTTTCCTGTAAAGCGCTCTGATACCCTAACGGGTCAAGTTCGCGCTCTATAAAACTCATAAATAAATAAATAAATAAATAAATAAATAATCCCAGATTTTGCAAAAATAAAAAAACCACAGTGGGCTGTTGTGCCTTCTTTGATCATTTACCCACATCTCAGCACCTCCATGCCAGCTCCTGTCCCTCAATGGTTCTGCCGGTTGGCATTCCCAAGGGTCTGCCTCGATACAGCGGGCTCCTTCCACGGCGTAGGCAGGCCGTTAAAATTCCATCACAAAGTCACCCAAAACGGAAGGAGCCAACACAGGTAAGTTTGCCTTCAAATGTTCAATGGAGGTTGTCGAGTAAAAGTCAAAGCGTAGCACATACACAATGAATTCAGCCTCGAGCCGACGCGTTTCATGCTACTGCACTTCTTCATGGGCTTGGCTGGACCGGGCATGCACACAAGTTTTTCAAAGCACCTAAATTCTCTATAAGGCCCCCTTCCAATTAAAAAAAAAAAAAAAAAAAATAGGGGTGAGGCCCTGGGGGATGGGGTCCCCAGGGCCAATAAAATAGGAAAGGAAGGAGGGCCACACACCCCCCCTTCTTAAAAAAATAAATTTAAAAAAAAGACAGGCATCGTGCCGGAGGCCCCGCCCCCTCCCTGCAGCACTCTGCAAATGCGCCCCCTGGCGCGTTGTAAGATGGGGAACTAATTCCCATTGAATACTGGGGGTCCCTGGGGGCCAACTAGCCCACCAGGAACCTCCAGTATGCGCTAGGGAGCTGCGTTGCAGAGAGGTGTTCAGAGGCCACGCCCCTTTTACACCTCTCTGCAACGCAGCTCTGTGGCGCTTACTGGAGGTACCTGGTGGGCTAGTTGGACCCCAGGGACCCTCAGGATTCAAGGAGACTTAATCCCCCAACTTAAAACGCGCCACGGGGCGCGTTTGCACAGTGGTGAAGGGAGGGGCGGGTCCTGAGGTGACATGTGTGCAAACACGCCCTGTGGAGCGTTTTAAGTTGGGGAATTAATTCCTCTTCAATCCTGAGGGTCCCTGGGGCCAACTAGCCCACCAGGTACCTCCAGTAAGCACCACAGAGCTGCGTTGCAGAGTGGTGTAAAAGGGCGTGGCCTCTGAACACCTCTCTGCAACGCAGCTCCCTAGCGCATACTGGAGGTACCTGGTGGGCTAGTTGGCCCCCAGGGACCCTCAGTATTCAAGGGGAATTAATTCCCCAACTTAGAACTCACCAGGGGGCGCGTTTGCACAGTGGTGAAGGGAGGGGGCGGGGCCTGTGGTGACATGTGCGCAAACACGCCATGTGGCGTGTTTTAAGTTGGGGAATTAAGTCCCCTTCAATCCTGAGGGCCCCTGGGGGCCAACTAGGCCACCAGGTACCTCCAGTAAGCGCCACAGGCCTGTGTTGCAGAGAGGTGGTCCACGCCACGCCCCTTTTTACACCTCTCTGCAACGCAGCTCTGTGGCGCTTACTGGAGGTACCTGGTTGGCTAGTTGGACCCCAGGGACCCTCAGGATTCAAGGGGACTTAATCTTCCAACATATAACGGCCACAGGGCGTGTTTGCACACGTCACCTCAGGCCCCCCCTCCCTTCACCACTGTACAAACGCGCCCCGTGGCGTGTTTTAAGAGGTAGTTTTAATCCCCCTGCCCTATTATGTACTAGGGCCTTACAGAGGAGGTCATGCTAATCACAGGGGTTTTCACTGTATTCTAAGTGTCTTTTAGCATAGCACTGGCTCTAGGCCTGGTTAGTCAGAGTCAGTTACCACCAGTACCCGTCTGAAAAAGTTGTGGGCACAGGATGATTTTGGAACAAGGCCTCTTTCTGCTCCTCTCTTGGTTCTTTCTGCACATGTCTTGCTTCTTCCTGCACTTTTCTTCGTCTTTGTGGACTTCTGTTGCTTCTTTCTGCATTTCTTTTGCTTTTTTCTGTGCGTTTTTTCTTCTTTCTTCACATGTCCTACTTCTGTAGGCATAGTTAGAAACTAGCATTTGAAAAACCTTTGAAATTCACTGAAAAAACCATAGGTTTCAGGCACGTTATAGTTAGAAATTAGCATTTAAAAAACCTTAGAAATTCACTGAAAAAACCATAGGTTTTAGGGAAAGTTATAGTTAGTTGGACATTGCATTGCATCAGTGATGTCATTTGAGATGTCATCAGTGATGTCATCAGTGATGTCACTGACCATGTCATGAGTGATGTAATATGTGACATCATCAGCAGTGCATTGCGTGGGCGCGAGTTATAGTTAGCTGAACTAACTATAACGGGGAATTTCACGGGTTTTGTACGAGTGCAATGTCCAACTAACTATAACTTTCCCTAAAACCTATGGTTTTTTCAGTGAATTTCTAAGGTTTTTAAATGCTAATTTCTAACTATAACGTGCCTCAAACCTATGGTTTTTAAGTGAATTTCAAAGGTTTTTTAAATGCTAATTTCTAACTATAACGTGCCTGAAACCTATGGTTTTTTTCAGTGAATTCCGTGTGGCTTAAGATACATAGGCAGTACCAAACTGCCAGCTCATAAAAGGATACTCCAGCACATAAGAGCAATCACTAATAAGGATCAAGCCTATCCAGTGGCAAGGCATTTTGAGGATAGGCATGATAGTGATCCAGCAAATCTACTGTACTTTGTGATTGACTCTATCCCCCCATTAAGAAGGGGAGGAAACCGTGAGGCCCAACTTCGTTTGTTAGAAACCTGTTATATATTGGAATTAGACACAAAGGCACCGGCAGGGTTGAATGCGAGTGAGGATTTCTTTACTTGTTTACAGTAGATGAGTATAATATGTCTAGATATTTGCACTATACGATCTATAGCATTGTCAATTTGATTCCACACAATGAGATGTGCACATGCACAGTTGGTAATCAATACTTCCCTCATCACTTCCTTGGTCAGCCAGAACATTTCACAACCCTATAGCTATAAGAATCTGCTTTTTTATCTGTAAATTAAGGCACAAAGCACTTTTTTTAGAACCCATAGATTTTAATGGTGATATAAATTATTATTTGCACATTTGCACAATATTTATATAATCTGTGTATACATGGAAATAGGATTGGCCCACTGGGGCGTATTATATTAAGTGCAATAAGACACAAGGATCAAAACAACAGGTAACCATGTAGCGTATGATTTTATCATAGTTATAAAAAGGGTAAAACTGCGCTTTTAGAACAATTATATATGATTTTTGGGAGTTCCCAAAGAGTTAAAGATTTTTTTAACATGTGTATACCTTTATGTGCTAATAAGAATGACACTAATCAATGACCAAAACAAGGCGGTTGTGATTAATGGTATTTTTAAATTATCTTTTAATGCAATTCTGATCATTTGAATGCTTTTAAAAGATTTTAAATACCAATTACCATATATTTTGTTTATATTTAAATGAACTGTCATTTTGCAACATTTTACATATATTTATGAATATATTTTACATTAATGTATTTATTACTTATATCAAATGTATGCTTATTTTGCACAAGGTGATCTCTTTGTTGAGTCAGCACTCATGGTGGTATTATTACCATGTAGTATTTTTTCCATGTCTACTAGCGGTCACCTGACTGCTACGTTTTGCACTTGCACTTTAAATAGGGGTTAAACAAATGGCAACGCGTCATGTGATCAAGGCCCAGGTGGGGCTGAAACGCGTCATGGCGGAGATGCAGGGCACACAATAAACATATTGCACAAAGAACTTTGGGTCCGCGTTCGTCTGTCCGAGTGCAGTGGATGTTTGGAGACGGAGCCTGCAATTATAATATATATATATATATATATATATATATATATATATATATATATATATATATATTCACTGAAAAAACCATAGGTTTCAGGGACGTTATAGTTAGTTGGACATTTCACTCAGATTATTCACTCACCCATACATTCACTAAAACACGTTTAATCACTCATTCATACAGTCAGTCACGCACCCAACAAATCATCCATACAGACACTCATACACCCACTCATTCCACACCTTGGCATATATATGTAACATTCTTAAACTTTTTAGAAACATTCACACTCACAGGATGATGTCATCAGTGATGTCATTTGAGATGTCATCAGTGATGCCACTGACCATGTCATGAGTGACGTAATATGTTACGTCATTAGCAGTGCATTGCGGGGGCATGAGTTATAGTTATCTCAACTAACAATAACGGCCGAATTTCTCTGGTTATGCACCAGTGAAATGTCCAACTAACTATAACGTCCCTGAAACCTGTGGTTTTTTCAGTGAATTTCTAAGGTTTTTTAAATGCTAATTTCTGACTATAACGTCCCTGAAACCTATGGGTTTTTCAGTGAATTTTAAAGATTTTTTAAATGCTAATTACTAACTAAAACGTTCATGAAACCTATGGTTTTTTCAGTGAATTTCAAAGGTTTTTTAAATACTAATTACTAACTATAACGTTCCTGAAACCTATGATTTTTTCAGTGAATTTCTAAGGTTTTGTAACTTGTTTTGAAATTTTTAGAGTGGAACAGGAATGGCACTATATCTTCAAAAGTTTCTGAAATATTGCAGTGTGTACAATTTACATTACGGATTAAAAACGCTCGTTCTAGATTGTTAAGCTTTTATAAAGGTAATGTGATTTTTTATCCTTTTTAAAATATGTATTTACATATTATTATTTTTTTTTAAACTGAGATTCGGGTACCGATCATGTACCAGTCATGGTGGGTGCGCGAATCCAAGCATCCTGACGCCATATTTGTTAAGTCATGCACGATGCTCGATGGGTGCGCGGCGACGGTCCCGCGTAACCTCATGTACATATTTCCGGGCTCGCATCAGGAACGCGAATCCAGCGCAAGTTATTTAGTTTTAAAAGTATTTATATGTAACTTTATTATATATATTATACCAAGAGATTTATAAACAAATTTGTAAATTTAATATATGTGTAACTGGAATAAAGATATATTATTGTTAAATATATTTTTCAGGAATCACGTCTGGTGCACGCTGATTGCACGTCGCGTACGCGAATCCCATGTGACTTCAAAAGAAAGCATTTAATTGGTTAGGAAGCTTTCTATTCTAGTACTTGCAGGACCCCACCCATTTTTTTCATTCTTCCAGGAGCATCTTCAGAAGACACAGCTCTTGTGTTTTCTGCTCCTCTTTATTTCATTATTTTGGTGTTTTTTTATTCACTGAGAAAATGGCTTCTTTCAATCCACCACAAGACATTCCTGCAGAAGAAGAGGAGCTGGAAGAACCAATCAAACGACGCAAAGAAAGTATTGTGTGGGCTTTCTTTTCTATACCACCTGGATAGAAGAAGTTGAATGCACAGAAGGTGACCTGCACTATTTGTGAAAAAGTGCTATCTCGGGGATCCGAGAAAAAATATTCCTGCAGAACTTCATCAATGATGAAGCACCTACAGACCATACACCTGAATTGTCTTGCGCGAGAACAATATCGTCGCCAACTTCAACAAAATGAGCAAGATGATGAGGTCGCAGGGCCTAGCACTTCGGCAGGTTCTTCCGCATCCACCTAAATAGGATAAACTATTCCAGAGTTCGCTGGACTTGAGCAGCACTGCATAAAGTGCAAAAAACTACTTTGTGCAGGAGAGCAATCTGTTGAAGCTGTTGTGGTTGCTGCAAAGAACCAACGCTGTTAATTTTTTTTTTTCTTTTTGCAATGACTTTATAATGGCAAAATGTTTGGAAACGTTTTTCAGTTCATTCCGTTAATTTGTTCATTTTTTTGTTTAAAAAAACACCCAAAAATTAATAAAAGAGTAAAAAAACATGAAAAAATTTAAAAAGAAAATAAGAAGAATAAAATGGTTCTTTTTAGAACCGCCTAGTTGGTTGAAAATAGACAAACTTGTATGTGTTGTATGAATTGCTGCAAATGTAATATGTGACTCATTGTATGAGTGCATGAGTACTGCCTGAGTGAATGAATGAGTGCAGCAGTAATGCGTGGGTCATTGGATGAGTGCATGGATAGTGCCTGAGTGAATGGATAAGTGCATGGGTAGGACCTGGCTGATTGCATGAGTGCAAGAGTAGTGTCTGAGTGATTGTAGGAGTGCATGGGTAGTGCCTGAGTCCATAGATGAGTGCATGGGGTTTGCTTGAGAGAATGGATGAGTGCAAAAAGACTGCCTGAGTGATTGGATGAGTGCAGGGGTAGGGCCTGGGTAATTGGAGGAGTGCATGGGTAGTGACTGGCTGATTGCATGACTGTAGGGGTAGTGTCTGGGTGATTGAAGGAGTGCATGGGTAGTGCCTGAGTGTATGGATGAGTGCATGGGTAGTGCTTGAGGGAATGGATGAGAGCAACAGTAGTGCCTGGGTGAATGGATGAGTGCAACTATAGTGCCTGAATGATTGCATGAGTGCAAGGGTTGTGTCTGGGTGATTGGATGAGTGCATGTGTAGTGCCTTAGTGATTGGAGACGCGCTTACCTGCATACTTCACTGCCGTGAGGGGAACGGCCATTGTTTGCCCTGCTCTGCTCTGTGTATGGATGAGTGCATGGGTAGTGCCTGAGTGCATGGATGAGTGCATGAGTAGTGCTTGAGTGCATAGATGAGTACATGAGTAGAACCTGGGTGAATGGATGAGTGCATCGGTAGTGCCTGAGTGATTGCATAAGTGCATGGGTAGTGCCTGGCTGATTGCATGAGTGCAGGGGTAGTGCCTGGGTTATTGAAGGAGTGCATGGGTAGTGCCTGAGTGCTTGCATGAGTGCAAGGGTAGTACCTAGTTGATTGGAGGGGTGCAATGGTAGTATCTGGTTGATTGGAGGAGTGCATGGGTAGTGCCTGTGTGATTGCATGAGTGCAGTGGTAGTGCCTGGGTAATTGGAAGATTGCATGGGTAGTGACTGGCTGATTGCATGAGTGCAGGGGTAGTGCCTGGGTGATTGGAGGAGTGCATGGGTAGTGCCTGAGTGCCTGGATGAGTGCATGGGTAGTGCTTGAGGGAATGGATGAGTGCAACAGTAGTGCCTGGGTGAATGGATGAGTGCAAATATAGTGCCTGAATGATTGCATGAGTGCAATGGTTGTGTCTGGGTGATTGGACGAGTGCATGTGTAGTGCCTTAGTGATTGGAGATGCGCTTACCTGCATACTTCACTGTCGTGTGGGGAACAGCCATCATTTGCCCTGCTCTGCTCTGCTCAGCCTGACATCTTCCTGCCAGGAGACCACATCTCCCAGAGGCACCGCCACGGCGCCGGCTGTGACGCTACCGCCCGCGCCTGGAGGCGCGTTAAGAGCGCTGCTGGCTTCCCGCAGCGCGGTACGCGCTTACCTGCATACTTCACTGCCGTGAGGGGAACGGCCATCGTTTGCCCTGCTCTGCTCTGCTCAGCCTGACATCTTCCTGCCAGGAGACAACATCTCCCAGAGGCACCGCCACGGCGCCGGCCGGGACGCTATCGCCCGCGCCTGGAGGCGCGTTAAGAGCGCTGCTGGCTTCCCGCACCGCGGGACGCGCTTACCTGCATACTTCACTGCCGTGAGGGGAAAGGCCATCATTTGCCCTGCTCTGCTCAGCCTGACATCTTCCTGCCAGGAGACCACATCTCCTAGAGGCACCACCGCGGCGCCGGCCATGACGCTACCGCCCGCGCCTGGAGGCGCGTTAAGAGCGATGCTTGCTTCGCGCACCGCGGGACGCGCGCGGGCCAAGCCCGGGCCAAGGGCGGGCCCGTCCACGCCTGTCGGAGCCCGGAGGAGGCTGGGCCCCCTCTCTAACAACAGGCCCCTCGTAATCCTTCACTGATCTCCAGGTACTGTCTTTTGATTTTACTTTCTGCATCCACGTTCTGCATACACTGTGACTGGTACTTATTATTGTAGCGGAGAGACTTATATTGACAACTCAATAATGAGCACCCTGCAGCGATTAAGAGCAAGGGAGTCAAGGGGACTTTGGATGCCTTTATATTGAGGGCAGAATCACTGCTCTGCCACGAAATAGAATTAACAGAGAGGCGGCTGTCTTTAGACCCTTCATTTCTGCCGAGGCGATCCTCACTAGGAACACATAACCTGGCTGGTATTCCCCAAAATCAAAACCAAACTCAAATTTGCTAATCCCCACTCAATTCGGGGGCAGCACTGGTCGCTCTGGATACCCCGGCCCTCGCATTTGATGATTTGATAGCACCACATATGGACACTACTAACGGGCCCGGTATAGCCTCTAGGACCCGGACTTCCCACCTCTCCACAGATGGCACAAGGGCTAAGACGAAGGCATCTGTGAATCGCAAGAAGGGTGCGGGCTCGCTAAAGCAAAAACAACAAAAGGGGCCTCAGTGTAATCCTCAGTGCAATTCTGAGGTGAGGACCTGTTCCATAGGTACACAGACTACGGATGATTTTTCGCTAACGCAGCCTTGCCCCTTGGAGGATAAAACTGCCACTATTGCTGCTGGTGTGACCGCCTTGGACACTGTCCTTGAACAGATTAAGGAGTCCGTAGACAAAAATTTCGCTCTATTAGATGGTCATCTAGAGCATCTGGATGGTGTATTGACTAACTTGTCCGGACGTTTAGAGTTGTCTTCCACCCCTGTGAACTCCCAGGTGTTGAGGGAGGGCCAGGGGTCCGGCAATGCTTCTGACTATCAAAACCCAGCCCTGGTTCCCCTAGAGAAACTGTTGGCCATGACATCGGTCATCGAGGACCTGTTGAGTAAAGTACAGGGTGTAGGCTTAAATAACACACTGCATAATCGCCCAGAGAGCACATTAAATGACGGCAGGGCAGTTAACCCCCTTTCGGCAGATATCTCACAATCGATCCCCGGGGCAAGTGTTGGCTTTAAGAGCACTCCTAATTTAAATCATAACAAAGTGCCAGCCCAAATAGCGCACAGTGACTCTCTAAGGATGCCCAATTCGTGTACTATTCTAAGGGAAAGGGGCAGGGTAAACAGAGAGGAGGTGACCTTATATCTACCACCAGAAGCCACACCTTACACAATAATATTGGCGAACGTACCACAACTCACCTCTAAGTCAACTGAATCTTGGGAGTCCTTACGTAATAAGGCCCTTTGTTGGCTCGGATCCAAATCCGGCCTAACCGATGTCCTATTTAGGGAGTTTAAAATGGCAAGGAGAGTAGGATGGGTGGGGAAAAGAGATAAGAGGCTCCCTGGCGACTGCATTATTCTCACATTTAGAACACCAAACCTAACACAAGAGATCTTGCGCCAACAGGGTTCCAATCATGTGACCAATCTTGGTATAAATGTACTGCCCCTGGGTTATTTTTATCCTCCTACAAACTATATTTCTTATGTAACACAGCAGACCCCGGCCTACCCCATGAATTATTCCCAACCCAGCCTACCCTTGTTTAATAGATTTGAGGTGCTTTCTTCCCTGGAGGACATCGATTGACTTAGAAATGGTAGTAGTAATGTGGCTCAATTCCAAACTTCGGGAATAACCTCGCCATGTATGGTCCCCGTGGCTAACGTCGAGGAGTGCATGGGTAGTGACTGGCTGATTGCATGAGTGCAGGGGTAGTGCCTGGGTGATTGGAGGAGTGCATGGATAGTGCCTAAGTGCACGGATGAGTGCATGGGTAGTGCTTGAGGGAATAGATGAGTGCAACAGTAGTGCCTGGGTGAATGGATGAGTGCAACTAAACTGGCTGAAAGATTGCATGAGTGCAAGGGTTGTGTCTGGGTGATTGGAGGAGTGCATGGGTAGTGCCTGAGTAAATGGATGAGTGCATGGGTAGTGTTTGAGGCACTGGATGAGTGCAACAGTAGTGCCTGAGTGATTGGATGAGTTCATGGGTAGTGCCTGGGTGAATGGATGAGTGCGACAGTAGTGGCTGAGTAATTGCATGACTGCATGGGTAGTGCCTGGTTGATTGTATGAGTGCAAGGGTAGTGCCTAGATGATTGGAGGAGTGCATGGGTAGTGCCTGAGTGAATGGATGAGTGCATGGGTAGTACCTGGCTGATTGCATGAGTACAGGGGTAGTGCCTGGGTGATTGTAGCAGTGCATGAGTAGTGCCTGAGTGCATAGATGAGTGCATGGGTAGTGCTTGAGGGAATGAATGAGTGCAGCAGCTGTGCCTGAGTGCATAGATGAGTGCATGAGTAGTGCCGGGGTGAATGGATGTGTGCAACAGTAGTGCCTGAGTGATTTAATGAGTGCATGGGTAGTGCCTGGCTGATTGATGGAGTGCATGGGTAGTGCCTGAGTGATTGCATGAGTGCATGGGTAGTGCCTGGGTGATTGGAGAAGTGCATGGGTAGTGCCTGAGTGCATGGATAAGTGCATGGGTACTGTTTTAGGGAATGGATGACTGTAACAGTAGTGCCTGAGTGATTGGATGAGTGCATGGGTAGTGTCTGGCTGATTGAATGAGTGCAGGGGTAGTGCCTGGGTGATTGTAGCAGTGCATGGGTGGTGCCTGAGTGCATGGATGAGTGCATGGGTAGTATTTGAGGGAATGGATGAGTGCATGAGTAGTGCATGACTAGTGTTTCAGAGAACGGATGAGTGCAACAGAAGTCCCTGAGTGATTGCATGAGTGCAGGGGTAGAACCTGAGTGCATGGAGCAGTGCATGGGTACAGCCTGAGTGCATGGATGAGTGCATGGGTAGTGCCTGGGTGATTAGAGAACTGCATGTGTAGTGCATCAGTGATTGCATGACTGCATGGCTAGTGTTTGAGGGAATGGATGAGTGCAATAGTAGTGCCTGAGTGATTGGATGAGTGCATGGGTAGAGCCTGAGTGTATGGATGAGTGCATGGGTAGTGTTTGAGGGAATAGATGAGTGCATGAGTAGTGCATGACTAGTGTTTCAGAGAATGGATGAGTGCAACAGAAGTGCCTGAGTGATTGCAAGAGTGTAGGGGTAGAGCCTGAGTGCATGGAGCAGTGCATGGGTACAGCCTGAGTGCATGGATAAGTGCATGGGTAGTGTTGGAGGGAATGGATGAGTGCAATAGTAGTGTCTGAGTGATTAAATGAGTGCCTGGGTAGAGTCTGAGTGCATGAATGAGTACATGGGTACTGCCAGGGTGAATATAGGAGTGCATGGGTAGTACCTGAGTGCATGGATGAGTGCATAGATTGTGTTTGAGGGAATGGATAAGTGCAATAGTAGTGTCTGAGTGATTGGATGAGTGCATGGGTGGAGCCTGAGTGCATGGATGAGTGCATGAGTACTGCCTGAGTAATTGGAGGAGTGCATGGGCAGTGCATGGATGAGTGCAAAGGTAGTGTTTGGGAGAATGGATGAGTGCAATAGTAGTGCCTGAATGTTTGGATGAGTGCATGTGTAGTGCCTGAGTGCATAGATGAGTGCATGGGTAGTGCTTGAGGGAATGAATGAGTGCAGCAGCTGTGCCTGAGTGCATAGATGAGTGCATGAGTAGTGCCAGGGTGAATGGATGTGTGCAACAGTAGTGCCTGAGTGATTTAATGAGTGCATGGGTAGTGCCTGGCTGATTGCATTTGTGCATGGGTAGTGCCTGAGTGATTGCATGAGTGCAGGGGTAGTGCCTGGGTGATTGATGGAGTGCATGGGTAGTGCCTGAGTGATTGCATGAGTGCATGGGTAGTGCCTGGGTGATTGGAGAAGTGCATGGGTAGAGCCTGAGTGCATGGATAAGTGCATGGGTACTGTTTTAGGGAATGGATGACTGTAACAGTAGTGCCTGAGTGATTGGATGAGTGCATGGGTAGTGTCTGGCTGATTGAATGAGTGCAGGGGTAGTGCCTGGGTGATTGTAGCAGTGCATGGGTGGTGCCTGAGTGCATGGATGAGTGCATGGGTAGTATTTGAGGGAATGGATGAGTGCATGAGTAGTGCATGACTAGTGTTTCAGAGAACGGATGAGTGCAACAGAAGTCCCTGAGTGATTGCATGAGTGCAGGGGTAGAACCTGAGTGCATGGAGCAGTGCATGGGTACAGCCTGAGTGCATGAATGAGTGCATGGGTAGTGCCTGGGTGATTAGAGAACTGCATGTGTAGTGCATCAGTGATTGCATGACTGCATGGCTAGTGTTTGAGGGAATGGATGAGTGCAATAGTAGTGCCTGAGTGATTGGATGAGTGCATGGGTAGAGCCTGAGTGTATGGATGAGTGCATGGGTAGTGTTTGAGGGAATAGATGAGTGCATGAGTAGTGCATGACTAGTGTTTCAGAGAATGGATGAGTGCAACAGAAGTGCCTGAGTGATTGCAAGAGTGTAGGGGTAGAGCCTGAGTGCATGGAGCAGTGCATGGGTACAGCCTGAGTGCATGGATAAGTGCATGGGTAGTGTTGGAGGGAATGGATGAGTGCAATAGTAGTGTCTGAGTGATTAAATGAGTGCCTGGGTAGAGTCTGAGTGCATGAATGAGTGCATGGGTACTGCCAGGGTGAATATAGGAGTGCATGGATAGTACCTGAGTGCATGGATGAGTGCATAGATTGTGTTTGAGGGAATGGATAAGTGCAATAGTAGTGTCTGAGTGATTGGATGAGTGCATGGGTGGAGCCTGAGTGCATGGATGAGTGCATGAGTACTGCCTGAGTAATTGGAGGAGTGCATGGGCAGTGCCTGAGTGCATGGATGAGTGCATAGGTAGTGTTTGGGAGAATGGATGAGTGCAATAGTAGTGCCTGAATGTTTGGATGAGTGCATGTGTAGTGCCTGGCTGATTGCATGAGTGCCGGGATAGTACCTGTCTGATGATATCTGAAAGTTTTTTAATAGTGTAAAAGTTCAACGTTATTTTTATTAAAAATGAATAACACATAAATGAATGTTATCATGCATATTATGTTATGTGTTCTTACCTTTTTTAGTAATTTAGATACATAACTCTGTTGAGCTATTTTAGAATACTATTGCCGTGAACTGAATTAAAACACTTTTCAAACTTCACCATTGCCTACTGTAAAGAAGAAGAAAAAAAAGTTATATAATGTAATGTATTACAGAAATTAAAATATTACACTTTTAAGAACACAACATAATTTTAGAATTACATAACATTTTCAGTTTCCCTTTTTGGCTGTTCTCAGATTCTACTGAACTTCACCATACACAGTGATTTCAATGTAGTATCATCATACAACAGCGGGGAAAAAACAATCAACGAGATTGTGAAAAAAACAAATTACCGCAAAGCATTATTTCGAATATGTGTACCAATATGTTTACCTATCTACACTTTCTAAATTACATCCAACTTGTACATATAGGGGCCGATTCCGATTCGGGCCGGAAAACGTACCGACCGACTCGGTCCGGGAATAAAGTCCGACCAACACGTACCGGCGCCGTACGACCCTGGTAGTACGATGAAATGCATGTGAAATCAGACCGACTCGGACGGAATACAAAACGACCGACCGAGCCAGACGGAAACAAGCCATCCGGCTGGGAAATCACGCGAAACGAACCGACCGACACGCACCCGGATTGAACCCGAACGAAACGTACCCGCGAACTCCGACCCGCATAGTACGATGCTGTGCGTGAAAAACACGACCGACTCGCCCGGAGCACAAGACGTACGACCGACACGCATACAAAACCCAGCCGAAGCAACCCAATACTACGCGACCGACTCGTACGCCGCATATGAAACCTAGCTGACACACAGCGGGAACGAGTCGGACAAGATCGCACCAGACAACTGCAGCGTCCTACTCTGACACAAGAACGGCTCCTACATGCACCAAAAACACCAAGGAAAAATTAGGAAAAAAAGGGCCAAACAAGCAACCACAAAGCCAATAAATACAGGGAGGGAAAAAAAATGGAACAAGGACACACCTCCAACTCCACCTACATAAAGGCCACAAATCCCTACCATGATCCTTTGCAAATTCCACTGACCTGCCAGCACACAACACCATCACACAGCAACCACAGACACACTCACAGCTCATACATCATACAAGCCACACACCATTACCACACCTACAAATAGCACCCTCACACACACCCAGCTAAACCTACACTCACACCCCCCTTTGCACACACACACATCAATCACCACCACCACCCATCACCATGCCCCCAAAGAAGAACCATAAGTTCCTAGATAGTGAATTGGAAGTCCTGGTAGACGAGATCCTGAGGGTAGAGCCACAGTTGTTTGGTACATTGGTACAACAGACCCCCATGTCGCAGAAAACCAAGATGTGGGCGAGGATTGTCGACAGGGTGAACGCACAATCACCATGTTTGCACACAAAGGAAGACATCCAGAACAGGTGGTATGATGTGCGCAGGAGGGTCCGGGACCTACTCAAAAGGACTACCTCCTCAGCCAGCACACCGGCAGTGGCCCTCCTGCAAAACCAGTATACCTCAGGCCCTGGGAGAAGAAGGTGCGGGCCATCCTACCACCAGTGAGCGTATACGGACTAACAGACATCCCAGAGCCTGGTGAGTACACAACTAATATACACAATATGGTGTGACAACACACACACATCACAGTCAAGGGGATAGGCAAACCATGCACCCTTAGCAAATACACAGCAACAAAAAGATATTCATCCCAAGATGTGAATGCTAGTCAGACAAACACAATACCTCCCATCTCATAGTGATATGTAACTGTGTCATGACATGTACAAACCTAACAACAAATACAGCAAGGCAGTGGCACAAATAGAACCAACAAACACTCCCAGATATTTAAACACCACTAGAACACCACCTCACAGGGAAGCTCACTGAAAGGAAGGAATTCTGTGTATGCTGGTCAAGTCAGTGTAGCCAATAGCATGATGGGAGTGGTAGTCACAGATATTGGTCACACCCACAATTGGCCCATCAACACCACAGGGAGTGGAAAACAACTGACAAGATGGCTGACATGGGCCACAGCTGTGGGGAGCACAAGGCCCTTCTGGGAACTGGGCACCAACAAACAACAGGACCACACTGCCAGCCATCTTGCCATTGCTGTCACACTCACACACAGTGAAGTCCACTCAAAATGAAGGAAGTATGGGCATGCTGGGAAGGGGGTGTAGGCAATAGCATGATGGGAGTGGTAGTCACAGATGTTGGTCAGCCTCACAATTGGCCCATCAACACCACCCTGAACCATGCTCACATCACAGGGAGTGGAAAAGGACTCACAAGATGGCTGACACTGGGTACTGCTGGGGGAGCACAAGGCCCTGCTGGGAACTGTGCAACAACCAACAGCAGAACACCACTGACTGACATCCTGAAAGACAACTTGCACTCCCTGCAATGGAAGCACGCTTCATGGTGGGATAACTGGGCTGGGGGAGAAGGAGGCCCGGATGGCAAGCAAATACCACCAATGCTGGTCATGCACACACCTCAACATTCACATTGACATGCCACAGGTTGGCAGGACAATGTGCTACACCAATATCACTCTCTGACTGTCACAATTTAGGAGAATGCAATGTCCAGGCCCACATCCAGAGGTACAGTCACAACTGTCAGGTGTTTGAACAATTGATGCCAGTAGAAACATAACATACAATCTGTGTCTCTCCCCAAAACAGGTGATGATGGGGACACAGCAGCAGACGAGGAGGAGTCCCTGTCCCAGGCTCCAGGGAACACTGAGCTCACTGGTGTGGATCAGCCTCTGCACTCCTCGGATGGCGAAGAACCAGCTGGACCCTCCGGTGTGAGCTGCAGCACCAGCAGGACCAACATCTGCACCCCCTGCACCCACCCCTCCAACAACTGCCAACACACAGGCCACCCCTGCCAACACGGACAGACCAAGGACCACAGATGACAACAGTGCAGGGACCCAGACCCAAACTGGAGCTGGTGACAACAAGCCCAGGAACAACACCCAAGTGGGCCCACTGTCACCTGTGCGTGCCACCGCAGGTCCTGCACGTGTCGCCAGGGGTGGTGGGAGGGGTGGTAGACATAGGTCGCTCTTTGCAGAGGGGTCTGGACTGCATGATGACCCACAACTGGCACGCATCGCGGATGCGTACCAGACTAGCACCGGAGAGGTCAGCCAGGTAGTGGGGATCCTCAAGGACATACAACAGCAGCAGGCTGCCCATCATGGCCGCTTGGACTCCCACATGTCCCGTGTCGAGACACACATGTCACATGTCGAGACACACATGTCTGGCATGGAGTCCAAGTGGGACACATTGGAACAACTGACAGCGGTGCATAGGGACATACTGACATGCCTCCGCCAGATCAGCACCAACATGGCCACACCTCCCTGTGTGCCCACAACATCTGCTGCTGAAACAACTGCAAATGCCACAGGGAGGGAGGAGGACTCTGGCAGAGAGTCCCCTGCACTGCCGCAGCCTGCACCTGAGGGTCCCCCCAAGAAGAGGGGCCGTCCGAGGAGGCCAAACTGAGAGGCCGATGGCCATCTACATCCCCCAGGAAGCCAACACCTGTTCTGGAACTTTTCCTCTGTGTGCAAACTGCACGCCCTGTCGAAGCCAACCCAACTCTCCCACATGACATGGGGAGCTCTAGTTGGCCAAATTCATCAGATGACTGTGGACTTTACTCTGGACATTTCAGCTACCAAGACTTCCAAATCACATGGGAACTTTGGATTCCAATTTCTATGTACAGCACCCACCATCCTGTGCACCATTCTCACACCTGTATGTAAATAAACTCACCAATACACCATATCTGCCTCTGTTGTGATTCCAACGTGCTCTCTGTCATGGAGATGGTGATCAGAAAAATGACCCTGTGCATGCTAACTGCTACAGCAAGTCCAACACCGTCATGTCAGTCATGGCGACGTGACACATATGAGGGAGACACACCACTAGGGCCACACAACACATACACACCAGGGCCATCAGACTCATCACCTATACTGATGTTGCAACTAAATACAGTGGAATGCACAGACACGCGACCTATTCACAGTCTGTCAACTAGACTACAGGTGCAGTAAGCAAATGTCAGTCAGATGTGTGACCACAGACAACGCACATCCCAAAGTGAAGCACAGGTTTATTACACATTTGCAACATGTTGTTTCCACTACCAATGCTAGCTAATTAAACCTGGCTGTGGCCACAAAGTCAAAAAGTGCAGAAGATAGAAAGTCCAGGGGTGTGTGGCACATCACCTGTAGGGAAACGACTGCTTCCACCTTGCAAGTTGATTCATGGATTCGTGGGATCCAAGTTGATCAAACAACTCCGGCAGCACCCTGTGAAGGACAGACATGACACACAGTCAAAACCACTGAAGAACAGCACAGAACGGCAATACTCATGTCTAATACATGTCACGAGATAACTACACAAAACCAAGTTAGCATGTCAACACTGTTGGGCAGTACAGACCACCTGCAAGGACACATCGCTGCACGCATCCAGTCAAGTAGCACATGGCCACACTCAAACAGCAACAGAGCACCACACACACATATCATGCAAACTCAAATCATTGACATTACAACCCTCTGGAGACTCACATTCAGCTGAAGAAGTTGGTGATGAGCTGTGTGCGGACATCACCATCACTGGCATCGTGACCCAGGCCAGGATCTTCCACAGGTGGCGGACGTTGGTCATCGTCATCCAGGATGAGAGGCAACTCATTCCGCACTGCCAGGTTGTGCAGCATGCAGCAGACGATGACAATCTTGCACACCTTTGCTGGGGCATATGGGAGGGCCCCTCCTGTCTTGTCCAGGCAGCGGAAGCGGCTCTTCAGGATACCAAAGGTCTGCTCAATCACCCTCCTTGTCCGACCATGTGCCTCATTGTAGCGCATCTGGGCTGGTGTCACAGGGTTCCTGAGGGGTGTCAGCAACCACGGCATGTTGGGGTATCCCGAGTCACCTACAGACAGACAATTGCACATTAGCCGATTTGAAAATGTGTGCGGAAAACAACATAGCAGAACACACACAATGGTACAAAGTCAGTACACACCAACAAGCCAGGCACGCTGGTTCGGCATCTGTGACATCATCCTCGGGATGCGACTACGCCTCATCACGTAGGCATCGTGTGCCGAACCGGGGAAACGGGCACACACATGTGTGATGGTCATATCTGCAAGACATACCACCAGAGCATTGATCGAATGGTAATGTTTACGGTTCCGGTATGCCTGCTCATGTGCCTGTGGTGGTATCAAAGCCACATGTGTCCCATCAATGGAGCCAATTACATGTGGCATCCTCCCCAGGGCATAGAAGTCACTCTTGATGTCAGTGAGTCGTTGACGTGTTGGGAAATAGATGTACTGGTTCAGGTATATCAACATTGCCCCCAAAACATCGCGTAGCACACGGCTGAACATAGTCTGTGACATCCCACCGGCAGTCGCCACAGTGTGTTGAAAGGTACCGGTGGCAAAGAAGTGTAGGGCTGCCATCACCTTCACCTTGGGGGTCAGCACTGTAGGATACGGACGGCCAGGCTGCAAATGTGGGTTCAACCGCACTGCCAAATCCTCAATCAGCTGCCTGGTGAAGCGGTACCGTCGGATGCTGTCACGTTCCACCATCGTTGCCAGGTCTGGGAATGGTCGATGGACAGCAGGAGCCCTGCAGTGCATAGGTGAAGAAAGCAAGATTGTCAGTCACCCCAACTATGTGCCGTTCACCATACTCAATTTCACATGATACATCATTAACAAACACAAGTACTTGATGTGTGTGTCATTCTGTTTGGACATATATGGCACCTACATGGACATCATCTAACATCTCTGTTCAACAAGTGTTGACAACAGGTTCCAGGGTGTGCCATGGGAAACCATTAGGCTGTGTCACAGTACCCATTTACTGCTCTCATGTTCCACACACATACCAGAGTGACATGTCTGGACAGATGCTCCACAGGCATCACAGCTCATTGACAGGTAGATTCCCAGGAACCCTGTCTTGCCACATGGACACTGGCATGACATTGCATATCATGTACACGTCAGATAAACTAACATGACACCCACAGGTAGTGGCCCCTGTAGCCTCTGCAGGACAGACCTGGACATCTGTGACACACACACACACAACATCAAAGTTCATGCACAAACCACGTGGATGTGGAGACTGTCTCCCATTGTGCACATGGAGTCAGAGACATGCGAAACACAACATGCACACAGACTGCGGAGGGACATCACTATTGTGGCAATGGGCCACCCTGTGACGTACATGCCTTCCCACATGTGAGCGTGGGGGTATGTGACATGTCATACACATACACAACCTGGAAATGTGACCATGACACATGCTCATAAATGAAAAGTTGCACACCACAGTGGTCAGGTGCACAACACACAAATGACCCTGTCCACATGAACACGTGCACAGCCTGGGTGTGTCTGCCCCCAAATGCCACCCCAAAAACCACATGTTCACCCCCATACACAGATAAGGTTATGCTGCCACACATGCCTTAGATACAGTGTGGACTGGGTGTGGTGTTGTAGGTGTGCCCCTGAGTCCCTGGAAAGTATATGTGGCTGGCATAGGTTCACCAGTGACCAGCATGGTGACATATGCGTGTGACCTGTCCAGGGACGCGTTGAACAGCAATGGACCGATCGGTGTGCCCGGCCGGCCCATTGCATTGTATGTGAGCGGGTACACGTTGTATCCCGGGTACGTGTTGAACAGCAATGGACCGATCGGTGTGCCCGGCCGGCCCATTGCATTGTATGTGAGCGGGTACGCGTTGTATCCCGGGTACGCGTTGTACAGCAATGGACCGATCGGTGTGCCCGGCCGGCCCATTGCATTGTATGTGAGCGGGTACGCGTTGAACAGCAATGGACCGATCGGTGTGCCCGGCCGGCCCATTGCATTGTATGTGAGCGGGTACGCGTTGTATCCCGGGTACGCGTTGTACAGCAATGGACCGATCGGTGTGCCCGGCCGGCCCATTGCATTGTATGTGAGCGGGTACGCGTTGTATCCCGGGTACGCGTTGAACAGCAATGGACCGATCGGTGTGCCCGGCCGGCCCATTGCATTGTATGTGAGCGGGTACGCGTTGTATCCCGGGTAGGCGTTGAACAGCAATGGACCGATCGGTGTGCCCAGCCGGCCCATTGCATTGTATGTGAGCGGGTACGCGTTGTATCCCGGGTACGCGTTGTACAGCAATGGACCGATCGGTGTGCCTTGCCGGCCCATTGCATTGTATGTGAGCGGGTACGTGTTGTATCCCGGGTACGCGTTGAACAGCAATGGACCGATCGGTGTGCCCGGCCGGCCCATTGCATTGTATGTGAGCGGGTACGCGTTGTATCCCGGGTACACGTTGAACAGCAATGGACCGATCGGTGTGCCTGGCCTGCCCATTGCATTGTATGTGAGCGGGTACGCGTTGTATCCCGAAATACGCGTTGTACAGCAGTGGACCGAACGGTGCGCACACATTGGCTGGGGCCTAGCATGGCAACGGACGCGTTTTCAAAGCTCCAACGAGTCTGATGCAGTGAATTCAGTTGGCCAGCCACAACAATGTTGCAAAATCATGGGTGTCATGAAGTTGAAGATTTGAAGGATGCTGTGGGCGTGTATTAGTGCTCCTATTCCATGGATTGGTCAGATTCAGAAGATGCAAACAACTTGGACCTATCACTTTGGACACATGGGACAGTATCTGCCTCAGCAGCACACATATAATGCTGGCTGTTCCACTGAGAGCTCACTTGCCTGCACTACATGCTCCAGGACGACATCTGCCACCAACACTGCTGCTGTTTATGCATCCTCTGGCTCCTGCAATGGCACGTACTGTGGAGAGAGCCCCAGCATTCAGCCTTGAGGAGAACCAGGCCCTGCTGGACAGCCTCCTTCCACAGTACAGCAAGCTGTATGGGAAACCAGGGGAGCAGGTGAGTGTGCTGTCCACTGCCTCACTAATTGTGCATGTTGTCTGACTAGCAGGGCTTTCAGTGTGCACACCACTGGCTAGCATGCCCACTGAGTAGTTGTCACACCCCAAAGTGTGTAGTTACATGCACTGAACTGGTACAGTGCAGTAACAGTGCATTCCAACTAGGTTTACTTCCCATGCAATGATACCATGTAGTGACTGCTGGCAAACTGTTCATAGCCATTGTTGCACTGCCTGTGTACATCATATGCCCCTGTGATTGAGACATGTATATCCAACTGTGTGATGCACGTATATGTTGCATGTGTAGTAATGGCCTTTTCACTTTGTCATCCTCACAGGTTGATGCCCACCAGAAGCAGGAAATCTGGCTGACCATCGCCCGGAAAGTAAGATCCGTGGGGGTCTACAGGCGCAGGATCCGCAACTGCCAGAAGAGGTGGCAGGACCTTCGTGGCTGGACCCGGAGGATCGCAAGGGTCCAGCTGAAGCTGTCGCCTCCTCGCAGGAGGGGCGGACACCGGACCCTGACCCCCACATGCTCCGGATCCTGGCGGTGGTCTTCCCTGACCTGGATGGGCAGCTGAAGGACAGACAGCAGCAAGGAGGGGTGAGTCCATGACTGCACTGTGCACTTTGTCTGACATGCTATGTGCCCTCCTCTGGCCTGGTTAAACTTCCACAGTACATCAGTCATGTGGTCCAGGACCCATGTCTCTCATTTGTGACATGCCCACTTCTCCTCTGATACGCATATGTGTGGCCCTTATAGTCAGGAAATTGTGTCATTTGGGGACTGTGTCATTGCATTTAGCTTTGCTCAAGCTGGGGGACAGCATTTGTTCCCGTGACTATGTTGTGCGATTCATGGGTGGGTCAATTGCTTACACAATGCCTAAGTTCTGACATGTAATCTGGGTGTAACTTTGATATGTGGTCCGCTTGCTGCTCTGACTCACCACATGTCCCTGGGGAATTTGGCACACACCCATGCTGCTGGTGGGAACAATGTTTGGGCCTCAGGAGTATGTGTATCCAGTGTGTCACACATGCTTAGCCACCTGCCTACTGTCCAGGACTCATCCCTCTTACAGGTGGAGCTGGACAGTAATGCCTACTCCAGGGCATGCAATGCACTCTGTACTCCCACTCCCGTGTATCATCTGGCATGTTGTGATCAGTGTAATGTACCCTCAGGTGTCTGCCTCTGTCTCATTGTGCTGTGTCTTCGTTGTCAGGACTACTGGTATGTGTTTCGGTTAGGGCTCAGCATGCCATCTGAGATGTGACCATGATAGACGATACTTCTGTGACTTATAGGTGTCTGATCACTTGACTGTGCACACAGGTGTTTGCGACTGTGACTTTCAGGCAGCTGTATTGTCATTCACAGCACACTGTGAGGTGCTCATGTTCAGAGAGTTGTGTTTCATGTCCCCCATATGTCCAGTTTGTATGACGAGGACGAATAGTAGTACAGATGATGTGGTATTTGGGGGATGGACATGTGCACTTGTCAGTCACATAACTTGCATTCCCCATGCCCTCGGATTGTGACACAGTGCAGACTGTTGTTGGCTGGCTGCCATGGCCATGTGACTTGAGACAGTAATGTATGACTTTGCACGCATTCCTGTGTCATGGCATTCAACTTCCTGAGACTGATCCTGCAGGGGAGTGACATGTGCAACATGCACCCCATTGTGGCATTGACTATCCGGACATGGGTGCATCATGGTGTCTGGTGCTGGTATGCATCACATGCATTTCTATTTAGACTCTGGCCATCCCTTTATCCGGACACCTGCACTGACTCAGTGGCAAGAGATGTGATGTGTGCATGTTCACATACTTCACCGTGTTCCCTGCAATGTCCAACAACTGTGTAGGTGGTGCATGTGTCCACACTGGGGTCTTACCATCAGACAGGCACCAGACAGATGGGTGCAAGGGCAGGAGGGGTGTGAGTCCCATGGTTGACCATCCGACTGACAATTGGCTTCCCCGAATCTGTGTGAGGACTTCAGGCAATGTTCAACTAAGGATACCAGGGCTTGCTCTGTAATGTGCTGTACTTACTGTGGTGTGTGCGGTCAGTGCAGGTGACTGATGTTTGTCTGTTTCCCTAATTGTTTGCAGATACATCCACGCCACAGGAGGGGACAGCTCCACGGACCAGGAGGAGCAGCGGAGCCAGACTGGGTCAGCATCGGACGAGTAGTCAGAGGGACCCAGTGGCACGGAGGGCGAGGGGAGCCACACCGAGGAGTCCTCAGCACCATCCACCTCAGCTGAGGACCACAGCAGCTCGGAGGATGACTCCCTTGTGGAGGCGGGTCTCAGCAGCCACCAAAGGCCAGCTAGTCTGTCTGGCCCCGCCACCACCACCACCACCACCGCCCTCCCATTGGCTCCCATTCCTGAGGTCCGTGGAGGCTCCCGTACTCGGGAGAGTGTCTCCTTCGTGCCAGGCACCGCAGCCCCTGCCCCTGTGTCCCCTGCTGCCCTGAGTGAGGAGTCTGTGTACCTCCTTCGGCAGGTCCATGTAGGGCAGACAGCAATGCTGAGTGTCCTCCATGCACACACCACTCTGTTGACACAGCTGGTGTGGTTCATGGAGGGCATCTCGACGGGTATGTCTGCCCTACAGAGGAGCAATAGGTCCATGGACTCCTCCCTGACGGCAGCAGTGTCCCTCCTCCAACAGTCCCTCACCCCTCCCACCTCTGCCCCATCCACACTTCCTGCCCCCCTACCTGTCCAAAGCACATGCACACCTGCACAGTCACCCAAACACACAGACACGAGCAGCACAGACACACCCAAGAGAAAGGCAAGACGTGCACACAAGCATCCTCAGGGGACTGATACCACAGACACAGGGGACGGGGAACACACACACACACAGGCATCCACATTAACTCCGCAGTCCTCCAAATCCTCTCCCTCCAAGACCCCTTCCCTTGCCTCACCTACACAGCAGATCTTCCTGTGTGACCTCGGCCTCTTCCCCTCCAATCCTGCTGATCCAGCATACCGGGGGAAGAGGAAGTCCACCCACACAGAGGGGAGTGCCCCTCGCCCCCGGACACCCTCCCCCAGGCGCAGGCAGAGTGAGCCCCCACCCGCAAGTCCCGCCGGTCCCGGAAGAGCAAGACCCCGCCACCGCCCTGCAAGTCAACCACCCAGTCTCTCTCCTCCATCCCCCAGGCCACCACTCCACAGGTTCCACCGCCACACCCTGCCCCAGGTTCCCCCACACACCGATACTGCATCCCCAAACTGCTTAGGCCCTCCCCCCTGCCACTTGCTCTTCCACCCCCAAACCAGACACTCTGCCTGTTTGTGCCACTGGTGTGGAGACCGTGTCCCCCCTCTGTCCTGCCCAGCTCTTCTGCCCCCTTCCACTACCTTGGAGTCATGCACTGCAGTGGAGTCCACAACCACCCCGTCTGACTCGGGCACTGCATTGGGGACCCAGTCCACTCCATCTGACCAGCCCACTGCAGTGGTTGCAGCACCAACTCCATCTGACTTGAGCCCTGCGGTGGTGCCAGCCCCCCCTGAGTCAGATACCTCCACTGCAGTTGCCGGTGACACTCCTGCACCCACCTCCCCTTCACTGCCTCCTTCCGGCATCCCCTGATCCTGTCCCTGCGGTACCTGGCCTGCCCCTCGTATGCCCCTCCAAGGGGGATGTCCCCTGTCCGTACCTGTGCAGGCAAGCAATTGTTGACAAGTTGTCACACATCACCCTGTTGGGACTGTATATTTGGACTGGCCATTGGCCTTAGTTTATTTTGGACTTTTGGTTTGAGTTGCACACTTGCTGAATAAAGCCTCTTTTTGTTTACTTGTGGTTAATCTTTGGAGGTACATGATGTAGATGTGTAGAATCATGCATTTGCTGTTGTAATAGTGTTCAAATCAGGGAAATGAAGTTTTGCTGTGATGGGCTCCATGTGGTCCATGGGATATGTGTCCTAATCTAGTCTGGATCTATAGCATCCTTTGCTGCAGTCTGAGGGTGTAATGTTCAGCATTTGACACAGGGATGTACATTTAGCATTTGTAGATTACCATCTTTGTCCTACACTGATGCACATCTGGTGGGCTTACCACTGTCCAATGTTCCTAGTACCCTGACTGTGTGCCCGTCTCCAATGGACATGCAGTTTAGCACATCAAATTTGGAGGACTCATCTGTGTACACAGTGCAAGTTGCTTGACACATGTCTTGGGTGAATGCAGATGACTGACGTGACACTCCCGTGCCCAGGCTGATATGAGCAGAGCCTTCAGTGTGTTGTAGTTGTTGACTCACTGACCGAGTGTTCTGCTGACATGTTTGAGTCGTGCACAGACAAGGTTTGGCACAGCTGACCTTCCACAGGAGTGGAGTGCCCTCATGGCAGTGCGTGATTCCATGATATAGGCTGTGCCCATGTTGTGTGTTGTGTAGGCATGTCTGTGCGTGTTCCCTTCTCCTTTTCCTACACAGGCTGTGTCCCTACGGATGTTCCTGTTTGTGATGCTTGCTGAGTTGTTCTGTGTTCATCCAGCATCTTGGACCTGGTTACTCCGGGATGTGGGTGCATGGCAAACTAATGTTCATGAGGTTGTCATCCCTAGTTATCTTTGTTGTCAGGGCTGGGGATGTGGGCAAACGCAGATGGGACACAGTCAGGATTTCTCTTGGCACTTGTTGGTTACACGAGTAATGTGATTTTCTGTTTGTGTATGCTTTCAGTGATTGTGACACGTTGTGTGTGTGACTGCTGCCACTCCTCAGGGTCAGAGCTGCAATGTTGGAAGTTGTCTATGTGTGTCCTTTGTGGGTCAGCTTGGCTTCTTCATTGGTGTGTGACTATGGCCAGGATCCCATTGTTTGGGGTGGATTTCACGTCATGCCCATGTACGGCATACTGTGCAGTGTGTCAGACATTCACAAGTATTGTTGACTGGCCATGTGTGATGGGTTTCTGCACCTTATTTCCCCCACCACCCCTGGGATTGTCATGGGTGCATGTGCAATGTCAGCAGTCCAAGTGAGCTTCAACGCTGCACATTGGTGGAGTTCAAGGTGTGTGGCGTTGAGTGTGTGCAAATGTGAGTTGTTGCACGGCTGGGGCACTACCTCCATATGTTCCTTGGCTGGCAGGCCGTGCTGAGTGCTTTGTGCTTGTATAGGTGTGATGGTAGTTTGTTGCTGTGGTTCACAGTGTGGATGACATCTACCTTTGTCATCACAGTGTGATTGTCATGCAGGCTAGTGTCACCACAATGTGGGGTCCCTGGGGGGAGTGCTGTGGTGGTTCTGTCTCTTGCTGTGTGTGTTGCTGTTCCTACAAGCTTGTGTGACATGTGTAATTTGGGCTCCCTCTCATCCCACAATGCCTGTTTGCCCACATAGGGGAATCCAATCCATGAGTTACTTTTGTATGTGACTGTGTTGACATCTGTGTATCAGTGAATCTGGCCTCCTCATGTGTTGTGTGTTTGCCTGGGGACACTGGCACACAACCCCCCTCACCTGTTGTGTATGATATGCAGTGTGAGTCTGCCTGTTTGTGTTTGTGCTTTTGCACCACTGCATTGACATATCTTTAGTTTGCCATTGGCTGTATGTTGTTTGTTGGCTTTCCCCTGCTGGCCATGGGACTGCTAGGTCATCAGTCAGCACATTGATCATGGTTAGTATGTCCCATTGCTGCCATGGTATGGTATTTGTTCACCTGACATCTACAGTCTCCACAGGATATCTACATTTGTGTGTCCATTGGTGCAGATATGTGGGTCTGCATTATGATGCTCACTTCTGTCATTGTGTTATTTGTGAATGTAGACAATGTGGGCCCCCATGGCTGATGTTTGTGTGCACATGGCCAGAACGATGTGTCATTGGCACTGCACTGCTTGCCTCACACAATCTATGTTGCTATGGGACACAAGCACTACAATGCCACTGTAGTGTTTGGTGTTGTGTGGCCAGGAATAATCCCTGCAGTTATGTTTTTGCAGCTTTTACCAGGACTACACTTCCCTTTTGGGCACTGTGGTGATGGGGCTTTGGGCCCCATTGCCACACTGTTCAAAATGTGCTTCAGCTATGGAGCACACACTTACCTTTTGGGCACTGTGGTGATGGGGCTTTGGGCCCCATTGCCACACTGTTCAAAATGTACTTCAGCTATGGAGCACACACTTACCTTTTGGGCACTGTGGTGATGGGGCTTTGGGCCCCATTGCCACACTGTTCAAAATGTGCTTCAGCTATGGAGCACACACTTACCTTTTGTGCACTGTGGTGATGGGGCTTTGGGCCTCATTGCCACACTGTTCAAAATGTGCTTCAGCTATGGAGCACACACTTACCTTTTGGGCACTGTGGTGATGGGGCTTTGGGCCCCATTGCCACACTGTTCAAAATGTGCTTCAGCTATGGAGCACACACTTACCTTTTGTGCACTGTGGTGATGGGGCTTTGGGCCCCATTGCCACACTGTTCAAAATGTGCTTCAGCTATGGGGCACACACTTACCTTATGGGCACTGTGGTGATGGGGCTTTGGGCCACATTGCCACAGTGGTCATGGTCTGCTTGCATTGTGTAAGCCACACACACAATTATGTGTGACACATGTGTTAGGGGGTCACATTGTATGTTCAATGTCATGTTCAGTGTTGTATGCATTTGACACAGACCACACACGCTTGTCATGGTGTTGGGGGCTGGGATGTAATTTACAGACAGTCCTTATGTGGGAGTATGCTAGTTGTGTCATGCATTACCCGTCCTATGAGTAGGGGTGGTTGTAGTGACAGGCATCCAGCCCCCATGAGTGGTGATGGTAGTAGTGGTAGGCATCCAGCCCCCCATGAGTGGGGATGGTAGTAGTGACAGCCATCCATCCCCCTAAGGGTGGGGATGGTAGTAGTGACAGGCATCCAGCCCCCCTGGATAGGGGTGGTGGTAGTGGCAGGCATCCAGCCCCCCTGAGTAGGGGTGGTGGTAGTGGTAGGCATCCAGCCCCCATGAGTGGGGATGGTAGTAGTGGTAGGCATCCAGCCCCCATGAGTGGGGATGGTAGTAGTGGTAGGCATCCAGCCCCCCATGAGTGGGGATGGTAGTAGTGACAGGCATCCAGGCCCCCTGGGTAGGGGTGGTAGTAGTGGCAGGCATCCATCTCCCTAAGGGTGGGTATGGTAGTAGTGGCAGGCATCCAGGCCCCCTGGGTAGGGGTGGTAGTAGTGGCATGCATCCAGCCCCCCTGGATAGGGGTGGTGGTAGTGGCAGGCATCCAGCCCCCTGAGTAGGGGTGGTGGTAGTGACAGGCATCCAGGCCCCCTGGGTAGGGGTGGTGGTAGTGGCAGGCATCCATCCCCCTTATGGTGGGTATGGTAGTAGTGGCAGGCATCCATCCCCTAAGGGTGGGGATGGTAGTAGTGACAGGCATCCAGCCCCCCTGGATAGGGGTGGTGGTAGTGGCAGGCATCCAGCCCCCCCTGAGTAGGGGGGGTGGTAGTGACAGGCATCCAGGCCCCACTGGGTAGGGATGGTAGTAGTGGCATGCATCCAGCCCCCCCTGGATAGGGGTGGTGGTAGTGGCAGGCATCCAGACCCCATGAGCAGGGATGGTAGTAGTGGTAGGCATCCAGCCCCCCATGAGTGGGGATGGTAGTAGTGGTAGGCATCCAGCCCCCCATGAGTGGGGATGTTAGTAGTGGTAGGCATCCAGCCCCCCATGAGTGGGGATGGTAGTAGTGACAGGCATCCAGGCCCCCTGGGTAGGGGTGGTAGTAGTGGCAGGCATCCATCCCCCTAAGGGTGGGTATGGTAGTAGTGGCAGGCATCCAGGCCCCCCTGGGTAGGGGTGGTAGTAGTGGCATGCATCCAGCCCCCCCTGAATAGGGGTGGTGGTAGTGGCAGGCATCCAGCCCCCCCTGAGTAGGGGTGGTGGTAGTGACAGGCATCCAGGCCCCCCTGGGTAGGGGTGGTGGTAGTGGCAGGCATCCATCCCCCTTAGGGTGGGTATGGTAGTAGTGGCAGGCATCCATCCCACTAAGGGTCGGGATGGTAGTAGTGACAGGGATCCAGCCCCCCTGGATAGGGGTGGTGGTAGTGGCAGGCATCCAGCCCCCCCTGAGTAGGGATGGTGGTAGTGACAGGCATCCAGGCCCCCCTGGGTAGGGGTGGTAGTAGTGGCATGCATCCAGCCCCCCCTGGTTACGGGTGGTGGTAGTGGCAGGCATCCAGCCCCCCATGACAGGGATGGTAGTAGTGGTAGGCATCCAGCCCCCCATGAGTGGGGATGGTAGTAGTGATAGGCATCCAGCCCCCAATGAGTGGGGATGGTAGTAGTGGTAGGCATCCAGCCCCCCATGAGTGGGAATGGTAGTAGTGACAGGCATCCAGGCCCCCCTGGGTAGGGGTGGTAGTAGTGGCAGGCATCCATCCCCCTATGGGTGGGTATGGTAGTAGTGGCAGGCATCCAGGCCCCCCTGGGTAGGGGTGGTAGTAGTGGCATGCATCCAGCCCCCCCTGGATAGGGGTGGTGGTAGTGGAAGGCATCCAGCCCCCCCTGAGTAGGGGTGGTGGTAGTGACAGGCATCAAGGCCCCCCTGGGTAGGGGTGGTGGTAGTGGCAGGCATCCATTCCCCTTAGGGTGGGTATGGTAGTAGTGGCAGGCATCCATCCCCCTAAGGGTGGGGATGGTAGTAGTGACAGGCATCCAGCCCCCCCTGGATAGGGGTGGTTGTAGTGGCAGGCATCCAGCCCCCTGAGTAGGGGTGGTGGTAGTGACAGGCATCCAGGCCCCCTGGGTAGGGGTGGTAGTAGTGGCATGCATCCAGCCCCCTGGATAGGGGTGGTGGTAGTGGCAGGCATCCAGCCCCCATGAGCGGGGATGGTAGTAGTGGTAGGCATCCAGCCCCTCCATGAGTGGGGATGGTAGTAGTGGTAGGCATCCAGCCCCCCATGAGTGGGGATGGTAATAGTGGTAGGCATCCAGCCCCCCATGAGTGGGAATGGTAGTAGTGACAGGCATCCAGGCCCCCCTGGGTAGGGGTGGTAGTAGTGGCATGCATCCAGCCCCCCCTGGATATGGGTGGTGGTAGTGGCAGGCATCCAGCCCCCCATGAGCGGGAATGGTAGTAGTGGTAGGCATCCAGCCCCCCATGAGTGGGGATGGTAGTAGTGGTAGGCATCCAGCCCCCCATGAGTGGGGATGGTAGTAGTGGTAGGCATCCAGCCCCCCATGAGTGGGGATGGTAGTAGTGGTAGGCATCCAGCCCCCATGAGTGGGGATGGTAGTAGTGACAGGCATCCAGGCCCCCTGGGTAGTGGTGGTAGTAGTGGCATGCATCCAGCCCCCCTGGATAGGGGTGGTGGTAGTGGCAGGCATCCAGCCCCCTGAGTAGGGGTGGTGGTAGTGACAGGCATCCAGGGCCCCCTGGGTAGGGGTGGTAGTAGTGGCAGGCATCCAGGGCCCCCTGGGTAGGGGTGGTAGTAGTGGCAGGCATCCATCCCCCTATGGGTGTGTATGGCATTGGTCATCCCACCCCTATGGTTCTGCTGTTGCTAGTGTACGTTATTTGTGCATCCCTATGTGTGTGTGACATATTTCGTGTACGTGTGGTTTGTTTGTATTGTTGGTGTTTGACTTACCGTCTGCGCCGTAGATGTAGAGTATAGGTAGGACCTGCGCAATGGGATTCATGCTTGGATCGTCTCGTTCGGATTTCTCGTGTCTTCGAGTCGTACTCGTAGCAGGCTTGTTCGTCTCGTAGCCGTGGATCGTCTTGTGGCGTGAAACGGAGCTTATGTACGGCTCACCCGGATGCTCAAACGTGCTGGACGTAGCGACGAGTTCGGCACGTACGGAAGACGCATCGTACTAGTCCGGCCGGAAGGTGCTGTGTATTTGGTTCCGTGCGACTCGATTCGGCGTTTACGGATCCGGCTCTGGCGGGGAACAGGAGCTGGAATGGGTAAGTACGGCTCGCTCGGAATCTGGGCTGTTATGCACATCGTACTTGTTCGTTCAGTAGACTGTTCGAGTAGGTCGGAAAACACGCGTTCGGCTGGTATTTTTTCCGGACGAATACTGTTAGGTGCGCTTCCGGCCGACATCGGAATCGACCCCTAAGTCTTTTATTACTCTCAAGTACATTTGCTAAAATGTATACTCTCATTTATATCTGGTACAATATAGACAACAAATATATAAACTATTGCTTTTAAAGACAATTTTCCAAATGCAATATCAATTAGCACAAATAATAGCCTAAACACTAATTATAAATAGTAATTGTTTCAATCCTGTCCACTTTCTGTTCACATCTTCCCAATAGGCCGAATAATGTATTCAAAACTTTTACTTGGTAAAAATCCAATATAAATTTGTTAATTCGTGTTGACATCTTCCCAATAGGTCGAATAATGTATTCAAAACTTTGGCTTCAAAAATATTAAATATGAATTTGGTAATTCATAAGGCAATCTAGGTTTGAATTCCAAGTGGGCATCATTGCAATGCGTCCATCCTTTATTACACTTTAAATATACAGTAGAGTGTCCAGATATGGTAGTAGGTCCGGCATGGAAAATAATAGCCACTGCTATGAAAGTTCTTCCTGAAATAAATATTTGACTTGCTACAAAATTTTTAATTTTTGTTTCCAATTTTCTTCCATTTGCTCTACAACATTGTAGCATTAAAATGAGATATTTTCCATATCTTTCTATATGTAATGTAGACGACATCTCTGATCTACAATGTGAACATCTCATGTCCTGATTGGCTGCTTTAATCAATTTGTTAAAAGGTACTGATTCACAGTCTGGTATTGTCAAGTATATGAATCTTTCTGTTTGTATTTCAGCGACAGTAGTTAAAGAACACTCTTCACATTTATGATCTCAACTGTAACTAAGTCCAAATAAGTTTTCAATCTTAATTCCTTCATCTTCTAACACTGAAAGCATAACCATTAAAAATTCTTGAGCATCTTGTTGTACATTAAGAGTAAATGTCATTGAACCACTACATCTTTTCAAAAGATGACGAACTTCAGAAGCAGTATGTATTTTAGTTCTGTCAGTTACCAACTGTTGAAATACATGATGTAATAAAGAACAAAATATTTTTTCATGATTTCCTATGATTTCACAATGAAGCTCTTCTAGGTAAAACACAACATTCAAAATCACATTAGCATAGCAGTTGATACCCGAACTATTTTCCACCTGATATCCTACAATCTCATCAACAGTTTAAATTTTCTTTTTCTTTATGCCTTCAAGTTTCTGTTCATTTTCTTTTTTTGAACCTCAATTCCATCTTTAACATATTTCCGTTTTGGACACACTACACATTTCTTATATATGGCATATTCACCTAAATCAGGAGCATAAAGTCTTCTTAAACGATTATACTCTCTTACACAATTTGCATCAGCACTAATCTTTTTGTCATCAAAATCTATCAAATACAAACCAAACAATGTTCTTACTCGAGATAATGCAACATATGCCATTCCCTCTTTGAACACTGTGCTTCCAATATTTACAAAAGCGCTGTCTATACTTAAACCTTGAGATTTATGAATAGTTACTGCATATGCTAAAGACAGAGGAAATTAGTTTCTGCGAACGTACAAGTCTTTTACAAGCAAAAACGTACAGCACAACGCCCAATCTGTGTTACCTCTTTAATCTGATCAAATTTTATCTTCAAGAATTCTATTCCATCTCTGTTCTGATATTTTACGAACTCAGCCACTTTTCCCATTGCTCCATTTACTAAACCTTTTTCTACATCCAAATTACGCTGTAAAATTACCCAACTGTTAATACATACATGTATAGTGTTTTCTAAGCCTGCTGTTTTAGATACTAACTTCTCCAAAGAATACAATTTAGACTGTAGTTTGCCTGTGAGAAGAATAGTCACTCCCTGACGTTCAATTTTATCAATAGCTTTCATTTGAACTATTTCCTGTTTTTCCAGATTCAAAAGTTTGTCATTAAATGTAGAGCACTCTTGCAGTGTAGGCATTAGGCAAACTATAGACTTCTTTTCTTCAAGCTTATTGTACATTATTTCAGACGCTGTGTTTCCAGTTGTAAACAAGTTCCTTAGTAGCTGACTTTCCAAAGCTTCTTTACCATGTTTCGTCAAGACACCAATTTTTATATCTTGAAGAATATTTCCATAATCTTCATCACTTGCTTGTCGCATATTCTTAACAAGTTCTTTATATTCAAAATTTGACCAAATGTTCACATTTCCAATACTTTCCAAAGATTTCCTAGTGTCTTCATGGACAACTGTTTTAAAAACAGGTTGTTCTTTTACAGGAGTAAGTTGTTGTAGATCTCCGAATACAATTACATGTTTACCTCCAAACAGTACATTGTAATCTGTTTTTAAATCCTGTTGCATCCTCAAGTGTACAAAGGCAAGCATTAAGTTTGAGACCATGCTCACCTCATCAATGATTAGAAGTTTCATTTTCTTCAGTACTCTTGAAACTTGATAAGAAGCTTCTCCAGATAGCTTGTGATATTCAATTTGTTATTCATGTTCAACTGGTAGCATAAGTAAGCGATGTAAAGTAATCCCTTTAATGTTGTGTGCTGCTAATCCAGTTGGAGCTGTTACAACACAAGATAAATGTGATTCTGTAGTTTTGTGGAGATAAGTGGTCAAAACTTTAATTAAGAAACTTTTTCCTGTTCCAGCTTGGCCACCGATATACATTAAAATAGGTTTAAATGATGAACATTGGCATTCTTTTTTTCGTGCAGCAAACCATGTTGTATCTGTTGTATCTGTTGTGTCACTTGTTGATGTATTTCTTTTTGTTCGATGTTTAGTTGTTCTTCTAATTTTTCTAACTAAATGATATCATGTTGTGCTTGTTGCATTGCAGTTTCTACTTCATTCATGGCAGTTGCTGCTTCATTTTCAATAGGTGGTTTTCCTAATGGATCTTGGCTTAGTTGAGCCGAACTTTGACTATCTTGAGAACTGTCTCTGGCTATTTCACCTGCAATAGTAGTTTCTTGTTCAATTTCATCATTTAACATTTGTAGATAAGTTGGGAAAATTGTGCATTCAATGGTAAATTTACAGGCATTGAAAGAATCTTCTTAGCAGTCATAATCTCCAAGTAATTCAGTTTCACTACGCCAAGGCTTGAACAGTTGCAGAAGTGCTAAATAGAACAATTCCCTCTTATCTGGACTTTCACAGCTGAGTTTTCTGTGGTTAAGAAGATTTCCTTTGGCATGTTTTACCAGACATCCATCACATCCAATTACTGCATATTTTTCTTCATTTATATTTTCTGTAACATTTCTTTTAAAGATGTAATGTTGAAGTATTTCATAGAGACATAGATTTTCCAGATGTGGACTCCTTTTAGGATAGTACATATCCAATATATTAATTTTAACAATATCTGTACTTTCTGGTTCATTCAATGCTAAGTATTGGATTTCTTGTAAAGATTTCAATACTCTATTTTGTGTGGCGGCAACACCTAGACTTACCCAAATGATTCCTCTTGACTTTGAATATAAACTAGCAGAGCTCAACCGATCCGAACATTCATAGGATCCAATCTCTCAGTGAGAAAGCATTTTCAAGCTAAAGCTATACAATTTCTTACTAAGACTCTTTTCCTGTGAAATTGCTTCCCATATTTCTTTTAACTCTGTCTTTTCCGATTTGGTTATATATGAGGTAACATAGCGAGCAACAGCAATTGAATTATCTGCAACATATTGAATATCCATGTTTGCATTCCACGTTGTTAAAATCACTGGATTGTAGTCATTAACATACTTTGAATCTTCGGTTCTTTTTAAATTGTATGTATTCTTTGGAAATTTCTGAGCTATAGTATGCCTTACTGCCGACATAAAACTATTCACTCTTCCTTTAGAAATTATTGGACGTGGGAATCCAAAACGACATTTTGTATAAAACTTTCCCTTGGATTTGTATTTTTGTCGACAATATTTTCCACATCGATGATTTTGAAACTGTAAAACTTGTTGTCTAAAGCCGTTTTATCCTCCTTCTTTTGGAATGGCACAGGCAACATACTCTTCGATGAAAGACAAAACACTTTCATCAGTATCAGTTCCAAATTTTGGTGCATTCTTGATCCATAGTAGCATGTGTATATGAGGAGCACCTCTGGCTTGGTACTCCTTTCTCCAAAAGAAACCAGTAACTTCTGCAAGAGGTGGATTATTTTTATTGCAGATAAAAGACGATAGCTTGAAACCTATGATTAAAATATCTGCATACATTTACAGGATCCAAGGAACAGAGTTCTCCAGCTGTCTTCAATTCAATATTTTTTACATTTGAATTTACTTCTCGTAGAAATTCAAGTAAATCGTCCCATGCATATTCAGCACAGCTAAGTGTTACAAACCACGTAGGGGTACCTAAGTTTCTTAACATACATTTAAGTTCTCTGTGATGACGATACCAATACTCATTGGTACCACGTTGATACTCCATCAAATTAATTAACTGAGGAGCAGATTTACAAGCCCCTTACGACAAATTTACGCCGCCTTTCCGTCACTTCTGTGACGCAGTGGCGTTGTAAACAATGCGCCACGTTGTGACAAATTTACAACGTGATGCATCTACGGAGATGCGTCACATTGTAAAGCCCTGCGTCACATTATACCTGCGTCAGGTATAATGTATGCAGGGTGGGCGTTCACACGCAAGAAAGCCTCGTAAAAGTGATGCAGTGAAATCTACAAGATTTCACTGAGTCACTTTTACGACGCCGCTGCGTCAAAACCTTACGCCTGCTTGAAGCAGGCATAAGGAGTGATGCAGCACAGCAAGTATAGGCCGACCCTGATCAGAGCTGGAGTTGCGTCGCGCTTGCAACACGACTACAGCAGTGTGTTATCTTTACGCCGACAGATGCGTCACGCATCTGTCAATCATTATGCCACGGTGCGCCGCATTGTAAATGCGATGCATCCATGGTGATGCAAGGGTTTTTTTACGTGACGCAACTTAACTGACGCATCTCTGCTGATATGCAGAGATGCGTCAGTTCTTGTAAATCTGCCCCACAGTTTCTAAATGATAATCTCTTTGTTCAACTTTGTCCATGAATTCCTTTGCAGAAACATGTGTAAGATGAACTCCTGTTTAAATTTTTTTTTTTTTTTTTTATATTAGGTTTTATTGGTAACAAAAGCAGAGACATAGCTTATTTGCAACAATATACACAGTACACAAAGTCCAACACTGTGGAGCAGTACTAGTATCTTATAACATACAGCATCAATATAATCACCTTTCAATTCGCAACAATAACATTCACAGATCAGTTCAATGTTGTATTTGCCTAGTACACTGTACAAATCCTGAGGCACTTAAGGGCAACTACTATTCAAGGCATGTCTCTCAGTCCGGGAATCAGAACATGTTATGCAAACCGCTCTCCAGCGCTATATTTCAAGTGAATCAACGTGATTTGAGCCGCTTGCCTTGGCAGCCAGGTAGGTCTGATACAGACCCCAGAAATTTTTAGGCCGATTGTGTGGAGGTAGTAGCTCATTACAATATTCTGTTTGAGTGCTGCTATACGTCATGTCATGTGTCCAGTTCGTAACCGTAGGGAACGGGCCCCGAGACCAGCAGATCGCAACTCTACGTCTTGCCACCAGAATCCCCATATCTACCAGACGTCTGATTCCCTTAGGCAGCTGTTTGGAATACCCCAATAGTGCGAGCATAGGGTCCGGTTAAAGTGTAGTGTCCGTAATTTCCCCCAGTGTCTTAAATATCAACGCCCAAAAGGCCGCCATCCCAGGACATAGCCAGGCCAGATGATAAAAATCTGCAGGGTCCGCACCACAGCGTTCGCACACTGCCGAGTCGCGCAAACCTTATCTGCAGAGCCTCTCTGGTGCATAATATACACTATTTAAAAAAAAATTATGTATCAGTCTATGACGCCCATTTAGTGAAATGCGTTTCGTACTCTCACAGCAGTACTTCCACATTGCGTCATCAATCAGTCGACCCAGGTCTGCCTGCCACGCTAACCTAGCCTTGGTGTAGTGGTTGGCTCTGTAACCCTGTGCTATGTTATAAATCCTTGAGACAATTCGCACTGGCGATTCAGCCTTAATAACACATGTGAGCGGGGCAACCTCTGGTGGCTCATCCATCCCGCTACCCAGGAGCTCCCTCAGTGCATGTCTCACCCTGTGGAAAATGAATTGAGTCAATGGAGTAGCTGTCCGATCTTCCTGTACAGCGTCTTCCCATGCTATTGTTTTACCCTCCACAAACATCTCTCCTATTGTGCTAATATTTATAGTGTTCAAGGCCTTAATCACCCCTCTTTCCCTGCACGGGGGCAACCAGTGGCACCACTCCAGCGGTGTCTTTGGAGAGTAAAGAATGGCGCCGGCTTGTAATTTCAAAAGGTGAAGCCAGGCGTGCGTTGTCGCGTTAATAGAGTCAAGGATACCAGTCCTACGACCAGGAGTCTTAAACAGAAGCGCTGGCAATGGGGTTGGGGCCGCCACCACATTCTCTATACGAAAATGCATAGCATCGGTGGGACCGTGCATCCAGTGGTGCGCATGGGCAACCTGCACTGCCCTATAGTACAGCTCTAGATCCGGAGCACCAAGCCCACCCAAGCTGTATGGGAGCGTGAGTATCTCCCACTTAACTCGAGCGTGTTTCCCAGCCCAGGCCAACCGCACCATCAGGGTCGTCAGTACCCGAAAAAAGGACCTCGGAAGCACAATAGGAATATTAGTGAATAAGAATAAGAATAAGAACCGTAGGAGGACTACCATTTTCATAATCGATATTCTACCCACTAATGATAGGGGCAATCGTATCCATCTGTCCACATCGTCTTCCAGTTTGGACACCGCTGTCTCATAATTTTCTTTGAAGACCACTTCTGAGTCAGTAATCACTCTAATGCCTAAATACCTAACTGGCTCGGTCGTCCAGCATAGGGGATAGTCCAGCGTGAACTGGGCCGTTTCCGCCGTCAGCGGGAAGATAAGCGATTTATTCCAGTTCACCTTGAGGCCGGATCGGGCCCCAAAAAGGACCACCTCACGCAGTACCGTCGAAAGATTCTGGTCAGGGTCTCTAACATATAGTAATGTGTCATCTGCGTATGTAGAGATAATCAAGTTATATGTCGGAAATCTTATACCCCTATGACTATGATATTCACGCATCGCACAGGCGAGAGGTTCGGCAACCAGAGCGTATAGCAGTGGGGAGAGTGGACACCCTTGGCGTGTGCCTCTAGTGATGCGGATAGGGTCTGTAACCAAATCCCCAATTTTTATCCTGGCTGATGGGGGATTTGTAAAGTACTCCCACCATTTGCAGAAAGACACTGCTGAGACCCATTCTCGTCAGCACATGGGTCATGAAACGCCACTCCACAGAGTCAAACGCCTTCTCCATGTCGAGGAAGACCGCCACCGCCTGCGTGTCTCGTCGGGTATGTTGTATAGCCCCAAATACAGTTCGTAAATTATAAGTAAGGTTTCTACTCGAGACAAAGCCGGCTTGTTCCGGCGATACCAACAGATGCACCAGGGGAGACAGTCTAGTCGCCAAAACCTTTGCATAAATTTTGGTGTCCACATTGAGAGTGACAGCGGACGATAAGAGGCACAGGTGGTCGGAGGCTTTTCCGGTTTGAGGTTGGTAACAATTAGCGCTTCCCGCATTGAAGGAGGTATTTTGCCTGCCTCAATGATTTCCTCAAACAGTGACTGTAGGTGCGGAACCAGTAGGTCCCTGAACTCCTTGTAAAAAGAGACAGGGAGACCGTCCACTCCAGGGGCGCTATTGGATTTCATCCCGGCTAGGGCTGAAGTAATTTCGTCTATTTCTAGTGGACGCATCAGGTATTCCCTGTGGCCATTCAGCAGCCAAGGTAGTTTAATATGAGTGAGGTAGTCCAAAATAGCATCGTCATCACTCCCACCCTCCGAACTGTATAGTGATGAGTAATATTGCTTAAATCTGTTAGCTATGTCGAGTGGATCAGTTAAGGGCTCCCCCTCCACATCATGAAGGACTGCTACATTAGACTTCTCCCTCCAGTTTTTAAGCAGGGAAGACAGGACTGACCCCGGACGGTCCCCTTCCCCATATATGCGAGCTGTCGCATATTTGCCCAAGTGCTTTAGTTCAGCGTCTGCTGTAGTGTGATACACTTCCAATGTCCGATGCAGTTCTTGTGTGATATTGTCGCCCGCCCCCGCTAGTAGTTGCTGCTCTAGGGTTGCTAGAGTGGCCTCTAAATCCGTGAGACGCCTACGAAGGGTACGGAGGACACCGAAGTGCTTAGCCATGGCAATCCCACGGATGTATACCTTAAAGGAGTCCCACACTGTGGTAAAAGAGTCAACCGACCCGATATTAATCTCAAAAAATGTCTCAATGGCCTCAGCCAGTTCCGCTTTAAAGGCGGGGTCAAGTAAGGAGTATGGAGGGAACCGCCAAGTAAAGGGAGGAATAACTTTTTGCGGGGTGTCCATATCTAACTGGACAGGAGCTTGGTCCGAGAGCATGCGAGGCAGAACCACACAGTCACGGATCAAGTTAAACAGATCTCTGGAAATAAACAGGTAGTCAATCCTAGTGTGGAGGTTATGATATGCCGAGTAGTGTGTGAAGCCACCCGGGCTCTGTGAGCATCTACGCCACACATCGCATAAATCTAGTTGGGTGGCAGCCGTCATAATGGACCTAGCGGTGGCTGTCAGGCATCTAGGTGGACCCCCTGGCCTGTCTAAATTGGGATCTAATACACAGTTAAAATCACCTCCCCAGAGAAGGGAACGTGTGTCGTAGCGACTCATTCTATCTACTAAGTTTCCAAAGGAGGTGGGGTTATCAAAGTTGGGGCCATAGGTGTTGACTATAACCAGTCCAAACCCTCTCCCACTGCATCGTGAAACAGCGAAGCGACCCTCGGGGTCAGTCTCCAGTGCTTCCAAGTGAAGATCCGATCTGGGATTCACCCACGTTAATACTCCACGGGCATGAGAGGTGAACCCCGCAGCATGTGTGTTACCTCGCAAACCCCTGTGTTGCAACAAAGCACTGTGAATAGGCAAGTGTGACTCCTGCAGGAGAGCAATGTCGACACCACGCCTAGTAAGAGAAGCCAAGACTTTCCGCAATTTCCTATAGTCATTGAGGCCTCGGACGTTCCAAGTTAAAATTTTTAGCTTATGAGTCTGAGAATGCATCTAGGAAGTGAGCAAAGATCAAGGTGCATAGTGCATAGCTGCCACTGTGCGACCATGTGAAACTTCGTGTCCAAACACCAAGTTGTGTTGTATCAAGTCAACCATTTCAACATATTTAGAAACAAAGGACTGTGGTCTCTGCGTCTCCCCCCCCCACCCACGGCGTGCCTTCCCCAACTGTGCATGCATGAAGTAGCTCCCCCCCCACCCTCCACAACATTAGAGAAATGACATTTCTAGGTACCCGTGTCATGGCGGAATACCGCAGAACTTATCCCGTTTAACTTCTAAATATTCAGCAAAAGAAATAAACCACAAAGCAATAGTCAAAACAGTTCCCCAGGAGCATGCTACGCACGTAGGCGGATGTTGCCAGCCCGATCGGTTAGCTGAACCTACCTAGACTAATAAGCCCCGCTACCGTCTGCCATCTTGGAAAATCGGTGCAACATGAAATATCACAACTGTGCCCTCCCTGCCCCATACATTGCTATCCTAAAACATAACCTCATATACGCTATGAGCTGGAACTCTCTGTGTTTGTTCCCGGAGCCTCCAACTCCGTACCTTAGTAACTAGTAGCACCCAGCAACTTCTTACCAGCCGCCACTACTGGATCCCCAGTATCAGTCGCTTGGCCCTCCCAACCACCCACGCCAGCAACCATCTTATCTGCATATCAATCGGTGTAGCCATTTAGTCCTGGTCATCCAGGCTGCCTCCAGCAGCACCATCCGAGGAGGTCTGCACAGAGCACCGCTGCTTTTCTTTGGACCACTCCTTCAGGGCCTTCTGCAACTTCTTAGGTTCCGTGAAAATCCACGATTTGCCCTGTCGATTAACACGGAGTCTCGCCGGGTACAACATGGCATAATCCAGATTTTGGTCCCGCAGCTGGCGCTTCAGCGGAGCAAACTGCCGGCGGGCCTCCTGCACTCAAATCGTAAAATCCGGATATAAGGAGATAACAGAGCCCTCGTACTGCAAAGACTGTTTCTCCCGCACTACTCTCAACGCTGCATCCCTGTCCCTGTAATTCAACAGTTTTGCAATGATGGGCCTCGGAGGCGCCCCAGGGGCAGGGCGCGGGCCCAGCAAGCGGTGCGCTCTCTCCACCACAAACATGGGGGAGAACGCCTCACTTCCTAGCAGCGTCACCAAGAGTTTTTCAACGAAGAGCTCCATGTTCCCGACCTGAGTTGTCTCCAGAAGGCCCGTGATGCGGATGTTGTTTCGTTGGGACCTCACTTCAAGGTCCTCAGCCTTGTCTTGCAGAAGTTGTAGCACCTTACCCATTTGTTTGTGCTCCGAGTCCAGCTCTATCTGAGCCTCTTCCACCTCCGTGACCCTATGTTCGGCCATGTCCAGTCTCTCTACCTGTTTATCCATTCGTTCAGACATTCTGTCCATTTGATATGATAGGGAGTCCAGTTTGTTGCCAAGGGCCAATAGACTGTTCTGCAAACTTTTTTCCATGGCCTCAAGCAAGCCGCGAGTACCTCCTTCTGCCATGTCTTGCGACGCTTCCTGCGCATTGTCTCCCTCTTCAGGGGTATCCTCCCTCACTCTAGATTTGCGCTGCTCAAAGTTGAGTTTGGGCTGTGATTTATCCACTCTCCCCATTGTGGCTGGGCTGCCGATGACTACGGCAAACTTGCGCCCTCTGTCGAGTCCGCGGAGCTCGTTTGACCAGGTAAGAGGCGTTATGGACTCCCCCTCGTGCCTGATAGCCCCAGTAGACAATGCGCCAGCCGGGAATCGTTAAAGGCGGGCCTCGTGGCAAATTAGCACCGCCGCTGCATGCCCATACCCTCGCTGCGCACCAGCTGCATCAACAGGCGAATGAAGTGTCCCAGCCCCTCCACAATCGTCGCAGAAGCAGGCCGCACTTCGAATCGTGAACTCTGTGGGTTTTGATGGGGGCTAGGTAGCCGCGCCTCCGCAGGCTAGGTTCCTGGGCCAGTACCCCCGGCACAAAAAGCAGCAGTTCACCCCTCACCTGGTCACTGCAGAGACTTGAGAAGTGAAGCAAACACTTCCACAGCACACCGCAACGTCGCTCTGGTTGCAAGATTGAGTGCCACAATGACGTGTGGGAGCAGATGGGAGAGGGTGCGCCGTCTGAGCTGGCGGACGGGAGAAGCAATACCACCAGGCACCCCCGCAGGATTAATTGTGGCACAGCAATGTGTAGTGGGATCCCCCGTGTCTTCCGCTGCCAGGGGTTCCAAAATGGCCGTGATCGGCCGCGTTGCACCTCCTCCGGCCTCCACAGCACCACAGCCCAGCCCGCAGTCTGGGGTAGTCTCACGAACAGCCAGGCAGCGCCGCACACCTAGCGTGACCCGGCAATCAACCAATGGCGGCGGCGGCAGCCCCTCACCGCCAGCACGGGGACAGCAGCCACGCAGAGCGCGATATCCAGCACCGGGTCGCAACGGCTCCGTCAGCCGTTACCTCCAGCCGTCAGTCGACCGCACCGCTCTGCAGCCCACAGCACTGTGCGGTACTTCAGAGGGGGAGGGAAAGCCGCTTTGCTGACACTGGGACCGCCAATGGCCCGGGAGAGTACTTCCACCAGGCACTCCTGCGGGTGTCGCCGCCGCTCGCTCCCAGCCCACCAGCTCCACACTACGGCAGTCCGGGGATCGCGGCCCGGGGCAGTATCGCCGCGCTCGACTCCAGCCGCGGCACACGTCGGAAGTCGGGTAGGGTCCAACTCGGCTCTCTGCATTCACGGGACACTCCGGGGCAGGAGGGCATTAAATTTGAGGCAAATAGTCAGCACAACTGCCGGATAACTGGTGGATAGTTAGATGGCATCACGGAGCGATCGGGCTAAGCGGCCATTTTCGGTTTAGGCAAGCTCCGCCTCCCACTCCTGTTTTTAATATGTGGTTCACTGCATATGAAAGTGCAGACAAGTCACTTTCAAATAGAAGATGAAATATGTATGGAATGCACTGTCGAAATCTTGGATCTTCTGAGTACAATCTTGTAGAGCGGTATTCTGAAGCTGGAATCTGTACTGTTCGTTCATCATATCGTCCACCTTCTCTAGTGGGGAACAGCTGTGGAAAACAACAAGCTTCTAAACCTTTTCCCCATACACTCATGGGAGTTCCCTTTGATTTCTTCATTTGAAATAATTCAATACTGTTTTCAATAACTTCTTTTGAATGTAGAGGATGTATACTGTAATGTTCGTAAATCTCTTCAGTCCTGGACTTGTCCACTTTTTCTATTTGTCCACTTTGAATTTCTGTTTCATCCTCTAAACATATTTCCTGTTCTCCCACATTTACATTTTTATAATAAATAATATTGTGTGCAAGATATAATGTAGCCTTTTGAAGTTTGGTAAATCTACTAACACTTGCCATATTTTTCGACTCTTTGTTGGTACACCATTAACTAGAAAAACTACAGGCTCACTTTCCTCTCTATGTATACCAACGGTTTCAATATTTTTCTTAAAATCTAAAGGTAAGTACACTACTCTTCCTTTTTGACCTCTTTGTAAATCTGTTGGAGGAAGCTTACCTGTTTTAGGCTCCATACGAACTATGGCCTGAAACGGTTGCACAGATTGAATAAGAATGGACTCATGTGCATTTAAATCTGACAGTTCCGGAGTTATAGCTACCAACTCTAAGTTGTTATGTACAGCTCTAGCTGGCATTTTGTTCTCTTCTAAGTTGTTGTACCAATATTTACAAATACATTGATCAGTACCCAACTCAAAACGACCTTCCACCAACATATAAGCACCAAGTTGCTGCCACTTATCATTGTTTTCCTTTACACTTTTTTAAATATACATCAACATTCCTAGTTTGACTTCTATAGTGAGTACGTCGACAACAAATACAAACATAGTTTGGTTTTTCGGATGAAACTATCTTAAACTTTCTAATTTCTTTTGCAAACTTGTCAGTACCAATATCTTCCACCTGTTCTTCTACACCTACACTTAACAAGCTGTCACTTTCTCTGCACTCGTCGTGTGAACCAAAGAAACGAAACCCTATATCATCACAAACTTTTTTTACATCCAATACTGAACTATGCAAAAGAGCTGTGTTCATTTCACTTAAAGATAATGCAGGACTTTTTACGAAGTACAATCTCCTTACTAACTTCCGCATTTCTGAGTGATGTACAGCTAACATTCTTAAATGATGAAAAGAACATCGACACACTTTTCTAGAAAGACAAGCCAGAGAATGACCCTGCAACTTAGTATATTTTCTCAATTTAGAAGGTTCTAGTCCTTGCAACATCTTAATCTTCTATTTAACACTTTTTTTGGCATATTCTCATAAGAAAACTCATAATATATCAATAGATTCCCTGTCGAATACTACAAATACTACTACAATCTCACTTATACACTGGAGCTTGTGTATGTTCACCCCGGGTGGAGCTGCCGTAGCGGGGCTACGCGGAGGTCCACGGAGTTGGGAACAAACTCCGTGGAACTCCGCTTCGCCACCCGCCTCCACCCCGCCTATTGAGAAAGCATTGTTTTAAAAACTGTCAGACAATGTCTTGGATTAAAATAGGACTATTATTAAGCACTCTCAAACTAGTTTGGATGTATATATATATATATATAAATAAATATATATATATATATATATATATATATGACTAAACACAGTCCCAACTTCCAAATTGGAGAAGACACACAGGTGGGCAAGACACACAGGTACAGACCACAACGTGCTGCTGGTTGTAATAATTAGTGCTGATTTATTCCGTGCAAATTGGCATGACGCGTTTCGGCCGTGTTACCACGACCTTGATCACATGCTATATATATATATCCCCAAAGATCTTACGCTGCAGAACGCCGCACAGCGCCGCTGCCCAAGGAAGAAGCCGCACTCCGGGATATTCAAACAAAGAAAAAACTTTAATGACTGACGCGTTTTGAGCCACACGCTCTTTGTCAAAGTCATTTTGACACCCAGAAGTGCTACCTTTTCACCACATCCTTGGTCCAATGAACATAGAGAAAATGCTGTCATGGAATGCAGAGTTACATGCCGGGAGATGCAAAGGAAAACAGACTGTAAGTTTAACAAACACAATGTGTGTAAAAATATTTTGAAAATTAAATAATAAATGAGTATCATTATTCCATGATTAATAAACAATTTTTAAACAATTTTTAAACAATTTCATTATATGAAATTAATGGATTGCTAGTTCCAAGTCAAAATAATGTAGCAGTTCCACAAAATGTATAAGTTGTGAAACTTATGTGACCTATACAGTCAAATGTATTTATTCAAAAAATGCAACACGGCCAGTGCCTAAGTTTATGGTGCCTCCTAGCTAGTGCTAAGCTAATCCAATAACATATATAATTAATTATAATTAGTGGCACCCTGCACCTAGTGACAGACTCATCACTGGAATCCTGCGCCTGGCTTCCCATGCCACCCACCTTGTTCTCCTTAGAACAGTATACTAAAATCTTTGGATCCTGTACCTGTCTAAAAAAGTGAAAAAATGAAAAACAAACAAAAATAAAAAATAAAAGTTTCAAAAACCAGGAGAACTGTCTATTGGACTCTTCTGGTATGTTTAACTGCGCCACATTCAAAATTACTAGCTATGGATGCTCTCCAAACCAAGAGCTGAAAAAATCAGGGTCTGAAAAGAACAGATGGACAAGACTGTTAGTGTCCCAAGCAATGGATGGTCACCAAAAAAAGGGGGGTCAGAAATATTCTCTATCCTAGGTGCACATGGAGATCCTCATCATGGTTGAGGCCACCTGGGATCTTGCTCTGGAGTCTTATGATGTATTCAGATTCCATGCGCCTCAGCTTGCGTTCCCGATCACCTCCTCTGGCATGTGGGGGGATCCTGTCAATGCCAAAATAACAGATTTTAGAACAGATGTCAACCATTCCCCCATGTGTCAGTGAGCAGTGTTTTGCAATCGTATAGCTGAGATCCTTGTTTTTTATAGCACGCAAGTGCTCCAGGATCCTCTTTTTCACTGGAAAGATGGTACTTCCCATGTACCTCAGACCACATATGCAAATAATCACATATACAACATAGTCACTGTTACAATTTATAAACTTGTGTATCTTGGCGCTCTTGCCAGTCGGTAACTTATACTGCTTAACGTTGGAGCTGTTTGTACACGCTTTGCATTTTCCACATTTGTGGAACCCTGGTAGTTCCCTCAAACAGGACCCTTGTGTCGGCCTGTTTTGTGACATGTGACTATGCACAAGGATGTCTCGTAATGAGTTGCATTTCCTGTAAGTCATGTGGGGGATGGGCTTACTAGTCTGCCTATCGTGAGATCTCTCTTGATCAGATGCCAATGTTTCTTGATGATTTTATGTATGGCTCTGGAGGCATGGTTGTATGTGGTGATCAGCCTCACTTCCTGTTTACTAGTGTCCTTGATCTTTTGCACTAGGAGGCTAGTCCTGTCCACATTAGAGACCTTACTAGCAGCTGCCCTGATAACTGGTCCTGAGTATCCTCGTGATCTGAATCTGCCCACCATCTCCCTCTCTTCCTTCATGTATGCTTCTTTGGAACTACAGTTCCTCTTGGCCCTGAGCAGCTCTCCGTAGGGGATGCTCCTCTTAAGGCTCTCAGGGTGATGACTGTGGGCGTTTAGGATACTATTTCCGGCTGTAGCCTTTCTGAAGAGCCTGGTATGTATCCTATCTTCCTTCACTTCCACCATGACATCGAGAAATTCTATGGTGTTCTGGTGTATCTTACTGGTGAATTGTAGGTTCAGTGTGTTATCTGATAGGTGTTCAATGAAGGTTTTAAGCAGATCCTGTGGACCGTCCCATATCATGAAAATATCATCGATATAGCGGGTCCACAGGATAAGATGGTCCACACAATGTTAATTTGACTCTTTCCAGAGATGTTCCGCCTCCCACCACCCCATAAACATGCAAGCGTAGCTTGGAGCAAAGCAGCTCCCCATCGCTGTACCCGTCAGCTGTATGTACCATTGGTCTTCAAGAGGAAGCAATTATTCTCCAAACAGTATCGTAACATTTCCATCAACATCATGGTGTGATCATACATAGTAAGTGGTCTGTCTCTGAAGAAAAATGTGCATGCCTCCAGTCCTAGATCATGATCGATACATGTATATAGTGCCACAACATCTATTGTCGCTAAAATATAGGAATCTTTCCAGGGGATTTCCTGTATCTTCGATATGAAATCTGTGGTGTCTTTGCAGTACGAGGGTAAGTTTATTACATATGGGCACAAGAAGTAATTTAGGTAAATTGAGCTGTTTTCTAAAAGGCTTTGGTTAGCTGAAATTATGGGTCTACCTGGTGGGTCAGTCGGGTGTTTGTGCACCTTCGGCAGCATGTAAAAAACTGGAGTAACTGTTTTTTTTACTAATAGGAATTGGAATTCATTGAGGCTCAGTAAGCCTTGTCTATGCCAGTTCTCCAACATTGTATGGTACTCCAGACTAGTTTTACTGTATCTGGATAGGCTAGATCTAAGGTAACTCCCTGAGTATTCTAGCTGTCTTTTTGCTTCCAATCTGTATTTGTTGACATCCCACAGGACCACATTTCCTCATTTATCTGAGGGCTTGATAACAAACGTGTCAGCTTCTTTCAGGGATTTCAGTCCTGCTCTTTGGCCCATAGTCATATTGGTGGCAAATTGGTTGTCTACTGCCCCCCACAATTCCAAAAGATCATGTAACACCATTTTATGAAATGTGTCAATCCCGTCATGTAACGTGATGGGATTGAACTTGGATTTAGGTTTAAAATCACTCCTTGAACTCTGTATATATATGTATATTAAGTTAATGCCATAAACATAGAAATGATCCAATTGAGAGATTTCCTCTCCTTTTTACCCATTGCTCCTATTTTTCTGCTTTGAAGATTATGCTACACCAGGAATTGTATGTCTCCATTCCCCTGTCTATTGTCCCTTTACCTTGTCTCCCCTTCTTCACAGATTTCAGCTTTTATAATCTGCTTGAGGACCGATGTAACATATCAAGAAGGAAACTATTCTTTGTTTCCCTGATTAATTTATAAGCCTTGAGAAAGCCCTGGTCTCATTGACCACCTAGGGCGAAACATGTGTCGGATGTTGCACCCAACAGTACAAAATAATATAACTTTGGAAAAACAAGAATGTAACCAATAAATAATTTTTTCAAGATAACATAAGACAACTGTCTTTCTCTAAAAAAACATCAGAACCTAAAAGGGAATTACTTGAGAGATTTAAATATATGTATTAATCAAGGAGCAGTATACGCTCAAACCCTCACTGTATAGTTATAGAAGCGAGGCTGGAAAGGTCAGGTGCCTCGAGCCAATCTCCTCCACCTACTAAAAACAGATGTAGGCAATATCATCCAGGACCCCTGGACCTTCGTTGCATTTTCGGACATTGTAGACGTATACCTGTGTTTCATAGGTCTAGCATCTTCAGATGCATAACACGTATGAAAATACATGTGATAGTAGAGACATACCAAAGTCACAACCCCATGCAGACCTTAAAACTTGAGAGACTGCACTTCCCATTTCAAGCAGCCACCAAAAATTATGCAGTATATTTGAAGTGTACCTTTCCACAGACTCATACAAAGTAGCCTAATCAGCAATCCCTCTGCCAACATGCCTTAAACCTCACTTTTGTGCTGCAGCTTCACTATTCTGCGACTACTCAGGATGTTGGGCCTAGCCAAATATAAAGCAGCAATCCTGTGTATATCTCTGCTATAACTCTCACCATATTACTGAAAGTATGCATGTATGTGTCTGTTCCTTTTGCTACTGGCATCATATATAAAACAAACATACAAATAGATGTATGCTTGTCTTTTATAAGTCTAGCATCTTCAGATGCTTAACACGTATGAGAATACATGTGCAAATAGAGACATACCTCTGACACAAGCAAATGCAGGCCTTAAAACTTGAGAGACTGCACTTCCCATTTCAAGCAGACCCCGGAAATTATGCGGTATATATTTGAAGTGTACCTTTCCACAGACTCATACAAAGTAGCCTAATCACTAATCCCTCTGCCAACATGTCTTAAACCTCACTTTTGTGCTGCAGCTTCACTGTTCTGTGACTACTCAGGATGTTGGGCCTAGCCAAATATAAAGCAGCAATCCTTTGTATATCTCTGCTATAACTGTAGACCATAATACTGAAAGTATGCATGCATGTGTCTGTTCCTTTTGCTAGTGGCATCATATATAAAACAAACATACAAATAGATGTATATGTCTGTCTTTTATACGTCTAGCATCTTCAGGTGTATAACACGTATGAGAATACTTGTGTAAATAGAGACATAACTCTGACACAAGACAATGCAGGCCTTAAAACTTGTGAGATTGCACTTCCCATTTCAAGCAGACACCGAAAGTTATGCGGTATATTTGAAGTGTACCTTTCCACAGAGTCAAACAAAGTAGCCTAATCACTAATTCCTCTACCAACATGTCATAAACCTCACTTTGTGCTGCAGCTTCACTATTCTGCGACTACTTAGGGTGTTGGGCCTAGTCAAATACAAAGCAGCAACCCTTCACATATCTCTGATACAAGTCTCACCATATTCCTGAAAGCATACATGCATGTCTCTCTACCTTTTGCTACTGACCCCATATATAAAAGAAACATACAAATAGTTGTATACCTGTGTTTTACATGTCTTGCATCTTCACATGGATAACATGTATTAGAATACATGTGTAAGTAGAGACATACCTCTGACACAAGACAACAAAGGCCTTAAAACTTGAGAGACTGCACTTCCCATTTCAAGCAGACACCGAGAATTATGCGGTATATATTTGAAGTGTACCTTTCCACAGACTCATACAAAGTAGCCTAATCACTAATCCCTCTGCCAACATGTCTCAAACCTCACTTTTGTGCTGTAGCTTCACTATTCTACAACTACTCAGGATGTTGGGCCTAGCCAAATATAAAGCAGCAACCTTTCGCATATCTCTGCTATAAGTCTCACCATATTCCTGAAAGTATGTATGCATGTGTATGTTCCTTTTTCTAGTGGCATCATATGTAAAAGAAACATACAGATAGATGTATGCCTGTCTTTTATACGTCTAGCATCTTCAGATGCATAACACATATGAAAATACATGTGCAAGCAGAGACATATTTCAGTCACAACACCATGCAGACCTTAAAATTTGGCAGACTGCACTTCACATTTCAAGCAGACACTGAAAATTATGCGATATATTTGAAGTGTACCTTTCCAACGACTCGTTCAAAGTAGCCTAATCACTAATCCCTCTGCCAACATGTCTTAAACCTCACATTTTTGCTGCAGCTTCACTATTCTGCGACTACTCAGGATGTTAGACCTAGCCAAATATAAAGCAGCAACCTTTCACATATCTCTGCTATAGAAAGTATGCATACATGTGTATATTCCTTTTGCTAGTGGCATCATATATAAAAGAAACATACGGATAGATATATGCCTGCCTTTTAGACGTCTAGCATCTTCAGATGCATAACACATATGAGAATACATGTGCAAGTAGAGATATACCTCAGTCACAACACCATGCAGACTTTAAAATTTGACAGACTGCACTTCACATTTCAAGCAGATACTGAAAATTATGCGGTATATTTCAAGTGTACCTTTCCACAGACTCATACAAAGTAGCCTAATCACTTATTCCTCTACCAACCCGTCTGAAACCTCACTTTTGAGCTGCAGCTTCACTATTCTGCGGCTACTTAGGGTGTTGGGCCTAATCAAATAAAAAGCAGCAACCCTTTAACTATCTCTGATGCAAGTCTCACCATATTCCTGAAAGCATACATGCATGTCTCTCTACCTTTTGCTACTGACACCATATATAAAAGAAACATACAAATAGTTGTATACCTGTGTTTTACATGTCTTGCATCTTCACATGGATAACACGTATTAGAATACATGTGAAAGTAGAGACATAACTCTGACAGAAGACAATGCAGGCCTTAAGACTTGAGAGACTGCACTTCCCATTTCAAGCAGACACCGAAAATTATGCGGTATATTTGAAGTGTACCTTTCCAACGACTCATTCAAAGTAGCCTAATCACTAATCCCTCTGCTAACATGTCTTAAACCTCACTTTTGTGCTGCAGCTTCACTATTCTGCGACTACTCAGGATGTTGGGCGTAGCCAAATATAAAGCAACAACCTTTCACATATTTCTACTATAAGTCTCACCATATTCCTGAAAGTATGCATGCATGTGTATGTTCCTTTTGCTAGTGGCATCATATATAAAAGAAACATACAGATAGATGTATGCCTGTCTTTTATACGTCGAGCATCTTCAGATGCATAACACATATGAGAATACATGTGCAAGTAGAGACATACTTCAGTCACATCACCATGCAGACCTTAAAACTTGAGAGACTGCACTTCCCATTTCAAGCAGCCACCGAAAATTATGCAGTATATTTGAAGTGTACCTTTCCACAGACTCATACAAAGTAGCCTAATCAGTAATCCCTCAGCCAACATGTCTTAAACCACACTTTTGTGCTGCAGCTTCACTATTCTGCGACTACTCAGGATGTTGGGCCTAGCCACATATAAAGCAGCAATCCTTTGTATATCTCTGCTATAACTCTCACCATATTACTGAAAGTATGCATGCATGTCTCTGTTCCTTTTGGTAGTGGCATCATATATAAAACAAACATACAAATAGATGTTTGCCTGTCTTTTATACTTCTAGCATCTTCAGATGCATAACATGTATGAGAATATATCTGCAAATAGAGACATACCTCTGACACAAGACAATGCAAGCCTTAAAACCTGAGAAACTGCACTTCCCATTTCAAGCAGACATCGAAAATTATGCGGTATATTTTAAGTGTACCTTTCCACAGACTCATACAAAGTAGCCTAATCAGTAATTCCTCTACCAACATATCTTAAACCTCACTTTTCTGCTGCTGCTTCACCATTCTAGTAATGCTCAGGGTGTTGGGCCTAGCCAAATACAAAGCAACAACCCTTCACATATTTCTGAGGCAAGTCTCACCATATTCCTGAAAGCATACATGCATGTCTCTGTACCTTTTGCTACTGACACAATATATAAAAGAAACATACAAATAGTTGTATACCTGTGTTTTACATGTCTAGCATCTTCAGATGGATAACATGTATTAGAATACATGTGTATAGAGACATACCTCTGACACAAGACAATACAGGCCTTAAAACTTAAGAGACTGCACTTCCCATTTCAAGCAGACACTGAAAATTATGCAGTATATTTAAAGAGTACCTTTCTAACAACTCTTACAAAGTAGCCTAATCAGTAATTCCTCTCCCAACATATCTTAAACGTCACTTTTCTGCTGCTGCTTAACCATTCTAGTAATACTCAGGTTGTTGGGCCTAGCCAAATACAATGCAGCAACACCTGTCTTTTATACATTTTCCATCTTCAAATGTATAAGACATATGAGAATACATATACAAGTAGAGACATACCTCAGTCACAAGTCCATGCACACCTTAAAACTTGATAGACTACACTTACAATTGAAAGTGGTACCTAAAATTATGCGGTGTACTTCAATTGTACATTTCCGCACACCAATACAAACTACCATATTCACTAATCCATTTACCAATGTAGACATATTAATATGCACAATCTATTTCAATCATCATTTTAGTACAATAAAATAAACTACAATACAGATATCTCTGCATTTCATAACATATTTCAAACATCACATTTCTTGAATAATTTCAAAAGTTTGAAAATAAAGCTTTTCAAATTTAAAAATATCACTACAAAGAATAAAGCAGTACTACATAATACAAAATACACCTCAAAAATGTGTAACTCACCTTTGAAATAGTATTGCAGAATATGAAATGTCAGAAACTCATAAAAGATTTTCTTTTGCACACAACAAATGTAATGCACCCCTCTCAACAAGGTAAAACCAGTAATGACAAACTTTCCCTCTCTTTCTGCATACAAATAAATGTAAGCAACAAATCAAATTGCTTCCTACATTATTTCAAATTGTTAAACACATTTCTATTGGTTTGACATATTAACCCTTTCCAACTGTCTTCTTAAACTGCCCAAACTGGTTCTGTAATTTATTGGAGTTGCGACTCCACCACGGTGCCTCAGTAAAGCGTCGCGATGGAGCCGCGAATCCATACGTGAGTTCAAAAACCTATTTCTAATAACACTAGTATTATTTTTTAACAACACACTACTTCTAAATATACTGCTGTTTTGGGAAAACTTAATTTAGTAGCATGTCACTTTTATATAAGTTATCATTTCACATTTTAAATTCACAGTTAAGTTTCAACCCTTCCCCCATTCTGCTTAATCCCAGTTTCCATAGTAACAATTTCTGCAACATTCAACTATACTGGCAGGTCAGAAGTTCACCATATTTTCAAGTTCAGCACAGTTGCTTACAAATGCAAACAGCAGATGTGGATGACTTTTGCAAAATATTACCTTATCGTATCTACTGTACCTTTCAAACATTTTTTAATAACCAATAAGAAACATGCTTCTTCAGACAGTAACATATATCCTATTTTTGAGTGCACAATGTTAATGAACAGCCAATCACTTATCAGCTTTTTCAAAAACAGCACCTTCTCCTCCATTTTAGATACCTCTCATTCTACCAACTGACTACCTGAGTACAGACATCTTTTCATTCCTTCCAGACATCCCTTCAAAATGCTTACAGTATGGATTGTAGGGCACAGGTATGTTTTCTGGTGCAAAAGGTATGCTGAACACAGAGGTATTGACAAAGACCTAGGTTTGCAAAATGTGGATATTAAATGGATTTCACAGAGAGGATTAAAGTGTCACCAATTGATACCTTTGGTTAAAACCTTTTTGCATCTCCAACTCCCTGACCTCATGATTGTGCACTGTGGTGGCAATGACCTAGGCACTTTGACTGGAGTAGGACTGGAAATGCTCATGAAAGATACCTTAGCATAATTGATGTTGCTTTTGCCACAAACTGTCTTTGTATACTTTAATATATGCCAAAGACAGAAATGGAAGTGGTCAAATCAATTCTGTCTACAGTTTGAGAAAGCTAGGAAGAATGTCAATAAAGCTGTCTCTGCTTACCTCAGAGACCATAGGATGGGCTCCATCTATAACAACAATTTACTTTTTGATATGGATGACATCTACAGAAGTGATGGAGTTCACTTCACAGATGAAGGAAACAAAGTTTTTCTCAACCACCTTAAGCTGTGCGTCCGCACTTACATGTAGCTTCCATAAATTCTGAATGAAAACAAGAGCTCTTTTTAGAGCCACCCTATAACCCAACAGTCAATCTTATTTTTTTTAAAAACATACATACTTTTTTTTTTGCGGACTCGCGACGGGTTCTTGAATCCGCAAAACAAAAGCCCGAATTCAATTTACTACAACACAATACACTTTTCAAGTTTAACTTTTTTTGTTTTGTTTTATATATTACTACTAACTCAATGAAATTTAATGTGATTATAAACTTCAATCACACTAACTCTATAAAAAAAGTTCACAAATGCAACAGTACCTTCTAAATTAAATACTATTAAATTATTTATTTAAGGTGGATCCACAAATCCACCGCGATGTTACAAGGGGGGCCGCGCTGAGAGCTGCAATAGGGTCGCAACTCCAAAATCGAGAGAAAAAAACACCCCACTTTGATTACTCTGTGTCCGCTCCAGGGACCCCATCACCCGGGGCAAGCCATCACGTTGGAGACCGCGGGGGAGCCCCAATGCTCCCGCGGTCGCTGCCGGCTCCCCGCCTCCTGCGGGAGCCTGCATTGCTTTTGGACAAGGGGAGCTGCTAACATGCAGCAACCCCTGTCCAAAAGCAATTTGCTTCACTTTATGAAAGCCAGAGCACTTTTCCTGCTCTCGCTTCCATGAAGCGAAGCAGGAGTTTGCAATGACAGGGCGGGAGCAGTGGGCAGGTGAGCACCCCGGGACATTGCTGAAGCTGGCCCTGGGGGGTGGGAGTCCCCAGGGCCATAGAGGGCTCCAGGAGGGGGGCCGCGCGGCCCCCCTCCCAGCATGTGCACAACCCCAGGGAGGTGGTGATCCCCTGGGCTGGGGTTCCCAGGGATCCACCGACCTTAATTTAAGTTTGCCCCGGGAAGGTGGTGGTCCCCGCGGCAGTGTGGGGAGGGGCAGGAGCCCCCCCATGCATTTTTTTATGAAAAGCCCCAGGGAGGTGGTGGTCCCCAGGGCTGTGGGGGCCCCCGCAGGCCCTCGCTACATAACACTGGATTGCCCCAGGACCTGGTCCACCCAGGGGCATAAAACAAACGAATCGCGGGAGACCACGCTTTGTTTTTTTTTAATTTTCTGCTGGATTTGCGTACCCTATGCAAATCTTGCCGTAAATTAAAAAAAAGGCTTTCTTTAGCCCTCAGGGTCCCTGTGGCATCCCCTGAGCAGGCCTAGGGGTTCAGGGTGTTTCTACCCGGCCCCCTTATCTTGTATTGTGACCTTTTCTCGTGTGACTCGGTTCAAGATGGCTGCCAACACTTTCTGGTTTGAAGTGTTGGCAGCCAATCAGAAGTCAGCTCGTGCTCGGGAGGGTTCCACTGCGGTCACCAGATATCGATATTTTTTTTATTTTTGAATTTCTCAGAAACTACTGAACAGATTTACACCATTTAAATAAAGAACGCTTTCTGATCCAAGAGCTACCTTTTTGACAAACTTGGTGTAATTCCGTTCAGCAGTTCAAGCTGTAGCTTTGTCTAACGTTTCCTATGGAAATTAACATGGAGAAAACGTGTTTTGGACCCCCCTTTTTTCTCTGCCCCCGCTTGATGAATCACCCTGAAACTTTCAAGACAGGAGCTGACCGGAGCACCCCGTTTTGAAAATTTTGCAAAGATTCGTCACCATTTGCCAACAAATTGCCACCATAAATTCCGAACTCTTTTCAGAAATGGGTGCTCCATGCCGTGCTTGTGCAAAAACAACAACTGATGGACAGAATGCAGAACAATGTCATACATTCACCCCAGTACAGCGATCTGGGCCTAAATCCATCGTTTTTTTTGCTCACCATGCCATTCCAGTTTGAACCCAGCCATATGCAAATCAGTCTTGACCCTGTGCCCAATGGGAACAGTCCAGCCCGAGCTGCCAGGCCAGGTTCTCCCTGAACTGGAAACAAGCATCCTAGGACCGGTTTTGGGGTTTCACCCCTCTTCAGCCAGGATAGCTTGATTCCGGTGGCATGGAGAGCACGGGACCCACGTCTGGGCATACCCGTCCCACTTGGGGTGACAAATGCAAAAACAACAACTGATGGACAGAATGCAGAACAATGTCATGCATTCACCCCAGTACAGAGATCTGGGCCTAAATCCATCGTTTTTTTGCTCACCAATACATTCCAGTTTGAACCCAGCCATATGCAAATCAGTCTTGACCCTGTGCCCAATGGGAACAGTCCAGCCCAAACTGCCAGGCCAGGTTCTCCCTGAACAGGAAACAAGCATCCTAGACCGGTTTCGGGGTTTAACCCCTCTTCAGCCAGGATAGCTTTATTCCAGTGGCATGGAGAGCACGGGACCCACGTCTGGGCATACCCGTCCCACTCGGGGTGACAAATGCAAAAACAAGAATTGATGGACAGAATGCAGAACAATGTCATACATTCACCCCAGTACAGAGATCTGGGCATAAATCCATCGTTTTTTTGCTCACCATGCCATTCCAGTTTGAACCCAGTCATATGCAAATCAGTCTTGACCCTGTGCCCAATGGGAACAGTCCAGCCCGAACTGCCAGGCCAGGTTCTCCCTGAACTGGAAACAAGCATCCTAGGAACTGTTTCGGGGTTTCACCGCTCTTCAGCCAGGATAGCTTGATTCCAGTGGCATGGAGAGCACAGGACCCACGTCTGGGCATACCCGTCCCACTCAGGGTGACAAATGCAAAAATAACAACTGATGGACAGAATGCAGAACAATGTCATACACTCACCCCAGTACAGAGATCTGGGCCTAAATCCATCGTTTTTTTGCTCACCATGCCATTCCAGTTTGAACCCAGCCATATGCAAATCAGTCTTGACACTGTGCCCAATGGGAACAGTCCAGCCTGAACTGCCAGGCCAGGTTCTCCCTGAACTGGAAACAAGCATCCTAGGACCGGTTTCGGGGTTTCACCCCTCTTCAGCCAGGATAGATTGATTCCAGTGGCATGGAGAGCACGGGACCTACGTCTGGGCATACCCGTCCCACTCGGGGTGACAAATGCAATTGGGTGCAGGGTCAAGACTGATTTGCATATGGCTGGGTCCAAACTGGAAAGGCATGGTGAGCAAAAAAACGATGGATTGAGGCCCAGATCTCTGCACTGGGGTGAATGTATGACATTGTTCTGCATTCTGTCCATCAATTGTTCTTTTTGCAATTGTCACTCCGAGTGGGACAGGTATACCCAGACGTGGGTCCCGTGCTCTCCATGCCACTGGAGTCAAGCTATCCTGGCTGATGAGGGGTGAAACCCTGAAACCGGTCCTCGGCTGCTTGTTTCCAGTCCAGGGAGGACCTGGCCTGGCAGTTCGGGCTGGACTGTTGCCATTGGGTGCAGTGTCAAGACTGATTTGCATATGGCTGAGTCAAAACTGGAAAGGCATGGTGAGCAAAAAAACAATGGATTTAGGCCCAGATCTCTGTACTGGGGTGAATGTATGACATTGTTCTGCATTCTCTCCATCAATTGTTCTTTTTTTCAATTGTCACCCCGAGTGGGACGGGTATACCCAGACGTGGGTCCCGTGCTCTCCATGCCACTGGAGTCAAGCTATCCTGGCTGATGAGGGGTGAAACCCTGAAACCGGTCCTAGAATGCTTGTTTAGACCAGGGAGGACCTGGCCTGGCAGTTTGGGCTGGACTGCTTCCATTGGGTGCAGGGTCAAGACTGATTTGCATATGGCTGGGTCCAAACTGGAAAGGCATGGTGAGCAAAAAAATGATGGATTTAGGCCCAGATCTCTGTACTGGGGTGAATGTATGACATTGTTCTGCATTCTCTCCATCAATTGTTCTTTTTTTCAATTGTCACCCCGAGTGGGACGGGTATACCCAGACGTGGGTCCTGTGCTCTCCATGCCACTGGAGTCAAGCTATCCTGGCTGATGAGGGGTGAAACCCTGAAACCGGTCCTAGGATGCTTGTTTCTAGTCCAGGGAGGACCTGCCTGGCAGTTCCGGCTGGACTGTTGCCATTGGGTGCAGTGTCAAGACTGATTTGCATATGGCTGGGTCCAAACTGGAAAGGCATGGTGAGCAAAATAATGATGGATTTAGGCCCAGATCTCTGTACTGGGGTGAATGTATGACATTGTTCTGCATTCTCTCCATCAATTGTTCTTTTTTTCAATTGTCACCTCGAGTGGGACGGGTATACCCAGACGTGGGTCCCATGCTCTCCATGCCACTGGAGTCAAGCTATCCCGGCTGATGAGGGGTGAAACCCTGAAACCAGACTTGGAATGCTTGTTTAGGCCAGGGAGGACCTGGCCTGGCAGTTTGGGCTGAACTGTTTCCATTGGGTGCAGGGTCAAGACTGATTTGCATATGGCTGGGTCCAAACTGGAAAGGCATGGTGAGCAAAAAAATGATGGATTTAGGCCCAGATCTCTGTACTGGGGTGAATGTATGACATTGTTCTGCATTCTGTCCATCAATTGTTCTTTTTTTCAATTGTCACCCCGAGTGGGATGGGTATACCCAGACGTGGGTCCCATGCTCTCCATGCCACTGGAGTCAAGCTATCCTGGCTGATGAGGGGTGAAACCCTTAAACCGGTCCTAGGATGCTTGTTTCCAGTCCAGGGAGGAACTGGCCTGGCAGTTCAGGCTGGACTGTTCCCAATGGGTGCAGGGTCAAGACTGATTTGCATATGGCTGGGTTCAAACTGGAAAGGCATGGTGAGCAAAAAAACGATGGATTTAGACCCAGATCTCTGTACTGGGGTGAATGTATGACATTGTTCTGCATTCTGTCCATCAATTGTTCTTTTTGCAATTGTCACCCCGAGTGGGACGGGTATACCCAGACGTGGGTCCCGTGCTCTCCATGCCACTGGAGTCAAGCTATCCTGGCTGATGAGGGGTGAAACCCTGAAACCGGTCCTAGGATGCTTGTTTCCAGTCCAGGAAGGACCTGGCCTGGCAGTTCAGGCTGGACTGTTCCCATTGGGTGCAGGGTCAAGACTGATTTGCATATGGCTAGGTCCAAACTGGAAAGGCATGGTGAGCAAAAAAACGATGGATTTGGGCCCAGATCTCTGTACTGGGGTGAATGTATGACATTGTTCTGCATTCTGTCCATCAATTGTCCTTTTTGCAATTGTCACCCCCAAGTGGGACGGGTATACCCAGACGTGGGTCCCGTGCGCTCCATGCCACTGGAGTCAAGCTATCCTGGCTGATGAGGGGTGAAACCCTGAAACCGGTCGTAGGATGCTTGTTTCCAGTCCAGGGAGGACCTGGCCTGGCAGTTCAGGCTGGACTGTTCCCATTGGGTGCAGGGTCAAGACTGATTTGCATAAGGCTGGGTCCAAACTGGAAAGGCATGGTGAGCAAAAAAACGATGGATTTAGGGCCAGATCTCTGTACTGGGGTGAATGTATGACATTGTTCTGCATTCTGTCCATCAATTGTTCTTTTTGCAATTGTCACCCCGAGTGGGACAGGTATACCCAGACGTGGGTCCCATGCTCTCCATGCCACTGGAGTCAAGCTATCCTGGCTGATGAGGGGTGAAACCCTGAAACCGGTCCTAGGATGCTTGTTTCCAGTCCAGGGAGGACCTGGCCTGGCAGTTCGGGCTGGACTGTTCCCATTGGGTGCAGGGTCAAGACTGATTTGCATATGGCTGGGTCCAAACTGGAAAGGCATGGTGAGCAAAAAAACGATGGATTTAGGCCCAGATCTCTGTACTGGGATGAATGTATGACATTGTTCTGCATTCTGTTCATCAATTGTTCTTTTTGCCATGCCATGCTTGTGGCTGAACGTTTATATGTGTCTTTAAAAACACTCCCAAGTATAACTGCTCCCAAGAACTAAATCCAGTGACTATAATGTCTAGAATGGTGCATTGTGGAATCTGTACCCATTATGGGAGCACGGCATGGAGCAACCGTTTCTGAAAAGAGTTCGGCATTTATGGTGGCAATTTGTTGGCAAATGTTGAAGGAAATGCCAGAACCGTCACTAGCCACTAAGGAGGATTGTGTCTGCTGACACGAGGTCAACATTACGAGAATGGATGTGTAAGTTACAAAACTGGCGCATGCAGAGACAAGACACCTGATGCGGCATGTAGCGGCGAAACGAGGTGAGAGAGGACAATTTAAGATTCAAGTATAACTGCTCCCAAGAACTAAATCCAGTGACTATAATGTCTAGAATGGTGCATTGTGGATTCTGTACCCATTATGGGAGAAAAAAGACTACTATAGCCCACATGTCCAATTACAATCTATCAATCAATTGATGGGAGTGGTTTTAAAGACACATATAAAGGTGTGATTAAACGTTGAGCACGATTCAGCATTGAGAAAGGTGATGTTCACTGAAACACGTCTGCCACTGTGATGTGTTTTTAATAAAAGGATTCCTTGGAAACCGATGAGTGCTCCTTTTTGTTCCAGGAGGAACGGTTGTTTGGAAAAATATCACGTGCAGCCACAAGCATGGCATGGAGCACCCTTTTCTGAAAAGAGTTCGGCATTTATGGTGGCAATTTGTTGGAAAATATAAATATATATATATATACATATATACACACACACATAATTCTACCTCCGCTATTGTTTTTTTTTCTATATATATATGTGGAGGAAATACCTACCATGCGACAAAGTAGAGAATATCACAGCTAGTAATGTAGGTATACATCCATCCCAAATTCAAGACAGATTGAAGATATGGAGCATCACATCAGACGTGTCTCTAGAGGCAAGGAGCATGTATGTAAGTTATCCAAAGATCAGAATGCAACAAAGAGGTCAATAGAGCCCCGTAGATCAAGTTAATCATAAATACTGAAAAATTCCACATACTTACTATGAGCAATATTGTATAGATGTGATACAAAGTATACAGAGTCACATATATGTCTGCCCGAAGCCTATTAAGAAAGATTTGAAGTGTGAAAGTTATGGGGTCAATCCACCCCAAGCAGGCACCTATCAAGGATATAAACAGAGAAAAATACAGTATTAACAGTTATGTGATCCCCACGCTATTGAAGCAGAAAGGATTTAATGTGAAAAAAGAAACAAGAATATAAGCTGTTTACCAAGCGCAATGAAAAGCATGGTCAGAAAAGAAATAGAAAAAATAATGCCAACCGGTGGAGAGATAAATGCCTATGTAAATCTTAAGAATAGCATCTTTGTTACGAAAAGTGATAAGTCACTACATGTGGCTAATACCATTGCACTGTAAGGCATTAGTATTATAAGAGCATATGAAGTGCATCGCTATAAAGAGCTGCAAGCGCGACATGCTGTGCATCGATACTCCAGAGGGTAGATTCAGCCCAAATAGTACGGAAATATGAACTAACAGAATTGTCGTAGTATCATCATGCCAGTAGCAGAGAAAAAGATCTGAAAAGGGGCCTCAGCAGGAATACACACCAAACCCCCATATGTGTGGTAGATATTTAACCATTAAAAAAGGATTGCTGTATGGCAATAACAAAACCCTCCAACCCAATTTATCATCCAAACACGAAGAAAGACACCGGTTCCCAACATACAAAGCTTCTAGAAGCAAATATATACTCACTAGTATCGGAGTCAAGATAAGCCAACGTGGAGGTCCAACAATTGCTAGAGATTAGGCAGAAAGAAACAGGGCTGGGAGAACGTATTGTCAGAGTGGTGACAGCGTTAGTGTGGTGTGCTGGCAATTACTGCCCCCATGTTGGGGGTTCATTTGATGGCCCCAGTGTATTGTCAGAGTGTAAATTAACATACTGAATGGAAAATACTGCTGTGCACAAACTAATACACAAAACATAAACTAATAGCGTAGAGTAAGACACAGTAAACTCTAACAAAAGTAACTAATTCCCTTGTTTTTGTACCAAAGTAATAAGTAAATTCTAAAGATAACCTAACTAATTCCCTAATTTCTATAACAATGTAATATGGGGGTTCCTAACAGAAGTATGGGAAACAGAAATAGAAGGGCCGCCTAGTGAAAGTCGGTCTGTGAATATGAGGCTGAAGTATCAATGCAATAAGTAGATTAATAAAGGTAAAAAATCGGAAAACATATACAAAAAATGTGAGATGAGTCCAATAAACATAGCACTTAAATTAAGTATAAACAAACAGGCTCAAAGGGCATGATTTTGCCCAAATACTGTCAATCTCTAGGGGGCTCATACTGTGATCGCATTTCCAAAGAAGAGAAACCACCCCCCATCCCCCCCCCCCATCTCAGGGGCACAGAGGGGGAAAAGTGTTATTGTGTTCTGGTCCCGATCTGGATGTCATCATGGTAGCACACAGGAAATGAGTGCATATCCAAAACCAAACAGGAGTGTTAAAAAGTGGAAATAATCACTGCACACAGTTCAAACCCTAACAAGAGACAATTATATTGGTGAATCGCAGGGCTTGAGAGATTCAGACTATAGTATTCAAGTCAAAATCTAGGATATTATAATGGTGACCCAAAAGGGTATGATGTATATATCCAGAGACAAATCGGAGTGTTTTTTTATGAAAATAATAACTCAACATTGTACATGCCCGAGTAGGAAACAATTGTATTAACGAATCGCAAGAGATGCAAGATTCAAGCTATCAACACAGCAACATGACAGGTGGAAATCAGTGATGGTGTCGTCATAGAAAATAATGAAATTCTTCATCGGAGTTATAGCCCAGTTCTACTCTTCACAGTCTACATATCCAACCCGCTTTGTTTTGTCTCAGGACAAGTTCCCTATCCCCAACTCTGGGATTGGGTGGTATGTGATCTATGCCCTGGAACCAAATATTAATCCCAACTCTATGCTGTTCTTGCATATGGTAATTCAGAGGGTATCTCATGTCCTCATTTTTGATAACCCGAACATGCTCCTGGATACGCGGTTTTATCGTACTGCCCACATATATCTTGTTGCATGGACAGACAATGATGTATGTAACAAATTTAGTCTTACAATTTATATGTTGCCTGACTTCATATGTTCTATCTGTGTTGTAACAAAAAGTTTTAATCTTGTCTTTTCGCAAAATATACATGTTGCATTCCTACATGTGTAGAATCCTTTAATAGGGCTAGGGAGCCAAGTAGAGGGTTTTTGTGTAACCACATAGCTAAGGCACAGCCAGTTCCTAATTGTCCTCCCCCTGCGGTACATCACCCTTGGTTTGTTAGGAATACCATCCCTGAGCCCAGGTATGTCGGTCAAGAGCTTCCAGTGTCTTCTTAGAATGCCATAAATACTACCACTATGTCTGCTGTACTGTGTGATGGAGGCTAGTCGATTGGATCTATCTTTTGTCTGTTCCGATACATTCTTCTTCAAAGTGTCAATCCTAGCAGTCTGTACTATTCTTTTCTCAGCCTTATCCTGAGCTTTTATTTCATACCCCTGATTCATGAATCGATGTTTAGTATTTCTGATATTAGCAACAAAAGTGGCCTCAGTGCTACAATTGCGCCAAATGCGTACCATTTCCCCATAGGGTGTGTTATTGATAACATACTTTGGGTGTGCGATGGATGCATGGAAGGTACTGTTGCAAGCTGTGGCTTTCCGGAACATAGTGCTCTGTATCATGTTATTCTACACATAAAATAAAATGTCGAGAAACTCAATTCATTCTTTACTGTGATTGAGCGTAAACTGTATATTATATGGATTATCATTTAAGAACTCATGCTAGGCCATCAGCTGATTCACCGTTCCATTCCATAGCATTATGATGTCATCGAAATACCTTCCATAGAATACAGTGTACTCAGTCCAGGGGGAGACAGATCGGCCACATTCATGCTCCCCCTCATACCAGCCCATGAACAGTCCAGCATAGACAGAAGCAAACCTGGAACCCATAGCCGAACCCTGTGTTTGATGATACCACTGGTTGTCATGTAAAAAGAAGTTCTTGGAAAGAATGATATCCATCATGTCCATCAATACAGCATTATGTTCAAAGGCTGTGTCCTACCTCCACACAAAGGGCTGCATACCCCCTGCAGCTAGTCTTGAGCCAGGACAGGGAAGGCATGATATATGGGGACTTCAAAAGAAAATCTCTGGGACAGAACCTCGGATTCCCAGACTGACTCCGAGGGCTAGACTGCTGGCCTCCTGTTCAGAGCCACAGGGACATAACGGGCTCACAACCACCTGACCCAGCACCCAAATCCAGCTGAAGCAAGCCCCTGAACCCCAAGAGGTGCTCCCCAGGTCCTGGACCCTTGGAGTGTCCTCAGAGAGGCTGAATTGAACTCCTGTCCATGATGCCAGGCCTGCTTTTTGCATTATATCGGTGACCATCCATGAGGATACCCTTCTCCTCGCAGCCCCCAATGAGGCAAAAAGGACTCTTTATTTTGGACTGAGAAGGTATCCTTTCTTAACCTGGTACAAGTATTCGACCTGCGCTCCATTGCAAACGGCTTGAACTTGTGGCTTTATCATGGTCTCTCACAACCAGATAGCCATGAGTGTCACTTTGGGTTTTTTGGCGCTATTTACGCAAAAACTTTAAAATTGCATATCTTCAGCTCCACTGATTAGATTTTTGTCATTTTTGTTTTATTTTATTTATTAATAGCTACTCTATGTTTCTAAACTGGTGTGGGATCCTTTTGTGTTGTGTCGTCACTGCGTTACTGTTTGAATCGTTGCACAAATGCTTAACTCATTTCCTGTGAGATAAGACTTACTGCTCTGTGCCAGGCTACCCAAGGGTTGAATGCAGGCTAATTTAGGGTTTGCTTGTGACTTCACCTTCAGAAGAATTATGGTTGCTGCTTGAGAAGGGCTTTGCCCCCAACCAGTTACCTAATTTCTTACACTGAGTTTTCTAGGACACTCCATGTACAGAATGGAATGAGCCAGGACAGTCTTAATCCATTAATGGAAGGCAGTCATGGATTCTAAGTGCCTAGGATTGTGAAGAAGTCTCTACTGCTATGCCCTACTGCAAATGTATTGTTTGCTGAGAACCTACCTTTCACTGCCATTGCCTGGGAGCCCACATAATCCATCCTCTGAGATACTTGGGGCTGTTAAGTCAGAATGACATAGGAGGTGATACCATAAGGCCTCAAACTGTTCATTCTGAGCAGCCCATTCGCTGAAACACCACAGATCTGAGGCATGCATGTGACTCTGGGAGAGGAACCGGGTGCAGTTGCTCTTTCCTGTTATGAACCCCTGCACCCCACAGGTGTGATTCTGCAGGAAACATCTTAAGATAGTCGGTCATCTTTGGGAAGCCCTACACCCCAAAGATGATAGACACATGTGTGTCCCTGAGAGTGGCACCCTGTGTAGTGACCCCTCACAACTGTGAACCCCCTGCATACATTACCTGCTGGACCTGAAAGGTGGCACCCTAAGTGTCCTGACTGTAAGATGCGAAGAAGACACAGTCTCTCATGCTTGCCTGCAACCATCTTCCAGGCCCATACAACTCTGCACACAGCTGCACTCTGCATCCACTATCTGCCAGTGCTACCTCCATGCACATCACAATCAACCAAGCACTTGCACAGCCAAAGGCTAACGTGACAAGCCCCAGACTCTCTTCATCGGAGAGTGACAGTACAATGCTAAATATGGTTCTCTCATCTCTGCTCCAACATTGCAATAAGACTGAACCACACCTGGTTGTCCATGTGGACCAGTGCTGCCCTGAGCCCTCCATGTACTTGGCTAATGCTAGGTTAAATCAAGGTGTCATTGTAAGTCTGATTTCTTGTGCACACTCCCCCTTAAAAGTTCAGCTTTAGATGGTGGGAGAAGTGTATTTGCTGAAATGCCACAAACTGAGATAAAACCTCAGAAATAAATGTCTTAAAGTTGCTGCTTGTGTTTGCATAATATTTATAAAAGTCTTATACCCTTTTATGAAAAAAATAACCATGCTTGGACAATCTATTTCATGTGAGTTATACCAGCACTACCATACCTAAATATTCTACTCCACATTAACCTCCAAGACACTCCAACCCTGCTACCCACTGAAAATCAAAACCTAAAAAGGATTTTCTTGGCATTTAAGTGAGGTTGCAGTAGTATCTTTGTACATTTCTACCTTCCAATGATATCAGCAATGCTTTCTACATAGATTGCCAATCTGCTCTTGAGTTGTGCATGTGCAGAGAGCTTGTCTGACACCGTCAAAGAAAATACCTCTGCCATCTTCCCCGGATAAACTAATTATTTGGGCTTTTCAATCTGTCAGAGTCTTGCTTCATGTTTTAGGGAACAGGATGATGTGTACTGTCAATACCCTGTGATCCCTCTATTCAAAATGGAAAACTCTGGGATGATGGAGAACTCCTACAGGAAAAGGATAGAAATTATGCATGCCCAGTCTTCCAACAATTCTTTTTTTCTGGAAAGTAGTGCTGCTCCTGAAGGCATCAGTAGCTGGCAGAACATGTAACAGGTTGATTAGGTCATATGGCAGAATTAGCTGTTGTGAATATTGTGACAGTTCCTGTTCAGGTTTTTCTATTTCTATCATTTTGTCACTTTAGACACTACTATTTACATTCTTTGTCTTTTCAGACTGTTCTATTTCTTTCACAGAAAGTGGGACATTTCAGACATGCATAGAAATGCTAAACATATCTGCACTCGATGCACCGGCTTTTCAAGGTTGTTTATAAATATGATTATTGAGTTGACAAATTGTCGCCGTAATTGTTTATCTTTTTGCTGATTTAGAGTCTCATAGATCCTATCATTGTTTTAAAAATGTAAGATAAGATCCATAATCAGCTCCTAGAAAAACCCAGATTTCAGGCTATGGGTTATAGAGGTACTTTGCGCTTGGGCTATCGAGGCAGTGATCACGCCGGATTGCAGCATCAACCTAAGATGGAGGGGACAGTCTTAGGTTGGTGAATGGGTAACTTCAGAACTTCAGAGCACTGGAACTACAGAAACAGGTTTCCATACATGTTGGAAATAAGTAAATTATCTGGTAAATTCAGGTTATCTCTTGGATATACCGTGACCACAGCCACAATTTTCTTATTCTCATGCTTTGAAGCCCTTCTTCATCTCTATCATATTCAAACAATGTCAAGGAACAGGTTGCGGATGCTTCCGAGTCTGAGGACCTAGAAATGTTTTTAGGACTTTTTCTAATCTGCCCATCTCCTGTTCTCCTGCTAGGTAGCTCAGAAAAGTTACTCATCAATTTCCTTAGCTGAACTAACAACAAACGGTGGATGGAAATACCCCCATGAAATCCTCACACTCCTTTTGCGTCTTACTCTCAGATTATGCACCATGGCCCCTGATGTTCTGACAGGATCATTTATTGCATGTAACACAGATTAGCTTGCCGTAAAAAAAGAAACAGTTATCACTCATTCAGGGGCATATTCACAAGGACTTATCGCCGATTTATCGCCACCTTAACGCATCAAAAGTGGAGATAGATTTAACGCCCCATTTACAAGCGGGTGCAAACAGCAGACATCGCCACTATTCCAGCGATAACTGCCCCCAAATTTATCTCCACGGGTGACACCACCAACTAACACTAATGAGATGCAGATTAGGCGTTCCTGTGCAAAAACTCACGAAAAAACCACAACACCACTTTCACAACGAACTGCCAGATCTGAAATGCGAACCAAAAACAGGCGATAAGCTGCGGTAGCAGTAGGGATTTAACACCTGCCTTATGCTGGTGTTAAGCAGGACGACTACCTGCAGCACTAAAGGGAGCCCAGCCCAGAGCCACATCGGAAGACCCACAGATGCCATGGAGCCAATGATCATGCAGCTCGGAGACCCAAGAGGGCCACAACACCCACCGCCACCACTCCCAGGCCCCCCCCCCAGAACCCTCCCCGGACAAACACATACCGTGCACGACACAAGAGCCACAAAAAGCAAATGATGTCGAACAATGACAAAAAGAAACACACATGTGTGGTCAGAAGAACGAGAAACAGTCACACATCATTGAAGTAACAACCAAAAACGTTATTGAAATGCAACACAAAACACCAATGCGGAAGACTCCTGTCGGGTCCGTCCGGGACAATCTTGATGTCACAGCCTGGAAAATAAAGCACAAAATCAGGACGTGAGTCATGCGCACATCAAAGGAGCGAGACACAGAGAAACTGAGAATGAAAGAAAGGCAGAGAGAGAATGAGAGAGAAGGAAAGGAAGTGAGAGAGAGAGAGTGAGAGAGAGAGAGGGAAGGAAAGGAAGGGAGAGAGAGAGAGAGTGAGAGAGAAGGAAAGGAAGGGAGAGAGAGAGTGAGAGAGAAGGAAAGGAAGGGAGAGAGAGAGAGAGAGTGAGAGAGAAGGAAAGGAAGGGAGAGAGAGAGAGTGAGAGAGTGAGAGAGAAGGAAAGGAAGGGAGAGAGAGAGAGAGAGAGAGAAGGAAAGGAAGGGAGAGAGAGAGAGAGAGAGTGAGTGAGAGAGAAGGAAAGGAAGGGAGAGAGAGAGAGAGTGAGAGAGTGAGAGAGAAGGAAAGGAAGGGGGAGAGAGAGAGAGGGAAGGGAAGGGAGAGAGAGAGCGAGAGAGAGAGAGAGAGGGAAGGAAAGGAAGGGAGAGAGAGAGAGAGAGAGGGAGGGACACTGCTGCCCCACGCACCCAGGCCCCACTGCTCATCTGCTGCCACCGGTGTGTCTCCAACCATGTGCCGGTATACACTGCAAGCCACCAGGTCAGCAATCTGTAATCGAGGCCAGAGTCAATCATGGCAGAGTTCATCTCACTGCACACGGCAACAACGCCTGTCCGCCTCTGCGCACACATGCAGCCGCACCCCACCCCCTCCCGCCGGCCAGCGCTGGCTGTCCGCACTTGCGCACCCAGGCCCCACTGCTCACCTGCCGCTAACAGTGTGTCCACCAGTGGGCACACCACCTGCCCGTGCAAGCTCCAGGCCCCGGTCTCCCCACCATGGCATGGTCCACATCATGCGGACCCGCACCGCGGCCCAGCAGGTCCCACACATGACGCTGAGTCCTGAGGCATCAATGGCAGAGACCACATCAGTGCACACGTCATCATCGCAGGCTGCATACCCACTCAGCAATTTCAGTGCCACTAACCCTGTACAACCCCAGTCAGCGCCACGTGGTGGTAGGCCCGTGATGGCCGCAAGGCTTTGGGTGCCACTAACCCTGTGCAACCCCAGTCAGCGCCACGTGGTGGTAGGCCCGTGACGGCCACAAGGCTTCGGGTGCCACTAACCCTGTGCAACCCCAGTCAGCGCCACGTGGTGGTAGGCCCGTGACGGCCGCAAGGCTTCGGGTGCGACCAACCCTGTGCGCAACAACTCATGGGCCCTTCATGATTGAGAACCGTGAAGCGTCCGTCATCCAGTCACCACCAGCAGTGGGGAATGTGACGTTGTCGGCCCCTTATATTGGCGGGGTCACATGGCCTGTGACGCCTGTGCCGGATGGGTGTGGTGTGTGTGCAAACCTGCCCTCAGGGAGTGGCCGTGACATGCTGACAACTAGACCAGTGACCTGCAGATCACTAGCGTGTACGCCTGCGACATTTAGCTATGTGGGCCCCCCCTCGGAGCGTAAGCGGAGTGGTCTGGCCTGGCGTATGCCGGACCAGCGCAGGGCTTGCAACAATGACTCGGGGGCTCTGGGCGTGGTTCAGTCCATGTCCGGACAAGGAAGCGACTAATGCATGTGTCCCTGTTGTAATGTCTGCGGCACCCGGAACGCAATCGGCAATGTAGCACACTGTGACTGGAATCCCACTAGATGAGCATCATTGACATTAGGGGGAATCACTGTCCCTACATTCATCCACACATTCATACATGAATGATGTAAGACATGACACAGCAGTGTGTTTCTGAATGTTTAATGCACATCCAGTGGAGTTTTGCAGCTGGAGCAGTTCAGGGCCATGCCAACCCCACTTCGCAATATGGACCCGTGGAGGGCCAGCCAGAGTCCATCCGGGAATGACAAGTACTGCGGAAGAGGTAGGGTACAGTCCCCAGTCTGGTCGCCGTGTCATTGGTCATCAAACAGGATATGGCAGTCCATGTCGCGGTCCAAGGTGAGTGCAGCGGAGTGTATGGGGGTCAGTGGAAGGTCATGGAGCTATGTGCGTTACCAAGCAGAAACAGGCCAGGTGGCGGAAATGAATTCTAGTGCCTCCTTCTGATCTCAATCCCATCCACGTCCTCGGATGTGTGCTCTGCCCCACCTGTGGGTGTTGCAGTTCCGGCTGCGCCAGGTACGCCCAGACGTGAAACCCCGAAACCGGTCCTAGGATGCTTGTTTCCGGTCCAGGGAGGTCCTGGCTTAGCAGTTCGGGCTGGACTGTTCCCATGAGGCACAGGGTCAAGACTGATTTGCATATGGCCAGGTCTAAACTGGGGTGGCATGGTGAGCAAAAGAATGATGGATTTAACCCAGATCTCTTGACTGGGGGTGAATGTTTTGATTTGTTCTGCATTCCGTCCATCAATTGTGTGTCTTTTGCTTTCTCGCCCTAAGTGCGCCAGGTATGCCCAGACGTGGGTCCTGGGCTCACTGTGCCACTGGAATCAAGCTATCCTGGCTGAAGAGGGTGAAACCCCGAAACTGGTCCTAGGATGCTTGTTTCCGGTCCAGGGAGGTCCTGGCTTAGCAGTTCGGGCTGGACAGTTCCCATTAGGCACAGGGTCAAGACTGATTTGCATATGGCCAGGTCTAAACTGGGGTGGCATGGTGAGCAAAAGAATGATGGATTTAACCCAGATCTCTTGACTGGGGGCGAATGTTTTGATTTGTCTGCATTCCGTCCATCAATTGTGTGTCTTTTGCTTTCTCGCCTAAGTGCGCCAGGTATGCCCAGACGTGGGTCCTGGGCTCACTGTGCCACTGGAATCAAGCTATCCTGGCTGAAGAGGGGTGAAACCCGAAACCGGTCCTAGGATGCTTGTTTCCGGTCCAGGAGGTCCTGGCTTAGCAGTTCGGGCTGGACTGTTCCCATGAGGCACAGGGTCAAGACTGATTTGCATATGGCCAGGTCTAAACTGGGGTGGCATGGTGAGCAAAAGAATGATGGATTTAACCCAGATCTCTTGACTGGGGGTGAATGTTTTGATTTGTTCTGCATTCCGTCCATCAATTGTGTGTCTTTTGCTTTCTCGCCCTAAGTGCGCCAGGTATGCCCAGACGTGGGTCCTGGGCTCACTGTGCCACTGGAATCAAGCTATCCTGGCTGAAGAGGGGTGAAACCCCGAAACCGGTCCTAGGATGCTTGTTTCCGGTCCAGGGAGGTCCTGGCTTAGCAGTTCGGGCTGGACTGTTCCCATGAGGCACAGGGTCAAGACTGATTTGCATATGGCCAGGTCTAAACTGGGGTGGCATGGTGAGCAAAAGAATGATGGATTTAACCCAGATCTCTTGACTGGGGGTGAATGTTTTGATTTGTTCTGCATTCCGTCCATCAATTGTGTGTCTTTTGCTTTCTCGCCCTAAGTGCGCCAGGTATGCCCAGACGTGGGTCCTGGGCTCACTGTGCCACTGGAATCAAGCTATCCTGGCTGAAGAGGGTGAAACCCGAAACCGGTCCTAGGATGCTTGTTTCCGGTCCAGGGAGGTCCTGGCTTAGCAGTTCGGGCTGGACTGTTCCCATGAGGCACAGGGTCAAGACTGATTTGCATATGGCCAGGTCTAAACTGGGGTGGCATGGTGAGCAAAAGAATGATGGATTTAACCCAGATCTCTTGACTGGGGGTGAATGTTTTGATTTGTTCTGCATTCCGTCCATCAATTGTGTGTCTTTTGCTTTCTCGCCCTAAGTGCGCCAGGTATGCCCAGACGTGGGTCCTGGGCTCACTGTGCCACTGGAATCAAGCTATCCTGGCTGAAAAGGGGTGAAACCCCGAAACCGGTCCTAGGATGCTTGTTTCCGGTCCAGGGAGGTCCTGGCTTAGCAGTTCGGGCTGGACTGTTCCCATGAGGCACAGGGTCAAGACTGATTTGCATATGGCCAGGTCTAAACTGGGGTGGCATGGTGAGCAAAAGAATGATGGATTTAACCCAGATCTCTTGACTGGGGGTGAATGTTTTGATTTGTTCTGCATTCCGTCCATCAATTGTGTGTCTTTTGCTTTCTCGCCCTAAGTGCGCCAGGTATGCCCAGACGTGGGTCCTGGGCTCACTGTGCCACTGGAATCAAGCTATCCTGGCTGAAGAGGGTGAAACCCCAAAACCGGTCCAAGGATGCTTGTTTCCGGTCCAGGGAGGTCCTGGCTTAGCAGTTCGGGCTGGACTGTTCCCATGAGGCACAGGGTCAAGACTGATTTGCATATGGCCAGGTCTAAACTGGGGTGGCATGGTGAGCAAAAGAATGATGGATTTAACCCAGATCTCTTGACTGGGGGTGAATGTTTTGATTTGTTCTGCATTCCGTCCATCAATTGTGTGTCTTTTGCTTTCTCGCCCTAAGTGCGCCAGGTATGCCCAGACGTGGGTCCTGGGCTCACTGTGCCACTGGAATCAAGCTATCCTGGCTGAAGAGGGGTGAAACCCCGAAACCGGTCCTAGGATGCTTGTTTCCGGTCCAGGGAGGTCCTGGCTTAGCAGTTCGGGCTGGACTGTTCCCATGAGGCACAGGGTCAAGACTGATTTGCATATGGCCAGGTCTAAACTGGGGTGGCATGGTGAGCAAAAGAATGATGGATTTAACCCAGATCTCTTGACTGGGGGTGAATGTTTTGATTTGTTCTGCATTCCGTCCATCAATTGTGTGTCTTTTGCAGTTCCGGCTGCGGCACTGTGTGCCACTGACACATCAGGGGCCCGAGGTGGATTGTGGGCCGCACTGTGTGGCAGTGACACATCAGGTGCCAGAGTGGAGACGCCTGCCGCACTGGGAGGCACTGACACACCAGGGGGCGGAGATGTGGATGGTGTGGGGGCAGCAGCATTCATCTGCGCCACGCCTTGTGGCAGCAATGCCATGATGAGGATCTGCAGGGCATGGTCGATCCCAGCTACATTTTGCTGATGTGCAGCGGTGGCTGCCATCCTTTCCGCCTCCATATGCACCATGTCCTCCATGAGCCTCCGCATGTGTGCCAGCTCACGGCTGGGATCGCTGGAGCCACTGTGAGCGGACAGGTGTTCTTGTCTCCGAGTCATGACTCCAGCGATGTCAGCCAGGGCTCGTTGGAGACCATGGAGCGGCCCATGCGTGTCTGTGAGGGACTGGAGCTGGTCCCTGATGGGACCTAGACACCCATGGATGGCGTCCAGTTTGGTAGCCATGAGGTCGAACCCCACCCGCACCTGCTCAGCCGCCTCCCTCTGGCCCTCTAGCACACGGTGTTGGAAGGCCATGTGTTGTTCGTGGGGGTCTTGGGAGACAGCCGGGGTTGTGGGTGCCTCCTGCTGGGTGGTTTGTGTAGTGGGTGGGGTCTCCTCGATGCAGCTGGGCTGCCCTGATCCTGGAGGTGAGTTGCGGATGATGTCAATGATATCTTGGAGGGCTTGGGTGTCGATGCTGGGGGTGTCCTCCTCGTCATCAGTGAAGATTGGCTGGGACTGCTCTGCAGGAGGTGTTGACGGTGCCCCTGCAATGTGAAGGGGAGATGGTGTATTACAATGTGTCCACATGTATGTAGCCGCATGATACATGTTCACATTCAGACAGCATGGCAATGTACATTGTGACAGTCTGTAGATCAGGGCCATGATCCAGAGTCATTGTGGGTGTGCACTGTGCTCTGCTTGATTGTGCATGTGTGCCATTGTGGCCATCTCCACCCGTCCCCCCAGTACCTGGTGGTTACTCACCCTGTTGCTGTGGTGTTGTGTCATATCGAGCAGTGTCCGGTCCCCCGACTCCTGCCACAGTCTCCACGCTGATGACTGTCGACATCAGCTCCTCCATGTCATCCAGCTCCAGCTGTGGCACTGGGCTCCCACCTCCAGTCTGTATTGCTGCCTTCTGGTTGCCTGCGAGTTTCTCCTTGGTTTTGCACTTGATGTCAATCCATCGCCTCTTGACCTCGTCCATTGACCTCTTGTGCTCTCCGACGGCATTCACCTTGTCCACGATGGCCCACCATATTCCATTTTTGGTGCCCAATGACACGTTGGAGATGACGAACAGTTGTTGATGGTGTTCCATCACCTCCGTGACCAGGATCCTGTGTTCCTGTGGACTGAACTTCGTCTTCCTCTTCTTCTTGTCCTTGCCCTTCCCTGTCCCAGAGGTCCCAGGCTGGTCGTCCGGGGCGCTTGGGGGGTTCCGCTCGTCCTCTGCGCCTGCTCCGGCTGCCTCCATGGTGCTTCGGTGTTGGTCATTTTGTGTTTGTGTGTTTTTTCTACTTTTGCAATGATTTTCCCGCCTACCGTGTGTGTATTGCAGGCCTGGCGCTGCTTATCGCTGATTTCCTCATCACGGTTTGGCCCATCGCATGTGTTTTTTGCGTTGAGGTTTGTGTTTTTATCACCGTTGCGGTTGTTGTATCGCGGACATTGTCCGCGGTTTCGGGAGGCTATCGCATGGTACCGCCGTGTTGTGAATTCCACGTTGACATGGGGTTATTTTCCCGCAATAGACTGCGATGTGTAAAGTTGCGTTAACATTTTTTTGAGATGTTTAGCACCCGTTCTTTTGAATATACCCCTCAGAATTTACTGACAACCCGTCCTATACTAGATAAAATTGATACTGGGAGAATATTTATTACATTCTGATGTAAAGAAGCGCAGCCACCGAAGTTTCTTTGCTGTGTTGCGCTAGGAGGAGAGAGCAGCACAGCTCCTATCTATTTAGACATGGCCCTGCTTCTATCTCCCCATCACTGGTACTTTTTAAGGGTGCCTAGTACCATTCTCTCTCCTTTGCACTATAGAGCGAAGGTGCACGTGTGATGTTTAGCATAGGATTTGTATTGTAACGATGCCTCCCCAGAGCTAAAGACTTTTTAAACTTTTCAAACATTGCATGCATGCTGTGCACTGCTTTACATACATGCATTACACCTGCCTCAAGGAGGAGTATTTTTTTTGCACAAAGCCCTATCTACAAATGTTAGTCGATAGGGCTTTGTATTTAAATCCATAGATGGTAGCATGGGAAATTTCCTTTACTCTGTTGAAAAATCACATCATTTCAGTAATTTCCCATACCAATTGTTATACCAAGTTCTTAAATTTGCCACATTACACCACATTGCTGTTTGTTGGAAAAATTTAGCATCAGCGCACGGGAACAACATGAGCAACCAGAAACCAAGTTGCTGCTGTTTCTGGTGCATGTGCATTTACACTATTTTTTTTTAGTGCAAAATGTGTACTCATATCCAGAATGGTTATGAAGATGATTCTTGAGCTAAAATATATCACCCAACACTGGTGTCACATTTTGCGTCATTATGTATTTTTTTCTGAATTTTACTTAATTACACAAAAGCAAATTATGTGAATTTTGCACACCACAGGGCTTATTTACATGCACGTTACAGTGACGCACAGCGCTTAGCCATATCTATATGGCCAGGCAAAGCCACCATGCGTGGCTTCTCATAGCCTTATAGATATGGAGTGAGGCAACGCAGCTCAAGTCGCTGAGTTGCTTCACACTGCGTCGTGGAGGCCTGCTATGGGCATTGCAATGGGTGTGCCCATGCAACGCCCATATGTTTTGACAAATTCCCAGATTTACTACATGGTGTAAATCTGGGAAAGCGTTAAAACCATGCGCCTCCCTAAGGGTAAAGAAATTGAGGAAAAACAACATTATTTCTACTCGTTTTTTCCTCCTCCGTGTGTGCTGCATTCTGCAGTACACATAGAAAGAAGAAAACGCCTCCAATGATTGTTTTTGTGCAGTAAGGTGTCCCTTCCTGCACAAAAACAATCATGCCAACAACACAGACACCCTAGCACCATGGTGCAATGGTGCCTGCGTTGGCACACAGCTGCTAATTGTGTGTCTGCTGGAATTACAGGAATGCACTGTATCTTGTAAATATGGTGCATTCCTGCCCTTTTGAACTGGCGAAAGGCAGCACAGCAAAATAACTTGATGTGCTGCCCTACGCCAATCCCTTGTACATAAGCCCCCCCCCCCTGTTTTGTAGCCATGCCCCTCACCACACATTTCTAGTGGTTTGTTTATATGTGGACTGCACTCTTTACTTTCTTTGTGCCAAATTGGGGAGCACAGATGTACAATAATACTGAACATTATACTCTGTGTAATAGTATCACTGAATAGTGCATTATATCCCGGCGATATATTTTTTCTTGCAGTTAAAGGATTTGAAAAATATGGGGCATATTTACAAGGGCCGTACGTCTCGCTTGCATCATGCAACGTGGTACATGCACGACACAAAGCCCCAAGTCATATTTATGAAGCCACGCAAAGCCACTTTGCGTGTCTTTGAATGGCTTCATAAATAGGGAGTATTGCAATGCAGCGCAAATCGCTGTGTTGCATTACTCTTCGCAAGCGGTGGGTGTTCCCACTCAAATGCCATGGTTTTTGACACATTCCAAGATTTACCACACCTGGTAAACCTGGGAGTGAGCCAAAAAGTTACACCTGCGCAGGTGAGGTTATTGAGGAGAAAGATCTTTATTTCTCCTCATTTTTTCTCTTTCTGTGTGTGCTGCACAACGAGAAAAACACCTCTATGGATTGATTTTGTGCAGGAAAATGCCCCATCCTTCACAAAAACAATCCTACCAACAACACAGGAACACTTGCACCAAGGTGCAAGGGTGCCTGCGTTGGTGCTAGGATGCCGAAACAGCGCCAGTGCAGGGGGAAAGGACAGGAATGCACTGTTTCGGACAAATACGATGCATTCCTGCCCTTTCCCTGTGACGAAGGGCCGCACAGCAAGGTAACTTGCTGTGCTGCACTGCTCTGCGCCACATTTCTGGTAATTATGCCCCAATATTTGGTAGTGTTGCTTATTTGAATTAATTCTCTTCTGAAAATCACTGGTAGGTAAACATCCCACCTGTTTCATTTGTTCACATCACTCAGTTGCATTGAAATTGCCATGAGCTACCTAATGTCCAAGTAAACATCAAATCTCATGAGATAAAATATCTTTTAGATTAAGCATAGGCAAGAATGAAACAGTAGATTGGCTATCTCAAAGAAACAAGATAATTTTGAAGAAAAATCTCAAAGGCTTCACAACTCAAATTGCTTTAAGGACGGTGCTTTCGAAACTAAGAAGCCCACCTGACTCGAACACTCAAAACGGATTTTACCATCTGCCAAGATCTCGGATGTCTGACTTGGCAGAGGGATTTAAAGATCCCTTGTCTGTTAGCTGCAACATAAGACATGGCCTTCAAGTGTAGGTTAGGAGACAGAGGACACTCCAAAACACAACCTTTTGTATCTGAACAAATCAAAATGAGTCAAAAAAGTGGTAATGTACCTACAGTTTTCTTCCCATTTGAGTTGATGGTATCCTTGCTAAATTCAGGACGTGAGAAAACTTTGGCTCCTTTCAGCGGCATGATCATGTCTGCAATGTGTGGACCCGGATGGCTTTCTCTCTCAATTGCTTTGTTGGCCTGGTGCATATCCACACAAAGGCACACTGCACCTCCATTGTCCTTTTTGGGCACTACCACTATGGGTGATACCCATGGTGTGGGACCAGTAGAGCACTCAATGATGTCGTACTTCAACAGCGTTTCTTGTTCCTTTTCGGCTGCTTCTTGCAGGTAAAATGCTATTTTGCAGTGTCACTGTGTAACAGGCCGGATGTCTTCATTAATGTGATGTTGCACCTTCATTGTCCTGAGCTTTCCTAGGCCATGAAATAACAACGGGAACTGACTCACAATTTCAGATTGTGTATGTAGGTTATAATTGATAGATACAAGTTCCATGTCAGCAGCAGTTGCAAAAATGAGTAGAGATGGGCTGGAAAAAGTACCTTGAAGAACATGAAATGGGGCTTGGACAGGCGTCTTTTTATGTCGTAAGATGGCTGTGAATGATCCTTAACCCGGCAACGGTTTTGAAGCAGCCCATGTGTACATTCTCGTGTATGACGTGTTGAGTCACGGTATGAGTGACAAATCATTAAACTGTTTGACTGGCATGATGTTGATTGATGCACCGCTGTCAATTACAATGGTTATGGGGCAACCGTTGTCCTTTAGTGTGATCTTAATGCAGTGTCCATATGAATTATTTTGTTATGTTGACTCACCTATTTTTGTCATTTATTCGTCTTCTTTGGAAGCAAGAAGACCCACATGTTCATATTGCTTTTTGGAGGTCATGATCATCACACATTCACCCTCTTCACTGTCACTCGATTGTGATGTTAAAAATCTTTTGTTGGATGAACTTGATAACAATCATCTTCATTTCGTTTCTACCTGTCACAATTAAGGTTGCTTTTCATATTTGTGGGCATGGCGGGAATGCTTCTGGAAATTTCTGGTGTCCATTTTCTTGTCTCACCGTGATGCACGTGGTTTTTCTTTTGCCTTGCAAACCGTTATGAAGTGGTTTACCTTTCCTCAACCTTTTCACGTCTGTCTGATGGCTAAACATTTGCCCTCATAATGAAATGAAAATCCACATTGGAAACACAGCTTTCCTTTCTTTGAGGATGTCAACCCATGTGTATTTGCTTTTTGCTACTGTTTGCTCTTTATGATTAGAGCCGATTCACTCTTTGATGTTCCAGCTTCCATGTCGGTAGCATGCCAGTCTGCTCTTTCCTCGGCTCTTTCAGCCATGAACACTTTTTCTAAATGGAACGTCTCTTTCAGCATGCGTCTTCTGAAAGAGTCCGAAATACAGCCATCAATGACTCTGACGTGGATGGCTTCTTCATCATTAAATTTACTAAATCTACAAAGTTTGATAGGCACATCAAGTCTCTCAACAAACTCATCCCTCGTTTCACCAACTTTTTGTCTGACTTGTATGAAAATGTACCTTTCATAGTCGACATTTGGCATTGGATTGAACTTGGCTGCTAATGCTTCTCTGATATGAAGGTACGAGATTGTCTCAGTCTATGAGATTTTCTTTATCACTGCTTTTACTCCATTCCCAGTAAGATTCTTTAAATATTTAATGACATTCTCATCACTTACTTCTCCCAGAGCATCTATGAGATCATCAAAGGCCTTGATCCATTTGGTCTATCTGGCACCAATATAATGATTTTTGGTGGTGTCAAATGGTGCTGATGGTTTCAGGAATGCAGCTGCATCATACTTCGTGCTACCGTAAACATCCATTGAAAACTTTCACAATCCTGAAGGCCTTCTCATCATCTACAGGAACTCTACCTTCTGCAAGCACAATCTGTATGCTGCACTTGGGTTGTTCACCCGATCTTGAGGTTGTACAGCACTTTGTCTATTTTCACTGGTAAGTAAATCTCTCTCTTTCATACCTGGTTATAACTGCCTTGAGCACTTGCTTAGTATCTGGTTGTAGCTGCCTTTAGCATTGTTCGCTTTACATCAGTGATGGCTCTGTGTTAAGCTGTGGATCAGTATCTCTTCTTTCAGCCTCACCAATGAGTTTCTGATGGGCTTTCAAGAATACTCCTCTGCAGGGCCTTCAACTTCATCGAGGGTCATATATGTGCTGGAGAGGGTTTTGATTCCCTGCATGCCAACTTCGGACTGCTTCTCATCGAAGCGGTGCACTTGGCACACACAAGCAGTCCGCTGTAGCATTGCAAACTCTCATGGATAGCAGTCTAATTTCTTCGGGGTACAGATCCCACACTCATTGCCAGTTGTAAAGTCCTGCCAAGCCCAGGAGCATGCAAAATGAACAAGCCACAGACAGAGCTTGTAACTGACGTCTTTATTCACCAGCGTACAACATTCAACTGAACTTCTCATTATCACCTAACCATTAATGACCATACCTTAACACCTCCCTAACTGGTTACGTAATACTCTCATTGAGACTGCCCAGAACCGTAGAGTCTTGGCACTCACAGTCTTAACACACTACAGTATGCACTAATGTGAGTGACTGGCCATTACCGATTCATTATGAGTCACATTTACTATTTAAGGAATCACAAATAGCGATTTGGCAAATAGTAAATCAAGTAGCAAATACTGAATTTTTACCTGGCAGTGAGTGATGACATCACAAACAGGAATTAGAGCAGCAGCAGGCCTATGAGAATGCTGGTGAGCCTTGACACAGGTGATAGTCAATCCAATCCAATTGGGATCTGCAGCAATCACATCCATCCACCCCTGGAAAGCAGGAACATGTCCTGGCAGAATCCTGAGAAGGAGAAGGACCTTGGAGGGAGGAAGAGGAAACTCAAATTTCCAGAGAAAGAGTTGGAAAAACTCACAGAAGAGTATGTTGCAAATCATGATGCTTTGTTTGGGAAAACATCCCTCTCTGGTCCAGAGGCAAAAAAGAAACAAAATGTGGCTACAAATCCAGGAGCGCATCAACTCTGTGGGGGTCACACAGAGATTCATAGAAGAGATTTACAAAAGGTGGTACACCCTCCGAGCCAGGACCAAAGAGAAGTTGGTAACCTCCAACCTATCCACCACCAACTCCTCTTGAGGAAATTATCAAGTCCACCCTGAAGCCGGAAACTGTGTATGGACTCAGCAACATTGACACTTCAGAGGCTCCTTCTACTTCAAAAGGTAAGAGTGATACATACACTTACAGTGTGACAATGACATATTTGCAACAATGTGAGAGGCAACATTGTAATCATGCTAGGCTGGGGAATGTTTAGCTATGATAGACCACAAGAAAAACACCATTAGACGTTTTAGTCCTATCCTAGAAGTGCATTATGTGATATTTAGTACTCCAAAATGAACACCTATAGCACAAACCAATGCTATCATACTGTAAATGATGCAAAAAAAATGTCCATAACGATGTTTATTTAAAAATATTTACATATTGCATATTATACAGATGTTCCAGCACAAACAGAACATGAGTCTGAAGGAGAGGGTCAGGAAAATACACAGATGTGCAGTCAGGAAGGTAATGAGTCCATTATGAGACACATCAGCCCAGAGGGAAAGTAGCAGTCCTGAACATCGTAGTCAGACACTGCCCGTTGATGTAGTGGATGATGCAGGGAGTCCAAATGTCATTAAGAACTTGCAGTGAGGCGCACAGTAGTACTCGTGTCCGACATCGTGGTGCAGCCAGGCAGCCTAATCCCAGATCGGGGTCCACACAAGATATGGGCGATACCACACAGGTGTTTATTGGTTTTGAAGCATCCATGTTGGAGGTACAGCACCTCCAACACAATCAAATGCACATTATTACCCAAAAAATTATCTGGAATAGAAAGAAGCATCAAAACTGGCTTTCAACATGAAGCAACAACCCTTGAAGAGTCCCACAAGTCTCTGGAGACAAAAGTGGACTCTATGACAGAGGCTATGAACAATCTAGGTAGCCAAATGTAACAGGACAATGCAACATACAGACGTACTCAACATCATTCAATCTCCCATATGGATATGTTGAGTTGGTCAATAAAGTTGCCTTGCACAGGCTACATTAACACTCTCATGCCAAACTGTAGGGTTGTAGGTTGAAATGGGTCACTATAGTGGCAATGATGCTCGGGTCCTTATGCAAGTAATCACTTCAGTAGAGAGCTATCAGACCACTCAATTAGCATGAAGCAGAGAAGCTGGGCATGCCTAAAGTGAGGGCCTATGCAGTATTAGCATTGTCTCTGTGAATGAAGCAATGAATGCGAGTCACAGTAGATGACGAGGTGGTGTTGTTGGTACAGAAGGCTCCACTACACCTGTGCGACAAAGTTCATCTCATAGTCAACGCAAACAGTAATAAGTCTTATTGTTTTGTCATTTTTGCTATTTCTGTAACACGTGAATTGATATTTTACTTTCATTTGATTTTACAACTCCCTTTACAACCTGAAAAATAAAGGATAATTTGTTTAACACTGAACTTCATGTGTTTAGCTTTGTGTGAAATGTAACACATAGCATCATTTACATACCTTAAAAGTAATTGTTTGCAATGGCTGTATGTCTAGCTCTTCCTTCTGCTGCCAATGTACCTTGCTGTGTTGCCTGTGCTGATGGGTTTTGGGGTTTATCTTCATCAACTTCTGATTCAGACATGATTTCTGACAATCCTTTCCACATTGCAACATTTGTGGAGACAGCAAAATCTATTCTTCAGTAGACCAAATGTCCTGTCAATGACAGACTGGGTCCCTTTGTGTGCTGCATTGTATCGTACCTAACTTTGGTTCAATGGATGTATATATGGTGTTAATATCCATGATCTCACTGCATATGCACTGTCACCCTAAAAACATTTGGGGAATGTGGTTACAACACATACAATTTGAACATTTAGAACATTTCATGTATGTCATATACATAGTCCATATTTACCAAGTTGATAGCCATCTTCAAACTCTTCTCTGAGTAGATGTGAGTAAATGCCGCTATATCTGAACAGAAAAGTCGAGGGGTATATTCACAAGAACGTGTGCTAAATATCACCAAAAAATGTTAACGCAACTTCACACATCACAGCCGATCACGGGAAAATAACCCCATGTTAACGTGAAATTCACAACACAGCGGTACCATGAGATAGTCACCTGAAACCGTGGACAATGTCCGCAATACAACCACCGCGACGGCGATAAAAACACAAACACCAACACCAAAAAACGTGCAATGAGCCCATTCGCGATGAGGAAATCAGCGATAAGCAGCGCCAGGCCTGCCATACACACACGTCAGGCGGGAAAAGCACTACAAAAGGAGAAAAAATACACAAACACAAAATGACCAACACCGAAGCACCATGGAGGCAGCCGGAGCAGGCGCAGAGGATGAGTCCAACCCCACAAGTACCCCGGACGATCAGCCCGGGGACCACGGTGACAGGGAAGGGCAAGGACAAGAAGAAGAGGAAGACGAAGTACAGTCTGCAGGAGAATCGGATCCTGGTCACGGAGGTGATAGAACACCATCAACAACTGTTCGTCGCCTCCAATGTGTCATTGGGCACCAAAAATGGATTATGGCGGTCCATCGTGGACAAGGTGAACGCCATCGGAGAGCACAAGAGGTCAATGGACGAGGTCAAGAGGCGATGGAATGACATCAAGCCGCAAGACCAAGGAGAAACTCGCAGCCAACCAGAAGGCAGCAACGCAGACTGGAGGTGGGAGCCCAGCGCCACAGCTGGAGCTGGATGACATGGAGGAGCTGGTGTCGACAGTCATCAGTGTGGAGACCGTGGCAGGAGTCGGGGCACCGGACACTGCTCGACAGGACACAACACAACAGCAACAGGGTGAGTAACCACCAGGTACTGGGGGGACGGGGGAGATGGCCACAATGGCAAACCTGCACAATCAAGCAGAGCACAGTGCACACCCACAATCACTCTGGATCATGGCCCTGATCTACACACTGTCACAATGTACATTGCCATGCTGTCTGAATGTCAACATGTACCATGCGGCCACATACATGTGGACACATTGTAACACAGCATCTCCCCTTCACATTGCAGGGGCACCGTCAACGCCACCTGCAGAGCAGTCCCAGCCACTCTTCACTGATGATGAGGAGGACACCACCAGCATCGACACCCAAGCCCTCCAAGACATCATTGAGCTCATCCGCCAAGCACTCCAGTACCAGGGCAGCCCAGCTGCATCGAGGAAACCTCACCCACTCCACAAACCACCCAGCAGGAGGCACCCACAACCCCGGCTGTCTCCCAAGACCCCCCGAACAACACATGGCCTTCCAGCGCCGTGTGTTGGAGGTCCAGAGGGAGATGGCTGAGCAGGTGCGGGTGGGGTTCGACCTCATGGCTACCAAACTCGACGCCATCCATGGGTGTCTGAGTCCCATCAGGGACCACTTGCAGTCCCTAACGGACACCCACATGCCACTCCATGGTCTCCAACGAGCCCTGGCTGACATTGCTGGAGTCATGACTCGGAGACAAGAGCACCTGTCCACTCAGGGTGGCTCCAGCGATCTCAGCCAGGAGATGGCACGCATGCGGAGGCTCATGGAGGACATGGTGTGGATGGAGGCGGAAAGGATGGCAGCCACCGCTGCACATCAGCGGAATGTAGCTGGGATCTACCAGGCCCTGCATGTCCTCATCATGGCATTGCTGCCACAATGCGTGGTGATGATGAATGCTGCTGCCCCCACACCATCCACATTTCCACCCCCTGGTGTGTCCATGCCCCACAGTGCGGCAGACATTCCACCTCCAGCACCTGATGTGTCACTGCCACACAGAGCGGCCGGCAATCCACCTCCGGCCCCTGATGTGTCAGTGGCACACAGTGCCGCAGCCGGAACTGCACCACCCACAGGTGGGGCAGGGCACACATCCGAGGACGAGGACATGGATGGTCTTGAGTTCAGAAGGAGGTACTAGCATTCATGTCCGCCACCTGGCCTGTTGCTCCTTGGTCCCGCACATGGCCCCATGACCTCCCACTGACCCCCGATACACTCTGCGGCACTCACCTTGGACCACGACATGGACTTCCATATCCTGTTTGGTGACCAATGACACGGCGACCAGACTGCGGACTGTACTCTTCCTCATCCTCTGTCCTTGTCATTCCCCGATGGACTCTGGCTGGCCCTCCACTGGCCCATATTGTGAAGTGGGGTTGGCATGGCCCTGTACTGCTCCAGCTGCTGAACTCCACTGGATGTGCAATAAACATTCAGGAATGCACTGCTGTGTCATGTCTTTCATCATTCAAGTATGAATGTGTGGATGAATATAGGATCAGTGATCCCCCTAACGTCAATGATGCTGATCTAGTGGGATTCCAGTCACAGTGTGCTACATTGCCGATTGCGTTGCGGGTGCCGTAGACACCACAACAGGGACACACGCATTAGTCACTTCCTTGTCCGGACATGGAGTGCACCACGCCCAGAGCCCCCGAGTCGTTGTTGCAAGACCTGCGCTGGTCCGGCGTACGCCTTGACGGACCACTCCGCTTACGCTCCGAGGGGGGGCCACATCACCACATGTCGCAGGTCTACAGGCTAGTGGTCTGCAGGTCGCTGGCCTAGTTGTCAGCAAGTCGCGGCCACTCCCTGATGGCAGGTTTGCACACACACCACACCCATCCGGCGCAGGCATCACAGGCCATGTGACCCTGCCAATATAAGGGGCCGACAACGTCACATTACTCTCTGCCGGTGGCGACTGGATGACGGAAGCTCCACGGTTCTCAATCATAAAGGGCCCATGAGTTGTTGCGCACAGGGTTAGTGGCATCCGACGCCTTGTGGCTGTCACGGGCCTACCACCACGTGGCGCTGACTCGGGTTGCACAGGGTTAGTGGCACCCGACGCCTTGCGGCCGTCACGGGCCTACCACCACGTGGCGCTGACTCGGGTTGCACAGGGTTAGTGGCACCGAAATTGCTGAGCGGGTGTGCAGCCTGCGATGATGACGTGTGCACTGATGTGGTCTCTGCCATTGATGCCTCAGGACTCAGCGTCATGTGTGGGACCTGCTGGGCCACGGTTCGGGTCCGCATGATGTGGAACATGCCATGGTGGCGGGACCTGGGCCTGGAGCTTGCACAGGCATGTGGTGTGCCCACTGGTGGACACACCGTTGGCGGCAGGTGAGCAGTGGGGCCTGGGTGCGCAAGTGCGGGCAGACAGCGCTGGGCGGCAGGAGGGGGTAGGGTGTGGCTGCATGTGTGCGCAGGACGGACAGGCGTTGTTGCCGTGTGCAGTGAGATGGACTCTGCCATGATTGACTCTGGCCTCGTTTACAGATTGCAGACCTGGTGGCTTGCAGTGTGTACCGTCACGTGGTTGGAGACACACCGGTGGCAGCAGGTGAGTAGTGGTGCCTGGGTGCACGGGGGCGGCAGTGTCCCTCCTTCTCTCTCTCCCTCTCCCTTCCTTTCCCTCTCCCTCTCTCCCTCTCCCTTCCTTTCCCTCTCCCTCTCTCCCTCTCCCTTCCTTTCCCTCTCCCTTTCTTTCCTTCTCTCTCTCTCTCCCTCTCCCTTCCTTTCCTTCTCTCTCTTTCTCTCTCTGCCTTTCTTTCCTTCTCTGTTTCTCTGTGTCTCGCTCCTTTGATGTGCGCATGACACATGTTCTGATTTTGTGCTTTATTTTCCAGGCTGTGACATCATGATTGTCCCGGACGGACCCGACAGGAGTCTTCCGCATTGGTGTTTTGTGTTGTATTCAATAAAGTTTTTGGTTGTTACTTCAATGATGGTTGTCTGTTTCTCATTCTTCTGACCAAACATGTGTCTTTCTTTGTGCTATTGTGCGACGTCATGCGCTGTTTGTGGCTCTTGTGTCGTGCACGGTATGTGTTTGCCCGGGGGGGGTCCGGGGGGGGGGCTGGGAGTGGTGGCAGTGGGTGTTGTGGCCCTCATGGGTCTCCGGGCTGCATGGTCATTGTCTACATGGCATCTGTGGGTCTTCAGATGTGGCTCTTGGCTGTGCTCCCTTTCATGCTGCAGGTAGTCGTCCAGCTTAACACCAGCAAGAGGCAGGTGTTAATTCCCTGGTGCTACCGTGGCTTATCGCCTGTTTTTGGTTCGCATCGCAGATCTGGCAGTTCGTTGTGAAAGTGGTGTTGTGGTTTTTTCGTGTGTTTTTGCACGGGAACGCCTACTCTGCATCTCATTAGGGTTAGTTGGTGGTGTTTACCATGGAGATAAATTTTGCGGCAGTTCTCTCGGGAATACTGGCGATGTCTGCAGTTTGCACCCGCTTGTGAATGGGGTGTTAGATCTATCTGCACTTTTGGTGAGTTAAGGTGGAGATAAATCGGAGATAAGTCCTTGTGAATATGCCCCCATGTGTACTGCCAGGGTACTTTGCTATAAGATCTGTTGATATATTTTGCACCACACTTCACTTGTATATTGAGTGAAGGACAGTTTTTTCTGCTTCTAAATATGTGCTCATTGCAAGACAGAGGACATATGGGAGTATGGGTGCCATCAACACATCCAATTCCATGCAGAAATTGGGCAATGCAGTAAAAATTCAATTTTGCTAACTAGAACTCCTGTGCTATGCTGGGGGAAGTGATATGATGATGTATTCTCTGTACATCACATCCAGGAAATCCTTAAAAAACCTAGAAGGGCACTATGTGATACCCCACCTGCAGCAGCAATGATACCTTGGCAACTCCCAGAGGCTAAAAGATGGAGTGAGCATAGTACCTGCACATGGGTGGATATGGCATTGCTTTTGAGAGTGTTTCTCTCAAGCTCAGGCCTCATTTCTACAAATTGGTCTAAATTAACTGAACTACTCAGCCTGTACTTATCAAATATTTCCTCCTCTGTTTGTTGGAAGAATGTCACCCTCACTGTGAATATCCATTCCTGTCGCCCAGTAGGGGCCGGTGTCAGAGGAGAGTGGCGAGGCAGGGGATGGAAAGGAGATGACCATGAAAAAAGGGGAAACAAATAACTTACCTGCCGCCTGTAGCCTGCCACATTGACAGTCTTCTGCCCCTCTCATGGCTCCACTGCAGGCACAGGCTCACAGACCCTGCAGCCAATCCTGAAGCTGCTCTCATGCATGAGAGCAGCTTCAGAATTGGCCTGAACGCCCTCAATTTGCGCTCCCAGGGAACCTGGGAGCCTGTGCTTTGCTGTCTCCAGCCCATCGACGCAGTTGGGTTGGAGGCAGCTTCAGTGCGCATGATGGTTTGACTGGTCTGAGATGACTGACCGAACCGTCATGCGCACCAATACCTGTGCGCACCACTCCCCATTGGTGCCCGTCATCCCCCTAGTCCCGCCCCCAAGACTCAGCCAGGAAACAAAATAAAACAATAATAAACCCGGGTTTATCATCATTTTCTTTTTCTTTTTTTTTATGCTGCTGGCGGGGGGTGATGCTCCTTCGCCATAGCGGAGGAGCCGCCATTACTGTCTCCTCCTTCTCTAAAGGACATTTATAATCCACATTCCCCTCACAATCATCATCATCATCATATATCTTCATTTCGATCACAGAGATCTTAAAAAGTACATTAAGAAAAAAGGAAAGCACAGATTAAGATGGATAAAAAATAAAAACCAAGGTTAAAAGGAGACAATTCTTCCATATATACAAGTTAAAAGTGTCATGAAAGGAATTCATACAATACATTTAGAACGTTTGATCCATAATGCATGCCAATATTTGGCCAAGCCAAAGATATTGCCCTGCGAGTATCAGTGGATAAAATTCTCAAAACATTGAGGTAGTTGCCAGGACCAATTAGCTTACACAGGGGGATTATCCACTTGCCCCTCAGGGACTTGCAATGGGGACAAAAGAATAACAAATGGACCAAGGATTCAGGACTTTTATTACAGATTGGACAGATGTCATCAGAGGAAGCGTTTATCCGCCACTTATTGCAAAACAGGTTGGTGGGTAATGACTTGTATCAAAATTGTATGAATAATTTCTGCGCCAGAGGGGGAACAATTTCGTCAATCATTTCCTCATACGACGGGACGGGTTTAAAATTCATAAAGTCCTGAGTCAAGGTACCCACCGGTTTAATCACCTCTTTCTCTGCTATTGTTTCCCAGAAGGCAATTCTGACCCTGTTCTTTGGTATTAGTAACAGCTTTTCTGGGTTAAACTAATACGTTTCCATCCCTAGTCTCCTCAGCAGGTCTCTGAAGGTGCTAAACCATGGGATGGAGGTTTCCTGGGGCTGCTTCAGCAGGCCCATCGTCACAGCTCGATAGGGGGCAAGCTCTTCAATGGACCACAGGCGATGCCAGAACATTATGTGCTTGTAGTCCAACTTATGGGCCAAATGTCTTTGGGCCAGGTCCATGAAAATTGGGGTCAGAGGGTGCGAGTCCTCTTCACAATCACATACAGTGCTGTCATTTTGGCACACCCTGATTCATTTTGGGCCTTTTTATACATGTTGCACCTGGGTACCACCTAATCAGAGTTGGTGGTAATTTGCATGTGCAAAATCCACGTTTTGTGACAAGACGGTATTTGCGAATGGTTGATGCATATTATTTGCGAATCAGTATTTGGGAATCAGTAACAGCGATTCGCAACTCTGGTTGCTAAAATACTGATTTGGTAACTTTTGGTTCTGAAAAATAGTGCAACAAATGCTTTTGGCACATGCAAAAACACCATTTTTGCAGTCGCTTACCAGTTTGTGACTGGTTACCGATTTGGTAACGCTTCGTACATATAGCTCTAAATGTTGTCTGGTTGAATACCCATTCAACTATCTTTTGTAACTCCTAGTCTTGATGCTAAACAGCCACTCCTTGAAAAACTCATTGAAACATTTGTCTTCCAGAAGCAGGCCACATTAATACTTCAATTCAATTCTTCAGTTAAATATAAGTTAACAGAGATACATAAAGATACATGTGAACAAAGAAAAGATGCAATTTAAAAACAAATACGACTCAAAACATTTCAATAACTGATAAATATTCACAGATAAAGTTAAATACAAAATATCTAAAATTGTCTGTGCATTGAATATTTGTGTATAAATAATGGAGGTAGGAATCTGTTTCTAATACCTTACATGCTGGCTGGACAAAAACATATCCACCATATCTTGCATAGGACAATTACAAAGCATATAAAAATGTCTTTCTGTTGAACTTGATAAAAGCCTTTGCCTATTTAAAGACCCCTGTTATTATTTATATAAAACCTCCTAACCTGTGGATCTACATTTGCTTCTAAATAAAATTGAATTTGCTAACATTATGCAGAAATGCATACCTACTATAATTGAATGATAATAATACAATGATTATAATCATGAATAAAATTCTGCTCCTGCACCGTGGGCTTCTGAGGTGCTTTCAGCAGTACCCGTGTCTTATTGATCAATAACTCACATATGGATATACCTAAACATCACAAAGCTATGTCCCTTTGTTACTTACGGATATATCCATGATTGACATAATTCTGTACTCCACCTGAAGTTAGAGACAGAATAGCGTTTGGTACAGCAGAAATCAGTGTGTGGATGTATCTAATTAGAGCCTTACAGCCCGCTGTTGATGCTATAACGGTTGTAAAATGCCCTGAACCTGAGTTATAGGCCAGAGCTAAAGGCAAGGACCTATAACAAGGGAGAGGGCCTTTAAGCATTGGTATAGCTATAGGCAAAAGGGCTATAAGGCTTGACTTTGACTTAGACTATTAGAACATTCCACACACTGAGGATGGAATGTTCTAAATTTAAAAAATGGAGAAAACAAAAGTCAAAGTTTGGAATGTTGGAGCAGAGGGCTTATACCAGCCATTATAATACCTGAGCCACTTCACTGTCCTCAATGGAACTCTCATCATTCCAATGTTCTAATATTTGTGAATAGCCCCTATAGCTTTGCCCAATTAAATCTACCTCAATCCTAATGGCTTCAATAGACAGACTCTTCTTGGGTGAAAATAGGCATTACACAAAACATCTTCATCTTTTCCATAGAAAGCAAATGCTTTAAATATGATGGGGCTTATTTACAAGCCCCTTGAGCCACCCGTACGTCACTTTTCCCATGTTAAAAATGACGCAAAAGTGGCGCAAGAGGCTTGTAAATAAGCCCCGTTCATTCTAGGCTACGTAGCTTAATCCCTGGAATTTTCGCAATTCAAACCGAGCATTGAATTTGCACCATTCGAGTGCCCATACCAGCGAAAAATCACAGTAAGCCCAAGCGTTTTGAAATGCATTTAGGCCCTTGATTTTGTATATGTCTATTAAAGGCTAGATTACTCTCATGCAGTCCTCAAGTAGCTATAAGTGGTTATTAGTTCAATTTCAGTACTTAAAATTGCCAATTATGAATACATAAGCATGTTTCCTACCAATTTGTTTGACTTTGATATTGCAAGTAGCAACCAAATGTCCTGAAAGATGTATTGGGTGCAATATAGGCAGTACAATATTGTCTGCATACAAAATTAAGGGTTGTTGGCATCTACTGAGCACAGTAATGGAATTCTGCTTAAAAATCACCACGTAAACAGAAAACAGCACGGGGCAAGGATGCGCCCCTTTAGAGGATGTTTTCGGAAAAAAACAATAAAGTTTCAGTGATTTTTTTACTGGAGACCATTATTAACCTGCACCCTAAAATTTGCTATAAGGGCAGTAATATGTTTTAAAAGCTCTTAGGAAATGCACCAACCAGAAAGATTACTTCATCAGTTTTTAACCTTGGGTCCCCAATGCCTCATCAGAGTGACCACGACTGTTTATAAAATTAAATGTTATTAGCAGTTAGTAAAGATTAAATACATAAAAAGGTAAATGTAAAATTAAAAACTGTAAAACTGCATACATATAAGGGTATTCAACACTGGTAGCTAAAAATAAAATTGGTGCCCTTAACTTCATTCATACAATCCGCACAGGTACATCAAACAAAGCCTAGTATAGACTATTGGTGGCCTCATTGGCAGCACTGGTGTATGCTGACAAAAAGAGATCATGCTTTATGTGCAAAAAATTCAATGTAATATCCTAGAGTATAGCATACTGTTCCATCTTTTAGAAGTAAAACTAAATTTGGGAAAAATCCAATCTTCCCATTAAAATTAACATTTAAATTTTTGTAATATTCTGTTGTTCGTTAATTACATATATTATTTCAGAATGTATGTATTTGATGCATACATGTTTCTGTATTGTGTGTATTCTTTTGAAGTTCAAATAATAGAAATTGGTTAGGACGGGATCCCCGGCTTCCAGTAATGATTTAGCGTGAACCCACAGAAATCAAACTTTTTTATTTTAAAAAAAAATAAATTATTGGAAGAGCATAGAATAAAATATATCATCTAAACATTCATTTCCACAAGAAGAACAAGAAAAAACGAATACATAAATAAATTATACAAACATTTCATCTAGTCACATATCACCGATTATCATAAATACTTCACAATTGATAAATAAATAATATACCATAGATATTATATTTCTCATCTTTCCAGTTCCAGTTTTTGCGTAAAACTAATATCTTTCATTCCAGAACCCAACCACAGACTGCAAAACTTCACTTATGAGCCTGACCTCAGAGCATATCTTCTTTCCAACTCTTTAACTCTATTTACTTTTAATTGCCACTATTGAAATGTTGGGATTATTTGAGATCTCCAATTTTGTAGAATAATTGATCTTGCAATCAAAGCAAAAATATATATTCTTTTTCTTTGTATAAGGCTCATTTTTATATCAGATGAATAGCCCATAAGTGCAGTCTAAGTATCTATTGAGTGATGCAGTTCTAAAACGTGGAGGCAATATGTTTCTATCTCATTCCAGAATTTTCTAATACCCGGGCAACTTCATATTATATGGGTCTGTGTCCCCGCTCCATCTTGCACTCATCGAAAACAGCTGGATGAGATTTCCGGGTTTATTTTTTGTAAAAACACAGGAGTTCTATATAGTAGCCATTTAGAGGAAAATTGCATGCGCCTAAAATTCACCCCTTTTATCAAAGTGAAGTTAAATTCATTAATCTTATTCCATACATTCGGGGAGACATCAATATTTTCTTTAGCGTGCCATTTATTTCGTATTTCTCATAAACTATTTCACTTTTAATTTGCCTTAGAATCGAAACCCATCCACTGATAGATCTTTTCTTTCTGGGTGCCAGCAATTCCTCATCTAAATCCTGACTTGCCTGTATTCTGCATATAGCTAAATCCCTCAGAAAACCTCTAATTAAAATAAAGGTCTACTGTAGTATTTCTTTATGAAACTTAATCCTGGGTTCTATATCTTCCCAGTCCTTCCATGTTTCCCCATTTTAGAAATTCAATATTAAACTAAAGCCATTACTATCCCATTTTAGGGCAATATTTTTTCCTATAAGGGGTCTTTCCCCCTTATAAACATCGACTAAATGAGTTGCACTATTAATCATTGGAATTTGACAATATTTGAATATCTGTGCCTACCGCTTTATGTACCACTGCAAAGTCTTATATCCGACTTTTTGGGGGGTTTTGGTAATTCGTAAAAAATCTTTAACGTTATATTCTTGAAAAAATTATTCCCCCCAAAAATTATCATATCCATAACTATTTAGTGATTTGATGAATCTAAAAGTGTTATGTGCAAAGTTCGCGAAGTAATGCGTTTTTTAAATTAGGAAGAGCTAATTCCGCTTCCTCCAAAGGCCTGTATAAAATGTAAGCTGTAAACATGCCCTCTATTTCCTTAGAAAACTTCATCTGAAGATTCAGAGGAATAGCGGCAAACAAGAAATTATGTAAGGGTATAACCAACATCCTGATTAGAGCAATGTGTCCCATTATAGAGAGTGGTAACTTGTTCCATCTAGTGAATAATGCCTTCACCTTCCTAACCAGGGGGGTTTAGTTCAATTGAAATACGTTTTCCACACTCTTTGTAAAATACACCCCCCAAGTACCGCTTGTGTCTGCAATTAATTAATGGATACAATTAATGTAACAAAGTGTCTTGTGTGCAGTTACTTAGTAAAATTTCAGTTTTGGCCTTATTAACCTTATACCCCCCCAAGTCTTGATATGTTTGGAAAAGTGAAAAAAACCTTTTCTGATTCTCTAAATCTGAGTGCAAAAGCAAAACTATGTCATCTGCCTACAACTAAATAGGAGTCATCCCGCTTATAGGCGGCTCCATATTAGGTGTTGTACGGATCGCGATACCCAATGGTTCAATGAAAAGAGCGAAGAGTATAGGTGATAAAGGACAGCCTTGTCTTGTTCCCCTATTTATTGCACATGTTCCAATATTTTTCACATTTATGATTACTCAGGCCTTGGCTCCCTTACATAGACTGGATAATAAATAAATAAATTTTGCAGGGAATCCAAATTTTTTAAGAATAATGAAAAGGCTCTCCCAATTTACCAAGTCGAAGGCCTTTTCCGCATCTAAAAACATCACCTGTGCAAGTATGTTTTTTGTGCAAAATAATCTAGGGCTTCCTCTAAAAAAACTGTATTAAAAAATAGTTGTCTGCCAGGCGCAAAGCCACACTGATCTGGATGAATTAGCCTTCCCACAACTTGATTGATTCGAGTAACAAGTAATTTTGTGATAATCTTATAATCTACATTTAGAAGGCATATAGGCCTATACAAATTGATATTTTCTTTATCTTTTCCTTTTTTTTTTAAAAACTAACAATCGTTGCCAAGTGAAATGAAGTCAGGATTTCACCTCCCTCCAGAACATGATTCGCCAACTTCAGCGATTCAGGATTTAATACTGATGCAAATTTTTTATACATTTCTGCCAGAATACCATTTTCCCCACAAGCTTTTCCATTGGCCAAGAATTTTACAATTATTTCAATCTCCGTAAGTGTAAATTTTGCCACCAATGCATGTCCTTGTTCTTGTGTTAACCGTGGGATATCCAGTTTTTTTTAAAACTCAATCAGCATTCCCAGATTCCCCTGTTGTTGGATACTGTATATGGATTCATATTGTTTAAAAAATTCCTTTTGAATTTGCTGTATGTCCTTAATACTTCTTTTTGTCACTGGGTCTTTTATTGATATGATCTTATTTTTCTCTTGGCGATCTCTCGTCTGCCAGGCCAAATATTTTCCTGCATATTCATTTTCTTCAAACACCTTTTGTAAGTATGCGTGATTGGCTATATATCCCTGTGCGTAATAATACTCCTGCATACTAGATCTAGCTTTCTTAGGAACACCCTTAATGGCTATTGTTGGTGAAATCTGAACTTCAACGCTAGCCAAGTTTAACTCTATCTCCAGCTCCGCCCTTAAGATCGAGCATTCTTTTCTCTTTGCGATCTCTTTGGATGTAATATACCCACGTATTGTAGCTTTGTATGCTTCCCATATACTTTCAGTACTAGCTGTTTTATTGTTTATTTGAAAATAGTATGCTGTCTCTCTCTGTATCTCGTTACACCACTCCTCATTTTCGAGATTCACTTTGTTAAAAGTCCACCTACCATTCTGCCTTTCTACCTGGACACCTGTTAGCTCCATTCCTACTAAGGTGTGGTCGGAGAAAGCATTTTGAGTATGAGAATATGCCTTTAGCTGGTAAGGGTGGGCGGAATTTGCGGAATTGCGTTCCGCGAAATTCCGCGAAACGGCAAAAAATCTCCGCGAGCACGCGGAATTTCGCGTGCTCGCGGAGATTTTGCTGCGCCCCTTTATATCTGTAAGTGCTTCCTGTTGAGGTTTAATTTTTGTGACAGGAGCATCGTGCCAGCCCAGAATGAATCCTGCCCTGCATATTTATCCAAGAAGATGAGTCAGTTTTGTGCAATACCTCTACTCAACTGGAGTACTTTCTACTGGCTAATCAGTAAGTGATACCTCGTTGGGAAAATGTATAGTGCCTTTCCTACACTACAGCTACAAAGGACCAGACGAATTGTCTCCAGTGACCTGTGTGTCTAACTTTGCCACCGCGCCGAAAGTGCCGGCGTCCTTTGATTAAGCTGTCCATCATAGTGGGGAAAGGGAGGGAAGACGTTGCATACCGCGAGTGTATGTGGGGCGGGGCTACTAGCCTGTTCTCATGCCTCTTGTTTATAAAGGGTCAGAGCAGGATCTCAGCGGCAGACGAGGAGAAGGAACCTCCTGGTCACAGGAACTACACGAGGATTGCGCTCGAGAAAATCAAGGATGCAAAGACCTCCATCAAGGATTACAGCTAACTTTACAGGGTGGAAATGGAGAGAAGGCACATCTGCTTAATCACGCTCATGAATTGTACACGAGAATTGCGCTCGAGAAAATCAAGGATGCAAAGACCTCCATCAAGGATTACAGCTAACTTTTCACGTTGGAAATGGAGAGAAGGCACATCTGCTTAACCACGCTCACGAATTCTGCACACCTACCCTGCATATTTATCCAAGAAGATGCCTCCGTTTTGTGCAATACCTCTACTCAGCTGGAGTACTTTCTACTGGCTAATCAGTAAGTGCTACCTCGTTGGGTAAATGTATAGTGCCTTTCCTTTCCTACACTACAGCTGCGTAAAGGACCTGAAGAATTTTCCCCAGTGACCTGTGTGTCTGTAACTTTGCCACCGCGCCGAAAGCACAGGGGTCCTTTGATTAAGCTGTCCATCATAGTGGGGAAAGGGAGAGAAGACGTTGCATACCGCTAGTGCATGTGGGGTGAGGCCAAACGGGCGGGGCTTCTAGGCCCGTTCACATGCCTCTTGTTTATAAAGGGTCAGAGCAGGATCTCAGCGGCAGACGAGGAGAAGGAACCTCCTGGTAACACAGGAACTACACGAGGATTGCGCTCGAGAAAATCAAGGATGCAAAGACCTCCATCAAGGATTACAGCTAACTTTTCAGGGTAGAAATGGAGAGAAGGCACATCTGCTTAGCCACAACCTCGCTCACAGAATTTGAGCTTCAACTCGGGCATCTGCTTTATTTATACCCGAATTCCGTTCCGCTCGCGGATCGCGGAAGTTTTGACATTTCCGCGTTCCGCGCGGAACGACGGAAATGCCGAAATTTCGCAAGTTCCGCGAGCGGAACGGAATTTGCCGCCCAGGGTTACAAATTATGTGTCGAGAGAAAAAAATTGAGTCTGGCAGCTAACTTATGTATGCCTGAATAGCATGAATACTCATATTTATCTGGGAACTTTTCCCAGCAGAGATCTCAAAAAAGGCCTAACCTTGTTTTACATTCTGATATAACCGTCGCCATTCATGGTTTATTCTGCCTACGTTTTGCTGAGGATGAATCAACCTCTGGGCATTGTAAAAAATTGAAATCGCCTCCCATAATCAAAAAGCCTGGGATATCAAGCAAGGCATGATACAAGTCTTCCAATGGGGTCGGATCATCGATTATTGGGACGTATATTGTGGCTATCGTTAGTCTATTGTTATTAAGATAGCCAGTAATAAAGGCCCATCTTCCCTCTTTATCTGTTTGAGAGAATGTGACTTGTAGGGGAAAATGTTTACTAAAAATTATTGTGACACCTCTATGTGCTGCGCTTGCGCATGACAAACATTGGTATCAGCCCATTGCTTAAACATTTTAAAATTTGAATGCTTTTTCTAAATATAATGGGTTTCATGAATAAGGACCACATCTGGGGAATGCCCTCTCACCCATACGACCATTGCGTTAGCCTTGGCCTTGTTATTCCGGCTATTAGCATTTAATGTCACAATCCGAATTGATTCGTTATATTTTACTATCATTCTTCATTAATAATATATATCTAGAGTGTCTATGTAGCCTCCCTTTTACCTAATGCTGGATCTATATATATTCAGTATGTTACTTGCGTATTTTATGTGTTTGATATTTATAAAGTGCTGTGCGTTGTCAACAGTGCTCCATACCTGCTTACTGTCCCCAGCTTAATATTCTCTTGGCTAGCCATCTTTAATAGCACCTGCCTTCCTATCCTAAACAAATTCCGATTACAACTAAGAACTGCTGCATACTTATACTTAGGGGCCGATTCCGATTCAGGCCGGAAATCTCTCCGACCGAGCCGGACTCGGAGAGAATTCCGACCGAATTGGACCCTAGCAGTCCGACCGAATGAGTACGATGCGCACGTATGCTATCGGACTCGATTCGGTCGGACTCCCATTGAAGTCAATGGGAGCCAGTCGTACGACGCGTACACGGGCTCCCATTGACTCAATGGGCACGACGCGAACAAGGGCGCCCCCTACAGCGTGTTCACGTCGATGCGGGTCGCACCGTACATGCACGTGTAGGGGGGACCCATGGGTCCCCCCTGTGTGCGACTCGCGTGCCTACGCTTCCAGGGGGGTCCGACACGGACCCCCAAAGTGCGGCTCCGACAGCTCCTTGGAGACGGACTGCGCGAGTCGGTCGGAGCGGTCGCGATGCGCATCGTACTTACCCGGCCGGGGAACGTCTCCATTGCGCGGTGCGAGTCGTCCCCGTGCGAGTCGGTCGGAGCGGTCGGGTCCTGCGAACGAGTCGGTCGGAGATTTCGCGAGCGCACGCATCGTACTCGCTCGCCCGGACGCACGTACGATTCGGTCGGGAAATAGGGCTCCGAATCGGATCCGGTAAAGCCGAATCCGATTCGGAGCCCTACCGGCCGAGATCGGAATCGGCCCCTTTATCTCTGCACCTAGTATACTACCTAGAGTTTTTCTCATGTATTTTACCATTTTTGCCATTTAACATTCCTTGCCTTTCCATTCTCTATCATATTGCGACTTTGCAAAAAAAATAAAAACTCGTATGATCTTCTTCTATCAATTACTTCAAAAACTCTTCCATTTTTCATTATCAACCCCCAGTGCCCTTCGCCCCCCACCCCATACAAAACCCCCCCAGAGCGAGGATTGCCCACACATCCCGCCCCCTTAATCTCCTCAAGTGCTATGTTGTTGCACCCCAGCACACTTGTGTCTGATTGTTTTTAAACTCCCTTATTTCTGCCAGGTTATTTGCATACTTTTAATTGACAGTTCCGAATCTCCAAGGTCTGTTTGATGATTACCAGACCTGTCTGTACTTTCTGTTAATACAGTTCATTGTAGTGGATCTTTTCCAGTATCCTTATTGCTGCAAGCTTGCTTATCCTCTACTGTTGTTACTCTAGGTAGCTGGCCTTTATCTCCTGACTGTGGCAATTGCGTCACTATCAGGGCATTTGTTTTACTCTGTTTGAAAAATAATGGGTACTGTTTGCTCCCGAATGTGCTTATAATGGGCTCCACTGGGCGTATTGCTACCTTACCACCAGCTCTCATGCTGTTATCAATCTGAGCTTCTGCACCTTCAATTTCCTCTCTACCTGGCGGGGAGCCTGACATTTGCAAATCAGAGATATCAGTACCACTTTCATTTTCTGATCCCCTTGCACATTGTGTTTTATTTTTAGGGTCTTCATTAGGTCTTGCCTATGCAGCGCGCATGCGCTGCATAGGAAAAGACCTATAGAAATCGCTCGGCTTTTCAGCCAAAAACGTGCACGCATTGCATTGCTTTCAATGGCAATGCGTGCACGTTGCATTGACCCTTGCGGGAGCGAGCTTTGGCAACATATGTTTGCTCGCTCCCGCAAGGGAATCGCTGTGTGTTCTCTCGCACTCCCCCCACCCCTCCAACTTGTTAGCCCTGTACTGCCGCACTCCCCCCCACCCCCTACTTGCGCGAGGCGCGCGCGCTTGTTTCTCGTATGCAAGCATCGAAGCCAGGCAGGCGTCTGCCTCTTCATTTGCATGCAGCATATGTTTTCCCAGCAGAGCTACCTGATACAGTATGTGTGCGTGTCAGCCAGTATTCCGGACGGATACGGTTCAGCCCGGCCCCTCCTCCAGAGCCCAGTCTCACAAATACAGGTGTGCTCTGCTGGGGCCGGGGCAGGGGCAGTGACGCTGTCTGTGGACCGCAGTTCTGGGGATGGGGCACTTCCGGTGCTAGAGCGTGTTCTAGCCTCGCGGACCCTAAGAACTATCCTTTAATTAGCCTCATCAAAGCAGATGCAAAGGTCTATGCACATACTACAAGCACTAAAGCAGTAGTGCTGTCAGGATGCTAGTGTGATCCTGTTGGAACAGGGTGGTTTTAAAGCAGGATACTTCACATTAGCTCGTTGCTTTAGCATCTGGCCCCTAGTGCAGAGATCCATAGAGGGTGGGGGCTCCTTATGGACATGTTTCTTGGATTTCTCAGTAGCTTTTGACCATATGAATTGGGAAATGTGTTCTACTCTAAACTCAAACTCCTAGAGATCCCTAGTAATCTAGCCATTCTAAAAGAACTCCACAAGGAGAATTGGGCAACCGTGAGTAGGACAGTAGGGGTAGCCTTTCAAGGGGGATAAACATTAATAACGGATTGGCACCAAACTTGTTTGCCCTTACTTGGGTGACGTCCCCAAAGTTCTTGAAGCTACCCATTCCTTTGCACCCGAAATAGGCGGGTCTCATATTCCCTGTCTCCTATATGAGGACGACCTTGGAATACTAGACACAACCCCAGTCGGCATGAAAAGGAAATTGGTGGAATTTGACAAATACTGCCAAAGGAATAAATTAACAAACAATTTCGAGAAAATTTAAAAGTTATGGTTCCTTAAGAAGAAATCTGGTTGCATATAGTGAATTGGGCAAACTAAAATAGAAGAAATCTTAGAATATAAGTGCCTGGTTTTTAACAACTCCCTCACTTGGGCTTCATCCAAGGTGTGTTCATCCATAAGTGGGTTAAAAAAGTTCAGCCGGGGCTTTGGAGGCCCATCGCTGCACCCTATGTATAAAATAATTGTTCCACCACATGCCTTTTATGCAGTGGAATTGCTGAATTTGAGCAAACCCCGAGACTGGGAAAAGCTGACAGGGAGCTGTTTAAAAAACCTGTTATCCATGTCTAAATCTGCCATGGTTTCAGCTATAAGAATGGAAACTGGGCTTCAATCCTGGTGTTCAAGTGCATTATTATGTTCATTAAGTTCCTGGAATAGTTTGATATCAGAGCATTTCAAAATCTCAATGCTCCGTTAGGAAGAGATTATCAAAAGTGAGCTCGGATGGTCAAAAAGGGTCAGGATGCGGTTTTATGCAATGGGTGCTGTCCTGAAAATAAATAATTTCGATGTGACTCACCCTGTTTCCTACTCAAAATGGGTGAATTAGGCTCTCTGACCTCAAGGGAAAAGGGATTTGTGTTGTTTGCGTGGAAAGCTCTCTACTTTGGAATCATGCGAACCCTGAGAATTAAATGCTACCTTCCTGTATCTTCACGAATGTGCGAATCCTCAGTTGCGGAATCTAACTTTTAAATTTAGACTAGGCCTCCCCCCCTTTACACTCACCCATCAGGGATAACTTCGTTTAAGACTGTGGAATCATTATGAGGATGTAGTTTGCAGATGCCTTGCAGAAGAATGTATGTACTATTAAATTGCATCTATTTTTTAACTGCACGCCGGTAATTTTTTAAACCAATTGTTTTTAAACCATAATATAAGGACAAGAATGGCAGCCTACAGTTTTTTACTGCATATGGAATCTCTGGATGTAACCTGTGAGCTGGTGTGATTCCTAAAGATTCTAAACAATTTTGTACCTTGACCATTTATATTTTCGGTTACGGATTCACAAGCCTCTTAACTATTCCGTATTGGGCACTAGATAGCCTTGTATGATGTTATATTTGTCTTATATTTAGGATGTGTATTTATTGTTTTTTTTATTGTGCTAGTATAAATTGTTGTTTATTGTTTTACAAGCTGGTGGCTTAATTAAACAACCATTTTGAGTATCTACTGGTTACGAAATATTTGCAACATCTCTAAGAGCGTCTTAGAGAGCCTGTTCATTGTAAACAACGTTGCAGTTGTCTAATCATGCAACCAACAGAGATCCAATGAGATTTACCCAGCAGTCAGCTCAGAGGTATGTTGGACTGCTCTTTTTGGGCGAGCTATAAAAGCAGCTTTCACTTGGTTCCCCTTTCTTCTCCCTTTCTGTATCGGAGTCACCTGACTAAGTACTTCAGTGTTAGTATTTGCAATTTTTTTTTGTAGTGTACGCATGCTTAGACAACGGCAGAGACAAAGTCACAGTCACTGAATTTCTGAAAGTCTTGCTGCATCGAGTCTGTGTATGCATCAATTTGAGAAAAAAAAAAGGTTTGCCTTATGTATCTCTGCTTCCGCTTTGCATACATATGTCACCAAATCCACTTTTGCCTGCAGATCCAGGCATCTACAATCCACGTAGGAAGCCCCCTCCCCCCACCTATATCAAGAGTGTTTGTCCTGACTCCTCGCGTCTGCCGCATTCTCACCTGGCACTCCTGGGGAGGAGGGCGCCTGTGCTGTCTGTGGCCGATGGGTGACTCCTCTCCTCTGTTTAGTTTTAATCTGCTGCTCTGCCCTCATTATATCTGTGGGCCTTAGGAACCGCTATCTTAAGCGGTTGCTGTCGGAACGGTCATGGTTGACGAGAACGCCGCCATGGTGCCTGTCTCGCTTCGCTTCCCTTCTGATCAGTGTCTCCTTCACCACCTGGGGCTGCGCGTGTGGGAGGCGTCCGCCGCCGTCAACTCCATTCCACAGAAATCAAAATGTTAAGAACCGGTAGATTAATCCATCATTGTTATCAAATGTATTTGACAATTCCATAAAAGATTTTTCTGTATTCGAATCATATTGTGGGCCACAATTAATTGTAATGCTGGTGCATTATCAATGGTGCTGCAATTTTCACTGAAACCTACTTGATGAAAGGATATGATCTGCTCTTCATCCACCCATGCTTGTAGTTGCTCGAGGAGACCCTTAGTAAATACTTGCTGTTAGACATCTAATAAAGCTATAATAAATGTCTGCCAGGTTGGATTCTTAAATCGTTTGTATAAAGTGATAGTCTATAAAAAAGCCTTTCCCAGCAAAATAATAATGATTGATAGATTGCTATTAGAATGTGCTTTCAGAGCATTAGCCTTCAGAATACTTATTTCTTCTCTCAATAAATGACCTTGAATGATAGAGGATAAATCCATTGTGTGACAACCTGATTAAAGGATTAGTAGTTATCTAAGTCTTTAGCTGTCAGATTTTCTGTTCTACCAATACATTCCAATGATTGATAGAGGATTGATCTAGAGGATTGATCCATTTATTGGATGATTGATTGATAATCAGAATGCCCTTTCAATGCTTTAGGTATCAGAATATGTACTTCTTCTGCCAACACGTTCAATTGAAAACCACTATTATTTGGGTGATTACCACAAATCGTATTTTGAGAGTGTGAATTTTCTGAAATATATGCAAACCTCTATTGTTCAGTAACTGCCATTGACCTTTTTTTTTAAAGAAGCTGTGTAAGTTACCCATGTCATGATCTGCCAAAATGTATATATGTTACTGGTAGACAATATTTTATGTTCATAAACCCAACTACGCGCTTCTATTGTTCCTACAATGACAATGTCATTAATCCTTATTCTTGAATTAAGGCAGTCAGTACAGGACACAGAACTGTGAATACCATGTAATAAATGTTACTGCTTGTAGTAATTAAGTGAAAAACACCACTGGTTAGTGAATTGAACCAACGTTTATTAGTATCCAAATAGAAAGAGGAATCTATGTAAGCTGTTAGAATAACACTAAGGGGCATATCTACAAGGAGATTGTGCCACCGGAACGTCACTTTTACCGACGTTCTGGTGGCACCATGCCCTGCACCGTGTTTACAAAGTGGTGCTATGCCACTTTTTGTGGATTAACGCCGCTTTGTAAATATGGTACCTTTTCACGCAGGTATCTGCATGAAAGGGGCGTGCAATGGGTGTTGCTTTGGGTGTTCCACCGCAACACCCATTGCTTTTTGACGCTGCCGCAGATTGACAAGGATCTGTAAATCCGAGGCAGCGCCTAAAAACTAACGCCATGCAATAGCAGGCGTTAGAATGGAGCTACTAGGAGAAATTCCTTTATTTCTCCTCGTTTTTGCTTTTTCTATGTGTGCTGCATTTTGCATCACATATTGAAAGAGCAACACACCATAAATGATTGTTTAGGTGTCCCTTCCTGCACATGAAACATCATTAAATAATGACGATTTGCTACTTCTATGTTTGCTGCAGAATGTCTGAAAGCATAATTTCTGAGAAAACACAGTATTCCAGATGAGTACAATGGGTACATATTTAATAATGAAGTTGTGTTTTATATAGAACTTTAAACAGCAGTTTTTATAGTTCCACATGCTGTGAATGAATGTAATGGTAATACATACATTGCCTTCTAAAGCATGAATGGCAGATTTTTCTTTGCTAGGTTTCTGCTGGTCACACACAGACATCAGGAGCTGGTGTTTAACTCAAAGAGCCCATATAAAGAAAGAGATAGATCGACCTCCGTTTATCTTCCTGTTTCAAAATCATAAAAGTAAAACTTACACCTCAATACAGATGATCAACAACAGGTGTGAAAGTACAGGCATACATCTTACTTGTCATATTGCCCAGATGTTGTCATTCTTGCCAATTAGATGTCCTTGGGATCTGTTTTTCTGACCAAAGTATTAAAAGAGAAAGTTGTTGTTGATGTAGTAAACTGATGCTATCCAATGATTGAATGAGTCTCTCATTTCATGAGTTGGGTCTTTTTAGTAAAGAATTCTGAGTAATAATTTGTTTAGTGAAAACACCTGCATTTCTGTTAGGCTTGTTTTTTCCTGATCTTTTCCTTTGTACTCTTCTTAAAAGTGGGTACCTCCTCTGTCATCTTTTCTTTACACATACACTCTCCTTCCTGCCAAATTACCTTCCTGTTTCATTGTTTTATTTTGGGCAATAGCCCTTCTCACATCCCTTCATCGTCTTCTTAGCTCCCTCCTCAATAACATATAGTAAAGAGTAACTCAATGTTACTATCCCCAATTCTTTGCCAGTTCCTTAGCCTCTTTTCTTTCCTATTTATCACACTTCACCAACTCTTCCATCTTCCAAAAGACCATGTTATGTTTGAAAAGTACACACAAACAACCTAAAATAAAAAGTATACAAACTTCATAAAGAAGAGGAATACCCTAATTCTATTTAAAGGTGTACAGATAGGTCACTGGCAGACTCATCCGTTCAAGGAAGGGCGAGTGCAGAAACGGCTTAGAAATAAAACAGAAAAAGAAAACATACAAAGGCCAAATAGGGGTGGTCTTCCTGTCAAGGAAAACAAATATATCATTGATATCCATCACATGAAAAACAGTGAGGCCATTAATGGTTATGTCACAGCAAACAAATGATGGACGGAATGCAGAACAATGTCGTACATTCACCCCAGTACAGAGATCTGGGCCTAAATCCATCGTTTTTTTGCTCACCATGCCATTCCAGTTTGGACCCAGCCATATGCAAATCAGTCTTGACCCTGTGCCCAATGGGAACAGTCCAGCCCGAACTGCCAAGCCAGGTCCTCCCTGGACCGGAAACAAGCATCTTGGGACCGGTTTCAGGGTATGTCACCCTTCTTCAGCCAGGCTAGCTTGAATCCAGTGGCACAGTGAGCAAGGGACCCACGTCTGAGCATACCCATGCCACTTAGGGCGAAAAGTGTTACAGCAAACAAATGATGGACGGAATGCTGACAATGCAAACATTCTCCCCCAGTCAAAAGATCTGGGTTAAATCCATTGTTCTTTTGCCCACTACGCCAACCCAGTTTGGACCCAGCCATATGCAAATCAGTCTTGACCCTGTGCCCCATGGGAACAGTCCAGACCGAACTGCCAGGCCAGGTCCTCCCTGGACCGGAAATAAGCATCCTGGGACCGGTTTCAGGGTATGTCACCCTTCTTCAGCCAGGCTAGCTTGCATCCAGTGGCACAGTGAGCAAGGGACTCACGTCTGGGTATACCCATCCCACTTAGGGCGAAAAGTGTTACAGCAAACAAATGATGGACGGAATGCTGACAATGCAAACATTCTCCTCCAGTCAAAAGATCTGGGTTAAATCTATCGTTCTTTTGCCCACTACGCCACCCCAGTTTGGACCCAGCCATATGCAAATCAGTCTTGACCCTGTGCCCCATGGGAACAGTCCAGACCGAACTGCCAGGCCAGGTCCTCCCTGGACCGGAAATAAGCATCCTGGGAACGGTTTCAGGGTATGTTACCCTTCTTCAGCCAGGCTAGCTTGAATCCAGTGGCACAGTGAGCAAGGGACCCACGTCTGGGCATACCCATCCCACTTAGGGCGAAAAGTGTTACAGCAAACAAATGATGGACAGAATGCTGACAATGCAAACATTCTCCCCAGTCAAAAGATCTGGGTTAAATCCATCGTTCTTTTGCCCACTACGCCACCCAGTTTGGACCCAGCCATATGCAAATCAGTCTTGACCCTGTGCTCCCATGGGAACAGTCCAGACCGAACTGCCAGGCCAGGTCCTCCCTGGACCGGAAACAAGCATCCTGGGACCGGTTTCAGGGTATGTCACCTTTCTTCAGCCAGGCTAGCTTGAATCCAGTGGCACAGTGAGCAAGGGACCCACGTCTGGGCATACCCATCCCACTTAGGGCGAAAAGTGTTACAGCAAACAAATGATGGACGGAATGCTGACAATGCAAACATTCTCCCCAGTCAAAAGATCAGGGTTAAATCCATCGTTCTTTTGCCCACTACGCCACCCCAGTTTGGACCCAGCCATATGCAAATCAGTCTTGACCCTGTGCCCCATGGGAATAGTCCAGACCGAACTGCCAGGCCAGGTCCTCCCTGGACCGGAAACAAGCATCCTGGGACAGGTTTCAGGGTATGTCACTCTTCTTCAGCCAGGCTAGCTTGGCAGTTCGGGCTGGACTGTTCCCATTGGGCGCAGGGTCAAGACTGATTTGCATATAGCTGGGTCCAAACTAGAATGGCATGGTGAGCAAAAAAATGATGGATTTAGGCCCAGATCTCTGTACTGGGGTGAATGTACGACATTGTTCTGCATTCTGTCCATCAATTATTGTTTTTGCATTTGTCACCCCAAGTGGGACGGGTATGCCCAGACGTGGGTCCAGTGCTCTCCATGCCATTGGAGTCAAGCTAACCTGGCTGATGAGGGTTGAAAGCCCGAAACCGGTCCTAGGATGCTTGTTTCCAGTCCAGGGAGGACCTGGCTTGGCAGTTCGGGCTGGACTGTTCCCATTGGGCGCAGGGTCAAGACTGATTTGCATATGGCTGGGTCCAAACTGGAATGGCATGGTGAGCAAAAAAACGATGGATTTATGCCCAGATCTCTGTACTGGGGTGAATGTACGACATTGTTCTGCATTCTGTCCATCAATTGTTGTTTTTGCATTTGTCACCCCGAGTGGGACGGGTATGCCCAGACATGGGTCCCGTGCTCTCCATGCCATTGGAGTCAAGCTATCCTGGCTGATGAGGGCTGAAAGCCCGAAACCGGTCCTAGGATGATTGTTTCCAGTCCAGGGAGGACCTGGCTTGGCAGTTCGGGCTGGACTGTTCCCATTGGGCACAGGGTCAAGACTGATTTGCATATGGCTGGGTCCAAACTGGAATGGCATGGTGAGCAAAAAAACAATGGATTTAGGCCCAGATATCTGTACTGGGGTGAATGTATGACATTGTTCTGCATTCTGTCCATCAATTGTTGTTTTTGCATTTGTCACCCCAAGTGGGACGGTTATGCCCAGATGTGGGTCCCGTGCTCTCCATGCCATTGGAGTCAAACTATCCTGGCTGATGAGGGCTGAAAGCCCGAAACCGGTCCTAGGATGCTTGTTTCCAGTCCAGGGAGGACCTGGCTTGGCAGTACGGGCGGGACTGTTCACATTGGGCGCAGGGTCAAGACTGATTTGCATATGGCTGGGTCCAAACTGGAATGGCATTGTGAGTAACCCTGGGCGTAGTTCGCGTAGTAGCGCTACGCGAAGTGCACTTCGCACTACGCGAGCTACGCGTAGCACTACGCGAACTGCGTAGTGCGGTAGGAAATGCTGTTCGCAATGATTGCACAGTGCCGGATGCTTGTCCGCACTGTGCAATCATTGCAAACGGCATCTTGCACAGTGCAAGCGGTCGTTTTCTGCCGCTCGAGTAGATTTGTACTCGAACAGCAGTTTTCTCAACGCAGACTGGTAGTTTCTCATCGCGAACGGTCGCAAGCATACGCGACCACTCGCAATGAGAAACCTGACCTCCCCGCGTTGAGAATGTTGCCGCAAGGTTTATTTTCCACGCTCGCGATCGGCAAGTTGATGTTGCTGATCGCGAACGAGGAAAAAGTCTCGCCGGGATGTCATTTTGCTCGCTCGCGGTCGGCAACTTGACGTTGAGGACCGCGAGCAAGCAAAAAATGACCGCTATGCGTTTTTGCACTGTGCTAAGTGCAATTCGCGTAGCGCGTAGTTGCGCAAACTACGCAAACTACGCGAGCGTATCGTAGTTTTCCGCCCAGGCCTAATTGTGAGCAAAAAAACGATGGATTTATGCCCAGATCTCTGTACTGGGGTGAATGTACGACATTGTTCTGCATTTTGTCCATCAATTGTTGTTTTTGCATTTGTCACCCCGAGTGGGACGGGTATGCCCAGACGTGGGCCCCGCGCTCTCCATGCCATTGGAGTCAAGCTATCCTGGTTGATGTGGGCTGAAAGCCCAAAACCGGTCCTAGGATGCTTGTTTCCAGTCCAGGGAGGACCTGGCTTGGCAGTTCGGGCTGGACTCTTCCCATTGGGTGCAGGGTCAAGACTGATTTGCATATGGCTGGGTCGAAACTGGAATGGCATGGTGAGCAAAAAAATGATGGATTTAGGCCCAGATCTCTGTACTGGGGTGAATGTACGACATTGTTCTGCATTCTGTCCATCAATTGTTGTTTTTGCATTTGTCACCCCGAGTGGGACGGGTATGCCCAGACGTGGGTCCCGTGCTCTCCATGCCATTGGAGTCAAGCTATCCTGGCTGATGAGGGCTGAAAGCCCGAAACCGGTCCTAGGATGCTTGTTTCCAGTCCAGGGAGGACCTGGCTTGGCAGTTCGGGCGGGACTGTTCCCATTGGGTGCAGGGTCAAGACTGATTTGCATATAGCTGGGTCCAAACTGGAATGGCATGGTGAGCAAAAAAACAATGGATTTAGGCCCAGATCTCTGTACTGGGGTGAATGTACGACATTGTTCTGCATTCTGTCCATCAATTGTTGTTTTTGCATTTGTCACCCCGAGTGGGACGGGTATGCCCAGACGTGGGTCCCGTGCTCTCCATGCCATTGGAGTCAAGCTATCCTGGCTGATGAGGGCTGAAAGCCCGAAACCGGTCCTAGGATGATTGTTTCCAGTCCAGGGAGGACCTGGCTTGGCAGTTCGGGCTGGACTGTTCCCATTGGGCGCAGGGTCAAGACTGATTTGCATATGGCTGGGTCCAAACTGGAATGGCATGGTGAGCAAAAAAACGATGGATTTAGGCCCAGATCTATGAACTGGGGTGAATGTACGACATTGTTCTGCATTCTGTCCATCAATTGTTGTTTTTGCATTTGTCACCTCGAGTGGGACGGGTATGCCCAGACGTGGGTCCTGTGCTCCTCATGCCATTGGAGTCAAGCTATCCTGGCTGATGAGGGCTGAAAGCCCGAAACGGGTCCTAGGATGCTTGTTTCCAGTCCAGGGAGGACCTGGCTTGGCAGTTCGGGCTGGACTGTTCCCATTGGCCGCAGGGTCAAGACTGATTTGCATATGGCTGGGTCCAAACTGGAATGGCATGGTGAGCAAAAAAACGATGGATTTAGGCCCAGATCGCTGTACTGGGGTGAATGTACGACATTGTTCTGCATTCTGTCCATCAATTGTTGTTTTTGCATTTGTCACCCCGAGTGGGACGGGTATGCCCAGACGTGGGTCCCGTGCACTCCATCCCTTTGGAGTCAAGCTATCCTGGCTGATGAGGGCTGAAAGCCCGAAACCGGTCCTAGGATGCTTGTTTCCAGTCCAGGGAGGACCTGGCTTGGCAGTACGGGCGGGACTGTTCCCATTGGGCGCAGGGTCAAAACTGATTTGCATATGGCTGGGTCCAAACTGGAATGGCATGGTGAGCAAAAAAACAATGGATTTAGGCCCAGATCTCTGTACTGGGGTGAATGTACGACATTGTTCTGCATTCTGTCCATCAATTGTTGTTTTTGCATTTGTCACCCCGAGTGGGACGGGTATGCCCAGACGTGGGTCCCGTGCTCTCCATGCAATTGGAGTCAAGCTATCCTGGCTGATGAGGTCTGAAAGCCCGAAACTGGTCCTAGGATGCTTGTTTCCAGTCCAGGGAGGACCTGGCTTGGCAGTTCGGGCTGGACTCTTCCCATTGAGCGCAGGGTCAAGACTGATTTGCATATGGCTGGGTCCAAACTGGAATGGCATGGTGAGCAAAAAAACGATGGATTTAGGCCCAGATCTCTGTACTGGGGTGAATGTATGACATTGTTGTGCATTCTGTCCATCAATTGTTGTTTTTGCATTTATCACCCCGAGTGGGACGGGTATGCCCAGACGTGGGTCCCGTGCTCTCCATGCCATTGGAGTCAAGCTATCCTGGCTGATGAGGGCTGAAAGCCTGAAACCGGTCCTAGGATGCTTGTTTCCAGTCCAGGGAGGACCTGGCTTGGCAGTTCGGGCGGGACTGTTCCCATTGGGTGCAGGGTCAAGACTGATTTGCATATGGCTGGGTCCAAACTGGAATGGCATTGTGAGCAAAAAAAACATGGATTTCGGCCCAGATCTCTGTACTGGGGTGAATGTACGACATTGTTCTGCATTCTGTCCATCAATTGTTGTTTTTGCATTTATCACCCCGAGTGGGACGGGTATGCCCAGACGTGGGTCCCGTGCTCCTCATGCCATTGGAGTCAAGCTATCCTGGCTGATGAGGGCTGAAAGCCCGAAACCGGTCCTAGGATGCTTGTTTCCAGTCCAGGGAGGAACTGGCTTGGCAGTTCGCGCTCGACTGTTCCCATTGGGCGCAGGGTCAAGACTGATTTGCATATGGCTGGGTCCAAACTGGAATGGCATGGTGAGCAAAAACGATGGATTTAGGCCCAGATCTCTGTACTGGGGTGAATGTACGACATTGTTCTGCATTCTGTCCATCAATTGTTGTTTTGCATATGTCACCCCGAGTGGGATGGGTATGCCCAGACGTGGGTCCCGTGCCCTCCATGCCATTGGAGTCAAGCTATCCTGGCTGATGAGGGCTGAAAGCCCGAAACCGGTCCTAGGATGCTTGTTTCCAGTCCAGGGAGGACCTGGCTTGGCAGTTCGGACTGGACTGTTCCCATTGGGCGCAGGGTCAAGACTGATTTGCATATGGCTGGGTCCAAACTGGAATGGCATGGTGAGCAAAAAAACGATGGATTTAGGCCCATATCTCTGTACTGGGGTGAATGTATGACATTGTTCTGCATTCTGTCCATCAATTGTTGTTTTTGCATTTGTCACCCCGAGTGGGACGGTTATGCCCAGACGTGGGTCCCGTGCTCTCCATGCCATTGGAGTCAACCTATCCTGGCTGATGAGGGCTGAAAGCCCGAAACCGGTCCTAGGATGCTTGTTTCCAGTCCAGGGAGGACCTGGCTTGGCAGTTCGGGCGGGACTGTTCCCATTGGGCGCAGGGTCAATACTGATTTGCATATGGCTGGGTCCAAACTTGAATGGCATGGTGAGCAAAAAAACAATGGATTTAGGCCCATATCGCTGTACTGGGGTGAATGTACAACATTTTCTGCATTCTGTCCATCAATTGTTGTTTTTGCATTTGTCACCCCGAGTGGGACGGGTATGCCCAGACGTTGGTCCCGTGCTCTCTATGCCATTGGAGTCAAGCTATCCTGGCTGATGAGGGCTGAAAGCCCGAAACCGGTCCTAGGATGATTGTTTCCAGTCCAGGGAGGACCTGGCTTGGCAGTTCGGGCTGGTCTGTTCCCATTGGGCGCAGGGTCAAGACTGATTTGCATATGGCTGGGTCCAAACTGGAATGGCATGGTGAGCAAAAAAACGATGGATTTAGGCCCAGATCTCTGTACTGGGGTGAATGTATGACATTGTTCTGCATTCTGTCCATCAATTGTTGTTTTTGCATTTGTCACCTCGAGTGGGATGGGTATGCCCAGACGTGGGTCCCGTGCTCTCCATGCCATTGGAGTCAAGCTATCCTGGCTGATGAGGGCTGAAAGCCCGAAACCGGTCCTAGAATGCTTGTTTCCAGTCCAGGGAGGACCTGGCTTCACAGTTCGGGCTGGACTGTTCCCATTGGGCGCAGGGTCAAGACTGATTTGCATATGGCTGGGTCCAAACTGGAGTGGCATGGTGAGGAAAAAAACGATGGATTCAGGCCCAGATCTCTGTACTGGGGTGAATGTACGACATCGTTCTGCATTCTGTCCATCAATTGGTGTTTTTGCATTTGTCACCCCGAGTGGGACGGGTATGCCCAGACGTGGGTCCCTTGCTCTCCATGCCATTGGAGTCAAGCTATCCTGGCTGATGAGGGCTGAAAGCCCGAAACGGGTCCTAGGATGATTGTTTCTAGTCCAGGGAGGACCTGGCTTGGCAGTTCGGGCTGGACTGTTCCCATTGGGCGCAGGGTCAAGACTGATTTGCATATGGCTGGGTCCAAACTGGAATGGCATGGTGAGCAAAAAAACGATGGATTTAGGCCCAGATCTCTGTGCTGGGGTGAATGTATGACATTGTTCTGCATTCTGTCCATCAATTGTTGTTTTTGCATTTGTCACCCCGAGTGGGACGGGTATGCCCAGACGTGGGTCCCGTGCTCTCCATGCAATTGGAGTCAAGCTATCCTGGCTGATGAGGGCTGAAAGCCCGAAACCGGTCCTAGGATGCTTGTTTCCAGTCCAGGGAGGACCTGGCTTGGCAGTTCGGGCGGGACTGTTCCCATTGGGTGCAGGGTCAAGACTGATTTGCATATGGCTGGGTCCAAACTGGAATGGCATGGTGAGCAAAAAAACAATGGATTTAGGCCCAGATCTCTGTACTGGGGTGAATGTACGACATTGTTCTGCATTCTGTCCAACAATTGTTGTTTTTGTATTTGTCACCCCGAGTGGGACGGGTGTGCCCAGACGTGGGTCCCGTGCTCTCCATGCCATTGGAGTCAAGCTATCCTGGCTGATGAGGGCTGAAAGCCCGAAACCGGTCCTAGGATGATTGTTTCCAGTCCAGGGAGGACCTGGCTTGGCAGTTCGGGCTGGACTGTTCCCATTGGGCGCAGGGTCAAGACTGATTTGCATATGGCTGGGTCCAAACTGGAATGGCATGGTGAGCAAAAAACGATGGATTTAGGCCCAGATCTCTGTACTGGGGTGAATGTATGACATTGTTCTGCATTCTGTCCATCAATTGTTGTTTTTGCATTTGTCACCCCGAGTGGGATGGGTATGCCCAGACGTGGGTCCCGTGCTCCTCATGCCATTGCAGTCAAGCTATCCTGGCTGATGAGGGCTGAAAGCCCGAAACCGGTCCTAGGATGCTTGTTTCCAGTCCAGGGAGGACCTGGCTTTGCAGTTCGCGCTCGACTGTTCCCATTGGGCGCAGGGTCAAGACTGATTTGCATATGGCTGGGTCCAAACTGGAATGGCATGGTGAGCAAAAAAACGATGGATTTAGGCCCAGATCTCTGTACTGGGGTGAATGTACGACATTGTTCTGCATTCTGTCCATCAATTGTTGTTTTTGCATATGTCACCCCGAGTGGGATGGGTATGCCCAGACGTGGGTCCCGTGCTCTCCATGCCATTGGAGTCAAGCTATCCTGGCTGATGAGGGCTGAAAGCCCGAAACCGGTCCTAGGATGCTTGTTTCCAGTCCAGGGAGGACCTGGCCTGGCAGTTCGGACTGGACTGTTCCCATTGGGCGCAGGGTCAAGACTGATTTGCATATGGCTGGGTCCAAACTGGAATGGCATGGTGAGCAAAAAACGATGGATTTAGGCCCAGATCTCTGTACTGGGGTGAATGTATGACATTGTTCTGCATTCTGTCCATCAATTGTTGTTTTTGCATTTGTCACCCCGAGTGGGACGGGTATGCCCAGACGTGGGTCCCGTGCTCTCCATGCCATTGGAGTCAACCTATCCTGGCTGATGAGGGCTGAAAGCCCGAAACCGGTCCTAGGATGCTTGTTTCCAGTCCAGGGAGGACCTGGCCTGGCAGTTTGGGCGGGACTGTTCCCATTGGGCGCAGGGTCAATACTGATTTGCATATGGCTGGGTCCAAACTTGAATGGCATGGTGAGCAAAAAACAATGGATTTAGGCCCAGATCTCTGTACTGGGGTGAATGTACAACATTGTTCTGCATTCTGTCCATCAATTGTTGTTTTTGCATTTGTCACCCCGAGTGGGACGGGTATGCCCAGACGTTGGTCCCGTGCTCTCCATGCCACTGGAGTCAAGCTATCCTGGCTGATGAGGGCTGAAAGCCCGAAACCGGTCCTAGGATGATTGTTTCCAGTCCAGGGAGGACCTGGCCTGGCAGTTCGGGCTGGTCTGTTCCCATTGGGCGCAGGGTCAAGACTGATTTGCATATGGCTGGGTCCAAACTGGAATGGCATGGTGAGCAAAAAAACGATGGATTTAGGCCCAGATCTCTGTACTGGGGTGAATGTATGACATTGTTCTGCATTCTGTCAATCAATTGTTGTTTTTGCATTTGTCACCCCGAGTGGGACGGGTATGCCCAGACGTGGGTCCCGTGCTCTCCATGCCATTGGAGTCAAGCTATCCTGGCTGATGAGGGCTGAAAGCCCGAAACCGGTCCTAGGATGCTTGTTTCCAGTCCAGGGAGGACCTGGCCTGGGCAGTTCGGGCTGGACTGTTCCCATTGGGCGCAGGGTCAAGACTGATTTGCATATGGCTGGGTCCAAACTGGAGTGGCATGGTGAGCAAAAAACGATGGATTCAGGCCCAGATCTCTGTACTGGGGTGAATGTACGACATTGTTCTGCATTCTGTCCATCAATTGGTGTTTTTGCATTTGTCACCCCGAGTGGGACGGGTATGCCCAGACGTGGGTCCCGTGCTCTCCATGCCATTGGAGTCAAGCTATCCTGGCTGATGAGGGCTGAAAGCCCGAAACCGGTCCTAGGATGATTGTTTCCAGTCCAGGGAGGACCTGGCTTGGCAGTTCGGGCTGGACTGTTCCCATTGGGCGCAGGGTCAAGACTGATTTGCATATGGCTGGGTCCAAACTGGAATGGCATGGTGAGCAAAAAAACGATGGATTTAGGCCCAGATCTCTGTACTGGGGTGAATGTACGACATTGTTCTGCATTCTGTCCATCAATTGTTGTTTTTGCATTTGTCACCCCGAGTGGGACGGGTATGCCCAGACGTGGGTCCCGTGCTCTCCATGCCACTGGAGTTAAGCTATCCTGGCTGATGAGGGCTAAAAGCCCGAAACCGGTCCTAGGATGCTTGTTTCCAGTCCAAGGAGGACCTGGCTTGTCAGTTCGGGCTGGACTGTTCCCATTGGGCGCAGGGTCAAGACTGATTTGCATATGGCTGGGTCCAAACTGGAATGGCTTGGTGAGCAAAAAAACGATGGATTTAGGCCCAGATCTCTGTACTGGGGTGAATGTATGACATTGTTCTGCATTCTGTCCATCAATTGTTGTTTTTGCATTTGTCACCCCGAGTGGGACGGGTATGCCCAGACGTGGGTCCCGTGCTCTCCATGCCACTGGAGTCAACCTATCCTGGCTGATGAGGGCTGAAAGCCCGAAACCGGTCCTAGAATGCTTGTTTCCAGTCCAGGGAGGACCTGGCCTGGCAGTTTGGGCTGGACTGTTCCCATTGGGCGCAGGGTCAATGACTGATTTGCATATGGCTGGGTCCAAACTTGAATGGCATGGTGAGCAAAAAACGATGGATTTAGGCCCAGATCTCTGTACTGGGGTGAATGTACAACATTGTTCTGCATTCTGTCCATCAATTGTTGTTTTTGCATTTGTCACCCCGAGTGGGACGGGTATGCCCAGACGTTGGTCCCGTGCTCTCCATGCCACTGGAGTCAAGCTATCCTGGCTGATGAGGGCTGAAAGCCCGAAACCGGTCCTAGGATGATTGTTTCCAGTCCAGGGAGGACCTGGCTTGGCAGTTCGGGCTGGTCTGTTCCCATTGGGCGCAGGGTCAAGACTGATTTGCATATGGCTGGGTCCAAACTGGAAGGGCATGGTGAGCAAAAAAACGATGGATTTAGGCCCAGATCTCTGTACTGGGGTGAATGTATGACATTGTTCTGCATTCTGTCAATCAATTGTTGTTTTTGCATTTGTCACCCCGAGTGGGATGGGTATGCCCAGACGTGGGTCCCGTGCTCTCCATGCCATTGGAGTCAAGCTATCCTGGCTGATGAGGGCTGAAAGCCCGAAACCGGTCCTAGGATGCTTGTTTCCAGTCCAGGGAGGACCTGGCTGGGCAGTTCGGGCTGGACTGTTCCCATTGGGCGCAGGGTCAAGACTGATTTGCATATGGCTGGGTCCAAACTGGAGTGGCATGGTGAGCAAAAAAACGATGGATTCAGGCCCAGATCTCTGTACTGGGGTGAATGTACGACATTGTTCTGCATTCTGTCCATCAATTGGTGTTTTTGCATTTGTCACCCCGAGTGGGACGGGTATGCCCAGACGTGGGTCCCGTGCTCTCCATGCCATTGGAGTCAAGCTATCCTGGCTGATGAGGGCTGAAAGCCCGAAACCGGTCCTAGGATGATTGTTTCCAGTCCAGGGAGGACCTGGCTTGGCAGTTCGGGCTGGACTGTTCCCATTGGGCGCAGGGTCAAGACTGATTTGCATATGGCTGGGTCCAAACTGGAATGGCATGGTGAGCAAAAAAACGATGGATTTAGGCCCAGATCTCTGTACTGGGGTGAATGTACGACATTGTTCTGCATTCTGTCCATCAATTGGTGTTTTTGCATTTGTCACCCCGAGTGGGACGGGTATGCCCAGACGTGGGTCCCGTGCTCTCCATGCCATTGGAGTTAAGCTATCCTGGCTGATGAGGGCTAAAAGCCCGAAACCAGTCCTAGGATGCTTGTTTCCAGTCCAGGGAGTACCTGGCTTGGCAGTTCGGGCTGGACTGTTCCCATTGGGCGCAGGGTCAAGACTGATTTGCATATGGATGGGTCCAAACTGGAATGACATGGTGAGCAAAAAAGCGATGGATTTAGGCCCAGATCTCTGTACTGGGGTGAATGTATGACATTGTTCTGCATTCTGTCCATCAATTGTTGTTTTTGCATTTGTCACCCCGAGTGGGACGGGTATGCCCAGACGTGGGTCCCGTGCTCTCCATGCCATTGGAGTCAAGCTATCCTGGCTGATGAGGGCTGAAAGCCCGAAACCGGTCCTAGGATGCTTGTTTCCAGTCCAGGGAGGACCTGGCTTGGCAGTTCGGGCTGGACTGTTCCCATTGGGCGCAGGGTCAAGACTGATTTGCATATGGCTGGGTCCAAACTGGAATGGCATGGTGAGCAAAAAACGATGGATTTAGGCCCAGATCTCTGTACTGGGGTGAATGTATGACATTGTTCTGCATTCTGTCCATCAATTGTTGTTTTTGCATTTGTCACCCCGAGTGGGACGGGTATGCCCAGACGTGGGTCCCGTGCTCCTCATGCCATTGCAGTCAAGCTATCCTGGCTGATGAGGGCTGAAAGCCCGAAACCGGTCCTAGGATGCTTGTTTCCAGTCCAGGGAGGACCTGGCTTGGCAGTTCGCGCTGGACTGTTCCCATTGGGCGCAGGGTCAAGACTGATTTGCATATGGCTGGGTCCAAACTGGAATGGCATGGTGAGCAAAAAACGATGGATTTAGGCCCAGATCTCTGTACTGGGGTGAATGTACGACATTGTTCTGCATTCTGTCCATCAATTGTTGTTTTTGCATTTGTCACCCCGAGTGGGACGGGTATGCCCAGACGTGGGTCCCGTGCTCTCGCATGCCATTGGAGTCAAGCTATCCTGGCTGATGAGGGCTGAAAGCCCGAAACCGGTCCTAGGATGCTTGTTTCCAGTCCAGGGAGGACCTGGCTTGGCAGTTCGGACTGGACTGTTCCCATTGGGCGCAGGGTCAAGACTGATTTGCATATGGCTGGGTCCAAACTGGAATGGCATGGTGAGCAAAAAACGATGGATTTAGGCCCAGATCTCTGTACTGGGGTGAATGTATGACATTGTTCTGCATTCTGTCCATCAATTGTTGTTTTTGCATTTGTCACCCCGAGTGGGACGGGTATGCCCAGACGTGGGTCCCGTGCTCTCCATGCCATTGGAGTCAACCTATCCTGGCTGATGAGGGCTGAAAGCCCGAAACCGGTCCTAGAATGCTTGTTTCCAGTCCAGGGAGGACCTGGCTTGGCAGTTTGGGCGGGACTGTTCCCATTGGGCGCAGGGTCAATACTGATTTGCATATGGCTGGGTCCAAACTTGAATGGCATGGTGAGCAAAAAACAATGGATTTAGGCCCAGATCTCTGTACTGGGGTGAATGTACAACATTGTTCTGCATTCTGTCCATCAATTGTTGTTTTTGCATTTGTCACCCCGAGTGGGACGGGTATGCCCAGACGTTGGTCCCGTGCTCTCCATGCCATTGGAGTCAAGCTATCCTGGCTGATGAGGGCTGAAAGCCCGAAACCGGTCCTAGGATGATTGTTTCCAGTCCAGGGAGGACCTGGCTTGGCAGTTCGGGCTGGTCTGTTCCCATTGGGCGCAGGGTCAAGACTGATTTGCATATGGCTGGGTCCAAACTGGAATGGCATGGTGAGCAAAAAACGATGGATTTAGGCCCAGATCTCTGTACTGGGGTGAATGTATGACATTGTTCTGCATTCTGTCCATCAATTGTTGTTTTTGCATTTGTCACCCCGAGTGGGACGGGTATGCCCAGACGTGGGTCCCGTGCTCTCCATGCCATTGGAGTCAAGCTATCCTGGCTGATGAGGGCTGAAAGCCCGAAACCGGTCCTAGGATGCTTGTTTCCAGTCCAAGGAGGACCTGGCCTGGCAGTTCGGGCTGGACTGTTCCCATTGGGCGCAGGGTCAAGACTGATTTGCATATGGCTGGGTCCAAACTGGAATGGCATGGTGAGCAAAAAACGATGGATTTAGGCCCAGATCTCTGTACTGGGGTGAATGTATGACATTGTTCTGCATTCTGTCCATCAATTGTTGTTTTTGCATTTGTCACCCCGAGTGGGACGGGTATGCCCAGACGTGGGTCCCGTGCTCTCCATGCCATTGGAGTCAAGCTATCCTGGCTGATGAGGGCTGAAAGCCCGAAACCGGTCCTAGGATGCTTGTTTCCAGTCCAGGGAGGACCTGGCTTGGCAGTTCGGGCTGGACTGTTCCCATTGGGCGCAGGGTCAAGACTGATTTGCATATGGCTGGGTCCAAACTTGAATGGCATGGTGAGCAAAAAACAATGGATTTAGGCCCAGATCTCTGTACTGGGGTGAATGTACGACATTGTTCTGCATTCTGTCCATCAATTGTTGTTTTTGCATTTGTCACCCCGAGTGGGACGGGTATGCCCAGACGTTGGTCCCGTGCTCTCCATGCCATTGGAGTCAAGCTATCCTGGCTGATGAGGGCTGAAAGCCCGAAACCGGTCCTAGGATGATTGTTTCCAGTCCAGGGAGGACCTGGCCTGGCAGTTCGGGCTGGTCTGTTCCCATTGGGCGCAGGGTCAAGACTGATTTGCATATGGCTGGGTCCAAACTGGAATGGCATGGTGAGCAAAAAACGATGGATTTAGGCCCAGATCTCTGTACTGGGGTGAATGTATGACATTGTTCTGCATTCTGTCAATCAATTGTTGTTTTTGCATTTGTCACCCCGAGTGGGATGGGTATGCCCAGACGTGGGTCCCGTGCTCTCCATGCCATTGGAGTCAAGCTATCCTGGCTGATGAGGGCTGAAAGCCCGAAACCGGTCCTAGGATGCTTGTTTCCAGTCCAGGGAGGACCTGGCCTGGGCAGTTCGGGCTGGACTGTTCCCATTGGGCGCAGGGTCAAGACTGATTTGCATATGGCTGGGTCCAAACTGGAGTGGCATGGTGAGCAAAAAACGATGGATTCAGGCCCAGATCTCTGTACTGGGGTGAATGTACGACATTGTTCTGCATTCTGTCCATCAATTGTTGTTTTTGCATTTGTCACCCCGAGTGGGACGGGTATGCCCAGACGTGGGTCCCGTGCTCTCCATGCCATTGGAGTCAAGCTATCCTGGCTGATGAGGGCTGAAAGCCCGAAACCGGTCCTAGGATGATTGTTTCCAGTCCAGGGAGGACCTGGCTTGGCAGTTCGGGCTGGACTGTTCCCATTGGGCGCAGGGTCAAGACTGATTTGCATATGGCTGGGTCCAAACTGGAATGGCATGGTGAGCAAAAAACGATGGATTTAGGCCCAGATCTCTGTACTGGGGTGAATGTACGACATTGTTCTGCATTCTGTCCATCAATTGGTGTTTTTGCATTTGTCACCCCGAGTGGGACGGGTATGCCCAGACGTGGGTCCCGTGCTCTCCATGCCATTGGAGTTAAGCTATCCTGGCTGATGAGGGCTAAAAGCCCGAAACCAGTCCTAGGATGCTTGTTTCCAGTCCAGGGAGTACCTGGCTTGGCAGTTCGGGCTGGACTGTTCCCATTGGGCGCAGGGTCAAGACTGATTTGCATATGGATGGGTCCAAACTGGAATGACATGGTGAGCAAAAAAGCGATGGATTTAGGCCCAGATCTCTGTACTGGGGTGAATGTACGACATTGTTCTGCATTCTGTCCATCAATTGTTGTTTTTGCATTTGTCACCCCGAGTGGGACGGGTGTGCCCAGACGTGGGTCCCGTGCTCTCCATGCCATTGGAGTCAAGCTATCCTGGCTGATGAGGGCTGAAAGCCCGAAACCGGTCCTAGGATGATTGTTTCCAGTCCAGGGAGGACCTGGCTTGGCAGTTCGGGCTGGACTGTTCCCATTGGGCGCAGGGTCAAGACTGATTTGCATATGGCTGGGTCCAAACTGGAATGGCATGGTGAGCAAAAAAAACGATGGATTTAGGCCCAGATCTCTGTACTGGGGTGAATGTATGACATTGTTCTGCATTCTGTCCATCAATTGTTGTTTTTGCATTTGTCACCCCGAGTGGGATGGGTATGCCCAGACGTGGGTCCCGTGCTCCTCATGCCATTGCAGTCAAGCTATCCTGGCTGATGAGGGCTGAAAGCCCGAAACCGGTCCTAGGATGCTTGTTTCCAGTCCAGGGAGGACCTGGCTTTGCAGTTCGCGCTCGACTGTTCCCATTGGGCGCAGGGTCAAGACTGATTTGCATATGGCTGGGTCCAAACTGGAATGGCATGGTGAGCAAAAAAACGATGGATTTAGGCCCAGATCTCTGTACTGGGGTGAATGTACGACATTGTTCTGCATTCTGTCCATCAATTGTTGTTTTTGCATATGTCACCCCGAGTGGGATGGGTATGCCCGGACGTGGGTCCCGTGCTCTCCATGCCATTGGAGTCAAGCTATCCTGGCTGATGAGGGCTGAAAGCCCGAAACCGGTCCTAGGATGCTTGTTTCCAGTCCAGGGAGGACCTGGCTTGGCAGTTCGGACTGGACTGTTCCCATTGGGCGCAGGGTCAAGACTGATTTGCATATGGCTGGGTCCAAACTGGAATGGCATGGTGAGCAAAAAAACGATGGATTTAGGCCCAGATCTCTGTACTGGGGTGAATGTATGACATTGTTCTGCATTCTGTCCATCAATTGTTGTTTTTGCATTTGTCACCCCGAGTGGGACGGGTATGCCCAGACGTGGGTCCCGTGCTCTCCATGCCATTGGAGTCAACCTATCCTGGCTGATGAGGGCTGAAAGCCCGAAACTGGTCCTAGGATGCTTGTTTCCAGTCCAGGGAGGACCTGGCTTGGCAGTTTGGGCGGGACTGTTCCCATTGGGCGCAGGGTCAATACTGATTTGCATATGGCTGGGTCCAAACTTGAATGGCATGGTGAGCAAAAAACAATGGATTTAGGCCCAGATCTCTGTACTGGGGTGAATGTACAACATTTTCTGCATTCTGTCCATCAATTGTTGTTTTTGCATTTGTCACCCCGAGTGGGACGGGTATGCCCAGACGTTGGTCCTGTGCTCTCTATGCCATTGGAGTCAAGCTATCCTGGCTGATGAGGGCTGAAAGCCCGAAACCGGTCCTAGGATGATTGTTTCCAGTCCAGGGAGGACCTGGCTTGGCAGTTCGGGCTGGTCTGTTCCCATTGGGCGCAGGGTCAAGACTGATTTGCATATGGCTGGGTCCAAACTGGAATGGCATGGTGAGCAAAAAAACGATGGATTTAGGCCCAGATCTCTGTACTGGGGTGAATGTACGACATTGTTCTGCATTCTGTCCATCAATTGTTGTTTTTGCATTTGTCACCCCGAGTGGGACGGGTATGCCCAGACGTGGGTCCCGTGCTCTCCATGCCATTGGAGTTAAGCTATCCTGGCTGATGAGGGCTAAAAGCCCGAAACCAGTCCTAGGATGCTTGTTTCCAGTCCAGGGAGTACCTGGCTTGGCAGTTCGGGCTGGACTGTTCCCATTGGGCGCAGGGTCAAGACTGATTTGCATATGGATGGGTCCAAACTGGAATGACATGTTGAGCAAAAAAGCGATGGATTTAGGCCCAGATCTCTGTACTGGGGTGAATGTACGACATTGTTCTGCATTCTGTCCATCAATTGTTGTTTTTGCATTTGTCACCCCGAGTGGGACGGGTATGCCCAGACGTGGGTCCCGTGCTCTCCATGCCATTGGAGTTAAGCTATCCTGGCTGATGAGGGCTAAAAGCCCGAAACCGGTCCTAGGATGCTTGTTTCCAGTCCAAGGAGGACCTGGCTTGTCAGTTCGGGCTGGACTGTTCCCATTGGGCGCAGGGTCAAGACTGATTTGCATATGGCTGGGTCCAAACTGGAATGGCTTGGTGAGCAAAAAAACGATGGATTTAGGCCCAGATCTCTGTACTGGGGTGAATGTACGACATTGTTCTGTATTCTGTCCATCAATTGTTGTTTTTGCATTAATGGTAATGCCTTCAGAAACATATTCTGGGTGTCTTCAAATAATCTCCTGATGACCTTGGGCGTGGAAGCTCTTTACACGAACATTCCCCAAGATGCCACGATCGAAGTAGTGGAAAACCTACTACAGACAACAGAGTTCCCTACTAATACCCTGGTGGAGTTCATAATGGAATGCATCACCCTTGCTCTCAAGAACAACTTCTTCAGGTACAAGACCAACCTATACCATCAAATACAAGGAACTTCCATGGGAAGTGCCTTTGTCCCAAGTCTGACATGTCTATATATGGCACACTTTGAGTCTCAACACATCTTCGTCAACTCCAACCCATTCCAGGAGAATATTCTGACGTGGAAACATTACATTGACAATATCCTCATCTTCTGGAAGGGAACTGAAGAAAGCTGCCAAAGGTTCAAAGACTGGATCAGTAACCTGAATCCATACCTACACTTCACAAAATCACAGTCTAACAAGGAACTCCCATTTCTAGATCTTCTGATCTCCATCGAACAGGGACGTTTACATACAACAACCTACAAAAAAGAAACAGACTACAACAGTCTCCTCCCTTTTGATAGTCACCACTCGAAGGCCCTACGGGAAAATCTCCCCTATGGCCAATTTCTCAGGATCCGGAGGAACTGCAGCTCCCTAACTGACTATGATTCCCAAGTAGCGTCACTAAATACCAACCTGGAGAACAGGAACTACCCAACAGGTGTGATAAAGAAAGCCAAGAAGAGAGCACGCAACAAAAAATCGTGAGGGCCTACTGGAGAATAAAGTACAAACAGAGGAAGATGTGATGACCTGCGTTACCACCTTTACCCCTCTGTCCAACAAGATAAAAAACATCATACTGAGAAATTGGTGAATCGTGAACACAGACGCCCTGAACATCAAAAGACCTAGGTTTGCCTTCAAGAGGATGACCAACATTAGAGACCAACTGGTACACACAAGACCACGTCCCCGTAAAAACCTGGGAGAAAACACTCTTTGGAACCTGCTGCCAGTAACAGGACATTACCCATGCAGAACGTGCAGCGCCTGTGCGTGAACCAGACACACCAAGACACTGCAACTGGGGGAGTTCACCTGGGAACAGAGACAACACACAAACTGTAATACCAAAAATGGTGTATACCTAATATCATGCCCATGTCAACTCCTCTACATAGGGATGACCACCAGACCAGCCACAGTCAGGATTGGGGAACACAAGAGCACAATACACTGCAGACGCATCTCAACCAGAATGTGTAACCACTTTATTGAAAGCAAACATTCGGCTGATGACATCAGATGGACTATCATAGAAGCCAATCCCACCTGGAGCACAACAGCGCTACTAAGACGTGAACAACAATGAGTCCGTCATCTTCAAACTCACAGAAAGGGACTTAACGAGGATATCCTGTGGATCGAACTATGATCCACCTAATTAGGATTCTGTGCCATGGGCCCTGGCTCATCAGCCTCTATGACGCCATAAAACATGACTTAGAGTCTTCCATCTCACTTCTCTAACGTCATTAAACCAGAGAAACATGGGCTCTTCCATCCAGGTGCCCTGTGGGACACAGTACATAATACACACATCAGTCCCAATTTACCACTCGGGGATGAACACACATGCACAATTAGCACAGTCGCTGGTGCGCTCTCTCCACACCTGTACATTTGACAGGGACACCTGACTACACCTGACTTGATACCCATTATTCTTCACTCTCAACAAGATCACTTGACAAGCCAAAAAATGTGGTATGGTTCAAGGTGCTCCTCCTCTGCAGGTTTCCACTACTTTGGACATTGACACCCATCTAGTAATCTAACCGTGCACTCCATGACCCCTCTTGGTGCACACAACACTTCTTTCAGTTGCCCGCACAAGCGCAACAATAGACTTGCCACCACCAATATAACACACTTATGTGCAGGCTCCATAATGCACTCTGCACGATACAACACTCCAAGATGTCTCCCAACAAGCTTCAAGCCTATATGCATACGTCATTGGGCATTTTTCACACTCCAAGATGGCACCTGCGCATGCGTCATGGAGCGGGGATACGCCCAACGGAAGCTAGGCAGCCGGACGACAGTTAGGTGTTACAGACTCGCGCGCCCGGCACAAACCGAAAGTAAGATATCTTTGACCCCCCCCTCAGCAGCAGCGACTGGGCTATGCAGCTTGTACCAATATTAAGTACCGGTACTACGCATAGTCTCCTAAAAACTGTTAGTTTCTGTTCCCCTTTTCTCCATTGATAATTACAGCCCGTTACGGTGAGGGGGACCATGCGATAGCCTATGGAGCCTATTTTTAGTTTCCAATAGGTAGGAATCCACTGATTTTTATGTTTTAAGATGTTTGCAGTCCACCGTATCAATAAATGATGATTAGGACTATATTAAGTGAGCCTGCGCTATGATTTAATGTAGTACGCTAGGCCACAACAGAGAGAGTGTGTGCACAGAGTGAATGTATGGCACACGTATTTGACACCTTAACCTGGCGCCAACAGCACCTCTCTCCTGCCCAGCAGGAGAGTACACAGTTTGGATGAGATGCCATCAATCATCTCATCACTGAGAACAAAACAATAACTATGTTTTCATGTTCCTTGTCTGTCTATGTATCGTCTGTGTTTTTTATCTCTTCTTGATTCTTCTAGGTCTGAACACAAGTGGTTACTACGAGCTGGCGACACCCTATACATTACACAAGGGGGACCGCTCTACCACTTCAAATACAGGGGTTACTTATTTTTTGAATCTCACAACTACATGTTAACCTGTTTTTTGGTCCTGATGAAGCGCCAAGGATCGTTTTGATCACCGTAGGGCGCGAAACATGTGGACCATCTAGTTACTAGGGTACACCATTAACCCATTAGTAACAATAACCTACGGGTTTTTTACTCTGACAGGGGAGCCAATATATTAAAAAACCTTTAAGGTATTCCCCTAGCCAGTTTTAAATACTCACTCACCCACCCACCTTTCACAACCCCTCTATGAATAAATCTCACACCCTCACTCATCATACGGCGTAATACAAAGATCTCTGCCAAAGAGACTCTTCGGGGGACCCGTAGGGCATTGCAGCGCCGGCCCTACGAGGAGCAACGCCCGATGATGAAGCATGACATCGCTTGGGATGTGTGAGGGCAACAAGAGACAAAATCTGTGATTGTCTCTGTTCGTGAGAACAGAACCTAGATTCTCCTCTTCCCCACTTTACCTTATTTTTTCTCTGGATACTAGTCGTGTTCCCATAGGAACAGTAACCCATTTCTTGGATTTATATTGTCTTCAAATTGTGCCATTTGTGCAGGTTTTGTGCTTATATTTATCTACACTTTCTAAGTGTGTAGAACTTTATTTTGATAGGGTGCTTCATAAGGCACTTTTCCACAAATGGGAGAACTGCTCTCCTTATATTGACTCGTGTCTCATATGTATTGGTTTTCATTTTTGTCTTGTGAACCTTTCCTTGTTTTTCCTTTGAATGTTAATGAAAAGAAATTATGATTTATGTATTTTGTTTTTAAAATGCAAATTCAACTATATAAAAATTAAATATCCACGTTTTTCTGAAATACTGATTGTTAGCATATTTGAATATTAGTTGTATTCCAAAAATGGAAATGCAAAGAAGGAGTTTAACAGGGCTGTGGCATACAGGTCACAAACAAGACTCAAAGAAGTAAGCAGTGTAATGTTGAGGTTCTGCTGTTTTGCCAAGGGGATTTTTAGCAGAATCACATTAGGACAATGAAGCTGATGCTCATTATTAGGAATTCTGAGCTTATAAGCCAGTTAGGATGAAGAATTATACCTTGCAAAAACAGCAGCAATACTCAACTTTACGGCAAACCAGAAGAATTAGGCAACTTGAGTTCTAAGTAAGAGAAGGAGCAATTCAATCGAATTTCCTGGAGCTGTGAGTAAACAAATTGAGGAGTTGAACACATCTAAGGCATCTCTAGGAGACATGAGACCCCTCCCACTGTACTGCTGCCATCAAAATGAAGAACAAATAAACTAAATTGATTAGCTGTGTTTAAACAAAACAGACCAAACCCTTTTGTCAATATATTACTATAAATAAAAACTAGAGTCAAGAATTAAACATCAGACAAGTAACAACAGCCAGCATAAAGCGAAATCCGAACAGATGACACGTCAGACAACATAAGAGAATTTAATATTGGGTGCAGGATTGAGAAATGTTAAATCTATTTTGTAATTTAGAAAATGAGTCGATTCTCCTTTTTAACGTACATATTTTATCATGCTCACAGTTTGGCTTTCTTTTCCTCATACATTTTTTAGAAGAAAAGTATTCTTTGTCATTTTTTTCTTTCTCCAATCATCTGTATTAATCACGTTTTTTCTAAGCTTAGCCATTTCCCTTAGGTAATGCTTTTGAAATTAAATATTGCAGCAAATATGAGGTACTCTGTAAAATTGCCTATATTGGCAACCTAATTCCTAATTTGCATTGAATTCTGCTATTTGTTTCTATTGCGGTCTGATGTGACTTGAGCATTCAGAGCAAGATTTGTTTTAAGATTCTGAAGTGATTTTAATGGGAGGTGGGCAAATCAGTCCTTTGTTTCAGACCATCTTGTTTTTCACAAACATCTTGAAGGAGTCTCATTCGCCCAAATACAACACAGCCTATCTATGTAGCACTGCTTACCTATACGGACTTATGCTTCTTCTATGTATTCCAAAATACAAAACCAGCAATTTTAGCCCAAGTCTAATATTACCTTACATAGAGTAGAAAGGTGAACTCAATAGTGGTTCCTGTGAGTGGGTTTAGGTATTTTGGAGGTAAGCCATAAATAATTGAAGGGGGGACAAGAAACACATGCTCAAGCTGATTGCAAAGTGTTTATTGCCAAAAGTGATTGTGTTCTTTTATCATATAGTACTTCTCCTGGCAGAAGGAGCGTGCTTAACCGCTGGAACTTGAAGGGTCATGCTCAAAAGGATCAACTCACACCCGTCATTCTTTCAAAGGGAGCTCTCTCTCTCTCCCTCAATATCTCCCTCCCAGGGTCAGCCATTGGCATTAGTCATCTCTTCTGATACTAAGGATTAACCTCAAGGGGAAGTGGTGAAAGATCTTTGCTTTTGAAAATTCAGGTACGATTGTGGTGTCTAAATTAACTGGTAAATGGCAGAAACCCATCAATACCAATGTACTGAATTGACCACCACCTATTAAACTCTAGTAATAGGTCATCCAGGAGAGTCAGTTTGTCAGAAGCAGCCTTTGCATTCTTTTCTTTACTTCAAAGATTTTTAGACATCTGTCTGTACTGTTTGGTTATGAATACCAGACACAGAACTTTTTGCTCTGAAATGAACACCGGAGGACCATCCCAGCTCCCAAAACAGACTGACAATTTGCTTTATCTGTGATCTACATAGCACAACTAATGTGCCCCCATAACTCTGAATTGAAATTGAAAATTGAGACCACTGCAGATTTTTATTGGCACACATTTAGCATTTGCTCTTTGCAGCATTAATTAGCAGATGGAATCTCTTGCAGCAAGATGAGTTTGAAAATATCCTCAAAGCCTTTGAAACACAAATTACACTAAGGAAAGTGCATTGCAAGCTGAGATGCCAAACACATCTGCTCTAGTAAATCTGATCTATCTGCCAAATATGTCTATCTCTGATTTATTAGAGGTATTTTAAAATGACACCCCTCAGTATGTAAAATAATGGTTACATCCATTGGTCGGTAAAGCATTGGTGGAGCGGAATTACGCAAATTAATACCATTCTAACAGGGCAGACAGGAAGAGTGCCTGAGTGTAATGTTTCCCCATCTGCCAACTCATTACCTCCTGCCATACGTGCGGAATGGCAGAAGGTAATGTGACTTAACAGAAGAGGGGAGCAGTTTAATATCCCTCAATGGTGCATGGCTGTCACCTCTCAAGCTACCCTCTGAGGATGAATGTGGTCTTTAGAGACCTCTGGGTTCCACTGTTACTCTCAAAGAATGTCACAATGCACCCACATACATCGTCCACATTAAGACAAGGAAGCTGGTTTAAATAGGAGTGCTGAATGCCCTCACAGGACCGGTTTGTTATACTGATTAGATAGACAAAGCCAGCATTATGAGTGCAGGAAATGTTCTGCATGAAAATCCCCCTCGCAAAGTTCAGAGGCTCATTTTACTTTCACTTTACTGTAATGACATCAGCACGCCCTGCGCTCTGTTTGTCATTACAGTAAAAAATACTCAGGCTGCTCATGAAGCTCTTCCTGAGCAGCTGGACGATAAAATTAAATAAAGGACTTCCTCTTGTGCATTGTACCAGAGGGGTCTTTAAATATCTTCCCAGTGTCAGCCATTGGCCGACAGATGCACTGGGGAGGTAGTGCAGGTGTCTGCCATTGGCCTACACCCACACTAAAGGGATTAATGAAACAAGATTATGTTTATAAATTCTACTGAAAGACAGTGGTGGTTCATTTATGTGGGCAGGAGGGCATGCCCCCTAGGTTTTTTCTGTTCTGCGATTAAGAGACAAAACTTATGCCACAATTATTAATTAAAGTTATAAAGGGCAAACTGTCACCATGTTGGTATCCTGGCGCTGATAGCATATGGAATGAACACACCTGCTGCTGGACCTTCAAAACAGATCACTATCTTGAACAATTACTTAGGAAAGAGCCAGGTCTTTAAGGCCTTTCTAAACTTCAATAGATCTGTAACTTACCTAAGAGAAGGAGGTAGTTTGTTCCATATCTGGGCAGCTTGAACTGTGAAGGCCCGACCCCCCTCTTGTTTTTTATGAAAATAATTCACACAGACCAGATTTGCTGACATAGACTTGAGTGGTCTTCTTTGCCTATAGGCTTTGATCCGTTGTTGCAGCAGCACCAGACCTTTTCCATGTATAGCCTTATGCACTATACACATGGCTTTGAATGTGACCCTCTGCCTGATTGGCAGCCAATGCAGTTTTCTTAAAGCACTCGATGCCGAGGCTCTGCGAGGTCCATTTAGAGCAAGTTCAGCAGTCGCCAGTTGAACTCTGTGTATTCTGTTAATCAAATACTCCAGAGCTCCCAGTAATAAGGCATTGCAGTTGTCCATTCTACTGAGTATAAGACTATGTACAATGAGCAATTTGGCTTGGTCAGGTAGTAAAGGGAATACTTTATAAGGCCCTGTAGCAGTGCAAAGCCAGTGCCAGCCACTTTTATAACATGGTTTTCCAGGGATAACTTGTTATAAAAAATGTGCCCAAGATTGCGAAAGGCATCAGTTGGACTAATCACACCATCTGTGGGGAGAGGCCATAGATTTAAGGGGAGTTGCATGGGGATTTTTGTGGATGAACAACACAAGAATTCAGTTTTATTGCCATTTATCTTAAGGGAGTTCAAGTTCATCCACTTTACAACATCTGCATAGTTGACCAAATTGACACAATACGTCTTTATCAGAGAAACTAGTGGACTAATGTAGACATTAAATAAGACAGGGCTAAGTTCAGAGCCCTGAGGGACTCCCTGACCCAGGCTTTTAAATTCTGAATGGTAATGGGGAAGTGTAACTGCCTGACACCTGTCAGTTAGATATGATTCCAGCCACTTGAGCACTATACCCTTCACTACAATTGTGGCTAGTCTGGTGAGTAGAATCTTATGGTTGAACGTGTCAAAGGCTGCCGACAAGTGAAGCATGGCCAAGACTGTCGGCAGACCATTGCCAACCCTCATCCATAGCTCATCAATGGCAATGTGTAAAGTTGACTTGGTGCCATGACCTGGCCTGAAACCGAATTCTTCATCTTCAAGGAGACAGTGATTCTCCAAATATTGGGACAACTTCCCACTCACATATCGCTCCAGTTCCTTCACTGGAAAGGGAAGGAAAGATATAAGCCTATAGTTACTCATGCTACTTTTAGCAAGTCATTGCACCAAGGAACAGATGGTTTCTTCCGGGATTTAAACTTGGTCAGTGGAATAAACCTATTCAAAGTGCCTATAATCTCCTGCTCATATGCTGTGTAGTTTGACTCCACAGAAGTCTTATGGTCGAAAGTATTTGCAAAATTGAAAAGTGGTCCTAAAGTGGGCCTCTTCAGTGTAGACAAGGCCCTTCCTATCCGAGAGGCCTTCGTGTCTGATGTAGGAGAATAGGAACTATTCACCAGGATGTAGAAGGGGATTAGGTCATGATCCATCAAGTGGAGAGGCATTTTTTCTTCCACGCAGATCAATCCCTTGGGGGCGAAGACCAGGTCCAGTGTATGACCAGCCTGATGAGTTGGGCCATAAACAATCTGTCTAAGACCCAGATGTTCACAGGCGCCTTGAAGCTCTTTGAAGAGGGTTGATACTCCACCCTCTGCCCATAAGTTGAAGTCCCCCAAAATAAGAAAATTCGAATGGGATAACGCCATGTTGGACAGGACTAAACTGCCTCAGGCTGTCTGCTAAGCAGACATTGACTTAGGCAGTGCTTGCAAATAAGGGTTATGACAGGCACAAATCATGCACTCTGAGCATGCGTCAGCAATACTAGATTTGCTGTGCTGATGAGCTCACAACCCTGAGGCTCATGACATCACCAGCCTGGCAAAGGCATTGCATTCCTTCTTGAAGGACCTTCCCTACCAATAAAGTTAGCCCCAGGCTCTGTGGGCTTCGGCTCTGCAGCAGCCATAGCAAACATCAATCACAGTTCAGCAAGCCTCACTGTTGTTAAACCTACCCTACACTGCCCTGCGACGAGCCAAACAAGGATGTGGTTAAGGTTAAAAGAAAGAAGCTGCACTAGGCTTCCTTGTACCTGAGGTAAGGGAAATGAAAACATATATATTTCCAGAATAAACTACTCAAAATGCATGTGCCTGTTTCATCTCTCAGCAAGATATGAAACACTTAGTAGTGTTTAACTGTGTTCGTCGCCTGCTGCCAGATATTAATTGGTATTCTATGGCTGGAATCGTGAAATGCACAATTGCTTCATTTGACCTTAAGGGGCTGTAAGCTGTAGCATTTAGTTTTGCACGCAATGATAGTAGTTAATATACACTAACATTTGATATCACCCTGTCTGTATGCCAAATGGCAACATTTTAAAGCAACTGCTGCAGAGCACATTCTGTGAATGGAAAGCATGAAATCAGTCTGGGAATGCCTTAGCCTTTCAGCTGTCCGAGGCCAATAACTTGAATGTCATAATACTACCAAGATTTATCTACATTGCTTAATAGTACAAATATTTCTCTACACTGCTATGAAGCACAATCAGCGTGGAGGCAAGCACTACTTAAACAAAAGTGATTAATGATCTAGTCCTGGCTGACAGCAGAAACGTGATCCTTGATTCCTATTTGTTCAATGTTAAATTGAGTTCTGGGTTTCAATAGGGCAGATACAGCATGAGGCAGTCTCCAGGGATGACTGAGATGCTGACCATTGGGGAATAGAAAGAGGAGGACATGGTGGTTGGAGGGAGAGGGCAGTCTGAACTAAACAGCTAGGAGTTGCCTTGAGAAAGTTCCAGTTCATATCTACCAATGGTATGTGAAAAAAAAGGGTAAAATGCCTTTTGTTGGGGGGATTAGACTACTTACACCTGAAGTGGCACCTTAGTAACATCAACCAACATTGGGGCAGTTTACGATGTTGTCAGGAAAGGCTCCGAAAGGGATTCAGATTTTGGGAATGAGAATCCGATTCGGTACCTCTGTTCCCGACCGAATTGGTCACCTTTCCAGACGACTGAGTACGATGCTAGTAAGCCGGTTCAGAAAGGGATTCAGCCAGCCCGAGTCATTCGAAGCTGAATCTTATATCCCAATGGAGACGGTTTCCGAACAAGCAAGTATGATGACCGATTCGGACAGCCGTACCGAATTGGTTTGACCGAGACAAAACAGCTGTGGAAATCTGACTTTGGGGGCCTGTAGCAGGCCCCCCTTCATCCATAGGCCTTCGAATGTGGCCCGTGGGTGTACCCAAGGGACCCCCCTTCCCAACCAAGCACAGTGTGGCAGGCACCATGGGGTGCCCGCCACAGGGTGCAACGTTTTCCCCACCCACCCCTTTTTTCCAATGGGAGCCTGTGTTCTTGTTTGGAACACAGGCTCCCCTTGAAGTCAAGGGGAGTCCAACAGAACCGAGTTCGTAAGCATCCAGACACATCGCAATCGGTCGGTAGGACTCCACTAATACGAATCGTTCAGAAAGCATTCCTAACCTGATTCGGTGGGAATGCTTTCCTGACGACATCGTAATCGGCCCCATTATGTGTAGAGCACTGATGAAAACAAGGAAAGTGGCAAACAATACGTGCACACATCAAGTTGTAGTTAGACTGTGCAAACAACTGGAGGCCTTACTTGCACATTCATTAAGACAGTGCAATGTAGATAACTGAGCTCCGAAGGTATCTGCTTTAAATGGATGCTAGGGAACTCCTCTTTTAAACCACAGAGAACTATTTAATTTGTATTTTTTTTAAATGAGCACCAGGGCTTACTTAGTATGTTGCTGCAGAACAGCACTGCCCTCTGCCAGCATCAATACTATCTTATTTTATGACCCTTTCTCAGACATAGCTTCTATCTCAACGCTATTGCAACATACAGTGCTCCCCTAATGAGCTATCGATGAAGCAATGTGCAAATATCAGTATGTGCGTTATAATATGCCATATATTTCAGTGATGGATTCACCCTGAGTTGTACCATGTTTGGTTTAACTAGCTTGTCCTATGCCAATTGTCCATTGCATTATGGTATTTGTAGTCTAACATTTCTAATAAAATAATAAATTACAGGTACCTGCATTCAATGTATATGCATGACAGCATGGGTTAACTGGACAGTTCTTCTTAGTTTTGAAAAGGTTTTTAAATGTGGCCATCACAGTTATAGACCAGCCAGCCACCAGTGAATTGATTGTGCAGGAGGTGTGCAGGGGAGTGCTGTCATTGGCCTCCCTGGATCAAACCAGCCAATGTAAGGCAAGCCAGAGGTTCTGTTTGCGTGTAGGTGAGTTGGAGGCTTGGAGATGCCTCTTGCGATCTGCTGAGTTTTTTGGAGAGGTCTGTTGTGTTTGCTAAGGTATTAGTGCCATTGTTGGCATTAAGGCCGGATGTCACTCACATTTAACAGTGTGGAGAACTGAGCCATTTATGCAGAGATGCAAAGGGCTGCTCGAAAGTGTGCAGAATGTGAAAGCCTGATAGCTTCACCTTAATTAAAAAGTATGTAAAATGTCCAACATTTGCAAAAGTAGGTTCAAGGGTTACATGTTTTATAAACATTTTATAAAACACATAGTTGAGGAGAAAGCACTGTCATCCTGGACATAGCCTGCATGGGCAGGAAGCACTGAAGAGCCCTGCCCAGTGCAGGACACCATCAGATTATTTGGGGTAAAAAGACACTGGGTGCTTCACTGTGCTTTTATGAGTTAGCTGCCTCACTGCATCATTGAATGTTGTACAGCTGTAACAGGATGCAGTGTGTTTGTACAAGTAGGCCAAATGTCACTCTATCAGTCAAGGGCTGAAAAAACTGCACTGGTTACCGATTAAATCTAAGATCACGTTTAAAACTCTTATGATCACACACAAGAATTCCACCAGAGAGTCCCAGCTACATCTAAGGCAAGCTCAAAAACTATTCTCCTGTAAGGGCAATCCTCTCTTCTAATCACAATTTATTATGCATTTTTACAATTCACAAAGCCAGATCTGGGGGCAGGCCTTTCTCGACTCCCAGTTTCTGGAATGCTTTCCCACCCTTCCTTCGATCAATTTCTAGTGAAAGCCTGTTCAAGGCACAGCTCAAGATAGTTCTGTTTGGCGAGCTATAATCTCGATCTTACCTGACGTATGCAGGGATGTAGTAAGGATTTTGGGGGCCCCGGGCCAAATGTATTTTAGGAGTCCCTGTTCGGAACAGCTTTGATTTTATGATCCAGTTTCAGCTCTTTCATGCCCTCTTTGGTCAAATTCTAAATGTGTGTACATCTGATACTCAGGGATAGTGATGTGTGTTTTCAGTATTGTAACACAGCAGCAGCTCACTAATATTACTGCAAATAATCTCTGTCACGCTCTCCCATTTCTGATATGTGAGGTCCTGTATTGATCTAAATACATTTTTCATATGGATGTTGCAACGAACAAACATATTTTTTCTGCAAAATGGTGCAAGATCAGATGGATTATGGAAGTACAACATCAGGAGGAGTATGGGGCCCCATTTACGTAGGAAAACACATTTAACTGCAAAAACACATCTAGGTGCAAAATTACCATTGGTGCAACATTTTCTGTAGTTTGGTATCACATTTGGATGCACAATCACGTAGTACAAAAAGAATATGCAGTATAAAAAGTTCACTTTACACCTAAAATGTGTTCTTCAGTATGACTTCTCATTTGTTAGACATCACAATAAGGTGTAAAATTAGCCTCGGTGTATCAACAGCAGTGTGCAAAATAATTCATGGTGCAAAGTAAGCAGAGTTCTGGTACTGCATTTAGGAGCAAAATAAATGCGGGGGTAAAATGACAATTATTGCAGCATAAGCAGGAGGTTGGAAACACTTTTAGGACCCCAAAGGAACTTCAACCAAAGGCTTGGATGTTTCACGTCTATTCATGCAAAGCAATGAAAAGCAGGTGGACTAACACATCTAATAGCAAATAGTGCACCGTGAAATTGAAATACCCCTCCTGCCTAAACTGAAATGTAAATTAATTACACTTCTTCAAGCAATGGCTGAAGCCTCTGACCCAAATAAATGAATATCTGAAGGCAGCTTAACTAAAGCTTTTTCTTTGCTGTTGATATCATGTGCTCATGCAAAGAGCCAAAGCTGTCTGTTGCCGGCCCAAGAAAGGTAGCTTTAATAAGCAGGTAAACTATCAACCCATATCCCTGATTGATGCTATTTAAATAATCTATTTGAAAATGATACAGGTTAGAAAAAAATGCCTCCTACAAGTAGCTTTAATAGTTTCCTAGTTGAATGCCATTTCTATCATTAAATTAGAAGTTAGACTTCCAAGATGTGGATTAATAAGTCCCAACTTTGTCCCATATAGACAGTATCAAAGCCTGGGCTATAGAGAAAGCTCTCCCTAATGGAGAAAGTTACTTCTTTGATTGCTTTGTGGTCATTTCAGTACAATAATTCTACTTCCTGTTCCCAGTCCAAGCATTAGGAGGGGTGCCTAACCCCTCAAAACAGGTGTCCTGCAGCCTATCAAATAGAAAAAGGTTTCAAGTTCTTCTCTGCATGTGTGCCTATAAAGGCCCACCCCTACCCATAAACCTCCTGGGTGTAAAAGCAATGCAGCCCAACAAACCATGATCAAAGTAAATCACATAGCAAGGAGTACAGGAGGATCTTAAGAACTAGGACTAGGACAAGGAAGTATATTTAGATAATGAGAATTCCAGAAAGTCATCAAAGTCCAGTGGATCAAAAACACCAGCAGATGAAAACCCAAGAAAGCCAGTAAGAAGCACACCCCACACAAAGGCCAGGAACCGGCATGCCACAGAAGCAGACATGTGCTGATCGCGACAGGCACACATTTCATGCACCAATGTAGCCTTTCCCACTTTGGAGGACAAGCGAGGTAAATCAAGTTCAGAACCTCTAGAAAATATGCCCAACGAGGCACAAAAGAACCTGATGCATTGAACAAAATAGTCAGACAATTGCAGGTTCAGGCCCTGCCCTTTGCATAATTGGGAGCTGTTAGACTTGGCTTTTTCAGCGGGTTTACCCCCAGACTTTTTGCTTTTTGGCCTCCTGTTTTTGACCCTGTGTGTGTTGGTTTTAGGACTCTGGGCACTTTACCACTGCTAATCAGTGCTAAAGTGCATATGCTCTCTGTGTAAAATGTGTTATGGATTGGTGTTTCCATGATTGGCCTATTTGATTTATGTGTCAGTCCCTAGTAAAGTGCACTGCGAGTGCCAGGGCCTATAAATCAAATGCTGTTGGTGGGCTGCAGCACTGGATTGTGCCACCCACGCAAACAGCCCGTAAAGTGTAACTCTGGCCTGCCATTGCAGAGCCTGTGCGCAGCCTGTGGCTGCCATGTCGACTTGGCAAGTGCACACACTTGCCAGTCCCTAAACCTTCCCTTTTCTACATGTTAGTCACCCCTAAGGTAGGCCCAAGGTACCCCTGTGGGCAGGGTGCATTGTATGTAAAGGTAGGGCATGCCCTGGTGTGTGAGGCATGCCCTAGTAGTGAATTACAGCCTATTACGTTTTTCACTATTGCAAGGCTACCTGTTCCCCATAGGCCAGAATGGGCAGTTTTGATTATTACAGCTTATAATCCTAACTGACCCAGGGAACACGGTAGAAATTTGAGTTTAGTATGCCTGGACTCAGAATGATAAAATACATCTTTTAGTGAAGTTGGTTTTAACATTCTGTGTTTGAAAATACCACTTTTAGAAAGTGGGTATTTTCTTGTCTAACCATCCAAGCCTGCCTCTGCGAGGTTGTGTATTCCTTGTCTGGAGTGTGAGTGACAGGGGCTTGGGGATGCCAGGAGACAGGGTGAGTCAGCACAGGGCTGAATAGCAAGATCTACATGTAGATGGGTGGGAGGGGTCGCACCTGGGCCCTGAATAGGACAGTGCCTTCCCTCCACAATGCTGGCTCCACCTCCTGTGGTGCGTCTGATGTCCCTGGCCTACTCACTGAAAGAAGGGACGGAAACTTGTCAACAAAGTGCTCCAGAACTGGTTTGGACTAGGCAAAGGCTTCTCTGCCTCCAGAGAACAAAGGAATTTGGGATATAAATATTGGGGCCCTGACCCCATGAATTTAGATCTCGCTGGAATCAAGGAACCTGCCAAGACGAAGAGCTGGAAGAGCTGCCAGGAGGAGTACTGCCCCTTTGCTGTGTTGTTGCTTTGTTGGGTTGGCCTGCAGTTGCTGCTTCTGTCTTGGGCAGTGAAAGGACTGGACTGAACTTTCTACAAACTTGTGCTGAGTATCTCCAAGGGCCTGGAACCGAGCTGGCCTCCTGTTAAGAAGTCTCAGGGACTGCAAAGACTTCACAAGCCTCTGGGTACCGCTTCTGGAACGCTGTTTCAGTTGCCACAGAGGAAGGGAACCGCAACCGACTGCGTCAACCGAATCCATCCCTGACCGGTGACCTGTTTGCACCGCAGACCGCATCGCCCGGCTTCGCATCGCAACCCTGGTCTCACCGTGGCGACGTCCGACGCCACCAGCACCGAGCCGCTGCTTGCACCGTGACCTGTGGGCACCGCAGTTCGCATCGCATCGCTTCACTGTGCCAGCCGGACCAGACCGACGCTGTCGCTGCAACTGGCTCAACAGTCGTGACCGCATCGCATTTGGGGCACCGCTCGCACGTTTGCGACGCACCGCTCCGACTCGCACCGCTGTCCGACGCCAGCTCCCACACTCCGGCTTGTTTGCCTGCATCGCAACCTGTCAGCACCGCATCGTGCACCGTCTCGCCCTGCACCGCACGCCTTGGACTCACCAACTCCGTCTGCACGACGCTCATCGAGCCGCTGCCTGCACCGCGGGACACCGCACCTTGCACCGCTCCGTCTTGCACCGCAACCGCGACGAACGCCGACCGGCTCGCACACTCCGTGCCCACCACAACGAGAAAAGGTACTGTGACCGAGTCTGTTCACGACTCTGCTGGCCCGTATCGACGCGGTCGGCTGGAACTGTTTACTCTGTGGTTTTCAGCATCGCGGTAGACTCGGACGGAGCTACCAACTCGTACAAACTTTGTTTTTGGACTATTCCTGCAAAGAAGAAGTTACTTTATCAAGTATTCGTTTTTAACGCATAGTATTGTGGATTTTTGTCGTAAATGGTCTTGTCTTGAGTATATAAAATATTGGTTATTTTTCTAAACTGGTGTGGTGTCCGTTTGTAGTGCTTACACTGTATTACTGTTGGTTATGTGCAAATGCTTTACACACTGCCTCTGAATTAAGCCTGACTGCTCGTGCCAAGCTACCACGACGGTGATCAGGGGTTACTTCACGAGTGTAACACCCTTACCCTGACTAGGAAGAAGGGTCCCTACTTGGACAAAGGTGCAAGCCCTTGCCAACTAGAGATCCCATTTCTAACATTGGTTGTCAGCGGTGAGGATAGCACTTGTGTTTGCACTTAACTTACAGTGATTGATGTGCACTACTACCATATCGCAGACCATTACGTACCACTTACAGGTTCTTTTTCTTTTTGGCCTATTTTTGATCTTGCCAGTTTGAACTTGCTACTTCAACATGCCTGAATCAATAGTATCATCAATTGCATCAGTAGAAATTGCCTTTGAGGAGGATCGATTGGAAGCCTACAATGTCAAGGAGTTAAAATCGATTTGCAAGAACCTGAAAGTCCAGGTCAGAGGCCTCACCAGGAAGGATGAGCTACAAAAGGCGCTGAGGGCCTGGTTAGCAGCCAGAGGTGCCAGTGGGCAACCTGGTGATCTCAATGGAGAGGTGGAGGAGCCTGTTCCTAGGGTGGATGTGCTTTTGGGAGGGGGGGAACCCTCCAGGCCAGGCAGCAGTAGTTTGTCCCCAGAGGAGCTGGAGGACAGGCAGGAAGTAAGGAGGTTTGAATTGGAGAAACTCAGGATGGAAAGTGAGAGGGAAGACAAAAGAATAGCCATGGAGGAAAAGAAAATGATACTAGATCATGAGCTTAAAATGAGAGAGCTGGAGCTGGATTGGGAAGCCGGTAGGGCTTTGTCCAGCCCAGATGGTGGCAGCAAAAGTGTAGTGTCCAGTACTGAGGATGAGGTAGACACACACACAGATTTGGGGCCCTACTTCAAGGAGGGGTTGACATACACCAAGGGGTTCAGGATTGTGAGGTAACTCCAGTGGTGCTCAGTGTCCCTGAAGTGGATTGGGGAACTAGCACAGGGGATCATATTCCTGGTAGTGGGAGGGACACTCTACTGATACTCTACTCTACTCTAGATGAGAGGTGCAGGGAGAGGGGTTCCCCCATGGTAGAAGCCCTGGTAAGTGAGTATGAAGACCAGCCAGAAGAGTATGGGTTGAGGGACAGCAACAGTCAGACACTGTCTCGCCAGTCTTGTGAGAATGTTGTGGGGTACTTTTCTGAGGCACTGGATGGTTGGGTGAAGGGTAGTTTGGTTAACACCTGTGTGGGGCTGTGTGATTCAATTGTTGGAGAGCATATTTTAAGTCCCTGTTTTCCAGAGCTATGCCAACACCCAGTGGAGTGTGAGTTTTCTGACCCCAGGAGCTTGCACTGGAGGCAGACCTTTTGGTGGATTCCAGAGGGTCTGGAGAAGCATCTGGGGGTGATCCTGGAGGAAGTGGCTTAGGTATTTCCCAACCAAAAGTGGTGGGAAAGGTTTGTAATAGCCCAGATAGGTCCCGGTGTCATGGGAAGGGTGAAGGGACTCACGTCCTGTCTCTGCGGAGAAGGAGTGAGAATGGGCTGCGGCCCAAGGTGCCCAAAACCCGGTCCCGGAGCCTGGGTGGTTCCAGGAGGGAACCCCAGGTGGGGAGCCTAGACTGTACTGGTAGGCCGTCCGTTGAGGGAGATCTCCTACTGACAGGAGAACCTGGAGCTTCTGTAAACAGAGCTCCAGTGGTTCCGGTGTCTGGCAGTACCGCTCCAGTTTGGAGGGTGCAGAAGCCCAGAGTGAGGGGTGAGAGGGGATGTGTTCCCCAGTGGGAGAACCAGTGAGTCAGAGGCCAGCCAGAAGGGCTGAGCCTCCTAGCAGTGACCATGGTGACACCACTTCTGTCCTGGGGGATCTTTGCGCACTGTCAGGTGGACAGTGGTCGGGAGGTCTGCGCCAGGCAGACTGTCACGCAACACATGAGTCATGTGTTGCCCTCAGGGGGGGTATGCGTGCTCCCAAGGAAGTCCTGGTGCGCCAGGCAGGTGCTCAGCTGCAGGGTTCAGTCCCTGGGTTAGGAGGCCAGGTTCAGGTCCTGCCTGACCTGGAGGGAAGGACGACTGTAAACAGTGCCCTGACCGGTTTGTCTTCTAGGGGTACCACTCCAGGTGGGAGGGTACAGAACTCTGGAAGGGGGTGCAGAGGGAGGGAGTCCTCGCCTCTGACCCCGGTTCAACCTAAGGGTTTAGATCCAAGGGTGGTGAATCAGTTGCAGGGTAAAGGCCCTGAGCTGGTGGAAGAATTGTGTAGGAGGTCTGGTTCCAGCGTCCTGACAGTTTTTGGTTCTGAGGGTCCCTCTCCTGGGAGGAGAGTGCAGAACCCCAGAAGGAGAGGTAAGGGGAGGAGGGCCTCGCCCGAGACCTCTGGTGAACCTGAGGGTGCGGACCCTAGGTTGAAGGATCAGTGGCTATTTAGAACTGCACTGATGAGAGGAAGAGTGGAGTATGGTTACTATGTACCAGGGGTTACTGCCCCCCACTTTGTGAGTTGGCAAGGACCAGTGGGTCAGGGGTTGCCCGCTCTGAGGTCGGAGCACCCCAGGACTGACCCTGGTGAGGCCACTTCTGGCCTAGGGGGTCTTCATGCTCTGTCAGGTGGACAGGAGGCTGGAGACCTGCGCCAGGCAGACTCTCACACAACTCATGAGGAGTGTATTCCCCTTGGGGGGGGTTGGTGTACTCCCCCGGAAGTCCTGGGTTGCCAGGCACAGGTCCAGCCTAAGGGTACCGGCCCTGGGTTGGAGGACCAGGTTCAGGGTGTCCCTCCTGACCTGGGGGAAGGGGCAACTGCTAACAGTGCCACTACCAGTTTGTCTTCTGGGGATGCCGCTCCAGGTGGGAGGGTCCAGTGCCCCAGGGAGGAGGACTGGGTGTGGGAGAGCCTACCCCAGTCCCTTGTTCAGCCTCAGGGTACAGACCCTGGGCTGGTGTACCAGTTGCAGGATAGCACCCCTGAACTGGTGGGTGAATTGTGCAGAACGCCTGCCACAGGTGGCCTGACAATTCTGGAGTTGAGGGGACTGCTCCCGGTGGGGGGATGCAGTGCTCCAGGGAGGAGGACAGGGTGTGGGAGAGGCCACCCCAGTCCTGTGTCCAGCCTCAGGGTACAGACCCTAGGCTGGTGTACCAGTTGCAGGATAGCACCCCTGAACTGGTGGGCGAGTGTGCAAGGCACCTGCCACAGGTGCCCTGACAATTCTGGAAGGGGGTACCGCTCCAGGTGGGAGGGTACGGAGCCCCTGGGAGGAAGAATGGGGGTGGGAAAGCCTACCCCAGTCTCCTGTCCAGCCGCCGGGTACAGACCCTAGGCTGGTGGGTCAGTGCCAGGATGTCATCCCTGGCCTGACCAGAGGGAGAGTGGACGAGGGGTGCCAGGCACCTGGGGCTACCGCCCCCCACTCTCTGACACCACAGAGGTTAGAGAGCCCTGAGAGGCATATGGCCTGGGTCTCCCCACTGACAACTGTCGGTAGCCACTGTGGCTTACTGTCCTGGTGGACAGAGTTGCCCCTGGGAGGGGACAGGAGTCACACCCCGGGGGTGGACTGGGCCACACCACTGTGTTGGCCATGTGGGCACTGTCGGCCTGTTGGGACACATCTGTGAGCAAAGTAAGTTTAGGCGCTGCACAGATGGGGTTCACAGGTGAAGAGAAGGGTACCCCATGTGTCAGCTTAGTGGGCCCTGAGAGTATGGATAGAGGGATCCAACTGGGTTTAGAAAGGCGTAGAACCAGAACGTGCCCCCGCTGTTGTGGGCCAGGTCTATGTTCTATCGCCCCAAGCAGGGAAGTCCATCAAGGGATTGATTAGTCTACCCTGGCTTTAGGCTGGGAGGGGGTTGTGTTAGACTTGGCTTTTTCAGCGGGTTTACCCCCAGACGTTTTGCTTTTTGGCCTCCTGTTTTTGACCCTGTGTGTGTTGGTTTTAGGACTCTGGGCACTTTACCACTGCTAATCAGTGCTAAAGTACATATGCTCTCTGTGTAAAATGTGTTATGGATTGGTGTTTCCATGATTGGCCTATTTGATTTATGTGTCAGTCCCTAGTAAAGTGCACTGCGAGTGCCAGGGCCTATAAATCAAATGCTGTTGGTGGGCTGCAGCACTGGATTGTGCCACCCACGCAAACAGCCCGTAAAGTGTAACTCTGGCCTGCCATTGCAGAGCCTGTGCGCAGCCTGTGGCTGCCATAGCCGACTTGGCAAGTGCACACACTTGCCAGTCCCTAAACCTTCCCTTTTCTACATGTTAGTCACCCCTAAGGTAGGCCCAAGGTACCCCTGTGGGCAGGGTGCATTGTATGTAAAGGTAGGGCATGCCCTGGTGTGTGAGGCATGCCCTAGTAGTGAATTACAGCCTATTTCGTTTTTCACTATTGCAAGGCTACCTGTTCCCCATAGGCCAGAATGGGCAGTTTTGATTATTACAGCTTATAATCCTAACTGACCCAGGAACACGGTAGAAATTTGAGTTTAGTATGCCTGGACTCAGAATGATAAAATACATCTTTTAGTGAAGTTGGTTTTAACATTCTGTGTTTGAAAATACCACTTTTAGAAAGTGGGTATTTTCTTGTCTAACCATCCAAGCCTGCCTCTGCGAGTGTTGTGTATTCCTTGTCTGGAGTGTGAGTGACAGGGGCTGGGGGATGCCAGGAGACAGGGTGAGTCAGCACAGGGCTGAATAGCAAGATCTACATGTAGATGGGTGGGAGGGGTCGCACCTGGGCCCTGAATAGGACAGTGCCTTCCCTCCACAATGCTGGCTCCACCTCCTGTGGTGCGTCTGATGTCCCTGGCCTACTCACTGAAAGAAGGGACGGAAACTTGTCAACAAAGTGCTCCAGAACTGGTTTGGACTAGGCAAAGGCTTCTCTGCCTCCAGAGAACAAAGGAATTTGGGATATAAATATTGGGGCCCTGACCCCATGAATTTAGATCTCGCTGGAATCAAGGAACCTGCCAAGACGAAGAGCTGGAAGAGCTGCCAGGAGGAGTACTGCCCCTTTGCTGTGTTGTTGCTTTGTTGGGTTGGCCTGCAGTTGCTGCTTCTGTCTTGGGCAGTGAAAGGACTGGACTGAACTTTCTACAAACTTGTGCTGAGTATCTCCAAGGGCCTGGAACCGAGCTGGCCTCCTGTTAAGAAGTCTCAGGGACTGCAAAGACTTCACAAGCCTCTGGGTACCGCTTCTGGAACGCTGTTTCAGTTGCCACAGAGGAAGGGAACCGCAACCGACTGCGTCAACCGAATCCATCCCTGACCGGTGACCTGTTTGCACCGCAGACCGCATCTCCCCGCTTCGCATCGCAACCCTAGTCTCACCGTGGGCGAAGTCCGACGCCGCCAGCACCGAGCCGCTGCTTGAACCGTGACCTGTGGGCACCGCAGTTCGCATCGCATCGCTTCACTGTGCCAGCCGGACCAAACCGACGCTGTCGCTGCAACTGGCTCAACAGTCGTGACTGCATCGCATTTGGGGCACCGCTCGCACGTTTGCGACGCACCGCTCCGACTCGCACCGCTGTCCGACGCCAGCTCCCACACTCCGGCTTGGTCGCCTGCATCGCAACCTGTCAGCACCGCATCGTGCACCGTCTCGCCCTGCACCGCACGCCTTGGACTCACCGACTCCGTCTGCACGACGCTCATCGAGCCGCTGCCTGCACCGCCCCGAGGGACACCGCACCTTGCACCGCTCCGTCTTGCACCGCAACCGCGACGAACGCCGACCGGCTCGCACACGCCATGCCCGCCACAACGAGAAAAGGTACTGTGACCGAGTCTGTTCACGACTCTGCTGGCCCGTATCAACGCGGTCGGCTGGAACTGTTAGACTCTGTGGTTTTCAGCATCGCGGTAGACTCGGACGGAGCTACCAACTCGTACGAACTTTGTTTTTGGACTATTCCTGCAAAGAAGAAGTTACTTTATCAAGTATTCATTTTTAAAGCATAGTATTGTGGATTTTTGTCGTAATTGGTCTTGTCTTGAGTATATAAAATATTGGTTATTTTTCTAAACTGGTGTGGTGTCCGTTTGTAGTGCTTACACTGTATTACTGTTGGTTATGTGCAAATGCTTTACACACTGCCTCTGAATTAAGCCTGACTGCTCGTGCCAAGCTACCACGAGGGTGAGCAGGGGTTACTTCACGAGTGTAACACCCTTACCCTGACTAGGAAGAAGGGTCCCTACTTGGACAAAGGCGCAAGCCCTTGCCAACTAGAGATCCCATTTCTAACAGGAGCACTGGCAAAATGTGTTACCAGACTCTTCTTTGCAGTCCCAATGACAAGGTATACTGCATTAGGCAAACCTGCCTAAGGCAGGCCAAACTCGAAGCCCAATATGAAACACAGATGGAGTCACCACTAAAACCTAGGCTAAAATGAAACAGGGCAGACCAAAGTCCCAAAAAGAAAAGACAAACCATATAAAATAGTAAGCCCACCAGGGCACTCCACACCAAATTTCCAAGGCTCCAAAGGCAGTATGCACTACAGAATCCTGGACTCCTCCAGGTAGAGGACTCAAGAGAGGACCCGAAGACAGAGTCACACCCTGCAGCAAAGACCAAGCAAGAATTGCAGAGTGGGAAGGGAGAGACCATCACACAAAGAATAGCACCATACTCCCGGTTCACTGCATGAACAATGGTAGAATCACTGAAATCACAAACCTGGGTAAAACTCCAGTCAGAGCTGCATACCACCACTGAAAGACTCTCACCACAAAAAGAGGGAGGAAGGAGGCTGCAGAAGCCAGAATTAAAATACCTCGCCAAGTCTGCCCAGAGTACCCATAAACAGACCGAAACAAACAGCAGTGGAAGATCAAGGGAATCCATTAAGACAAAACCACTAAAGCCACACAAAACCAAATAGAAAAAAGCATCCAAAACTCAAAGGATACAAGTGTTCAATTGAAAATGCAGCTATCAAGTTAGGAGACCGGGCCTGAACCACACAGCCTAGACTCAAACAAGGCCCAATAAGCCTAAAAGTGTCATTCAAAAAGTCATCACCCACTGTGCACCAAAGAAACACCCTAATAGAATGATCTCCAAAGGTGATAGGAAGGCAATCCAGCACACAATGAAGTGTAGGGAGCACACTCAAATGGACAGAAGTGCCCACCTCCAGAGAAGAATAAGTCCCTACATGTAGCATGCTAGAGAGCCCAGAACCACCCTAAATGTCAAATAAAATAGAAGGGGTTGTAGAACATACTACAGTCAAGCCACAACCCAATAAAGAGTCAATTGACAACTTCGCAGCCCCCACATATCAACTAAGAACTGACTGGAATGCAAGGAAGAGCCAGCAAGCACAAGCCTCAAGCCAAGCAGGGAGTGATGAACACACCCACAAAAGACGAACGTATGAGAAAACCTATAGAAAACAGTCCAGAGGTGCCAGCCTGTAGCAAAAACTCTATTCCAGTCCCAGAGACCACAAATTTAGCAGCAATTAGGGCGGACTACCCCAAAAACCCAAAGCCTAAAAAGGGTCGGTGGCAAGTGAGAAACCCAAGCAAGAAGGCAGAAACATATTCTGAAAAGCAAAGTGATGTGCCAACCCCAATTGGAAATGGCAAGTGGAAAATCAGGGAATCAGCCCTTAAGCACCACCCCCAACATGTAGCAAGTTGTGAGTCTACCAAAAGGTAAAACTGTGCACTGGTCAACACCAGTGCATAAGTGCTCATGATCGGGACCGAGTAACAGAAGAAAGTATAGGTAGTCGGCCAATGCAAAATACACTTAAGTAAAAATGGAAGAAATAGAAAGCTGAAAGGATGAAACCCTACACAGGAAAGGGGGCACTTTTAACAACCAGCCTGGGAGCCAAAGGAGGAACAAGGCCAGATACGCACAACACAACAAGAATGCTAAGCCCAGCACAGAACAGGGCAGATGGACAGCCCTCCCACATCAAACAAAAATAGGGAGCGGGCAGAGAAGACCTCGGGTAAACAGGGAGGCAAAACCGTCACCTCTTAACCACTCAAGGCAGAGTGCACAAGAGGATTACAACCATCTCCCCTCCTCACGAGTAATGATTAAAAATGGGGTAGCAAGCCAGGAATGGACAACACAAGCAGGCTAAATACAGTGCCTGGCATACATAGGGAACAAGCCTCTACATACTATGATACAAGTCAAAATAGGAACAGGGGGCCAGGAAGAGCAATAGGCTGGGCAAAGAGCCAAAGACCCCTAGCTAAAAAAACACCAGTCATACACCAATGTGGGCAAAGCAGGAAAACTAATGTAGCAGAGCAAAGCAGCAGCCACATGCCAAGCCCTTAAGCCAATGAACAAAAGGGAGGAGGGAAAGCGGAAATAACCCATTAAGTCATAGGGGGAATGTGTCCCTTTAAAAGCTAAAAGCTTTTGTGACAAAGCTTAAGTACTATTGCTGTCTTGTATTAAGCTCATTTTACAGGTCATGGATGAATGTTTGACCAGAAGACCATGCTCTCCGGACTGCTCATATGCCTGAGATTTGTAGGAATATAGACTGCAAAAAAGTGATAAATGGAATGATTGAATTAATCTCAGGCACATGGGGCCACATCCTAGTCCATCGTAATTTTAAAATTGGGTTATTGGATGAAGGGGAGGCCCTTCTCAAGAACAACCACAGTCCTTGTCAGGGTGAACCACAAAAGTCACTAAATTAACCTGTGCTAATCCCTCTGGTAGCTTGAAACAAAAGCAGTTTGGCTTATCTTAGATTCAATGTGTAAAGTACTTATGCTGTCGGGCGATACAATTGCTGTGATAACTGTATTCAATACAAGAGAAAAAGTTGATTTACTCTTATATTTTTCAAAAAGTATTGAATATTAAATGGCTGTCACAAATACAAATAAATTGCGAAAATACAAAAGTGACTATTGTGAGAAGGTGACATGTGGTGACTGGTGAAGTGAACAATACACTATAAACAAAACATACATATGTGACATACATTAAAAGAATTTTGAATTATTGTCCTGTCTCCCTATTTAATATATGTAATACAAGACCCAATACTGATTGATTAATGGTCAAGAAAACTGTGCGGACATGTGTGATGGGAAAGTGTCGACGTTTCGACCCTGGACATGGCGCGGAGTGGTAAGCGTCACTGTGGGTCTTCCTCAGGACTATGAAAGCAGCGGTGGACAGCCACAAAGGCAAAGACTTCAATCAAAAAAATTGCGCGAAACGGAGATCTAATGAAAGATCAAAAGGTCAGGACGTGTTGGGGATCCAAAAGCGGTCTCCAAAATGTGAATTCAATTGGTTAGGTTCAAAGGACTTTCATTTGTCCCCACACAGTCAAATAACTTTGTTAAAATGAAGACTGAGACACTGGAGTTTTGTCGAAAAATAAGATTAAAACCTTTCTTCTCAGAAAATGAATTTCCCTTGCAAACAGAACCCTCAGGCCTCAGGAATAAATCGACTTTTTGTCCTCCTGCTAACAAGATCCCAAAAGAAATAGTAACTTTTGAACGTACGTTTTTTTTCTGCTATTACACATATGGAAGGCAGAAGAAAATGTATTAAACACAATAATTCCAAATCAGAAAAAGACGCCATTTCGCAAGTGAAGTCAGATTCGTCTATAACTATCAAGCCGGCAGACAAAGGGGGCTCTATTGTCATCATGGCAACCCCGACTATAAAATGGAAGTCTGCAGACAGTTACAGAATGTACAGTGCTATCGTAAAATCCCTAAAGACCCTACACTTGAAATACAAGGAGAATTGTTATCCATTCTAAAAGACGGTTTTGACCAGGGAATATTAGGACCTAAGGAGTTTGAATTTTTAAACAAAAAACATCCCAGGATACCCCTAATGTATATCCTTCCCAAAATACATAAAAGCGAGACCCACCCCCCAGGACGACCAATCGTCTCGGGTGTGGGTCCGTACTCGAGCCAATATCAAAATATGTCGATTTCTTTTTGAAATCCTTTTCGGAAGAAGTCCCCTCGTATCTTAGAGATACCACTGACTTTATTAACAAAATTGAAAGCCAAGAGTTTAATCCTAATGACCAAATATTGGTCACACTCGACGTAGTCTCTCTCTATACTCAGATCCCCCAAGACGATGGCCTGTCCACAATTGAGACATACCTAGAACAAAGACCCAAACCTGTCAGAGTACCCACTGACTTCATTTTAACACTGGCACATTTTGCCTTACGTAAGAACTATTTCAAGTTTGACAATGATTACTATTATCAAAGGGGACAGCTTCGCGCCGGAGCTGGCAGTGCTGTTTATGGCCCAATTCGAAGAGAGATTTGTGTATAATAACAATCCATTCGTCCACTACATTTCTAATTGGGTACGTTATATTGATGACCTTTTTTTAATATGGAACAGTAATGAACAAGATCTCAAAAATTTTCATAGTTGGTTAAATGCGCGTACGCCTGACATTCAATTCAGCTTGAACTACAACACAAATAGGATGACATTTTTGGATGTAGAGCTATATGCTTCAGATGGAACATTGTTTACAACGTTACACACAAAACCTACGGACCGAAACAAAGCTCTCCACTACTCGAGCCATCATCCACGAAGCCCCAGAGATAATCTTCCTTTCGGGCAATTTCTTAGTATCAAACGAAATTGCACCCTAAAGACCGAATATATGTATCATGCTACTATGTTGTTGGAAAAGCTTAAAACACGGGGTTACCCAAAAAGACTATTAAAACATGCAATGAAGAGGGCCTGGTGGACACCCGGAGAGGCCCTCCTTCAGAAAAAAGTACCACCAACTATGGAACGCTTAGTCTGAGTCACCACCCACTGTCCTAGCACTAATCTGTTAAAGAAGTGATAAATCAAAATTGGCATCTGATTCAAAATGTCCATCCTTCCTTCGTAAGACCCCTCTTTGCCCTTAAAAAGGAAAGTAGTGTTGGAAACCAACTCATTCGTGCAGCAGTTTCCCAAGTGACACCCATAAACACCTTACGAGAACAACTTAGTCTGCCACCGATAGTTGGACACCACAGATGTGGTACTTGCGTTTGCTGTCCTCAAACCATCGAGGGTTCACTTTTCTCATTTAAACAGATCAAATGGAAACATGATGCCTTTACTAACTGCAAAACATGTAATGTCATTTATGGCATCTTATGCTCTTGTCCCAAGCTTTATATAGGCAAAACGAACCAGGAAATCATACAACGCATCTCACAATATAAATCTAGAATTCGGAGAAAAACAGCCAATGCACCTCTGGTAAACCATTGGACCGAAAATAACCATTCTGAAACAGACTTAAAATGGACCGTTTTATTTAAAGAAGAAGAAGATTCCCGAGGTGGCGATTTGGATCTCAAACCCTCACAACGAGAGGCAATGCTTTTTGTGAAATTCAATACGGCTGTAGATGGTCTTAACGAACTTTCTGAAATATTTAATTTGTAGCGCCTTGTCTGCGTGTTAATATTTCACACGATTGGTATTTTAAGCTCACCTGACACGTGATCTTCAAAATGCCTCTTCAAAACTTTTGGTAATTTGCATCGATTCACCGGATCAATGCGGTTTGCATCACAGAGCAATATATTTACAATGTTGGGAACTCCTTGCACAACCCTACGTTTCCAATGGTTCATGGCCCTAACAGTCCTGCGGCCTCATAATATGGGTTATCACTATTATTTTAGTACGCTCTTACGATTAACCCACTCTGCCCCTTTAAAACTTTGCTACCAAAGACAGGTAGGCGGGCACTCCCGTGACGTAGGTGGGAGGTCCCTCTTTCCACTCTAAAGCTCACACGGATGTGATGAGCCTTCACCGGATGTACTAGGACGGTCGCCACTGCCCGGAGCTCGCCCTGAAGGTAAGCGCAAGTCTTTTCTTTTCTTCAACTTCGCCACTACTAGCCGCAGATGCGCCCCTCACTTTTTTGCCACGCGGTAACATTTAAATCAGCACTGTCCCCGCAACTTCGCAAGGGCTCCTCGTACCATTAGCTGCATCTCCGCCATGCAAGTATGTCAGCACTATTCTGTCACAATTTACCGGTACGGCACTTTTGCTCAAAAGGCACGGCTGCCCTTACAGATTGTCCTGAAGGCTTTTTACGATGCCGCGTAATTAATGGACTGCGTTTACTCACGGGCCCATGTTCCCATAACTTTATAGAAGCAACTATTCCCAACACGCTTTCGCATCTCATTTACACGCTGTGTCTCTCTCGGGGGCACACCAAAACAATTTTCCAGCGTTAAAAGCTACAATTGTTCATTTTTATGAACCCCATTTGATATATCGTGAATGAATTTTTGAAACTGTTCTTTTTTCCTTATTACAGCGTTAATTCATTGAATTTGCTTTCATCACATGAACTAAATTAATCAAGGTATGTCTTTGCCGCCACCTCTCATTTTGCCTCAAAACACTAAGGGGCATATTCTCAAGGAACTATCGCCGAGTTAACGGCACTTTATCGCAACCAAAATCGCAATAAAATGATCGCCCCATTCACAAGCTGGTGCTAACAGCCGATACCACCAGTTTACTTGCGAAAGCATCTGCAAAAAACATCGCCACAGATGACCCCGGCAACTATCGCTAATGAGATGCAGAGTAGGCGTTCCCGAGCAAAAAGCGGCGACAACACCACACCTCAACATTCTCAACGACCAGCCACATTGGCGGTAAGACCACAAAACAGGCGATAAGGCGTGTTAGCAGCAGGAAATTAACACCTGCTCCGACCTGGTGTAAAGTCAGACGACAACTTGCACCATCAAAGGGAGCCCAGCCCAGAGCCACACATGAAGAACAACAGATGCCATGGAGCCACTCACCATGCATCCCGGAGCCCCGAGAGGGCAACAACATCCACCGCCACCACCCCCAGGACCGCCACCCCCCCCGGGCCACCACAGAGGCAGCGCAGACAAAGACAGCGGACCTTCAGGAAATGCACCAGCCTCACAGACCTAACACCAGACAACGGCAATGCTCACTACAGGCCCAAAAGGACAACCATCCTCCGCATCCTGAACATCATTGCCCACAGGATGATGGTACCAACACAGCGGACAACCAACATCCCTCCGCAGACAAAGCTGCTGGCTGTGCTGCACCTGTTGGCCTCTGGTACCTCCCAACCAACAACCGCCAGAGTCGGAGGAGTCGCACAGCCTGCCCCATCCATGTTCCCCACACCTGTCCTGGATGCCATCATCAGCTAGGTACCCCAGTACCTATACGTCCCCCACAATGCGCAGGAACAGCTGGAGACCAAGCAAGGACTATACGCCATAGCTGGATTCCTGCACATGTTGGGGGCAATCGACTGCACACATGTCCTACTTGTGCCCCCTGCCGACACCGCACACAAGTACCGCAACAGAAAGCACACGCATCCCATCAACGTGCAGGCAATAGTGGACCACAGGGGACTCTTCACCAATGTCGTAGCCAACTACCCAGGCAGTGTGCATGATCCCTTCATCTACCGACAGTCCAACATCAACCAGCGCTTCCAGGATGGCACCTATGGAAATGCACTGCACGTTGGCAAGTACCAAATGAACACACCACACCCCTCAACTCCACAATCATGCAACTCACAACTCTGGCACTGCACACGTCACAAAATTACATACAACATGCCAAGCAACATGCCCACCCACCAGACACGACAGCACAACTTACTGTGGCAACCTTGGTTAGCCATGTACATGAGCCATCAATGGCATGGCACCCCAGCCACACAATACCGGAATGTGGGGAGAGGTGGGAACCAGGCATGTGCGAAGGAGGCAAGTCACCCATGAATGAGAATGTACACAATGCCAAGTGTGGTGGAGATGTGCTGGACAGACTGCAGTATGCAGACCACAGACATCTCCATGTCTACATGCACTGCTGGTGTCTGGAGTGTAGTGGACATTGGCCGCAACCATGTCACCCCAGCCAGTGGGGAAGCCAAAGGAAATGTAGCTTGTGACGTCCCCCCCTGAAAGCGTGTGCGGAGAGGGCTGGCTCTCCGCAGGCCAGCATAGGGGTGTGAATAAAAAGCACCTAGCTCTGGGCGTGGTTCTCTTCCAGAATGCCCAACGTGTCTGCCAGGGCGGCGCCTCCCACCCGGCCACGAGGCCTATGCCGTCGCCGTGTGCGGTGTGGCCTGCGATCCTGTGCACCTGCTGCACCCCGGGCCGCTGGTCGCCGAACCTATCATGCCCGCCCCTGCTCAGCCAGGCCTCACTGCTCACCTGCCGACACTGGCGTGTGTCAAAGAGGGCCCACCACGTGCCGGCGCAAGCTCCAAGCCCGAAGCCCGCGACCTTGGCAGCCTCCTCAGACCATCACGGCCTCCGCGACACAGGTCCGCTTTACTCCTTTTTCGTTGACGTATTCCACCGCTGCCTCGGGCCTACACTACGGTCGAGTAGGTCACTCATGTGGAACTGAGTCTTGATTCCTGCATGGCGGAGTTCATATCATTGTACGCAAGGAGACGAGTAAGAGGAAGACGTGGTTCAGTCCGGAGGAGAAAAGGATCATCGTTATGGAGGTGATCGAACACTGCCGACAACTGCTCTGGTGTCACTAACTCTGTGCATCGCGGGCCAACAACACGTGGCTGTGGGCCCCTGCTGATCGCTGCCTCGGGCCTACACTGCGGTCAAGTAGGTCACACATTTGGAACTGAGTCTTGATTACACAATGGCCGAGTACACACTTTACGGCTGAGTTTATATCACTATACTCCCTTCAATGTGGTGACACAAAGTATGTGCATGGCATCCCAACCACACGTGTCTGTGGGCCCTTGATGACTACGCATTCGGCCTACACTGCGGTCGAGTTGGTCACACATTGGGAATTCAGTCATGAATCATTTATGGCAGACTTGACATCATTGTACTGGCATCATCGCAGACTGCATCCCCTTTCAGCTCCGGTGCCACTAAGTCTATTCCCCGACATCCATGGACACTTTCTGGTTGAACTTTGGTGGCGACTGAGTCTATGGACTGGGGCTTGTCTTCATCATCATGTTGGTGATACTGACTTTGTGGCAAAAACGAGGCTGTAGCATTCCACTCCTCCATTTGCTGCTTCCGGCCGACTTCTGCCCTCTGCATCATGCCCTGGAGGACACCTTCCACTGTCCCCCGCAAACCTCCGCTACATTCACCTTCGACATTGACGAGGACCCACTCACCTCGCGTGGCCCTATCTCACTGCACTGCAAGTCACCGTCCCGTGGCGGTGTGCCTGTGCCGGCCGCAGTGCATCCGGGGCCACTAACTCTGTGCAGCTCAAGTCATGGCCCCTGTCTGATAGCATATTGGATGGCCTCTGGGTCGATGGACTGGGGTTCATCAAGGCCATGTGTCTGTAGCCCAGCGCTGTCCGCTGCCTCCGGCCTCAACTGTGGCCCACTTGGGCTCACACATCAAATCGAGTCCTGGCCTGCCCGGACGTTGAATCACCGCAGGATGCACACGCCACCACCGCCAGGAACAACTCCAAACAACAGGTGCCAGAGTCGTAAGTGTCTTACTGCCAGACTATCAGAGTTGCACACACCAGTCGTGGGTACCATCATCAGCTTGTTCCCTGCTCAGCTCTTCAGGTGCCACTAACTCAGTGCACCGCAAATCATGGACCATTCTGCTTGCATGTTGGGTGAACACTGTACTTTCTCCGGCTACCACCATGATGCTTCACAGTTGTTTCTGTTATGCTGGTGTTTTCTGTTTCCGCTTTAATTGTGATCACTGTTCAAGTTGTTGCCAGCACCAACGACTCCATGAGGGCTGGCATACACTCACCACACACACATCCAGCACATGCATCACTGTACATGTGACCATGCCAATAAAGGTGTCGAGCGCACGTGCCCGTATCCAGTTCAACGAACTATCTGAGTGTGTCCGTGTGCTCATGATGTATGCATTTGTGTCCCGGGCACTACAACATTACATTGTGCCGTGTACAGAGGATGCAGCCATGCCACCGCAGGCAGCGGGTGGGACATTGCACATGTAGCTTTGTCGTCCCCCACTCAATACGTAGGAGGAGTGAACTGGGCCGGCATACGCCAGTCCAGCGTGGGGGTGTAGATGATTATCCTGTGGCTCTGGGTGTGGTTCAGTACTGGAAATGTGCAAAGGCATGTGTCTCTGTCGCAGTGTGGGTCTCCGTTGGGGAGTGTAGGTGGGCCCTGATGGGACTTAGACACCCACGTATGTGATCTAGTTTGGCTTCCATGAGGTAGTACCCCACCCGCACATGTTCGGCCACCCCCTTCTGACAGTCTGACACCTGGCCTTGGAATGCGATGTGTGCTTCGGTGGGCTGCTGGGAGCCAGCCGAGGTGGTGGGTGCGTCCAGCTGTGTTGTCTGTGCAGGGGGTGGGGTATCCTAGATGCAGCGGTGCTGCCCTGCTCCTGGAGGTCGATTGCCTAAGATGTCCATGGACTGTTGTGGGGCGTAGGTGTCGGAAGTGTGGTGGTCCTCTTCAGCATCACTGTAGAGTTGTCTGGTCTGCTCTGCTGGAGGTGTTGTTTGTCCCTCTGCAATGTGAAGGGGAGATGCTTGTTGACATTGTGTTGGCATGTATGTTGCCGCATTGTTCAAGTTTACATACAGACTTCATGACAATGTATATTGTGACTGTTTGGGAGGGGCGGACTATTTGATGCAGGACAGTGGACATTTGGACTACATGACATAGGTGAGGTTGTACATGTACATTTGCATCTCACAGTTTCCTGCTATGTCAGATGTGATTGGCCATTTTCTACGCACAGGCGGACCCAGTTGTGTCCTCTGTTCTGCAGTGTAGGTGTTGGACTGTGTACCACATTGTCGTCCATGTGGGTGTGCTGTCATTGCTATGTGTGTGTGCTGCATTGTGTGGGAGTCGCACCTGCAGCTGTGATTTTGCTGCCCCTTATCCCTTGGAGGTGGTGTGCCTTTGGCTTTTGAGGTGCTGTGATGTTGGCGACTTGGGTCATTTGTGCTCTTGGACGGTTTTTGTACTCTTGTGCATTGTTTGTCTGCAGATGTGTTGTTGACGTCAGTGGTTGTTTGTGCAGGTGGATGTGTCTGAGTGTGAGCTGCTCCTTTCCGGATGTGGTCCTAGCAGTCTCGTGGCATGCACAGTGTCATGGTGATTGTACTCCAGCCATGCTGCTGGTCATGTGGTGTCACTTGCATTGTCAGTGTGGCTCTCACATACGCATCTTTGCTGTGTTTCGCACGGGTGCATGTGTGTGTTGTGTAATTGGTGATGTGTGGGGTGGGACCCCTTTGGGCACATGGTGAACGGGGGCCTACTTGATGTTTGTATGTGTGCTGCAGTGTGCCACGGGGATCAGGGACATGACCCAGGGTCATTGTGGGTGTGCGGTGTGCTACACGTCGTTGTGCATGTGTGCCATTGTGCCCGTCCCCACAGTCCCTGTTCGTTACTCACCCTGTTGCTGTTGTGTCAGGTCATGTCGAGCAGTGTCTGGACTCCCGACTCTTTGCACCGTCTCCACACAGATGACTGTGGCCGCCATTCGCTCCAGCTCCTCCTGTGGCGCAGGACTCCCACCTCCATTCGCCGTTGCTGCCTTCCTGTTGGCAGCGGGTTTCTGCTTGGTTTGGCTTTTCACATCGTGCCAGCGCATCTTGGCCTCCTCGACACTCCGGCTGCATTCATGATGGAATGCCATTTTTCCGTCTGTGTTGCCAATGACACGGTGGAGGTGACGGACAGTTGTTGTTGGTGCTCTGTCACCTCCGTGACGACGATCCGGTTGTCATGCGGACTGTACCCCGTCTTCGTCTTCCTCTTCTCCTTGGCCTTCCCCGACCCCGAGGTTCCTTGCTGGTGGTCTGTGGGGCTTGTGGGGTTCGCGTTGACCTGGGCACTCGTTCCGGGTGCCTCCATGTTGTTACGCAGTTTATTTTGTTTATGGTGTGTTTTTCTTGTTCAGCTTTTATAGTGCATTTTTCCGCATGACGCGTGGGGATTGCAGGCCTGTCGCTGGTTTTTGCTGATTTTTGTATCGCGGTTGGCCTCATCGCAACTTTATTCGTGTTTCGCATTTTTGCGGCGTCGCGTTGATTTTAACGCGGTCATTTGATGCGTTATCGTGGGCCTATCGCATGGTGCCGCCAGGTTGGGAATTCTACGTTAACACGGCGTTGTTTTCCCGCGATAGACTGCGATGTGCAAAGTTGCGTTAAGCTAAACTTGCGGTGGTTATCACACTTTCTTGAGAATATGCCCCTAAGTAATTTAAAGCTCTTGACAGAGCCCTTCATTTTTGTCTCTCTTGCGGTTCTATAGTGCCTCAAAGACCGGCCCTTCCATCCGGGTTCCTGTTCCTGGACAGAGTTAAACCCTTATATTGCGATTAATTTCATCTCCAAAATGGAATAACTATGATATCCATTTCTGGCTAATCTCTATTGAGGTAAACTAATATATTCGGCTCACAGGGAAGGCAAAATAGAGTACGCTTGAAGGATGCAAGTGATAACACGAGCACTCTCTCTTTCTTTTCTTTTTTTCACAGCTTTGTTTTGGTTCCAGGTCCTGAAGAGAACCCCCCATAATGAATATATTGGTTCGAAACGCGTAGACCTTGTTACTCACCAAACAAGTGTATATTCAAATTTGTATCAGTTTACCCAGTTTTTATAATTCAAAGGTTTAATATAAAACCATCAGCAACTGACTGACTCCGTTGGGTCACACTGAATATTACACTGTTTGGTCCTCATCTTCCTGTGTGTTGTCAAAAAGAAAAAAAAAATTCTCAAATAATTGTTAAAAATTGTCCAACATCACGGGTACTGTTTGTTTATGTTTTTTATTTTGATCACAATTTTGTGTTTGTTATTACTTTTTTAACTGTGAGTGGAACCTCAACTCACAAATTGGTTTTTGATCCTCATTCAAATGGTGTCTGAATTACACGCGCAGACTATTGATGAATTGGTTATCATGTTTGCTCTTTAAAACGTTGTGGCCCATGAACATATGAAATAGATTCATCTGTCACAGGAGCATTTACTAAAAAACTATGTTATACTTTTCTTTTTCAAAACTTTTTCTAAAAAGGATGCAATAAATCAACTCTTTTCTAATCACATTGAGTGTCACATGTGGTTGAAGTAAGTAATTTGTAAAATTTAGCATCAGTATTGGCACGCTGGTTGTTGCTAGTTTATATTTTGGCCTAGCCTTACTGATTAATGGCCAGAACCCTCCATGGTTGATCACCTTTCTATAAGTGGCATTTTCCAAATTTTCAGGCCTGAGTTATGTTTTAAAAGGCTACTTTTATTGGGCGGCACAATAATTGCTACAGGCCTCCAAGTAGCATTTAATTTAGAGGTGCTGGGTATGTGTAGTTCCATTTTACTAAGGATTTAAAAGTTAATTAAATGTGCCAATCACGTGTAAGCCAATTTTACCATGTTTTAAGGAGAGAGCACAAGCACTTTAGCACTGTTCAGCAGCGGTAAAGTGCACAGAGTCTTAAAGTCAACAAAAAACAAATTCAGAAAAACAGGAGGGGTGAAGGTAAAACATTTTGGGGTGACTCTGCAACATAGGTGCTGTTTCAGCTGATCCAGGACTTGCCACTGATCCAGGACTATGCTACACTGGTGTCTTCCATGTAATTACCGGGTGAGGGGCTTTAGCTGTAGTTGTTGACTTGCTCCCAGAAGCCGTTATGTTTCCATTAGGTAGACATCTGTTATGCTGGAATGGATGTTCTCAGGGCTGGAGCAGTGAACCACACCATCGAAAGCACCTGAAGGCGTAATGGGCAGACAGAAAAACATGAGTCCACAAGGTCTTGGCCTACCCAAGGATCCCAGCTGTGCTGGACTCGCTAAATGTGTGAGTCAATGGGTGGCTCAGGCAGGTGTGGCTCAAGGCACTGGACAGCTTTGTGCACACCATTTTAATCTTTGACAACTGGTCATTTCATGAGTGCAACAAATATGTAGAGTTCTGTTCTCTATAAGTGTGAGTGTTTCACACTGGCAGTCACAGGCTCAAATTAATCACTGATGGTATGGAAGGTGTTCACTCTAAGTTAAAACCATTCAACATTTTGAAACCACATTGGCGTACACATGTTCTCATAGTGTCTGACAGGATACTGGGACAAATATCCCAATTTCCCTACAATTAACCTTTTTAGTTGCCTGAGGAATAAAGAGGAGTTAACATCATCCACAAATTCAATTTAAAGTGCAAGCAATTTGTTCACACAGTGAGGACCCAAACTTGGTAAATGAGATTAAGTATGGCTTTATTGCAAATTCAAAGCCAGACTGATGCACACAAGTCTCAAGAATATGATGTAAAAGTACAGAATAGCTACTAGCAGACTGAGATGGTCTGACAAAATTTAGTCTCCTTAATATGAAGCATACATGAAGTTCACTGATAGCAATGCAGACAATAAGGAAGAGACAATGATCTGTATAGAATTTGCGGTCCACTTGTCTAGGCGTGAGTAAATCTAAGTTACCTAAACTAAGCCTACTCTAGGTAGAACTGATTGGGGAAACCCTATTTAGATGCAATTAAGTAAGAAGGTGCCAGTATCACGCAACTTCTGTAGAAGATTTCAAGAATAAAAGTATTGCATATCACAAAGCCACACAACAGAGTTATTACAAAGAGCTCTGTACCAAACGGTAGTCCTCCCTTTGTTCGTTACGGCATCTCATTCTTACCAAAAGTACTCCTCCTGGACTTCACTATCTCTCTCACGCAATTCGCCTTTTTCTATTCGTAAGATCACACAACTGCACTTGCAGATGAGAGAAAAACATTGCATCCAAAACAAACTTTCACGTTGAAGGTTAAACATTAAGAAATCCAAATGCTTAGGGCCTTTGGTCAAGTTAATGTGGAAAGCACCTCAATACATGTTTAAATGCATAATTACAGATACATATATGGTTACAATATAGATGCTGTTTACTATTCAAATAGATACATGAATATATAAGGGTTAGCAATGATAATCAAGCTGCACAAATGCAGATATATATGGGAACTACAATTCAATGTCACTGCAAAGAAAATATTAGTCTGCACACTCATGTAAAAGTCAAGATTACACAGTAATTGCACTTTCTGTAACTGATCAAGTACACTACATTACGTTAATGATATTAAGTCACACAAGTACATGGGGCCAAGTGTAAATATATGTTGCCTGGTTATACATAAAAGGGTGGAGCCAAAGTTATTCTGCTACAGTCCCCCATCTGATAGAGAATCAAGCCGTTACAGATTGCAATCAGTTTGTATCAGACGGACCAACCAAAACCTTATGGTTCTAAGCATCTGTGTCTAAATTCTTTCAGACGTTTCATATCATCATAATATCTACTCTGACTTTCCTCTACTCTGACTCTGACTCTGTCCACCCTCTTTCTCTTCACTTCCCGTTTGACTTTCATGCACTTATAGGATTAAAAGATCACAACTAGGAATATTACACAAAGGGCAATTATCACAAGGGATGTCAAGATGGCACCCACAATTCCACCTCCCAAGTTTCCAAACCAATTGTCTACAGCTGAAAATCCATTCTCAATAGCTTCCAAGCACCTGTCACTTCCAACTTCTGCAAGTCCTTGTGCAAGTCAGAAATATTCTTTATAAATTTCTTCAAGCTCTTACTCTTGTCAGGAATGTAGATGCAGCATTGCTGGACCTTTAACATTCGACAAACTCCACCCTCTTTTGCAAGCAAAATGTCTAATGCAGGATGGTTTTGTAAAACCATGGACCAAATAGCTACCATTTCTGTATCTATAACTAATAAAGTTTGAGTTGTTCTAGTAGCCAGCGTATCCACTATGATGGATAACTTTCTATTTTTATATTGTTTAAAATCACACAAACAGATGGAATCATTGCACCAAAAATATCTCCCACTACTTCTCCAGCACTAACACCTCGTTTGGGCCTGGAATTTTGTTCCCACACAGGGTCACTGGGATGTTCCACATGATAAATCTTTGGGAATACTACACCTAGCTAACAAGTACCATAGCAGTCTCTGGGCAACATGTAATAAGTGTGTCCTCTACAAATGTAATATGCTCCAGGAACAACAGGATCATCACCCATCAAGAATAAAATTCCAATTACCCCTAACATCAAATATATGGTCACACTCACTCGTTCCCACAAAGTGGTTATCAAATGAAGATCTGTCCACAAATATACATAATTTCCCTTTATCAGCCCAATCTAGGGTCAACGCTGCTTGATTTCTGGCTGCCAAATTCTCTACTTCCTCCTTAGTCCACTTATGCTCATTCTTAATATTTTTGTCAGTTTTCGACTTAGATCCCAAATTCCATCTCCTATCCTCAACCAAATGTAAACAGGAGACAATTCAAATTGTGTCTGTGTACATAGGTAGTGTCCATGGTCAAGATAGGTTTAAATAATAGTTGATTAATTCCAGGGAAATTAGAATTGGGGTCAATGCGGCGACTCAGATGCTGAAGTATGGGGAACTCTGAAAAAATGAAATCCTGATTGGAAAAATAATATTCAAATTGTTCCATTCCATACAGAAGGCTCATCAGAATACAACAGGTAATACCATAAGTTGAAAGAATATGATGATACGTAATACCCAAAGTAGCTGATGCAGGCAATTGCATTGAAATATAGCAATCCCTGGCATCCACTGTGTCAATGTACTCATAAAGCAACTTAAAATAAGCATTTGCAGAATAATCACCTGTAGATGTATCTACATGAAATTCTGACTCATCTAACGGATTTAAGCTATTCGTTCTAGGGTGTGAAAACTGGGAGTACTTGCAGACTTTGTCTCTACTGAATTAGATGTAGATGGGTATAATCCTAAAAGCAAAACAATCAGTACTACAACTAAAACTACTAGTGTACATGCTATTATGTACCTACATGTACTTCTATTAGGATTGGATTAAATTACTTCTCTGAAAGCAAACCATTGGGTGGAACTTAGCAGCAGCAGAGTCCTCTCTGTCGATTTTCACCTGTGCAAATAGCAAACCCAGAGTTTGTGAATTGTGCAATAACTTGATTATTTACAATCTTTGTGAGACTTCCTTAGCGCTACTCCATGTGCTTCTAAGTGACAACCTTACACTCTTTCAACAAACTCGGGTCTTGGTACTCTTTTTACTTCTACTATAAATTATATATAAGTGTCTCTGATAAGAACGGGTTCAAGTTCATTGACAACCAGTTCCAAAATGAAATGCTTCAGTTCATCTACTAGCACTGGGAATTCACTCACATCCAAGAAAGGAAATTCAGCCACATCCAGAATAAGATGTCTCAAGGCACTTAATTGTCTTAACAAAAGAAGTTCTAGAGTAAGATCAAACTGGAGATTAAGTTCCCATGTTTCAGTTGAATCTTCTCTGTTATCCCAGAATTCCCAGAATTCTCTCTCTCTGTCATTCATAGCAATGTAAGTCCATTAAGGGGACGAATACCCCTGACAGGGTATTCTAACTTGTATTGATCTTCTGAGTACAGTCCCTCACTTCCTTTGTCACTCAGATCAGAATCCCCAAACTCTTACGGAATGACCTGGAGCCCACCTTCCTCTTGCGGAACCAGTCTCTATCTCTTCTGCCTCCTCAGCCAACACTTTCCTGCTGCTACTCGCTGTTCTACACACTAGGCCATTCAACAGGGTCCGAATCTGGTTCAGTCACAACCACAGGACTAGATTCTTCATTTTCAGACTCAGTCCCCGATTCTCCAGGCCCCACCTCAGACTGAACAAGTGCTGTTTTAGATTCTTGCTGATACACATCAGCTTGACTAACCTGCTCCCGTGGTCTCTCGACCACCATTGGTGGTTCTTGGAGAGCCGCTGTTACATCATCAAGGGGACACACAACTCAGCGAGTGTGGGCAGCATGCACCCAGTTGGGGAGACCTCCACACTTCACTGCAGTTGTAGTGAACAGAATCACCTGGAACGTGCCATGCCATCAGTATTGCAGACAACTCCATTGCACAGTTTTTCCACCAGGACCCAGTCTTTGGGGCTGAGGTCATGGCACTGCTTCTGATGAGGTGAGTGGTGGCAGCTTCAACCTGATGAGACACAGAACACACCACGTCAGCCAATCGTTTGCAGTAGTCAAGTGTCAGATCATCAGTAATGTTCACAAGCGCATTTGCAGATACAGCTGCCAATCTCATTCCCCTGACCATGATGAATTTATGGGGGGGACAATCCTGTCCCACGAGCAGGTATGCTGTGTAGACTCATCAACACAAGCGGCAAAGCATCATGCTATTCCAAAAACGTTGAAGCACACACTTTGGCAAGTCTGGATATCAAAGTTCCAATGACCTGCTTCACCATACCTGAAGCCTTAGGATTGTGGCTACAATACAGTCTCTGTTCAACCTGTAACGCAGCACACAGAATCCTCAGGATTTCATTGTTGACTTACATGCCTCAGTCTGATTCCAGAGTAGTCAGGAAGCCAAACCGAGGTAATAACTCCCTTAAAAGCAACTTTGCTACTGTGAGACTGTCATTCCTTCTAGTCGGGTTTGCTTCAGCCTATCGTGAAAAGATACACACAACACCCACAATATACCTCAACCCATTAAGCATCTCAATGAAATCCAACTGCATACTGTTAAAGGGGCCACCTGAACTCCTTATGTGGCTCAAAGTCACCGCAGTTCTTTTCCCTACATTGAACCTGACCATGGCATCTCTCCCTACATGAGTTGGTCCATGATTATGTCTAGCCATCAGTGACAGCAGACTATTTGGTAGCACAGGTCTTCCATCTCTCAAAACCCAAATCTCATCCTCATCCCTCTTGACACAACCTGCATTAATCCAACTCTGCTGCTCTGCCTCTGACACTTCTTCCTGTAACCTCTTGATTTCCTCTAAAGTACCAACTGCCACTAACAAAAGGTTGTAGTTAGTCTCGGTTGTCACATCATTTGTACAGTCACTATTGAATGTGCAAGCATTATGAGCACAATACTTTGAGACCTCATTGGTAGATCTGTTACCAACGGTAACCTAATCATCCCCTTTACAATGTGCAGTACACTTGATGACTTCATTCTGTGCTGGCATCTGCAATGCCTCAAGAAGCTTTTGAACTTGTTCTCCATTTCAGATGGGCAACCCGGAGGAGATCATATGCCCCTTTGGTACCACAGCTGTCCGAAATCATGACCAACACCAAAGCCATATTGACTATCAGTGGAAATGGTCACTCTCAGCTGGTCAGAGACGCAGCATGGTCTAGTAAGACTAATCAATTCAGCCACTCAGGCAGAACACACTCCTTGGAGCCACAAGGCTTCAACTAAGCCTGAGAATGTAAAAACTGCATAGGGAGCTCATAAATTTCCTTCATGGCCTAACATACACGAGCCATCCACAAACAAGGCAAAATCAGATTCAGCTTGTGGCTCATCTGGTATTACGGGTCTTTTGTTTCATAGTTCAGTAACATTGAGACAGTCATGCTCCACTTCATTGTCATCATTGACAGTTTCAGGAAGGGGCAACAGGGTGGCAGGGTTCAAAACAGAACATCTTTTTATGGTTACATTCTCAGCCACCAGTATGATCTGTTCATACCGGGTCAGGCGGCTGTTTGTTAGGTGTTGAGTGCGAGTATGTGTCAACAGTATTTCCACAGGTTGAGGCATGTTCTCCATTAAAGGATGACCTATGACAATGGCTTCGCACCTCTCTATGCTTACGCCCACAGCAGCCACAGATTTAAGGCATCCGGGCAGTGCTGCTGAATCAAGGGTAACAGAAAATTCGCTTATTTTTGAGAGCACATACACCTCCTCATCTAATACCATGAAATGCATTATAAACAAACACTGGTGCATCCTCACTTCGAATCATTTGACCTTCGAAAAACCACTGTTTTCTTTCAGAAGAAATAGGAGCATCACAGACAGACTAGTACACAGTAACACATGGCAGGGGGACCCTGAACATCAGACTACCTTATGGGACCTTCCCTCTGTCAAAGGATATTTTCTGTTTAGGATTTGCTCAGTCTGTCCACTAACCTCACAAACTAAAACAATTGACCTCGGACTTACCACCCCTTGGGAACAGAGAAGACACACAAACTGCAATAGGAACAACGTGATATACATTATCACCTGTCCCTGTTGCCTATGCTACATTGGCATGACAACCAGGAAGATCAAGATTCGCATAAGTGAACATAGAAGCACAACAAGATGCAAGAAAACAGCGACAAAACTGACAGTATATTTTCTAGAGAAAAACTGTAGTGACAAAGATTAACACTGGTCCATCACTGAGAAAATGAAGACTCAACCTGGGAATAATAAAACGTTTCTTATAAAAGAGCAATGTTGGGTGTAGAAATTACAAACACATAAGCGGGGCCTAAATGACGAAATTCCCGGGAACAAACTTAGTACAGGCTATGTTTTCCTAAATATGACATCAGTAGTTACTTCATAGAATCAAAATCGTAAATATACACCTGACAGTAACACACTGTAGGGTGTTAGTTACCATCTACCATCTACCATCCACCACCTTTGACTCAGGTTACGATATCCAAAGACATAGACAAACATATCCTCCGATCAAACATCGCTTCTATGTTGAGTCATACCTAATCCTTATACAGGTTTTTTTCGTTGATTGCTGCTTAGACTACAACTGATTGTAGTTCAAATCACAACAACATTACAATCTAGGCACCCCTCTTTGATAAGGTAAGAAACATATGCATCATCAATTGATAAATAAATATTATTTTAAGTTTGGCACTACATAATTAATTCATACGAATCAATTATTATTCTTTCTTTTTTGCCCACTCTTAAATATACATTGTTTCATAAAGAAGAAAGACACCATCATAATGTCTTCTTTTAGGTTTATTCCAAAATGGCGAGCAAAACATTACACCCTCCCAGACCTAGGAGACTATTTATCCCAAGATCCCATTTCAGATGTGTACCGCAATGAGTAGGAGAGATGTGCCAACAGAGGCACGCTATACTCTGTAAACACAAACAAGCCACCGGCCTACACCTATCTGCACTCACTACGACCTATGGCGGAATGCCGGCGCCTGTTTCTCGATCCCCGTTGTGATTACGAGCAAACTGGATCATGCAGGCCGGGCCACGGGGATACTTAAAAAACAGCTGCCTAGAGCACCTCTCTATTGCAAGCAGGGGAACTGAGCCAAATAGGTATTTGAATGGGATGAGACCCTTGATGAAGTGTTTTGCAAGAGTCAATGTTACGCTGATGTTTTCTCAGTGTGTATTGTTTGGTTAATACCTTACAATGGGAAGTTAAAAACACCCATATTATACTTAAGCTCTGGTATTACTTTTAATTACTTCCACTGTTATCTCCTAAGAGTCTGACTACAGAGCCGCCCACTCAGGCCCCTGTGGGAACAGTTTTCTCCAACGCTTTGGGTGAGTGGGTTTTAGCAGTACAGAGTCTAAAAACATGTCTTCAGGTAAAAGCCTAGCCTTTTGTTTTGTTTCAGAAATGTCTCATAAAAATTGCACGGCAGTCAATTTGTCATTGTAAAGAACGAGGTTTTATCAGGTAATAATCATCATACACCATCCTACGCATACATTTGCATGGGAGGATTTTGCATTCACGAGGCGGAGAGATGGAATAGTGTCCCGCTGCCTCATTCCACATTTGTGTGAGTGGCACTTAATGTCTTCTTTTAAAAGTGTGTATGTGATCACAATCAAAAACACAATGAGTGGAAAACCTACACATACACTTATCTCAGCATGTGGATGTGCATGCAGAGGAAAAATCTATTAATTATGCAGATGTGCATGCAGAGGAGAGATCTATTAATTGGTGCATCATGAAGGATGTACTTTATCTTTTCATCATTTGCATGCTTATTTTTTCTATTTGTATTTCAGGTAATATCCTAATAGTGGCAAGTATAACGCACTACGTGCATGCCTTGACTATTTCAAAGTAACATAAAAAGAACCACACGTTAGACACATCATTGTGGAGTAACTTATTTACAAACTCACCCTGATGAAAGCCCAGGATCTTAGGTAGGCCAATAGAACAGGGCTGAAACATGTAGGTGTTTTAGGGTCATAGGGCCATCACATCCTTACACCCATATAGTGTTCATTTTTAGTCTTCCGACCCACCCCACCAATAAAAGGATACCTTGGGAGTGGGTGAGAAATTTTATCTTTAACCTTATGCCCCCTTAAACAACCTTCTTCATAAGAGCTCCCTGAAATAAGGTTGAGCCCACCCTGACCTTTAGGAGTCAGAGTGAATCAGATGATGAAGCATGCCACTACTAAAGTGGGTGAGAGTTGTATAAAGAAAAGGGTCTTTTCCCTTTCCCACTCCAATAAGAGTGGTGTATGGGTGTGGTGCATCACAGATTCTGCACAGTCCTTTACAGAGGCATTGCTTCTCCAAAAGGGGTACTCTTAGGTTAGCTGTATTTGACTGGGAGGGTGTATCCCTTTATCCTCAATCCAGAGGACCTCTCTACCTTCTAGGGGCCAATAGGTTTTTTTGGACCTTAAAACCCCCCTTTTTTTTGAATAGCAGAGGAATAGGCAAAGGGCCTACGGGCACTTCTGTAAGTCTGTGTAAGCACTGAGAGCGCAGCCCTCCCTCTAACTACAGAAAAGCAAAAACGCTTAGTTGTAATCAGGCATTCCTAGTGCCAGGGCACAGCAGAGGCTTTCTCTCAACTCTAGGAAGGCAACCAAACAATCATTGTCCAAGTGCACCGGATCTGACACATCCTTGTGTGTCAGCCTCTGCAAAGGTTTGGTCACTAGAGAAAAGTTGAGTATGCACTGGTGACAATAGTCACCATTCCCAAAAACATTCTGACTTCCTTCTGTGTGGTAGGCAGTTTCATTTGCAGAATCACCGAAATTCTTTCGTGCGACACCTTCCTGACTCCCTTTTCAATATGGTAACCAAGATACAAAACTTCCATCAAACAGTACAGGACCTTATTGGGGGCACCTTCAGCCCATTCTCAGCCAGGTGGTTCAACAGAACAATAATGTCAGTCTTACAAGCTTCCTGAGTATTTGAGGCAACCAGCAGGTCATCAATATACTGTACTGCGACAGAGTTCTAGGGCATAACCAAAGATTCCAGATTCTTCTTAAGAATCTGATTGAAAATGGCTGGACTCTCTTAATACCCTTGTGGGACTCGGCACCATACCAAAGCCTGACTGCTGAACCAAAACACAAAGAGGAACTGACGGTCCTTATGCAAGGGTATGGAGAAGAAAGCCTGACACAAATCAATGACAGAGAACCTCTGGCACTCGCATGGAACTTGAAATTAAATCACAGCAGGATTAGGTACCATGGGACAACAAGGAACCACAATATTGTTTATCTTTCAGAGGCCCTGCACTATGCAGTACTTACCTCTAGGCTTCTGCAAGTCCATAATGGGTGAGTTACATGGTCCTTCCAAAATCTCCTTCAGTTTACCTTGTTGGATCATTGTCTCTATTGCTGGAGTTATTCCAGCAACCGTGTCTGGGTCAGATTGTACTGTAGGGTTCTGGGGTATTCAGCATTTGGTTTTATCTGTATGTGCACAGGCTCAACTCCTTTGATAAGTTCAATGTCCTTTCCTGAAACATTCCAAACCCCTGACCTTACAGTATCTCTAAGATCCAGCGGAAATTCTTTGTTTGTCATTATGAGGTACAGTGCCACAGCTGGAATTTGATTACATATTTTAAAGGCATCATTCTTGTCGTGGATCTGAATCACCACACCTCTCAGTGTGTAGTAGATGCTGCAATTCAGCTTGCACAACAAGTCACGTCCCAACAAACTCACAGGACTCAAATCACAGACCACAAATTGTTGATTATCCGCAAAATTCCCTGTATTTACAGGTACATTGTGGATTGGTCATTTGCTTATTTGAAACGTCTATGACTTGAATTCTTTTTCCTGAGATGGGTAGGTTTGAAACTTCCGCTGTTCTCACAGTAGAACGGGTGCACCGTTACCATTTAAAAATGATACGGTGTAGCCATTTACCTCACTATCTACAAATGGGCCACTCTGGTCTACATCCAAGAATGCACCAAGCACGCAGCCTTCATCCCCTCTCAGATGCCGACAGGAAGGCTGATTGGAGCCAAAATTGGCAACTGTCTGAATCACAGGATATTGCTGGAAAGGATTGTTATTCTGGAAAAAATTCTGGTTCACATTTGAAACCTCATTCGAAATGAATCTAGGATCATTGGCAGCTTGCTGTGGTATCGGGGGTTGTGGAATTTGCATCGCTGGGGCCTGTGGTACATTAAAAGTTTGAGACCTCGATTTCAGAACATTTTGCGACTGCACTTAGTTATTATTCTGAGGCTGTGTAAACCTTGGATTTTGACCTTTATTTGGGGGATTAAGATGGCATACCAGCTACCACTGCCCCAATCTATTGCAGTAGTGGCACAAGTTGGACAATTTCAATGTGGCCACATCAATCCTCATACTCGAGTCTATGGGAATGCCACGACCTCTACCTTGCTGCTGAAATCCACTTCCACCTTGCATCGTAGGTGCTCCCTGTTGGTACACTCCCTGCATGGGGGGTAACATTGCCTAAAAAAGGCTGACTTTGAAGTCCCCTCTAGCCATCTTCATTTGTGCTACCATTAGTTTCTCCTTCAATTTCTTCTGCCTCATGTCTATTTCATCTTTGCAGTACCTGGCATAACTCAAAAATCTCATCAACCGACTTATTCTGCCAAGATATCAAATGATGTTGAATCATCGTGCTAATTTCAGGACTCAATCCTGTCACAAACCTGGACACAAAATGACCCATATTGTTGGGCTCCAATGTTTCCATATCACTATATTGTTTAAATGCCTGCAACAATCTCTCATAATATGCATGAATTGTCTCTTTAGGTTCCTGGGCTGTTCGGTCAATCTTGACCCAGTCAATATCTTGGGGAGACACTTTAGATTACAGGCATGTCATCACCTGTTTATACAAGTCAAGTCAAGTCAAAAGTACTTTATTCGGCAGCCAAGAGCCATAAAAGCAAACAGTTTTTAAAAGAGGAACATTTCATCAGAATACAAAAAGTTAAAAATATCTATACTAAGCGATAAAAAGCATCCAACATTACTGTTTCAATGGTCACATAAAAAAAACCTACAAAGGGTACATCATATAAAGTGCAACCGTGCTAAACAGTGAACAAAGAACATAAATATTGTCTCATTAAAAGTACATTGCATAGTTTGGGGGAACGTATTTACACTGACTGATAACACAGGATGGCTACTGCAGCGGCAGCTTGGTCCTGTGTCTAATGGCCCCTATTAGGAAACATGCCACTCCAAAACAGACCCTGGGAGAGGCTAGCATTTGAAGATAAAGCAAGGCCGGCCTGACTTGGACAAATTGACAGTCTCTGAGTAGGGGAAAAATATGTTTCCTGTGCAAGGGATCGTAATAGGCGCAGAAGAACATTAAATGGAGGGTATCCTGCTCCGGGAAATTGTCACAGGGGCAGGGTTTTAGTGATTCAGGTTTCGAGTAACCTTTGGGAAATGCCAGTAACCAGGGAACCATATTCAGACAAAATCTGGTCAAAACAAAACGGTGATATGCTTTGTTGACATAGGATAAATATGGTTGCATCTGTGGACCCAGGCTCAGTGTAACAAACCTCCTCACCGAGGGTTTGGCTAGTTCAGTCTCCTCCCTAAGCCCTTGCCGCCTGTCCATAAACTGCTGTTTAAAATCTCTAATGGCAGTCTTGCCCAGGGGCCCGGGAGTCAGGAACAGCTCGGGACAACCGAGACATCTTGTCTGTTCCTTTATGTATTTCAACCAGGGAATGTGTAAAGACCCCTCCAGTGCGGTGCAATCAGAAATTAGAAGTTGATTTAAATTTGGGGTCGGTCGGGACCAGATTCTCAGCCAGCGTAACAGGGGGCCGACCGCAATCTGATCCGAGATGTAACCTGCCCCCAATTCTTCATGTAGATTAAAAACAGGGATAGCAGTAGGAACCGCAAGGAGTTTACGCATAAAATTATTCTCGGCCCCCTGAATTCCCTTCACATCCTTATAGCCCCAGATGTCACATCCATACGTAGCCATGGGGATACATTTTGCGTTATAAACCTTCAATAGTGCAGGAGGGGGCTTTGACCCCAATCTTTTTGCAAAATCCAGGGATGCCCCTGCAGCTCTGGCTAAAACATTCTTTTTAAGTGTTCGTTGCGTGCACCAAGAGCCTTGGTCATCAAAAAGAACCCCTAGGTATGGGAACGTGGACACTTTGGTTAGTTCGGCACCCTTAAAATAAAATTTGGCCTTGGCCGCCTTTGGAGAACCTATGGTCATGGCATGTGACTTCTTAAAATTTGTAGTTAAATCTAGTGTATCCATAAAATCTATAAAACAGTTTAAAAGTTGTTGCAGACCCATTGCGGTTCTGGACAGTAAAACCGCATCATCAGCGTACAGGAGTGTGGGGATCATCTTAGTACCGGCCCTGGGTATGTCTTTGCAGCTGGATATTAGAGAGTCTCCCAATTTATTATTGTATAGCGTAAACAGCAAGGGGGGCAAAATGTACCCCTACCGGGCCCCCTTCCAACTACCCAGGAATCTGTCAGGCTGCTGTCTTCGTTGAACCTTACCGCAGCCGTGGTGTTTGCATGAGCAGTGCTGTGGTGTTTGCATGAGTTTATACTTTCCCATTACTATGGGCGACAGACAATTTGTCAATGGGTCCCTGACCGGCTATCTCTCGGGCCATTCTGTACCTATCTTACAGGCTATCCACAAATCACTGGACACCACAATATCAAATAAAGTATTAAAATCAGTCCACAAAACGTTAGAAATTTTCACAAACCACTCAATATGTTTGTACCATTCTACAGGCTTCTCTCTCAACCTGGAGAAATTGATAGTGAATGATGCAAGGTCACTCTGACTCCAGGGTACATGAACATAATCTCCACTGGGTACTTCTTGTAAAGGAGTACTCCCCAGGAGGAGGCAGTTACCCCATACATCTCTTGGGGCCCATCTTTTATTGCCCATTTACCTTCCCACTTGTCTAGGGCACTCCAAGTTTGAATGCTTCGAATCAATTCCCAAATTTGCAACTTCATTCATGGTATTCTCATATACTCTATGTCCTTATCACTAAAACAGAGTCAATTACTTTTCTGTAAAGCCTTGGTCTGATCCAAGTCAACTTCATATTTCTGAGCTACTTCATACAATTTATTGTGGGCTTTTCTTGCTCGTCTGGTAACAGCCTTACTCATAAACACAGGTTCACTTTCCTGATAAGTGTCAAATTAGGCCAAGTCGAGACTTCCACTTATCATTTGATTCAATTAAAGTTTTAATTTACCCACATCCCCCGGATTTACCCTCAATGATGACTTAATCATTCCTTGACTAAACTCTGAATTTCCACTCTTATTCGAAGTGGCATTAACAACCTTCAACCATTCATCTAATTGCTAATCGCAAAAATTGTGCTGCGTTCCAGGGGCTTTTGTTACTATCCACTCTCTAGTGGTGCTGCTGTTTGCATTTAAATGTGACCCCGGGTAAGCTACCTAGATCTGGCAATCCTAGGAATTACCTCAAAGGTCCAAATCCCATCTGGTTAATTGTCGAATCTGCACTCGCACCTCAAGGGGAACTTATATTCATTGGGGCTAAAGGGACAAATTTCCCCACATTTGAGCTTGGTGAAACCTTCTCCAGGACATTCAACTTGTCAGGAACAGCCAAATTATGTTCTACATCACCTGTGGAATTTGGATTATAACTAGCAACCACAGGACCAATGATAACCGGGACAGTGAGAGCATCTGAGACATTAGAAGCTGTGGTGGGGTTGGGAACACGAATCCCTGAGTTTCCTCCTACGTGGGTTTGATTCACATTCATAGAGGTCCCTCCTGTCATACTAGGGTTCACACATTTGTGTGTGGTAGCCACTCATGAGTTTCTGTTGACATTAGCACTTCAACACAATCAAAAAACGGGGGGAGGTAGAGGTTAAGGTTAGGTTCACCCTCCTTACTGAATGCAATTCCACAACATCCGGAATACCGGAATTAAAAACCTAACCATAGGAAGAACAGGGATTCCACTGAACATGTGTGAAAAAACCCTCTTTCCAGAATGAAAAATTCTTTTCTAGAGTCCCCTCACCCACCAGGGTTACACCCTAGGTGGCATGCTTCATCATTAGGGTCCTCTCAATCCGCTGCGGATTGAGGCGTGCTGCGACTTGCGAACTACGGAGGAGCACTTAGTTTTAGGAAAATATGTGTGGTGCAGTGATGTGAAGTGGGAAAAATAGATTAAAAATACCTAGCTAGTGAGCTAATATTTTATTCCTGCTCCTAGTCGGTATGTTTTAAAATCAGGGGTTAATACTAGAGAGAGACCTAACTGTAATGAGTGTGGAGTCCCTAGTACTGGGTTGACATGTTTCGAGCTTTCCCCTAAAGCTCTTCTTCAGGACCACACGAGGGCCAGCCCAGTGCGTACCACTCCCAAAGAATCCTGTGAGTAGGAAACAATGGGGTGCACACCTAATGTGTGTTCACCTGATACTTAATACATACGGTTGTACACTGACAAGTTATATCTGTAGGAAACAAAACAAAGGAAAATTAAAAAGGCCTGCCTACCAGCCAAGCTGGCAGGCCCTATATATATGCGGCGTCGTATCTCGATCAATGTACTCCTTTATAGTGGGTGTACTTAACAGCTATTTTGTGCGATCATCTGTGGTGGAAGAAATCAATCACACACAATGTCTTTGTGAAGAAAAGTGGTTATGTACAAATTGCAGTTTAAAAGCACTCGTGAAAAAAAGAGAAAGACACCACGTGACATACAACATATAACAAAAACTTTTTTTGGTATTACATATCAATGAAACATACTTTTGTTTAGGCAGAACTATGCCTCATGATCTGCAGGGGTAGAGGGGCTTGTAGTCACACCCTAAAATGGTAATGGGGACATAGAGATGGTCATTAGAGTTTCCTAAAGGTAAATGAGATAGGGACCGGGGAGAAAATTCCCGGTGCCTTAGCTTATCCTGGAAGGAAAATAGAAACCTTATTAATTCTTTGGAAATTTGAGAAATAAGGTCAAAAACGGGTCTGGCTGGACTTACTTCGTCAAAGCACTACTCTCGGAAAATGACCTGATGGCACCCATGGAGACCGCATCTTACCATGTCTATCTCCCGGTGGCCATTAAATAGACCCGGAACAGCTTAGTCATGCTTACTTCAAAAACTAGACCGTGTCACTCACAAAATGGCTGCTGTGACTGGCAATGGAGGGTGGCCATATTGGGCGAATTAAATAGACCCGGACCATCCTAGTCATGCTTAATTAAAAAACTAGACCGTGTCTTTCACAAAATGGCCGCTGTGACTGGCAATGGAGCGGGGCCATCTTAGGCGAATGACCAAATTGTCGGGTATTGTGGACAAAAAGGAATAAAACTAACATGGGGGATACATTTATAAAGGGGATAAATTTAGACACTCAAGTATGATGTAAAGTAGTGATTATGTTGCGAGCGCAATGGTACATCTGATTGAAGCGCAAGACCCTTAAACATAACAGTTCATCTGTTTTCAGAATAGCTAGTATGTACATCATGAAATGACTAAACCTCACGTCATGTTAGGGGAAGTCATAAAAATGCCATATTCCTGGATGATGAGGTACATCAGACTGATGCGCAAGACCCTCAGGCTTAACAGCTGGACTGCGCTCTTCTCAGAATAGCTAGTATGTACATCATGTTATGACTAATCCTCGTGTCTTGTTATGTGGAAGTCATAAATAATGCCTGATTACTGGCTAATGTAAGATATCATGTATGGAATAGTAGACCCGTAGTAGTCAGTTGGAGACTGAATGCCACCGTTAGGCAGTCCTCTGTTCACAAAAGAGCCACTGCTAGTAGAATGGTGATGGGGCCTTCCTGGGTAATTGGGCATTAGACAGACGCGGTAAGTTGCGGTCTCCAGGGGTGCCATCAGGTCATTTTCCGAGAGGAGTGCTTTGACGAAGTAAGTCCAGCCAGACCCGTTTTTGACCTTATTTCTCAAATTTCCAAAGAATTAACAAGGTTTCTATTTTCCTTCCAGGATAAGCTAAGGCACCGGGAATTTTCTCCCCGGTCCCTATCTCATTTACCTTTAGGAAACTCTAATGACCATCTCTATGTCCCCATTACCATTTTAGGGTGTGACTACAAGCCCCTCTACCCCTGCAGATCATGAGGCATAGTTCTGCCTAAACAAAAGTATGTGTCATTGATATGCAATACTAAAAAGAAATTTGTTATATGTTGTATGTCACCTGGTGTCTTTCTTTTTTCACGAGTGCTTTTAAACTGCAATTTGTACATAACCACTTTTCTTCACAAAGACATTGTGTGTGATTGATTTCTTCCACCACAGATGATCGCACAAAATAGCTGTTAAGTACACCCACTATAGAGGAGTACATTGATCGAGATACGACGCCGCATATATATAGGGCCTGCCAGCTTGGCTGGTAGGCAGGCCTTTTTAATTTTCCTTTGTTTTATTTCCTACAAATACAACGTGTCAGTGTACAACCATATGTATTAAGTATCAGGTGAACACACATTAGGTGTGCACCCCATTGTTTCCTACTCACGGGATTCTTTAGGAGTGGTACGCAAGGGGCTGGCCCTCGTGTGGTCCTGAAGAAGAGCTTTAGGGGAAAGCTCGAAACATGTCGACCCAGTACTAGGGACTCCACACTCATTACAGTTAGGTCTCTCCCTAGTATTAACCCCTGATTTTAAAACATACCGACTAGGAGCAGGAATAAAATATTAGCTCACTAGCTAGGTATTTTTAATCTATTTTTCCCACTCCACATCACTGCACCACACATATTTTCCTAAAACTAAGTGCTCCTCCGTAGTTCGCAAGTCGCAGCACGCCTCAATCCGCAGCGGATTGAGAGGACCCCAATGATGAAGCATTCCACCTAGGGTGTAACCCTGGTGGGTGAGGAGACTCTAGAAAATAATTTTTCATTCTGGAAAGAGGGTTTTTTCACACATGTTCAGTGGAATCCCTGTTCTTCCTATGGTTAGGGTTCTAATTCCGGTATTCCGGACATTAGCACTTCCACCTACCATTATTTTGGTCTCATTATAGAGAGGTGAGCGTTCTGACAACTACACGTTTAGAAGACTGTCAAGAGAGTCAATATCACTGTTTTCGCCTCTCTCATCTTCTTTTTTTACTCATCGCGACTTCTTCTTTTTTTCCATATTCAAATTCATCACCTGTTAATGCAGGGTATGACTTAGTTGTCTCTATCATGTCAGTTCTCCACTTCCTCTGTTCCTGCATCTCATCAGCGTAATGACGCACTGCCTTTTTAGCTTTTCCCTGAAACCTCTCCATCTCTCGGGCATGGGATACATGCTCCCAAGCATTGAGCACTTCAAACTTTGTAGATCTAGGCTGTGGTTTCATCTCATATAATATTCTCCTTAAATTTACAATAATGCTCACATTGAGTGTACCATAGTGTGGAAATGCCAGTGAACCTTCTTTCTAGTGATCTTATGCCATTGGTTAAGCCATGTAATGACCCGCAGTATCCTCGAGTGGTGCCTCTTCTCCTTCTCTATTGGGTATCATGACATCTCCTCTAATCAAATCTTGTATGACTTTAAAACATTTCATTTTCGGGTAAGTATGTCAATAATCACAATTAGAATTGTTATTTTCAGAGCAGAAACTAATAATTTACTCACAATTCTTGTTCTAAATCAACAACCAATGCCAGTGCTTCACTCCATGATGTAGACAACCAATAACTGCGTGGCTGTACACCAACGACCAATTTCAGCACGACACACCGTAATGTCAATCTCACTCACTGCAGCAGCTCACCCTCCTTTACAATTTTCACAAACGCCTTCTCCTCAGTAATACGCATGCAAACAAATGCAAAGCAATTGTAACAAATAACTTTGTCTGCTCCACTAAAGAAACCAACAGTATTCAATCATACAGGAAATGGTTCAGAATACTCTTTCTGACGCACCAAACACACTTGAATGAGACCTCAACCTGCAGGGACTCACCCCAATTAGTACAGCCCCCCTATGCAAAGGGTCCGCTACACCAATCACAGCTCACTTTCACACACACAGAGAAATGTCCCTATCTCAATTATGCTGTTGATGACACCTCATGACAAGTACCACAAAACTTTAGCAGACAATTACAATACAGTGTCTTCTATCATTTTAACACCATGCCGGGTCTACCGTTTTAACATCATCCCGGGTTCGTAGGCTACATCGGACCCGATAACAACTTTTAACTTCTCCACATTAAGCACCACATTCACACAACATTCAAAAAATCTCCATCAAACATCACTCAATTGTCATAAACACTGTAAGGTAAGCATAATCTGTGCAACGCACAACACTATTGATACTCACTCCTCCCCTCTTATAACTCTGTACCGTGATGAACCGCTGAAACTCTGCCAATCCTCCAAACAAAAACATGGGCTCCAGGGCTAGGGCTGAGATCTGAACTATTCTCATATAAAGTATTCTAACTCCCCTATCTCAGGACCTAATCATCCCAGAAGCGAATCCGCCCTTATGGTAGAGGAGCTTCGCCCCACTGAAAAATAAAATGATAATAAAACCAGTTTATTATCATTTTATTTTTCTTACTGACAGTAGCGGCTGGCAGCATTTCAAAGTGGTGCGGCGAGCAAACAGGCTGTACAGGCAATGTCTTAAATGACTTACCTGTGGATCACCAGCAGATCACCAAGTCAGCTCAATGAAGTCATGCCAGCACCTTGAGACCCTCACGGGTGAGACGTCGCGCTTTACAAGCCTCTGATTGATTGATTGATTGATTGATGCCTCTGTTTTCGCTCGGGTTAGCTCTGGTGCTGCCATTGGCGTGCTTTCATTTTAAAGTGTGCAGTGGAAATCATGATACACCCACAGCGCGAGACCGCCTTTTCTCCTGCTGCTTTCCCGATAGTCAGTGATCCTACTCCAACTTGTCCACAAGCCCAACACACAGAGTTGTGGGGGGTCTCCAGCTTCATGCTTCAATAGTGTCAGACCCCACTAACCTTCTACACTTGCGGCAACTCACTATAACCTCCATACAGAGGTATAGCCCTAGGGTGAAATCTGAATTACAGTCACTTATACGGCATTGTGGCAAATACTTCACCAAGGCTTTCTTTGCAGTAGCTATTCTGAGTTAATGGATTGCATGACAACTCTGTCTTACAGAAAACGAGCAGAATGTACTAGCGATGTCTAGTCTGGGAGCCTAAAATATGCACGATGTACAGCAGCGAAAAGATAATGTGCAAAACTTGTGATACAATATTTGTGCTCGGTCGTGCTGGTGACCATACTGCTGCGAAAACAATGGCGCTTATTATGAAGCAGCTGAAGCCGGACAGCAGAGCTAGAATGTGACCAATAAAACAAATGTTTCCGATGGCCCTTCAGCCTTGGAGAGAGAAACAATGGGCGCTGCCATAAATTAATCCTTGTGTGCAAACAGTCAAAATACATTACATCAAAAGTGCCTTGATGATTCATAAGCGAGGGCCACACACCGGCTAAAAGAACCCAACAGCACTTTACTTAATTTTTACATGTGACCGCGAAGTTCTGTGACAACTGCACTTTCGAGCTTGTGAGTGGTGAAAAAGAACTGTAAATTATGTTAAACACTAGTGTAATGTATAGGTCATGGGGCTACAAAATGGCGTGCAACATGATCATTACCGTTTGGGGTAATTTATGCCATATTAGTATAAGCACACTCATGGGGCTTGCCCATTATAATGCCACTTATTTCAGTGTATTGGGGATATGATGTAATGATTCGTCTTTTGTTGTAATGTCTATATAAAAGTTCTATAGTGTGGCCCAGCAGTGGGCATTTGATACCCCAAAATCGCGAAAAACAGTAAAAATTATTGGGCCCAAGCACCCATATACATAAAACTCCTCACTAGATCCATCTCAACTTTCAAAATGACTCAGGCAAAAATGTTGCACCTTAAAAATTAATAAACTCCCTACTAACCACATGTAACTTAGCAAAAGGATGGCCTATATTGAAGTGCAGGATGCCTGTAACGAACTGTGGTGCCAGTTAAGGAGTACAAGACCCATTTTCACCTCACAATTTTGGCCAGGAGGAGACAGGGCGCCAAACAAAAACGGTGCTATAGAGCATGCTGACCGCTCCCGGGGCGTGGAACAGGAGCAAGATGCGCCTGGGCTACAACGGGTCCATCTGAGCCCGTCAGACCCCTGAAGAGGCGGAGCTGGGCTGGGCCACCCAAAATATGGAGGATCCCTTTGGCTCTTACTGTGGCAAATTACCCCTCTATTTTCAGCTATGCCGTCCAGTGGGAAGGAAAGCAAGGCCTGTTCCTCGATAGTTATAGTTTTTTGACCAGCACAATGGAGGCAATCAACCAAGAAATTATTATTATGGAGGAGAGGTTGGTGGTTACCCAGCGAGCAGTGTAGTTTGTCCTAATGTCTCCCCCTATCTATTAGTCGACTGTGGCTGACATCAGGTTGATTTCAAATAACACTGATGGCTCATGTAAATAATCCTTGTGCTTCACAGGATTCTCCGCCCATTAATCCCATTTTGCCTCCCCTTTTGCCAGGCTCCTCCAATCAAAAAAAAAGAAAGCAGTTCCTTGACAAACTCGACAAAGAAATGAACCAGTAATAAACGCAAATTAATCGTTTATGTGTCACTTTGGGGGTCAATCTGGCATTATTGAAAGAGAGGACATTGTTCCAATACAAAGAACTATGTCCGAGAAGGTGGATAGTTATATATTTGTTTTAGAGAGTTCCATAAAAAGACTGTTTGACTCTGTGGGGCATATTCTCAAGAACGTGTGATAACCATCGCAAAAGTGACTTAACGCAACCCTCAACATCGCAGTCTATCGCGGGACATTTACGCCGTGTTAACCAAGTATTAACAACACGGCGGTACCATGCGATAGTCTCCAGATAACGCGTCAACTGACCGCGTTAAAATCAAGGCCACGCCAAAAAAGTTGCGATGAGGCCGATCGCAATACAAAAAGCAGCGAAAACCAGCGGCAGGCCTGCAAATCCCACGCGTCTGGTGGGAAAATGCACCATAGAAGCAACAAAAACAACACACCAGAAACAATCCAAAGTGCGTAGCAACATGGATGCACCCTGACCCAGCGCAGAGGCCAACGCGAACCCCACAAGCACCACAGACCACCAGCAAGGACCAACGGGGTCGGGGAAGGCCAAGGAGAAGAGGGAGAGGAAGACGGGGTGCAGTCCATAGGAAAACAAGACCAGCGTCACAGAACACTACCAGCAACTGACCCACATTCAGACCACCTTGAATGCAGCCGGTGTGCCGAGGAGGCCAATGGAGGAGGCCAAGAGGCGCTGGCATGACGTGAAAACCTAAACCAGGCCCAAAGCCGCTGCCAACAGGAAGGCAGCAACGGCGACAGGAGGTGGGAGTCCTGCGCCACAGGAGGAGCTGGAGGAAATGGAGGCCAGTCATCAGTGTGGAGACGGTGCAAGGAGGTGGGAGTACGGACACAGCTCGAGAGGACCTGACACAACAACAACAGTGTGAGTAACGAACAGGTCCTGGGGGGACGGGGGAGATGGGCACAATGGCACACATGCACAACGATGTGTAGCACACTGCACACCCACAATAACCCAGGGTCATGTCCCCCATCCCCGTGGCACACTGCAGCACACACACATGGCAATCACAGCACATCTCATGACAATGTGGCACAAAGTGCACCACCGACACTGCAGAACAGGGGACACAACTGGGTCCGCCCATGCGCAGGAACAGGCCAATCACATTTGACAGAGCAGGGAACTGTGAGATGCATATGTACGGGTACAACCTCACAACAGTCATGTAGTCCAAATGTCCACTGTCCGTACTCAAATTGCCAGCACCGCCCAAACAGTCACAGTGTACATTGTCACACAGTCTGCATGTCTACAAGAACAATGCACCAACATAAATGTCAACACAATGTCAACATGCATCTCCCCTTCAGATTGCAGAGGGACAAACAACACCTCCAGCAGGTCAGACCAGACAACCCATCAGTGATGCAGGACACGACCAACACACCTTCGACACCCACGCCCTACAACAGCTCATGGACATCCCACGCAACCCACCACCAGGACCAGGGCAGACAAGCTACTTAGAGGAGAACCCAGCCCCTGCAACAGACCACACAGCATGAAGAACACGCAAGCACGGCTGGCCCACAACACTTCACCGACCCACACATGGCACCCCAATGCCAGGTTTCAGAACGCCAAAAGGAGGTGGCCGAACAGGTGCGGGTGTGGTCCAAACCCATGGAAGGCGAACTAGATCACATATGTGGGTGTCAATTACCCTTCAGGGACCACCTACACCCCACAAAGGAGACCCAAACTGCCATAGAGACACACGCAGACATTATGTTGAACTGGCTATGGGCACGTGTGCCCGGCCCCTTTATTGGCAGGGCCACATGTACAGTGACGCCTGTGCTGGATGTGTGTGGGGTGAGCATAAGCCAGCCCGCACGGAGTGCTTGGTGCTGGCAACAACTTGAACAGTGGACACCAGTGCAATGGAAACAGAAAACACCTGCATAACAGAGTCATCTGCTGAGCAACATGGAGGGAGCCGGAGCAAGTACAGAGGTCACCCAACATACAAACAGCAGTGTCCGTGAGTTGCAGTGCACTGAGGTTGGGGCACTAGAGCTGAGCGCGCTCATGTGATGAAAATGACTAGGATTGTGTCCATTCTGGATATTCCTGATGCAGATGCAGTGGGGTGTGTTAGACCTGCATCATCTTCCTCATCAACGTCCCAGGTCTCCCACACTGCCTGAGATGACATTGCTGCGCAACATCTCCACAGCACAAAACTCAATCAGTAACGGTCCATTGGTTGCGGTGCACTGAGTCAGTGGCACCTGGAGTGCTGAGCAGGGGATCAGGCAGATGATGGCATCCATGACAGGTCTGAGCAACTCCGTTAGTCTGCCAGTACCACTGTTTCGACTCTGGCAGATGGTGGTTGGAGTTGGCCCTGGCGATGGTGGCGTGTGCCTCCTGCGGTGATGCGACATCCGGGCCGGTCAGGACTCGATTTGATGTGTGAGCCCTGGTGGTCCGCAGTTGAGGCCGGAGGCAGCGGACAGCGCAGGGCCACATGCACATGGCGTTGATGACCCCAAGACCACCGTCACAGAGGTCATCCAATATTCATTCAGACAGGGTCCCTGACTTGAGCTGCACAGAGTTAGTGGCCCCGGGTGCACAGCGGTAGGCACAGGCACACCGCCACGGGACGGTGACTTGCGGTCCACTGAGGTAGAGCCACGCAGACTGAGCGGGTCCTCGTCGATGTCGAAGGTGAATGTCGCGGAGTGTTTCGGGGGACAGTGGAAGGTGTTCTTCCAGGGCATGATGCAGAGGGCAGAAGCTATCCCGAAGCAGCAAATGGAGGAGTGGAAAGCGACTGCCTCATTACCACCACCAATTCGGTATCAGCTGCATGAGGATGAAAACTACCCCCTGGTCCATAGACTCAAACGCCACCAATGTACGACCAGAGAGTGTCCATGAATCTCGGGGAACAGACTTAGTGGCACCGGGGCTGAGAGGGGATGCAGTCTGCGATGATGCCGGTACACTGATATGAACTCCGGCATTGACGATTCAAGACTCTGTGACCTACTGGACCGCAGTGTAGGCCGGAGGCAGCGGTCAGCAGTGGGCCACAGCCACGTGTCGTAGGCTCGCGATGCACAGAGTTAGTGACATCAGGGCAGAGTTCGGTAGTGTTCGATCACCTCCGTAATGATGATCCTTTTTTCCTCCCAAATGCAACGCGTCATCCTCTTATGCCTCTCCTTGCGTGCAATGATTCGTACTCTGCCTTTGAATAATCGATGTTCAGTTCCAATTCTGTGACCTACTCGACCGCAGCGTAGGCCGAGAGTAGTAGTCCGCGTGGGCCCACAGAATCTTGCGGCTGTGATGTAACACTAAGACCTGTTGGCACCACATCGAAGGGTGTATAGTGACATACACTCAGCCATGATTTATGTGCTCTGCCATGGTGTAATCAAGACTCAGTTCCAAATGTGTGACCTACTTGTCCTCTGTGCATGCCGGTGGAGTACGTCAACGTGAAAGGAATACTGCGGGCCTGTGTTGCGGAGGCCGTGATGGTCTGAGGAGGCTCCCAAGGTCGCAGGCCTCGGGCTTTGAGATGGCACCAGCACGTGGTGGGCCCTCATCGACACACGCCGGTGTCGGAAGGTGAGCATTTAGGCCTGGGTGCGCAGGGGCGGGCAGGACTGATTCGGGGACCAGCATCCCGGGGTGCAGCAGGCGCACAGGATCTCTGGCAACACCGCTCATGGCGTCGGCCTCGTGGTGGGTTGAGGGGCGCCGCCCTGGCAGAGACGTTGGGCATTCCGGAAGAGGACCACGCCCAGGGTTACGTGCCTTTTATTCACACCCCTACGCTGGCCTGGCGTACGCCGGGCCAGCCAACTCCGCTCACGCTTACGGGGGGGACGTCACAAGCTACATTTCCGCGACTTCCCCACTGGCTGGGGTGACATGGTTGCGTCCACTGTCCTCTACACTCCAAACACCAGCGGTGTGTGTCGATATGGATATGTGTGTGGTCTGCATACTGCAGTCTGGCCAGCACATCCACGCCACACTTGGCATTGTGTACATTCTCATTCATCGGTCCCTTGCCTCCTTCGCACATGCCTGGTCCCCACCTCTTCCGACATTCTGCTTTGTGTGTCCGAGGTGCCATGCAGTTGATGGCTCATGTACATGGCTGGCCCAGGTTCCCACAGTGAGTTGTGCTGTCGTGTCTGGTGGGTGTGCATGTTGTATGTGAGCTTGTGACGTGTGCATTTCCTGTGTTGTGTGTTGCATGATTGTGGAGTTGAGGTGTGTGGTGTGTGCATTTGGTATTGGCCAACGAGCAGTGCATTTCCGTGGGTGCCATCCTGGTGGCGCAGGTTGATGATGGACTGTCGGGAGGTGCAGGTATCATGCACACTGCCTGGGTGGTTGGTGACGTTGTTGGCGGAGATTCCACGGTGGTCCACTATTGCCTGCACATTGGTGGGATACGTGCGCTTTCTGTTGCGCTTATTGTGTGCAGTGTCGCCAGGGGCCACTAGTAGGACATGTGTGCAGTCAATTGCCCCCTGACACATGCGGAAGGCCAGCTGTGGTGTACACGCCTTGCTTGGTCTCCGGCTGTTCCTGTGCAGTGTGTGTGAGGTATAGATAGTGGGGTACCAAGATGATGGTGTCATCCATGACCGTTGTGGGGGACTTGGATTGGCCAGGCTGTGTGACTCCTCCGTCTCAGGTGGAGGTTGGTTGGAGGGTGCCAGAGGCCAATACGTGCAGCAGGGCCAGCAGCTTTGTCTGCGGTGGGATGTTGGTTGTCAGCTGTGTTGGTACCGTCAGCCTGTGGGCTACGGTGGTCAGGATGCGGAGGAGGGTTGTCCCTTTGGGCATATAGTGGGCAATGACATTCTCTGGTGTTGGGTCTGTGAGGTTGGTGCATTTTCGGAGGGTCGCTGTCTTTGTCTGCGCTGCCTCAGTGTTGGTCCGGGGGGCGGTGGGTGTTCGGGGGTGGGGGTGTGGTGGCGGTGGGTGTTGTTGCCCTCTCGGGGCTCCGGGGTGCATGGTGATTGGCTCCATGGCATCTGTTGTTCTTCAGGTGTGGCTGTGGGCTGGGCTTCATTTTGTGGTGCAGGCTGCCATCCGACTTTACACCAGGTCAGAGCAGGTGTTAATTTCCTGCTGCTAACGCGCATTATCGCATGTTTCGTGGTCTTTTCGCCGATCTGGCTGGTCGTTGAGAATGTTGCGGAGTGATGTTTTCGCGGCTTTTTGCACGGGTACGCCTATTCTGCATCTTATTAGCAATAGTTGCCGGGGTCATCTGTGGCGATGTTTTTTTAGGCTGCTATCGCGGGTAAACTGGTGTTATGGGCTGTTCACACCAGCTTGTGAATGGGGCGATGTTTTTATCGCAACTTTGGCTGCGATAAAGTGCCGTTAACTCGGCGATGGCTCCTTGAGAATATGCCCCTGTGTGTAGTAGGTTAAGGTCCGTGAAACCCACATTGAATAATTGTTTAGAGATTTTAAATGATTTAAAATGTAATATACCCAATTACTTAGTGAATCTTACATCTAATAGAACAAGGGTGGACGAGATTAATAAGCACCTGGTTAGGCCAGAATGCTAATGAGAGGGAGATGGGCTTAGAAAACAAATGGTGGTTTTGAAAAGCAATGTGCCAGTAGTACCAAATATATTATCTAATCTTTCTTCCTGAGCACCAAAAGCTTAAAGTACCTCTGTTATACACTCAAACTCCTCCTCTTCAGCCCAACCAGAATGATGACTACATGAACTTCAAAATAAGGTTGTTCACTAGGTAGCGCAATGGGTGGGTAACGCCCAAGATCTATTTGAGGACATAAATACGGTGAGAAGGGTACCCTGAGAGTTCAATGGTCTGAAGACATCTATGGGAGATTGTGTGGTGGTGAATTTTAGAACACCAGCAATTTCAGGGTAGTTATAGTTTACTTTGAACTGCCTCTTTTTTGGTTATAGTAGAAATAAGGCTGTTCTCCTGGTGTACTATTACAGACCAGAGGATTATAAGAAACGTGTCAATGTATCACATAATTTTAATGAAACAAATAGCCCCAGAAAAAGTTCATAACGTCCCAATTTCCAATCGATTCTTATTCCTCAATTCAGATATGAAACTTAATTGACTTGTATATAGACAAGTCATTTTCTCTGCTGCTCTACTGTCTTCAGGTGATGATGTTTATACCCCCTATATAGTTCCACCATTAGATTCATTGCCTCTAAGTAAGATTGTGAACAAAGAGGGGTCTTAAGGTTGTGTGACACAGGTTCAAATTTCAGGGCATAAAATCAATTTGATTTCATGGAACATGTCCAGGGTTAGACCAAAATTGGATTATCTAGACTGGTTTAGGATTATTAAATTATTTACCATTCTTTGTTTAAAATAACCTGGATTGTAAATACTTATCATAATCATTCATTTTAATAATAATTTGTTTGATCATCACAGTGCAAATATTATTACCACACTGGAAAGGGATATGAGCTCATATGTGCAGATAATAGGCAAGAACACTATCGGCCTTATTGAGATCTTGGCAGATGTGTTCCTCAGTCACAATGGTGACGGATAATCCGTCTGCTGAAATATAAATCCTATTATATTCTCTGGGATTTATATTTTGCCGGACGGGATATCCGTCACTGTTGTGACGGTGTAACCCGTCCACCAAGATCTAAATCAGCCATATATTGTTTTGATGGGGATTTTAATGCCCATATTTGTACTTTGCCATCCAAAGAGGTTTGTGGAATGGTGGATTCACAGGGTGAGGACAAGCTTCACTTTGAACATTATTTGTATGATGAAGCTTCAAATAATTTTTGTATTAAATATATTTGTATAGTTGCCAGTGATGTCTGTTCATTGGTTTTCTCTACCATACCCTCATTCATTCGGAGAGCTGTGTATAGCACCATGTATTTTATACTATTTACAGAGAACTTAAAGTCCCTTCTTTTTGGTTATTCAGTGCAAACAAATTGTATGAGTGACCATAAACCAATCAAACTTGGTATCTGTCTTGGTCAAGGTTTGACCAAATGCTTGAGTTAATATAGGACATAGAGGCTATCAAGAGCTGTGGAGTTATGATCGAATGGAGTAAATCCGGAGGAGGTATTGAATTAATTTGCAAGAACAAGAACTATTTTTATGTTTGTCTGTTAATGCTACTGATAGTACAGCCATTAATCATTGTTTTGCTGTAATTCCTAGAGAAATAAAGAAATATTAAATACATTCAATACATCAAAGCCCCCTAGGATAAACTATCAGTATGGTTAGTTTGATCCTGGATGTGCTAGTGTCCATAAGCATTTATGACTGGCCCTAAGCAAAATATTAGCAAATAGAGAAGGTCAAAGATGCAGACAATCTTACAAGAATTCTTTGCAGGCACAGAAAAAACATTTAGAGAAGAAGCATGGGAGTCCTTTGTAACAGCTAGTGATACCAGAGTTAATGTTACTTGTTGGAAAATTATTAATTTGTCATACTTCAGGGAAATCCATGCTCCTGTCATTGAAACCTTAAGTATTCCTCATCAGTGGATGGCCTATTTTGGTAAATTCTGCACACAAACAGAGAGTAAAACAACTGTAGATGAGACTCCTCAATTTGGGCTGGGAATTACTGCCTACCTCTGATTTTGAGCTCCCCAAGGTTATAGCAGTTTGACACTAAGGCCCTAATTACGATATCGGTCGGACTTGCCACCGACCAACACCGTCTTGGTGTGGGAACCGTCCGACCGTAGGTCAGTGCTTCCGAACACCGTATTGCAATGCGACTGCACATGGTGCAGTCGCAAACTCCCATTTCCCTATAGGAGCTTGTGCGGCGGTCAGAAACCGGCTGCAGCACAAGCTCCCATAGAGAAATGGGAGTGTCTGTAAATCCCTGCACGCGTGGCTGGCACTGCAAGGCATAGGGGCCCTGCTAGGGGCCGTGCTAGGGGCCCGACATGAAAAGCCAATCGTAAACTGACATCATAATCTCGACAGCGTAAACACCACCTGTAGGGGATTATGTGTGGCCTGCCCTGGCCGATGGGCTCCTTGAGCCTGTCAGAAGCCAGTAGGTTCGACCAGCCGGTTTAAACTCCGACCGGCTACATTGTAATTAGGCGGTCAGACTTTAAACCATGGATGTCGGTCGGAGGCTTTCTGACCGACATCCTAATCAGCCTGTAAGAGTCAGAGTGGGAAAGACCCAAGGCCGATATTGTGCCGATCAATGCCTTCAAAAAGATTATGGATCAGTGGACATTTGGCAGAGCTGTGTCCTTTCTCACTTTTTTGTACTTTGTATATAAATAACTTAGACGGGTGTATAGTAGTTAAAGGTAAGGACATGTCTCAGATTAGTACATATCCACTCCTGGTCCTGCTGTATGCAGACAATGCTGTTTTCATTGTGCGTACAGCAAAAGGCCTCCAGAAATTGTTGGCAAATTTCACTGTTTTTATTAATGAATTTGATCTTAAAACAAACCTTAGTAAAACATTTACCTTAACTTGTGATCCTGGATCGGTGAGATCTTGTGGTCACATTGTTTATGGTGCATAGATAAGTAAATTTGAAACATTGCATACTTGGGGTTGCAATTTGATTCAAAGAGCAGTTGGGCCCATTTGTGAAATATTTGGAAGTAAAAATTATAAAGTCAATTGCAGCTTGTAGTTTTTAGATTTGTGGCCAAGCTAGGAGTGAAACCCCTTAGGGAAATGAGTATGATATATAGAAGTAAATGTGCTTCCATGGCTATTTGTAGAGCAGGCCTTTGTGGGTATTCTTATGTAGTGGACTTACAGCAGTTGAAAATGTCTACTGGAGAAGACTGCTGGACATCCCTAAGAGTTGTTCGACTTGTTTGCCACATGGAATTGGCCGGACTTACTTTCTACTTCAGAAAAATCATTTAGAGAAGAAGCATGGGAGTCCTTTGTAACAGCTAGTGATACCAGAGTTAATGTTACTTGTTGGAAAATTATTAATTTACCACACTTCAGGGAAATCCATGCTCCTGTCATTGAAACCTTGAGTATTCCTCATCAGTGGATGGCCTATTTTGGTAAATTCTGCACACAAACAGAGAGTAAAACAACTGTAGATATGACTCCTCAATTTCGGCTGGGAATTACTTCCTACCTCTGATTTTGAGCTCCCCAAAGTTATAGCAGTTTAACACTAAGGCCCTAATCACGATATCGGTCGGACTTGCCACCGACCAACACCCTCTTGGTGTGGGAACCGTCCGACCGTAGGTCAGTGCTTCCGAACACCGTATTGCAATGCGACTGCACATGGTGCAGTCGCAAACTCCCATTTCCCTATGGGGCCTTGTGCGGTGGTCAGAAACCGGCTGCAGCACAAGCTCCCATAGAGAAATGGGAGTGTCTGTAAATCCCTGCATGCGTGGCTGGCACCGTGAGGCATAGGGGCCCTGCTAGGGGCCCCCAAAGTCGCTTTCCTACAGGCTTTACATGTCGGAAAGCCCGACATGAAAACCCAATCGGAAACCGACATCATAATTTCGACAGCGGAAACGCCACGTGTAGGGGATTATGTGTGGCCTGCCCTGGCCGATGGGCTCCTTGAGCCTGTCAGAAGCCAGTAGGTCCGACCAGCCGGTTTAAACTCCGACCGCCTACATTGTAATTAGGCGGTCAGACTTTAAACCATGGATGTCAGTCGGAGGCTTTCTGACCGACATCCTAATCAGCCTGTAAGAGTCAGAGTGGGAAAGCCCCAAGGCCTGATAGTGTGCCGATCGAGACCTTCAAAAAGATTATGGATCAGTGGACATTTGGCAGAGCTGTGTCCTTTCTCATGTTTTTGTACTTTGTATATAAATAACTTAGACAGGTGTATAGTAGTTAAAGGTAAGGACATGTCTCAGATTAGTACATATCCAATCCTGGTCCTACTGTATGCAGACAATGATGTTTTCATTGTGCGTACAGCAAAAGGCCTCCAGAAATTGTTGGCAAATTTCACTGTTTTTATTAATGAATTAGATCTTAAAACAAACCTTAGTAAAACATTTACCTTAACTTGTGATCCTGGATCGGTGAGATCTTGTGGTCACATTGTTTATGGTGCATAGATAAGTACATTTGAAACATTGCATACTTGGGGTTGCAATTTGATTCAAAGAGCAGTTGGGCCCATTTGTGAAATATTTGGAAGCAAACATTATAAAGTCAATTGCAGCTTGTAGTTTTTAGATTTGTGGCCAAGCTAGGAGTGAAACCCCTTAGGGAAATGAGTATGATATATAGAAGTAAATGTGCTTCCATGGCTATCTGTAGAGCAGGCCTTTGTGGGTATTCTTATGTAGTGGACTTACAGCAGTTGAAAATGTCTACTGGAGAAGGCTGATGGACATCCCTAAGAGTTGTTCGACTTGTTTGCCACATGGAATTGGCCGGACTTACTTCCTACTTCTATTGTGACATTGAACTTGGTCTAAACCGGAGGCACTCTTTAATATGCCGGTTTTATGTGGCTGTTTATCTCTTAACTACGGATTTTACATACCCTAGTTAGATTATATCAAAAAACTGTGTGAGAGTCTAGGTAGACTGGAGGTTTTTTTTATAATACTGACTGTATTAAGGTTCAGATCAAAGGAAATATCAAGCTTGTATTTGTCAAGTTATGGGAAGAGGGAGTTTCAGAAATCGACTACTATTTCTCACTCACTCTTGTTAATTAAGGATGGGGTGCAAGTGTATCTCGAAAAGGAAACAAATATGCAGCACAGGTTTGTGTAGACACAATTTCATTTCAACACTGTCCACTTTTTGATCTGCTTTCTAAACTTTGTGATTGGTCAAGGATCTTCCCCTGCGCCCTTTAGATCTCATGAGTGGTCCAGGGATCTTCCCTGCTGTCCCTGTGATGGTAGTTCCGCTCAGAGCACTTTACATTGTGTGCTCTTTTGGAATTACTGTAATGTCCCGATGGCTTGCCATGTGAAACATCTGCTTAAAAAGTTACTTTTTATTCAGCGTAGACCAGTCCTTATATTTTTTTACAGGAGCTACACTCTTCTTGAGATATCTATAGCTGTAGCCAGTTATATTTGGCAGACAAGGAAAATTAGGAAAATTCCTTGATCACATTTATCAGTATGCCTGTCATAGGTAAATTTTAGTTTCTTTGAATATGAAATATAGAATTACGTAGCGCTTAGAGGACTTATTTTATTATTTGAAAAACATTATCTTTTAGCATATTTTTTTATATATTGGTATTGTATGTCCCGAATAACCGGATGTTACTTAGGATCTCTTTTATGGTTTTATAATTATAAACCGAATAAAGATTATCAGTGATTGACTACTGGTGACAGTTTCTAGGGCGCACATTGCCGCCAAGAGGCAATGAGAGACGAAATTGGCAAAAATGAATATAATTGAAATTTGTAGATGCGTATAGACCATGCGTTGTTTTTTTATCTTGATGAGTGCGATTTTGATTATTAGGAAAATTGGCTAAGTCCTTAAGAGAGAAGACTGCAAGTATTCTCTAGGGCCAAAACGAGAGCAGGAGTTGCTTAAGTTTAAAACAGGAATACATTTACCATAATGACTGATATGAAGTAATGTACTAAATTATAAAAAAAAATGGAATTTATAATTTATATATAGTGCTTACTATCCCCGACGAGGCGTTGAAGTGCTTCACGACGAGTAGCACGCTACCCAGGAGCCCAATTCATTGGAAAAGACCAGATCATAAACTTTGCACCAGTGTAGAAATACACCATTTCTGTGCCCACGAAATGTAGTACGCATAATTTGCATTTGTCAATATATTACACACCATGTTTATCACAGAAGTAAAATGCAAACACTTGGGGGCCGATTCCGATCTCGGCAGGTAGGGCTCCGAATCGGATTCGGCTTAACCGGATCCGATTCGGAGCCCTATTGCCCGACCGATTCGTACGCGCGTCCGGGCGAGCGAGTACGATGCGAAATCGCCGACCGACTCGTCCGGGCGTCCCGACCGCTCCGACCGACTCGTTCCCGGCTCTAACCGCACCGACCGACTCGCTCGGACTCGACTCGCACCGCGCAATGGAGACGTTCCCCGGCCGGGTAAGTACGATGCGCGCCGCGAGCAGTCCGACTGAGCCGCGCACTCCGGCTCGAAAGAGCAGTCTGAGTCGTACTTTGGGGGTCCGTGTCAGACCCCCCTGTACGCGTACCCGCGCGAGTCGCACACAGGGGGGACCCATGGGCCCCCCCTACCTGTGCGTGTATGGCGTGAGTCGCTTCGCCACGTACACGCTGTAGGGGGCGCCCTTGTCCGCCTCGCACCCATTGAGTCAATGGGAGCCTGCGTACGCGTTGTACGACAGGCTCCCATTGACTTCAATGGGAGTCCGACCGACTCGAGTCCGATGGCATATGTGCGCATCGTACTCGTTCGGTCGGGCTGCATGGGTCCGATTCGGTCGGAAATCTCTCCGGGTCCCTGCTCGGTCGGAGAGATTTCCGGGCCGAATCGGAATCGGCCCCTTGATTGTGAAACATCTGCCAATTCTTTTACATAGAAGTCATTTTATCTGTGCAACATTTTCTTTAAGAAAGTCAAAGCCTAATTCAGATTCTGGTGGGATGAAAGTGTGACTGCTTCGTTCTGTCATATAAACACAGTAAAACAGAGCAAAGACAGGCCTGATAATGATATTTTTCATGCAATCAGGAGTCGAATGGGGCAGGAGAACAGGGGAGCAAGGTTTTCAAGCTTTATTCATTTGATTAAAACAGTTCCCATACTTTTTATTAAAAAAACACAACCGTTTCTGAAATGGTTGAGGTCCCTTGGGTTGAAAGGGGAGAAGAAGGAACTCTTCTCTGTAAAGTGAGAGGAGGGCAATGCAGCTAAAGAAGAAACAGGTCTTCTCTCTAGGGTGCCTGCTACCTGAAAAAATGTAAACGTGTGCCATTGGGTAATCAGCAAATCTAAAGGCTGCTTGGGAGCCAGTATAAGCTTTAATTGGTGGAACTTGGAATTTGTCCTTTTAAAGGAAACCTAAAAAAAGGCTTCCACTAGGGATGGTGAGCATCTTACTAAAAACAGAACTTTTGAAAGCACTATAAACATTTAAACAATCTTTTTGTACACTTTGCGACAGCCTATTTAAAGTGTGTGCAACCTTATACTGTATATACTTAGCTCTTTGAGTTACCCCCACAGTGCGGACGCCATGCTTGTTTGCGGGCTGCTGGACCGCAGCTGAGGAGACTATTGGTTCTATAATTGCTTGGCCGTAAAGATGTGGGGCCTGGATATCGCTGCGCCTCCCGCTCGGGCCGCTGCGCGATAAACCACTTTGAGTCACCCTACGGGGCAGGATGCTACGTTTGTTTGGTGGCATTGCTTAAGTACTTTTCCTCTTAGTAAAGGGCTTACTAACAACCCTAACATTTAAATGCCTTCGTGAAAGTTTAGTGAGTTTTGCGCATCAGTGTGAGGAATACATGGAGAAGAGGAAATATGTTGGAGGGCCCCAGCAGGCTACTCCGATGCCCAAACCTACATAGATAGACCTAATGTTGCAGAGAGCAATAGGGGTTGTGGCAATGGAAATTGACCTGGTAGATAGGAGATTATTGTTGGGGACAGGGACGCAGGTAATATATCAGTCAAGTTCAACTAAACCAGTCGACGTTTCTGACAGCCATGAGACAGGGTCAAGTGTGGCCAATGGGGCCACTGATATACTAGTCAACACATCTAATGGAGCTTCTAATTCTGAAGCTTCTTGTGCAGACCTGCAACAAACAGCGAAAAAAATAAGGAGGGTTGTTCCGAACAAGCAACAAAAGACAGGGGCCCAGTCTGCTTCCCTACTCGATACTTCTGCGCCTGACCAATGTCAATTGTAAACACTGACCACTGGGTTTTGATTTTCAACTCAGCTGGGGGGCCCGTCTTGCAACAGAGATAGCAGAAAAGGTCAAGGCTATATTGCACACAGAACTAGCACCAATCCATGGAACAAACCTATAAGGATATTTTGAAATTAGGATATTGATTTGATATTATGCCTTCCAATAAATCTGCCTGTGGTACAGACTTCAGGGCTCCGCCCCATACTACACCTTCACCACCACCCAGAGCCAACTCAACAGCTTTTTAGCATGTCTATAGTTGAGAACCAGCCTGGAGATTTAACCTGCCAGAAGGGAGGTAGAACTGAGAGCCACGGGTCCAACGGTCATGTAAACTGTCTCAAGCCCCTGGTCATAAATCTACACCTAGGATCTTGCCCTGGGTGTAGATGTCAAGTGTTCCAGGTGTTCTAGATGTCAGGTGTTCCAGACATGCGGAAAGGTCAGAGCGAAACATATGATGAACTGGAAAACAAATGTCTGAACTTTGTAAAAAACAGGAACTTTACGCTCTCATTAGCCCATAACATTCTTTATAAATGCTTAGTTGGGTGGATTGGTATGGGAAAGGCTGACTGTCCAGGGGACTGTATTATCAATTTCATGGACCCTAAATTGGTACGAAGATTGTTAAATGGTGATGTGTATAGGCAGGATGGGAATTGAAACATTACTTACCTGCCCTTGAGCTATTTTTACAAATCCAGGTCCAATTTCAACAGTGGCCATTTCAGCTTGCCGCTCAAGCACTTTCCTCCTAAATTGCCACTATCTAATGTTCGACATCGATATAATAGGACCTATAGCATCCTTGTTACAAATCGATTTGATGTACTGGAGAGAGTTGACTGACTCACTGTTGAAGAGTGCTCCCAGCCCAATCCCAGAACTGGGGGGGACACCAAAGGCTCCAGCATTTAAGATATTTCCCCACCCCCCACCAGATAGAGTCTGTGCCAAACTGACTTGCATTGTGTGCCAGTCAGTATTTGCTCTGACTTCTCTATTCGATCGAAGTAGGACCCTTGCTTCAGGCCCAAGTGCCCTCTTTTTTCCATCTATCAGGCTCTGTGGCCCGTGGGAAAAATTCCATAGTTGAAAAACAGGGGATCAATAGACCAACACAGATAATACTACCGGTACCCCTACAGATATGACCCTTCACCAAGCTAGCATAGACCTGTGAGAGTCACTTATGACGGAAAGGACTAAGGAGAACCCAAAAGATGTGCAATCCAACAACCTAGTAAGGGTTCTCTAATGGAATGTTGCTGGTTTGGGCTCGAAAATTGATTGCACAGACTGGGGCCAATTTATTGGGCAGAATGATGCTTGTCTTTTCCAAGAAACCTGACAAACCATGAAAGTGCAGCAAGTAGGGGTTGTCTCTTTTGGCAAAGAGGCAATTGTAAGTGGGAGGGATACAGTCACACCCTTTAGGGTCCTGATCACCTGGGCTTGTGTCCATCTAGGGTGCTTAGTGAAACTAGAAGAGTTAGCCTCAGATCATATCCTCTGCATTAATATTTAATTTCTGCAAAAGCTGATGTCTTGATTTATAACATCTACTCAAGACCTATGGGAAACAAGCATGAATCACCAGTCTGGAAACATTTGCTGCACATATGGCAGCCTTGCCAGGGGAAGTCTTCAAAATAGTGGGAGATGACTTCAATTGCCAATTTGACTCCCTGGATGGGACCATTAATGGCCTTACACAGGTGGAGGAAAGATCTTGAATGTCCCAGACCTGATACTATCACCCATTAAAAACTGGTCCCCATTGGCCTTTGCAAAGAAATGCCCTAACTCAAAATCAATATGTTCGAGCCTGTAGCAGTAGACCTTCGTCATACACGGAAGGGTGATATACTTTCAGTTGAATTGGTTGCTCTAGCCTAATAAACTACCTATTAGTCGATATTAGACTTTGGCTGTATGTCATTTATATGACAATAGTACAGGTCATGTGAGCTGCCTATGGAAGGATCATTAACAGAGCAAAAAAGGAACGGGATCGAGGTAGATGGGAGCCCCTACTCATTGCCGCGAAATGTAAGTGGCTCACTGCCTTTTGGAATATAGTAACAACAAGGAATAGAGTAAGTGTATTGACATTACATGAAATAATATTGCTGCATTCAGCTGGATACATCAATTCTCAAGTCTGTATACTGAAAGTAGATCTACCACTTTTCCTACTGCAATACAAAGGCAATCTAAGGTAGGCATAGTGGAGGCAAGTGCTAAAGGGGGGACACCCGCTCATCACCAGTAAAGAAGCAATCGCTGACATCAAAAAGATTGTACCCTACAAAGACCCGGGTATCGACAAAATACCTGGTGACTTATATCTGACAAATACCAACATGTAAGGCCCCTGTTTTGAGTCACTATTCGATGCTATACTAGAAGGGATGCTCATCCCCCATTCCTGAGTGGGTTCTGAAATAGTACCCATCCACAAACTAGGCTCTCCCCTAATGCCTACCAATTATAGATGTATCAGTCTTATTGATACAGCACAGAAAGTATTTAGCAGAATCATCTTGGGAAGACTCCAAGAGTGGATGGAGGATAACGAGAACCAAAGCCCCCTGGAAACAGTCTTTCGCAGCTGCACATCAACTGTCAACCAAGTCTTTAGGTTTCAGCTACTTTATTGGAAAGCTGTTGTTTTAGAGGGTGTCAGACTCTACATGGTATTTGCAGACCTGAGATCGACTTTCGATCTGGTTTCCAGAATAGTCCTATGTCAAGTTCTGGCTGAGTTGGACATGCCACCCTATCTTTGTGCAATAATCAAAAGGCTCAATGAGCGTAATTTTGCTCAGATTCGCTGTGGTATGTTGGGGGAAGTAACTAATCAGTTTCTTGTAAACAGGGGAGTAAGGTAAGGTTGTGTGCTTGCACCAAAACTCTTCAACCTGTCTATCAATGACCCTGTTGCCTGCCTGAATTCATGTGATAATGATGCCCCTTGATTGGATAACCTGAAGGTGAGCATCCTAATGTTCGCTTCTTCTTTCAACGTCACCTATGGGTATCCAAAATATATTGAAGGAATTTAGTATTTTTTGTGCAGATAGGGGTTTGGAAATATATGATGACAAAACAAAGTATGTGGTTTTTAACCCATGTCTCACAACACAACCAAATCGTACCGGGGGATTATTCTTAGTGAGCACATGAATTGGACACCACACATCTCCAAACGTAGACTCTTATTGGAGCGACATACAGGCGGGTTGTTGAAGGTTCATAGGGGGTCCTTTCACAAACCTGTTCCCCTGGTAATGCAGACTTATGTGCTTAAAGCTCTGGGCTCCGCAGTGTATGGTGTGGAGCTATGGGGCCTAAGGTAGCCTATGCTCTAGTACTGGTAGAGAATCGATTTTTGAGGCAGCTGATGACACTCCCAGTTAGCACACTATTGATCCCTTTGCGGCTTGACTTGGGGGTTAGGCCAATAACTGAAGCAACCGCTAGCAGGACTATACTTTATTGGAGAAGACTCTGGGTGACCCCGGAGTTGCTCTCTTATCAACGAGGGCTGGAAGAGAGGTTAGGCATGCATGGGGCGGGGGGCCTACCCTGGCTCAAACACGTCAGAGGTATTTTGCAAAGTATGGGGAAAGATAGGCTCTGGGATGACCCTGGGGGAGTCTGGATGCATATCACTAAACTGGAACTCAAAATGAGCTTTAAGAACTATTACCTAGGTATTCTTCTCTCAAACCCAACTTTGGTTGCACTGGCTAATGGCTTTTTATTACACAAGGACCAGTATAAAAATTAAGAATTTTTGGGAGAGATAGAACCTAACCTAGTTAGAAAGGTCTACATCCAATTTAGACATGGGTTGCTCCATCTCCGCACATTGACCCATAAATGGGCATGCACTAAGAACACAGAGGAGCAGGTCTGCCCGACTTGTGGTTTGACTGCCGAAAATATGGAGCATGCTCTTTTCAATTGCCCAGAGTATAGTAAGGCAAGGTCAAAATGGAAAATTCCCATCTGTAGGAAGTTGGGGAAAGCCCAGTGGTTAGAATCCTCCAAACAGACACTAGTCAACATACAGTTTTTGCAATGTCAAAATACCTATTTGCAATGTGGTGCATTAGGCGCAAATGAATCTCGCCAACTGTTGATTAAGGGTTATAAGTAAGCAATGTTACAAAAATTTGTACAGTGTTCACCTATGGGCATTGACAATAATAACAAGCATGAAAAATGGTTTACACTGCACCTTGATGATGACCACGAGCCTTCCTCTAACGTGGATCAATTTTGCATTGCTATGATGTTATGTAGTCTGTTTGGCCGGCACTGAGAAATGCACTTTACAAAATTGACCTCTGGAGGTAAATAGTTTATATTCCTATTAATCTATTTTTATACTTTTAATTCATGGGTACATGCTTTTTAAAAAATTATTTTATTTGATTCATGTTTTAAATATTTGTTTGTTGTCTTTTATGGCGTAATGCCGAAATAAAGATTGAACGATGATGATGGGTATATACTATAATTTTAAACTAATTATATATTCATATTGGTTTCTATCACAGGTTTGAACCTCTTGGCACTACAAATACATGTCACTATTTCCACAATGCATCGATCAGGATTTAAACAGTGACCATCCGATTACACCAACAGACATCTGAAGTGATCACATTAACCAACCGAGCATTCCTGCCAAAAAAATGCATTTCTCACAGATAAATTTAAGTTGCATTTATTTTTCATTTAAAGTTTGTGCATCATATTTTTTATGCAGTTACCTGCCTGTGAAATGCCAACAAAATAGAGAATATTTTGTTCATTTTAGTCACGCTGGTGTCCCAGTCCCTACACTCACTGACCCCACCCATACTGGACTCAGGGTCAGTTTCTATATTTTTCTTTATGCACTTCAACAGCTGCAAATAATGTGTGCTTCAGGAGTATCATACAGGGTCGGACTGAACAATAGGGCAATCTGGCAGTGCCCAATAGGCTGCTCTAACGTGTCAATGTGTAGGTCAGTTTTTTAGCAGTTTGTGGTCATCTTTTATGGACAAGTGAACCAGTTGTTACTGTTGATTTCCCCGATATTACCACAAGCAGTGCCTTAGGCAAAAAAAAATAAACGCATGCAGTCTCCCATACCTTACAAAATGCCCATATAGTGCACCTATACAAGTTCAAAACTGGCCAGATTTCCAAATGTGAGCCACTTTTTTAGCTGTCTGATTCGCTTATGGGGCTAATTTTATTTTGGTGACCGGGCCAGTTTTTTGCCCCAGTCTGACCCTGGCAGCATAACTGTGTAAATGAGCATTTGCTCTATTTTGATTCAATGCAAGTTGTATGGAGGGGCATATTATCAAGGGCAGTATCGCCACTTTAGCTGCACTTTTTGCCGATAAAGCGGCGATATTTTTATCACCCTATTAGCAAGCTGTCGCTAACAGCTGTTAGCGACAGCTTAATGGCGATAGCGGCCGTCTTGTTGCCGCTTTGCATGTCAGCGATATTTATCGCTAATGACATGCAAAGTAGGCGTTCCCAACTAAAAGCAACTGCAAACAGTCGCAAACACAACTTCCCCCTATTAGCAATGCCCGCGAAGCGATAAAAAAAGTCGCGCTAACCGCGATTATCGCTGGACTTTAACACCGGATAAAAACTTGACTTAACCATCTTGTCAATGGGAGGTGGATTGTAAGGTTAAGTCCTCACCTGCCTATTAGCAAGCTTTCCATTAGCGCAGTGAATTTATCGCTGGATTTCTCGCGCTATTGCTGGGTTTCGCCGCTATCACTGCATTTTATATCGCCTTGGAGATAAGCGTTGATAATAACGCGTTATCTCCGCAATGAAATAAGCGATAGCCGGCGATAAAAAAAACAGCGCTTTGCGATAATTATCGCAAATCCTTGGTAATATGCCCCGGAATCTGTTCCCATATGTTGTAGGACTAGCTATTAAATAAACCAGGGCTGCTAAAAATGTTTCACTTAAAAAAATAACCCTTAAATTTACAATGCATGCAAAGGATCATTCAGGTGTGACACGAAATACGAGCTAACATTTTTATTTGAATCATTCTCTGGTGGATAAGTTCTGAAAGAGAAAATGTGCTGCAAAGTTCTCTTTGATGAAATAATGCCTCCTGCGAGATTAACCAAGTGTGTCATCTGCCACTTTCTTGTAGCTGCTTTAATCTTCATAAAGAAACATTTGTGTCTGATTCAAAAGTAACCATGGACAGAAAAGTGTGCGTTGGCATAGGTATTGTATTCCCAAACGATGCAAAAAAGTGTGTAGTCTGTTTCACAAAACATGCTTGCTTTTTAATTCAATTTTTTTAATAAAATGGCATGAAACATAATAGTTCTGAATGAAAGTATTATTTTTATGTGGTTTGCTTTTATTGCAATAAATGGTTTTATTGTTATTTATTGTGTTTCAAAACACAGTTGAGTTACTACTTTCAATGCTAATGCAGACCCAGGCTGGCAGGCCACATATTTACCTAGTTTACGTTTTTCTTTATCTATTCCCCTTTCTCAGTTCACTACCACCACCGCCTCTCTCTTCCAGCCATCAGATCCTACATCCGTAGTGAATGAATGAATGAATGAGGTAATATTTATAGAGCGCGTAGCTACCCGAAGGCATCCCAGCGCTGACGGACACCAAATTGATTACAACGGGTTAGATGGGAAAAAGCCAGGTCTTCAGGTCCTTCCTAAAGGTATTGTGACTGGATTGCCCACGAAGCCGCAAAGGAAGGGCATTCCAGAGTTTGGCCGCACTGTATGAGAACAGTCGGCCACCACTTCTGGCCCTGCGGATTCTGGGAACTGAGGCTAGATAAAGATCATCGGAACGGAGACGCCTATTGGCTCGGTAAGGATGAGCCAAGGAAGAGATAATGGCTGGTCCCCTCCCTTTCAGCATCCTGTGAAAAATACACAGGGCTTTAAAGTGGACCCTTTCCCTAATCGGAAGCCAATGGAGGGCGTGTACGGCGCGAGTCGCTTTGCCGCGTACACGCTGTAGGGGGCGCCCTTGTCCGCCTCGCACCCATTGAGTCAATGGGAGCCTGCGTACGCGTTGTACGACAGGCTCCCATTGACTTCAATGGGAGTCCGACCGACTCGAGTCCGATGGCATACGTGCACATCGTACTCGTTCGGTCGGGCTGCACGGGTCCGATTCGGTCGGAAATCTCTCCGGGTCCGGCTCGGTTGGAGAGATTTCCGGCCCGAATCGGAATCGGCCCCTTTGTGTTAACAGTATCAGATTTCTTTTCAACAAATATAATAGTGTTATAGACATAATTGTAGAGAGGACATTCACTGCAAATGTGTTTTTTGGGTTTAAATGCAAATAACGCATTTTTATTGTCAGCAGGCTCAATGTTACTTATGTCGATAACCTCTTTAGCGTTCGAAGCTGTGTAGATCTATCTGACAGGATTCAAACCTGCAGCCATGCCTAAAAGGGTGCAGAGACAGAATATCAAGTAAAAAATATCGAATTGCACAAATATCGTGTCAAAAATATCGTGGGTCAGGAATATCGACAGACAAATTCTCGTGGTCAAGAATATCGATTTTAGGTAAGTAAGATCGATTTAAAAAATATCGAAGTGTTTAATATTGTTTGCAAAAATATAGGGGCCGATTCCGATCTCGGTCGGAGGCGCACCCAATACCATTCGGTCGGGAAAAAAGCCATGCGAAAGCCTGTTTCCCGACCGATCCGTACAGCACACCGAACGAGCAAGTATGATGCGCACAACAGCAAAGAATCCGGCCGAGCCGTACTCACCCAAACCAGGTCCTGTTCTCCGACCGAGGCGAATCCGGAAACGCCGAATCTAGTCGCACGGAAGGAAAAATGCAGCCCCGTCCGGCCGGACAAGTACGATGAGCTTTCCGTACGCGCCGAACCCGTCGCTACGCACGGCACGTCAAAGCATCCGGGAGAGGCGCACATAAGCTCCGATTCGCGCCACAACACGATCCACGGCTCCGAGACGAACACGGCAGCGACGAGGACGACGCGAAGCGACGAGGACGACGCGAAGCAACGAGGACGACGCGAAGCAACGAGAAGGACGAACGACACGAACCAACCCTGAATCCCTTCGTCCCGATCATACCAATATTCTACATTTACTACCGGAACAGGCACGGACGCGTACGGCGCAGAAGGTAAGCCAGACACCAACCACAAAACACATACAACACGTACACGACACATCACACACACACAAAGGGATGCAGAATATACTTACACCAGCAACAGCAGCACCATAGGGGCGGGATGCCCATCACCAATGCCACATATGCACACAGGGGCCTGAATGCGCACCACCACCCCTACCCAGGGGTGGCATGATGCCTACCACCACTACCACCCTCACCCAGGGGGGCAGGATGCCTACCACTACTACCACCCTTAGCCCGGGGGCAGGATGCTTACCACTACTACCACCCTCACCCAGGGGGCAGGATGCCCACCACTACTACCACCCTCACCCAGGGGGGCAGGATGCCCACCACTACTACCACCCTTAGCCAGGGGGCAGGATGCCCACCACTACTACCACCCTCACCCAGGGGGCAGGATGCCCACCACTACTACCACCCTCACCCAGGGGGCAGGATGCCTACCACTACTACCACCCTTAGCCAGGGGGCAGCATGCTTACCACTACTACCACCCTCAGCCAGGGGGGCAGGATGCCCACCACTACTACCACCCTCACCCAGGGGGGCAGGATGCCCACCACTACTACCACCCTCACCCAGGGGGGGCAGGATGCCTACCACTACTACCACCCTTAGCCAGGGGGGCAGGATGCCTACCACTACTACCACCCTTAGCCAGGGGGGCAGGATGCTTACCACTACTACCACCCTCACCCAGGGGGGGGGCAGGATGCCTACCACTACTACCACCCTTAGCCAGGGGGGCAGGATGCTTACCACTACTACCACCCTTAGCCAGGGGGGGCTGGATGCCTACCACTAGTACCACCCTCACCCAGGGGGGCAGGATGCCTACCACTACTACCACCCTTAGCCAGGGGGGCAGGATGCCTACCACTACTACCACCCTCACCCAGGGGGCAGGATGCCCACCACTACTACCACCCTCACCCAGGGGGGCTGGATGCCTACCACTAGTACCACCCTCACCCAGGGGGCAGGATGCCTACCACTACTACCACCCTCACCCAGGGGGGCAGGATGCCCACCACTACTACCACCCTCACCCAGGGGGGCAGGATGCCTACCACTAGTACCACCCTCACCCAGGGGGGCAGGATGCCTACCACTAGTACCACCCTCACCCAGGGGGGCAGGATGCCTACCACTACTACCACCCTTAGCCAGGGGGCAGGATGCCCACCACTACTACCACCCTCACCCAGGGGGGCAGGATGCCCACCACTACTACCACCCTCACCCAGGGGGGGCAGGATGCCTACCACTACTACCACCCTTAGCCAGGGGGGCAGGATGCCTACCACTACTACCACCCTTAGCCAGGGGGGCAGGATGCTTACCACTACTACCACCCTCACCCAGGGGGGGCAGGATGCCTACCACTACTACCACCCTTAGCCAGGGGGGCAGGATGCTTACCACTACTACCACCCTTAGCCAGGGGGGCAGGATGCCTACCACTACTACCACCCTTAGCCAGGGGGCAGGATGCTTACCACTACTACCACCCTCAGCCAGGGGGGCAGGATGCCCACCACTACTACCACCCTCACCCAGGGGGGCAGGATGCCTACCACTACTACCACCCTCACCCAGGGGGGCAGGATGCCTACCACTACTACCACCCTTAGCCAGGGGGGCAGGATGCCTACCACTACTACCACCCTTAGCCAGGGGGCAGGATGCTTACCACTACTACCACCCTCACCCAGGGGGGCAGGATGCCTACCACTACTACCACCCTTAGCCAGGGGGGCAGGATGCTTACCACTACTACCACCCTTAGCCAGGGGGGCTGGATGCCTACCACTAGTACCACCCTCACCCAGGGGGGGCAGGATGCCTACCACTACTACCACCCTTAGCCAGGGGGGGCAGGATGCCTACCACTACTACCACCCTCACCCAGGGGGCAGGATGCCCACCACTACTACCACCCTCAGCCAGGGGGGCAGGATGCCCACCACTACTATCACCCTCACCCAGGGGGCAGGATGCCTACCACCACAACCACCCCCACCCATAGGATGGACAATGCATGACACAACCAGCACACCACAACCTAGGGAATGCAAGAAGAAGACATCCCCCCAACACCATGACAAGCGTGTGTAGACTGTGTCAAATGCCTACAACACCGAACATGACTTCTAACATACAATGTGACCCCCTAGCACATGTGCCACACAAATATGTGTGTGGCACACACAACGCAAGCAGGCCATGACCATTGTGGCAATGGGGTCCAAACCCCCATCATCACAGTGACCAAAAGGCAAGTGTGCGGTCCATAGCTGCAGCACATTTTGAACATTGTGGCAATGGGGTCCAAACCCCCATCATCACAGTGACCAAAAGGCAAGTGTGGGGTCCATAGCTGCAGCACATCTTGAACATTGTGGCAATGGGGTCCAAACCCCCATCATCACAGTGACCAAAAGGCAAGTGTGGGGTCCATAGCTGCAGCACATTTTGAACATTGTGGCAATGGGGTCCAAACCCCCATCATCACAGTGACCAAAAGGCAAGTGTTGACAAAGTAAGAGGTGCAACTGCCAAACTGCATGGATGATTCCTGGTCACAGAACAACAAACACATCAGTGGCAAAGTAGTGTATGTGTCCCATTGCAACATAAATTGGGGGAGCCAAATCCTGCAGTGCAAATAAGACATAACTTTGGCCATGTGCAGACAAACAACACCCATGGGGGCTGACACCGTCAACAATCATCAATGACACAATGACAGAAGTGACCATCCGAATGCAGACCCACATATTTGCACCAATGGGCACACACATGCAGATACCCTGTGGAGACTGCAGATGTGAGGCGAACAGATACCATACCATGGCAGCAATGGGACACACAATCAACAATTAGCAACAAATGAGGGCTCCCGTCCCATCAGCCTGGTCATGGAAGTGCCAACGGAATCATCAGCACAGATCCAACACACTTGTATAGCAATGTTGCACTGACAACACAGATGAGTCCTTCCCCATTGATGCCCAAACCTGCATGTTCACTGGAGATGGCCACACGGTCAGGGAAGTAGACGAATAGAACAATGGCAGGCACAACAGATGTGCAGGGGTGGAAGCCACAGATGTGAAGTTGCCAATCTAAGTAGGAAATCTCATTGCCAAATACTGAACACATGACACCCTCAGATGCTGCTATGGATGACATGGATACACCACAGGATAGGACACATAACCCCTGGACCACATGGGTTCCTGCACAGTAACACTTCATAATCATGAGACCAAATATCACCATCACTGCAGCAAGGGCATTGTTAGCATCATCAACATCATGTACATCAGAAGCAAAAGCACTAGAGAACAGAAAGTTGCTTTATTCAGCATATGTGGCATTAAAAGTAGAAGTCCGGTAGAACATAAACAAAGGCCAATGGCCAGTCCATCAACAAAGTCACAAGTGGGTGACAGTGGCAGATGCCACCGTACACATGCCTGCACAAAACCAGGGACAATCCACTAGGAGGGGCAACCGAGGGGGGTAGGCCAGGCACCGCAGGGACAGGATCAGGGCTCACCAGGAGGAAGCAGGGAAGGGGTGGTGGGTGCTGGAGAGCCACTGACAACTGCAGTGGAGGTGTCTGACATGGTGTGTGCCGGCACAACTGGGGGGCATGGCTCAGATGTTGTGGGTGCCGGCACGACTGCAGTGGACCCTGCAGATGGAGTGGACAGGTCCGCCACTGCAGTGCCCAAGTCAGACAGGGTGGTAGTGGACTCCACTGCAGTGCCTACCACCAGGGGAGGAGAATGGGGAACAGGCAAGGTGGGCTGGACAGAGGGGGAGGACACCCTCACCACATCAGTGGCACAGACAAGCGCAGCGGGGGGTGTGGTGCCGGGAGAGCAAGTGGCAGGGGGAGAAGGCCGGAGCCTCTTGGGGATGGTATATCTGTGGGTGGGGGAACCTGGGGCAGGGTGTGGCGGGGGCACCTGTGGAGTGGGGGCCTGAGGGATGGAGGAAGGTGACCTGGTGCTTGAGCTGCAGGGCGGCGGCGGGGTCTTGCTCTTACCACTCCGGGGGACTTGCGGGTGGGGGCCTCAGTCTGTCTGCGCCTGGGGGAGGGTGTCCGGGGGCGAGGGGCACTCTGCTCCGTGTGGGGGGCTTCCTCTTCCCCCTGGATGCTGGGGCAGCTGGATCGGAGGGGAAGAGGCCGAGGTCACTGAGGAAGAGGCGCTGGGTCTTTGGGGTTGCAGGTGAGGCAAGGGAGGGTGCTTTGGAGGGAGAGGCAACTGAGGACTGTGCAGTGCCCGTGGATGCGTGTGTGTGTACCAGGGCCCCATCCCCTGTGAGTCTGGTTTCAGTCCCCTGACTGTGCGTGCGTGTGCGTTTAGTTTGTGGCGTGTGTGTCTGTGTGCTGGATGTGTGTGTGCTGGTGTGTGCCTGTGCCGGTGTGTGTGTGCTTGGGACGGGCAAGGTGCTGGGGAGTGTGGATGGAGCAGAGGCAGGAGGGGTGAGGGACTGTCTGAGGAGGGACACTGCTGCCGTCAGGGAGGAGTCCATGGACCTGTTGCCCCTCTGTAGGTCAGACATGCCCGATGAGATGCCCTCCATGAACGACACCAGCTGAGTCAACAGTGCGGTGTGCGCATGGAGGACACTCAGCATGGCTGTCTGCCCTACATGGAGCTGGCGAAGGAGGTACACAGACACCTCACTCAGGGCAGCAGGGGACACAGGGGCAGGGGGTGCGGTGCCTGGGCCAAAGGAGACACGCTCCCGAACATGGGAGCCTCCACGGACCTTGGGAATGGGAGCCGATGGGAGGGCGGTGGTGGTGCTGGTGGTGGCGGGGACAGCAACACTAGCTGGGGTGTGGTGGCTGCTGACACCCGCCTCCACAAGGGAGTCATCCTCCGAGTTGCTCTGGTCCTCAGCTGAGGTGGATGGTGCTGAGGATTCCTCGGTGTGGCTCCCCTCGCCCTCCGTGCCACTGGGTCCCTCCGACCACTCCTCGGCTGCTGACCCAGTCTGGCTCTCTGGCTCCTCCTGGTCCGTGGAGCTGTCCCCTTCCGTGGCCGTGGATGTATCTGCAAACAATGGGGAAACAGACAGACATCAGTCACCTGCACCAAACGCACACACCACTGTGAGCACAGCACATCACAGAGCAAGCCCTGGCATCATTAGTTGTACATTGCTAAAAGTGCCCTAACTGAACAGGAGAAGCCAATTGTCAGTCTGATGCCAAGCATGGCACTCACATCCCACATGGCCTTGCACCCATCTGTCTGGTGTCTGTTGGATTGCAACACCCCAGTGTGGACACATGCACCAAGTACACAGTAGTTGGACAGTGCAGAGGACACGGTGTGGACACATCACAGCTCTTGCCACTGAGTGAGTACAGGTTTCCGGATGAAAGGGATGCCCAGAGTCAAATAGGAAATGCATGTGATGCATACCAGCGACAGACACCATGATGCACCCATGTCCTGATAGCCAGCGCCACTATGGTGTGCATGTAGCACATGTCACTCCCCTGCAGGACCACAAATAAGTTGACACATGCCATGGCAGAGGCATGACTGCTAACTCATACATCACTGTCTCAGTGATGTATGACTTGGCAGCCAGACAACAACACTATGCACTGTGTCACAATAGTAGGTCATGGGGAATGCAAGTCCTGGAGCTGCACAAGTGCACATGTACATCCCCCACACAACACATCATCTCAACCCTCATCTGTCCAGGTCACACCTATTGGACATATGGGAGACCTGTGACACTACCCTCTGAACCTGAGCCCCTCACAATTTGCTGTGAATGGGGAACAGCTGCCTGAACATCACATTCGCATACCCCAGTCTGCACGGGCAGCTGATCAAACACCTATGTGACACACAAGTATCGTCTCCTATGGTCACATCTCCAGGGGCATGCTGAGCCCCTACCAAGAAACACCCCAGCAGTCCTGGCAACTAATCCACAGCACACTGACACAGAGGCAGACATCGGAGGGGTCAAATCACTGTGCACAATGTGTCAGCTGATACATGGGAGTGGGAGTACAGAGTGCATTGCATGGCCTGGAGTAGGCATGACTGTCCTGCTCCACATGAATGAGGGATGTGCCCTGGACAGTGGATAGCTGGCTATGTATGTGTGACACACGTAATCTGCACACTCCTGGGGCACAAACATTGTTCCCACCCGCTGCATGGGCGTGTGCCACATACCCCAGGCACATGTGGTGGCTCAGCTCAGCAAGTGGACCGCATATCAAAGCAACACGCAGATCACATGTCCAAACCCAGGCGTTGTGTGAACAATGGACCCACCCATGATGCCCACAACAGAGTTAGGGAAACAGATGCTGTCCCCCACCTTTAGTGAAGCAAACTGCAAGGACACAGTCCCAAGTGACACAATTCCCTGACTGTAAGGGCCACACCTGGGTATCAGATGAGCAGTGGGCAGTGCACAATAGAGGGACATGGCTCCTGGACAACATGACTGCTGCACTGTGGCAGTTGAACCAGGCCAGAGGAGGGCACAAAGCATGTAATACAGAGTTCACAGTGCAGTCTTTGACTCACCCCCTCCTTGCTGCTGTCTGGCCTTCAGCTGCCCATCCAGGTCTGGAAAGACCACCGCCAGGATCTGGAGCATGTGGGGGGTCAGGGTCCGTGTTCCGCCCCTCCTGCGAGGAGGCGACAGCTTCAGCTGGACCCGTGCAATCCTTCGGGTCCAGCCCCGAAGGTCCTGCCACCTCTTCTGGCAGTTGCGGATCCGGCGCTTGTAGACCCCCACGGACCGGACAGCCCGGACGATGTCCTTCCAGATTTCCTGCTTCCGATGGGCATTAACCTGTGAGGATGACAAAGTGAAAAGGCCATTACCACACATGCAACATATCCGTGCATGACACAGTTGTATATACATGTCTCAATCACAGGGGCACATGATGTACACAGGCAGTGCAAAGCTGACCATGGACAGTTTGCCAGACGTCACTACATGGTATCATTGCATGGGAAGTAAAACCATGTTCAAATGCACTGTCACTGCACCATACCTGTCCAGTGCAAGTCACTACACACTATGGGGGGTGACAACTACTCAGTGAGCCTGCTAGCCAGTGGCGTGCAGACTCTCAGCCTTGCTAGTCAGACAAAATGCACATTCAGAAAGGCAGTGCACAGAACACTCACCTGCTCCCCTGGTGTCCCATACAGCTTGCTGTACTGTGGAAGTAGGCTGTCCAGCAGGGCCTGGTTCTCTTCAAGGCTGAAGGCTGGGGCTCTCTCCACAGTACGTGCCATTGCAGGATCCAGAGGGGCAGAGACAGCAGCAGTTCAGTGGCAGATGTCGTCCTGGAGCATGTAGTGCAGGCAAGTGGGCTCTCAGGGGAACAGCCAGCAATATATATGTGCTGGAGAGGCAGATACTGTCCCTTGTGTCCAAAGTGATAGGTCCAAGTCGTTTGCATCTTCTGAATCTGGCCAATCCATGGAATAGCAGCACCAAAACACGCCCACAGCATCCTTCAAATCTTCAACTTCATGACATACATGATTTTGCAACATTGTTGTGGGTGACCAACTGATTTTCCAGCAACCGACTCGTTCGAAATTCGAAAACGCGTCCGTTGCCAGGCAAGCCCATTGTCAATGGGTGCGCACCGATCGGTCCATTGCAGTTCAACGCGCACAGGGGTACAACGCGTACCCGCACACATTGAAAGCAATGGGCCGGCCGGAGGCACCGATCGGTCCATTGCAGTTCAACGCGCACAGGGGTACAACGCGTACCCGCACACATTGAAAGCAATGGGCCGGCCGGAGGCACCGATCGGTCCATTGCAGTTCAACGCGCACAGGGGTACAACGCGTACCCGCACACATTGAAAGCAATGGGCCGGCCGGAGGCACCGATCGGTCCATTGCAGTTCAACGCGCACAGGGGTACAACGCGTACCCGCACACATTGAAAGCAATGGGCTGGCCGGAGGCACCGATCGGTCCATTGCGGTACAACGCGCACAGGGGTACAACGCGTACCCGCACACATTGAAAGCAATGGGCCGGCCGGAGGCACCGATCGGTCCATTGCTGTTCAACGCGCACAGGGGTACAACGCGTACCCGCACACATTGAAAGCAATGGGCCGGCCGGAGGCACCGATCGGTCCATGGCAGTTCAACGTGCACAGGGGTACAACGCGTACCCGAACACATTGAAAGCAATGGGCCGGCCGGAGGCACCGATCGGTCCATTGCAGTTCAACGCGCACAGGGGTACAACGCATACCCGCACACATTGAAAGCAATGGGCCGGCCGGAGGCACCGATTGGTCCATGGCAGTTCAACGTGCACAGGGGTACAACGCGTACCCGAACACATTGAAAGCAATGGGCCGGCCGGAGGCACCGATCGGTCCATTGCAGTTCAACGCGCACAGGGGTACAACGCATACCCGCACACATTGAAAGCAATGGGCCGGCCGGAGGCACCGATCGGTCCATTGCAGTTCAACGCGCACAGGGGTACAACGCGTACCCGCACACATTGAAAGCAATGGGCCGGCCGGAGGCACCGATCGGTCCATTGCTGTTCAACGCGCACAGGGGTACAACGCGTACCCGCACACATTGAAAGCAATGGGCCGGCCGGAGGCACCGATCGGTCCATTGCTGTTCAACGCATCACTGTACATGTGACTGGCATATGTCAGCATGCCTGTCTCAGATGGACATATGCCAGCCACAGATAGCTCCCAGGGAGTGAGGGGCACACCTACATCACGACAGCCTGTCCAAACTTTATCATAAGGCATGTAAGGCTGCATTTCCTATTGTGTGTATGTTGGTGTACATGTTGTCCTGTGGGTGTCACCTGTGGGCAGCCACCCCCAGGCTGTGCACGTGTTCATGGGGACAGGATCCTGGGTGTTACGTGTACGTGACCACTGTGATGTGCAACTGTTCATATCTGTGCATGTGCCATGGTCACATTTCACAGTGGTGTATGTGTATGTCATGTCACATACCCCGTGAGTCCCATGTGGGACGGTATGTTTGAACCAGGGTGTCCCAGTGGCACAATAGTGATGGTCCTCCACAGTCTTTGTGCATGTGGTGTTTACAATGTCTCTGATTTCATGTGCACAATGGGAGACAGTCTCCACATCCACGTTGTGTGTGCATGGACTCTGATGTTGTGCGTGTGTGTCACAGACGTCCATGTCTGTCCTGCCGTGGCAAGTGGGGCCACTACCTGTGGGGGTCATGGTTGTTTTGCTGTGGTGTATACATGATACTCCATGTAATGCCAGTGTCCATGTGGCATTACAGGGTCCCTGGGAATGTACCTGTCGTTGAGCTGTGGTGCCTGGGGCACATCTGTCCTCACATGTCCCTGTGGGGGGTTATTGTGACACGGCAGCAGGAGATGGGAACTGTGACACGGCCTCATGATATCCAATGGGCCAACCTGGGACTAATTGATGCCACCTGTTGGACCGTGTTGACAGATGTTGGCCATGTATGTACCATACATGTCCTTCCGGTACTGCACACTTCATGTAGTTGTGCCTCATAATGATGTATGTTGGGATCTTGAGTGTGTTCAATGCCGCATATGTGGGGTGACTGACAATCTTGCTTACTTCTCCTCTGCACTGCAGGGCTCCTGCTGTCCATCGGCCATTCCCAGACCTGGCAACGATGGTGGAACGGGACAGCATCCGACGGTACCGCTTCACCAGGCAGCTGATTGAGGATTTGGCAGTGCAGTTGTCCCCACATTTGCAGCCTGGCCGGCCGTATCCTACAGCGCTGACCCCCAAGGTGAAGGTGATGGCAGCCCTACACTTCTTTGCCACTGGTACCTTCCAACATACTGTGGCGACTGCTGGTGGGATGTCACAGACCATGTTCAGCCGTGTGCTCCGCGATGTTTTGGCGGCAATGTTGCTCTTCCTGAACCGGTACATCTATTTCCCTAGACTGCGACGACTCACTGACGTGAAGAGTGACTTTTATGCCCTGGGGAGGATGCCGCATGTCATTGGCTCCATTGATGGGACACATGTGGCTTTGGTACCACCACAGGCCCAGGAGCAGGCCTATAGGAATCGCAAGCACTACCACTCGGTCAATGCACTGGTGGTGTGTCTTGCAGACATGACCATCACACACGTGTGTACCCGTTTCCCTGGTTCAGCACACGATGCCTTTGTGATGAGGAGTAGTCGCATCCCCAGGATGATGGCACAGATGCAGAACCAGCGTGCCTGGCTTGTTGGTGTGTACTGACTTTGTGCCATTGTGTGTGATCTGATCTGTAGTATTCCGCCCACTTTTCCAAGTCAGCTAATGTGCACTTGTCTGTCCGTAGGTGACTCGGGATACCCCAACATGCCGTGGTTGCTGACACCCCTCAGGAACCCTGTGACACCTGCCCAGATGCGCTACAATGAGGCACATGGTCGGACCAGGAGAGTGATTGAGCGGACCTTTGGTCTCCTGAAGAGCCGCTTCCGCTGCCTGGACAAGACCGGAGGGTCCCTCCCATATGCCCCTGCGAAAGTGTGCAAGATTATCATCGTCTGCTGCATGCTCCACAACCTGGCAGTGCGGAAGGAGTTGCCTCTCATCCAGGATGACAATGACCAACATCCGCCACCTGTGGAGGATCCTGGCCTGGACCACGATGCCAGTGACGACGATGATGATGATGGTGATGGTGATGTCCGCACACAGCTCATCACCAACTTCTTTAGCTGAATGTGAGTATCCTGAGGTGTCATGTCAATGATGTGAGTTGGCATGATGTGTGGGTGGTGCTCTGGTGCTGTTGGAGTGTGTCCATGGGCCACTTGACTGGATGTGTGTTGCGATGTGTGGTGACAGGTGGGCTGTACTCCCCAACAGTGTTGACATGCTAACTTGGTTCTGGGTGGGTATCTTGTAACATGTATTGTGCATGTGTTTTGCTGTTCTGTCCTGTACTCCATTGCTTTTGACTGTGTGTCATTTCTGTCCTTCACAGGGTACTTTCAGATTTGTTTGGTCAACTGTGTCCACCGACGACGTGATTGCACATCCAGGCTGGTAGCTGTTGTGTCCCTACAGGTGATGTGCGCCACACCCATGGACTTCCTTCCGTCTACAGTTGTTGACTGTGTGCCCGCTGCCAGGTGGGGTTACCTTGCATCTGTAGTGGTTACGGCATGTTGCAACTGTGTAATAAACCTGTGCTTCACTTTGTGATGTGCGTTGTCTGTGGTCACACATTTGACTGCCATTTGCTTACTGCACCTGTGGGCTACTTGACTACAACTGGGAATGGGTGTGGTGTCTGTGCATTGCACCGTCTTCCCTGGCAACATCAGTGTAGGCAATGAGTCAGATGGCCTAGGTGTGTATGTGTCGTGTAGCCCTGGTGGTGTGTCTCCCTCATGTGTGTCACGTTTCCTGTACTCACATGCCTGTGTTGTCCTTGCTGTTGCAGTTCGCATACACAGTGTAATTTTGCAGTTCATCATCCCCATAACAGCACCCACGTTGGAATCACGGCAGAGGCAAGTATGGTGTATTAGTGTGTTTATTGTGATACATTTGTGTTAATAGTGCATAGGATGGGTTGTGCTGTACATGAATCTTGCAATCCCAAGTTCCTAGGTGAATTGAAAGTCCGGGTAGACAGGATCCCCAGTATCGGGGCCACAGTTCTCTGACACATTGGTCCAACTTGTACTCCCCATACAATGTGTGGGAGTAGTGTTGCCGTCAACAGGGTGAACAGTCTGTGCACAAAGGCGAACATCCAGAACAGGTTCAGGCTTCCTGGGAGTTGCGCTTGGCCATCGGCCTCTCACTTTTCCCTCCTCGGACGACACCTCTTCTTGGGGGGGCCCTCAAGTGCAGGCTGCTGCGGTGCAGGGACTCTCCGCCAGAGTCCTCCTCCCTCCCTGTGGCAGTTGCAGTTTGTTCGGCACCAGATGTTGTTGGCACACAGGGAGGTGTGGACTGGTTGCTGTTCATCTGGCGGAGGCATTGTAAAATGTCCCTGTGCACCGCCGTCATCTCATGCAGTGCATCCCACTTGGACTCCACGCGGGACATGTGTGAGTCCACACGGGACATGTGTGACTCCACGTGGGACATGTGGGAGTCCAAGCGGGCATGATGGGCAGCCTGCTGCTGTTTAATGTCTCTGAGGAGCCCCACTACCTGGCTGAGCTCTCCAGTGCTGGACTGGTACGCATCAGCTATGCGTACCAGTTGTGGGTCATCATGCACACCAGCAACGTCTGCAAGCAGCGACCTCTGTCTCCCACCCCTCCCACCACCCCTGCTGACATGTGCAGTGTGTGCAGTGGCACACACAGATAACCCTGGTCCACCTTGGGGGTTGGTGGTGGTGGTGGTGTCCATGGCCCCAGGTTGGTCCAGGGTCACTGTGCTGGTGTTGCTCCTTATTCTGTCCATGTCGGCAGGGATGGTATTCGTGGTGACAGTCGTTGTAGGGGTGGGTGCAGGGGGTGCAGCTGGTGGTCCTGCTGGTGCTGCAGCTGGTGGTCCTGCTGGTGCTGCATGTTGACTTGCACCGGATGTGCCAGGTTGTTCTTCATCGTCCGAGGAGGACAGAGGCTGTACGACGCCAGTGAGCTCGGCATCCTCTTGAGCCTGGGACTGGGACTCCTCAGCGTCTGCTGCTGTGTCCCCATCATCACCTGTTTTTGGGAGACACAAACAATGTATGTCATGTTTCTGCAGGCATCAATGGTTGACACACATTACAGTTGTGACTGTGCCTCTGGGTGCGGGCCTGTACATTGCATTGTCCTGAGTCGTCACAGTCAGGGGTTGATATTGGTGTGGCACATTGTCCTGCATTATTTGGGCATTTCTATGTATTTTCTGGGGTGTGAACATGGTCTGCATTGGTTGTGTTTGGTTGACAGCCGGCCCTCCTTCCCACCCACCCAGCCAGTCAGTTATCCCAACATAGAATGTGCTTGCGTTGCAGGGAGTGTAAGTTGTCTCTCAGGATGTCAGTCAGTGGTGTCCTGCTGTTTGTTGGTGCACATTTGCCAGCAGGGCCTTGTGCTCCCCACAGCAGTAGCCGTCAGCCATCTTGTGAGTCCTTCTCCACTCCCTGTGATGTGAGCATGGTTCAGGGTGGTGTTGATGGGACAGTTGTGGGGGTGAGCTATGTCTGTGACTACGACTCCCATCATGCCATTGCCTCCTCCCCCTTCCCAGCATGCCCATGCTTCCTTCCTTTTGACTCTGCTTCCCTGTGGGGTGGGCTGGCTGTGCTGACAGGATGGCTGGGAGTGTTGTCCTGGCAGTTGTTTGGCTGGAAGTCCCAAGAGTGTCCCTGTGCTTCACACAACATAACCCAGGGTGGTGGTTCTTTGTGGGATCTTGTGTTAGGATGGGGGCATTGCATTCTACCAGGTGGGTTCTGTGGAGTTTGTGTTGGGGGGTGTGAGGGGAGGTGCTTGTGACTATGGTCAGTGCTGCAAGTCCCCCTTCCCACCCAGCTAGCCAGATATCCCACCATGGAACGTGCTTGCATTGCAGGGAGTGTAAGTTGTCTCTCAGGATATCAGTCAGTGGTGTCCTGCTGTTTGTTGGTGCACAGTTGCCAGCAGGGCCTTGTGCTCCCCACAGCAGTAGCCAGTGTCAGCCATCTTGTGAGTCCTTCTCCACTTCCTGTGATGTGAGCATGGTTCAGGGTGGTGTTGATGGGACAGTTGTGGGGGTGACCAATATCAGTGACTACGACTCCCATCATGCTATTGCCTCCACCCCCTTCCCAGCATGCCCATGCTTCCTTCCTTTTGACTCTGCTTCCCTGTGGGGTGGGGTGGCTGTGCTGACAGGATGGCTGGGAGTGTTGTCCTGGCAGTTGTTTGGCTGGAAGTCCCAAGAGTGTCCCTGTGCTTCACACAACATGACCCAGGGTGGTGGTTCTTTGTGGGATCTTGTGTTAGGATGGGGGCATTGCATTCTACCAGGTGGGTTCTGTGGAGTTTGTGTTGGGGTGTGTGTGAGGGGAGGTGCTTGTGACTATGGTCAGTGCTGCAAGTCCCCCTTCCCACCCAGCTAGCCAGATATCCCACCATGGAACGTGCTTGCATTGCAGGGAGTGTAAGTTGTCTCTCAGGATGTCAGTCAGTGGTGTCCTGCTGTTTGTTGGTGCACAGTTGCCAGCAGGGCCTTGTGCTCCCCACAGCAGTAGCCAGTGTCAGCCATCTTGTGAGTCCTTCTCCACTCCCTGTGATGTGAGCATGGTTCATGGTGGTGTTGATGGGACAGTTGTGGGGGGCAATATGTGTGACTGCGACTCCCATGATGCTATTGGCTTCACTGACTTGGCCAGCATACACAGAATTCCTTCCTTTGAGTGGCCTTCACTGTGTGTTGGTGTTGTTGTGGTGGCTACATGTGTGGATGTGTTTGTTAGTTCTATTTGTGCCACTGCCTAGCTGTAGTTGTAGTTGTGTTTGTACATGTGTTGGCACAGTTGGATGTGACTTTTTGGATGGCATGTGTTGTGTTTATCTGACTGACATACACATTTTGGGATGATTCTGTTCTGGTTGCTGTGTAATTGCTATGAGTGCATGGTTTGACTCTCCCCTTGACAGTGATGTGTGTGTTTTGTGGCAGTATATTGTGTACATTTGTTGTGTACTCACCAGGCTCTGGGATGTCCTCTAGTCCATATACGCTCACTGGCGGAAGGATGGCCTGCACCTTCTCCTCCCAGGGCCTGAGGTATATTGGCTTGGCAGGAGGGCCACTGCCGGTGTATTGGCTGTTGATGTAGTCTTTCTTCAGCATGTCCCGTACCCTCCTGCGCACGTCATACCACCTGTTCTGGATGTCGGTCTTTGTGCGCCGACATGGTGATTGTGCGTTCACCCTGTTGATGATCCTCTCCCACATCTTGGTTTTCTGCGACATGGGGGTCTGTTGGACCAGTGTGCCAAACAGCTGTGGCTCCACCCTGAGGATCTCGTCTACCATGACTTCCAATTCACTATCTAGGAACTTGGGATTCTTCTTGGGGGGCATGGTGATGGGTGGTGATGGTGGGTGATGTGTGTGTTGGTGTGCAGGTGAGGGTGTGTGAGTGTGTGTTTTGCTGGGTGTATGTGAGGTAGGTATTTGTTGGTGTGCTGATGGTGTGTGGCTTGTGTGAGGGATGAGCTGTGGGTGTGTGGTTGCTTTCTCTTGGGTGCTGGCAGTGGAATGGCATTTGCAAAGGCTCATGGTAGTGATTTGTGTCCTTTATATAGGTGGAGTTGTGGGTGTGTCTTTGTTCTCTGTCCCCACCCCCCAGTATTTATTGGCTTGGTAATTGCTTGTTTGGCCTTTTTTGGGGTGATTTTTCCTTTGTGCTGTTTGTGTATGTTGGAAACGTTCTTGTGACCGAGTCGGACCCTGCATTGGTCTCGTACGGTGTTCTCCGTTTCGTTCACGCTGTGTTTGTGCAGGTTTCTCTGCTGCGTACGCGTCTGTCGCGGTGTATTGTGTTGCTTCAGCTCGGTTTTGTATGCGTGTCGGTCGTACGGCTTGTCCTCCGTCCGACTCGGTCGTGGTTTTCGCGCCTTGCATCGTACTTTGCGGTTTGGAGTTCGCGTGTACGTTTCGGGTCGGATTTGTTCCGGGTGCGTGTCGGTCGGTTGGATTCGCGTGTTTTTCCGGCCGGATTGCTGCTTTCCGTGCGGCTCGGTCGGTCGACTTTGTTTCCGTACGTGTCGGTCGGATTTTTCGCGCCTTGCATCGTACTTGGCGTGTCGTGCGCCACGGGTACGTGTCGGTCGGTATTTTTTCCGGATCCGAGTCGGTCGGTGCTTTTTCCGGCCCGAATCGGAATCGACCCCATAGTTGTTAAAAATATCAATTTTTTATTAATGCTATGTATTTTAGTATATATTTTATATGTGTGTGATGTTTTTTTTTTTGTATAGGAATTGTTTGTATTTTTATTATATGTGTTAAAAGTTTAGTAGTTATTAATTTTTTTTTATGTGAATTTTGCGTTTTTAGTTCCGTAGCGGGTTGTGGGTTTATAGGGAAATAGGGTGGGAAGTAATTTAATTATATAAAATGTATTGATTATTTTTAGCAGTTATTATTTTTTTTTAATTTGAAATTTGCGTTTTTAGTTCTGTATCGGGTTGTGGGTTTATAGGGGAATAGGGTGGGAAGTAATTTAATTATATTACATTTATTGAATAATTTTTATTTATTAATATTTGTTTAATTGAGTTGTTAAAGTGTTAAATGTGGAAATTAATTCATGTTTAATGTTTTAATAATTAGTTGTTAATTAATTTTAATTAATTAATTAGTAATTATTGATTGTAATTGTGTAATTAATTTTAGGTGTGTGTTGTGGTGTTTATAGGTGTAAATGGTGGGGAGGGTGGGAAGTAATTTATTTTTATTGATGAATTATTAATTAGTTGTTAATTAATTTAAATTAATTAATAAAAAAAATAATGATGGTAATTGTGTAATTAATTGTAGGTGTGTGTTGTGGTGTTTATAGGTGTAAATGGTGGAAGGGTGGGAATTAATTTATTTTTATTGATGAATTATTAATTAGTTGTTAATTAATTTAAATTAATTAGTTAGTAATTAATTATGGTAATTGTGTAATTAATTTTAGGTGTGTGTTGTGGTGTGTATAGGTGTAAATGGTGAGAAGGGTGGGAAGTAATTTATTTTGTATTGATGAATTATTAAATAGTTGTTAATTAATATAAATTAATTAATTAGTAATTAATTATGGTAATTGTGTAATTAATTGTAGGTTTGTTTTGATGTTTATAGGTGTAAATGGTGGGAAGGGTGGGAAGTATTTTTTTTCCGATGAATAATTAATCAGTTGTTAATAAATTAATTAATTATAATAATTGTGTAATTAATTTTCGGTGTGTGTTGTGGCTATTATAGTGTTAAAGAATATGTACTCAATGAATGTTTATTATCTTTTTTTATTAATAATATTTTTAAAATTCATCATTATGTTAATTATGGAAATAAATTTAAATAAAAGTGTTGAAGTCTTTTTTTATTGGTGTGGTGTTATAGGGTAGGAAATAAAATAAATACATTTATGTTTTTAATAATTTTGTTGTTGTTAATATTTGCTTCTTTTAAATAAATATTGTTTATAAATTATTGATTAATTTATTTTATATAATATTTGTACATTTTTGTTATATGTAATTAATATTATATGTGTTCTTATTATATGTTTAATATATTTAATTGTATATTTTTAAAATATTGTTTATTTATTTTTAAGATTATTTAATCTTTTTCAATTGTTTAAATGTTATTAGTAATTTTTGTTTCTATGCTATCCAACACTTTCCCTACTGTTGCACTCACTGGGTTGGGCATAGTAATTTTTAACCCTCTGCTATCCAGCACTTTCCCTACTGTTGCACTCATTGGAGTGGGAATAATTATTTTTACCTCTCCACTATCCAGCACTTTCCCTACTGTTGCACTCACTGGAGTGGTAATAGTAATTTTTACCTCTCTGCTATCCAGCACTTTCCCTACTGTTGCACTCATTGGAGTGGGAATAGTAATTTTTACCCCTTCGCTATCCAGCACTTTCCCTACTGTTGCACTCACTGGAGTGGGAATAGTAATTTTTACCCCTCCGCTATGCAGCACTTTCCCTACTGTTGCACTCACTGGAGTGGGAATAGTAATTTTTACCCCTCCGCTATCCAATACTTTCCCTACTGTTGCACTCACTGGAGTGGGAATAGTAATTTTTACCCCTCCGCTATCCAGCACTTTCCCTATTGTTGCACTCACTGGAGTGGAAATAGTAATTTTTACCCCTCCGCTATCCAGCACTTTCCCTATTGTTGCACTCACTGGAGTGGGTATAGTAATTTTTACCCCTCCGCTATCCAGAACTTTCCCTACTGTTGCAGTCACTGGAGTGGGAATAGTAATTTTTACCCCTCCACTATCCAGCACTTTCCCTAGTGTTGCACTCACTGGAGTGGGAATAGTAATTTTTACCCCTCAGTGATCCAGTACTTTCCCTACTGTCGCACTCTTTGGAGTGGGAATAGTAATTTTTACTCCTCCGCTATCCAACACTTTCCCTACTGTTGCACTCATTGGAGTGGTAATAGTAATTTTTACCCCTCCGCTATCCAGCACTTTCCCTACTGTTGCACTCACTGGAGTGGGAATAGTAATTTTTACCCCTGTGCTATCTAATACTTTCCCTACTGTTGCACTCGTTGGAGTGGGAATAGTAATTTTTTCCCCTCTGCTATCTAACACTTTCCCTACTGTTGCAATCACTGGAGTTGGAATAGTAAATTTAATTATTTCACTATCCAACATTTTCCCTACTGTTGTATTTATTGTATTGCAAATTGTACATTTTAATGTTTTTTACTAGTTTAATGTTTAAATTAATTATTGAATGTTGTTTTTTAATTTTAAATTATTGATATATGTATATATTTTATTTTTTATATAATTTAAAAGTTTAAAATTTAAATAAAGATAATAGTTAATAAATTATTTTAAAGTAAATATATGTATTTGTATAAATTATTATGTTTGTGTGTTTATATTTTTTTTAATTAAGTTCATTTTTTATATTTAGTTAAAATGTATATTAAATTTAATTTATTTTGTTAAAGATAATATTAATATGTTATATATTTAATATATATTATTTTATTTTATTTATATTTTTAAATCGATATTTTTTACATCTATATTTTTAACTTCGATATTTTTGATTCAATATTTTTGTACTTACCTGTTTAATTATAGGGAGTAGATATTTTTGCATTCTTTATTTTTTTCGATATTTTTTACATCCATGTTTTTAGCATCGATATTCTATCAGTGAACCTCCTAAAAGAACTTATACTCATAGTGAGTTTATAGTCCACCAAGCCCACAAACTGACAAACTGCTTTCAAGTCGAACACCGTCAATCTCGTTGCAATATCTGTGGTGGCATTTTTTTTATAGCGAATATATCTTCAATCAAAATCATCTTGAATTTTCTTTGACGCCTTTGATATTAATATTAGTAGTTAAACAGCTGTGTATAAAGGAGCAGCTACTGTGGTGGTTGCGCTTGATTCTGCCACATAAGATCACACATGCTCCTTTATCCGTGCAATTCTAGTAATTGAAAACGTTTTCTAACATACCGACTAGTGGTAAAATCGGACCTCAACTATGGGCGCACAAAGTACAGAAGAGGAGAAGGCAATGGATAGCATAACGAGAATAAACGGCAGTAAAAACATTTTCGAAATATTGTATACTTTAAAACATAATGGGGCCGATTCCGATTCGGGCCGGAAATCTCTCCGACCGAGCCGGACTCGGAGAGATTCCCGACCGAATCGGACTCTGGCAGCCCGACCGAACGAGTACGATGCGCACATATGCCATCGGACTCGAAGTCGGTCGGACTCTCATTGAAGTCAATGGGAGCCGGTCGCAGCAACGCGTACGCGGGCTCCCATTGCCTCAATGGGTGCGAGGCGGACAAGGGCACCCCCTACAGCGTGTACGCGGTAAAGCGATTCGTGCCGTACACGCACAGGTAGGGGGGACTCATGGGTCCCCCCTGTGTGCGACTCGCACGGCTACGCGTACAGGGGGGTCCGACACGGACCCCCAAAGTACGGCTCCGACTGCTCTTTCGAGCCGGAATGCGCGGCTCGGTCGGACTGCTCGCGGCGCGCATCGTACTTACCCGGCCGGGGAACGTCTCCATTGCGCGGTGCGAGTCGAGTCCGAGCGAGTCGGTCGGTGCGGTTCGAGCCGGGAACGAGTCGGTCGGAGCGGTCGGGACGCCAGGACGAGTCGGTCAGCGAATTCGCATCGTACTCGCTCGCCCGGACGTGCGTACGAATCGGTTGGGAAATAGGGCTCCGAATCGGATCCGGTTAAGCCGAATCCGATTCGGAGCCCTACCGGCCGAGATCGGAATCGGCCCCATTGTGTCCAACCAATTGGACAAACACGAAGTGATCAGTCTAACGAACATCAGCAAAACCAACAGCTCTGGTCTTGACTGTGAGCCTGATTTTGTTTCTGGCGACTAACACTGCAGCACAAACGTAACTGATATCCTGTTTACCGTAAAAAACGTAACTGATATCCTGTTTACCGTAATACAAGTCTGGCAGATGTGTACTCTTTCACAAATGTGAGGGATATCCAATTCGCCTTATTACAAGTGACTTAGGATCTAATGAGTACAAGTCTATCAAACTCTAAATCAGGTCAGGTGTGCTTTGTGTGTCCTTAATCATGGAAATATGTATAGTTTATTGAATTGCACCCCAATGGAAAGCAACTTAAAATACAATATCGGAAGGTGAAGCCTTAATGAAGACTCTGAGAAACAGACTTAGAAAGAGAGATAATGAGAAAAATACAGAACTACTAACAGAGAGAGAGAGAACAAGAAAGGGAGAAAGAGAGATGACAAGACAAAGAAAGTACTATAGAGAAGAGATTGTGTGCTCTGGAAAGTTACCTAGAGAGAAAGAATGAGAGACAGAACTAAAACGAGGGAACTAGAACCAGAGAAGCCAAGAGAGAGAACTAAAGAAACAACTGGGGAGGATCAGTTCTAGAGAGAGACCTAAAAGAGGAGAAAGAGAACCATGGAAAGTCAGATCTAAAGAGAGATAGTGAAAAAAAAAGAGAGCAAATGAGCTGTACTACTGATCTAAACAAGGCACCCACATTAACAAGAACTCTGTAAGCAAAGAGAGATATGTAGACAGCTGGGAAAAAGGCATCAGACTTGCCTTTCCATAGAGGTCAAGGGAGCTGTTGGTTATTTGCAGAACAACATCTGCAGAGCTGAATGCATACTACTGATCTAAAAAGGCATCTGCCTTTAGCCATACACATGCCCATCTTAATACGCATTTCCAAAAGTCAAAAAGTAAAAACTACATTTAACTCATGAAAAGCAACATTCAATAGAATGCAATATGGGCAGAGGGAGACACATACCACTGATATGTAGAAAGCATCCGCCTTATCTAATATGCATTATGCTGGAAAACCAACACCACGGCCTGTGCTTTGCCGTTGCATAACTCTTATCTTAAAAAATTGAATGCCTTAAATTAGCAAAATGTTCATGTAAGGCAGCGGATTATTATTTGGAGTGGGCAAGCATCCACCTCAAAGAATAATGCCTTCACCAGCTAAATGTCAATGTAAGGTGAGACAAAGCAGCCAGGCTTAAATCAGAGGCAACATGTAAAGTATTGAAGCAGTGCATACATAGTAGAAAACATCACCCAAACACAATACTCCACAACCAACTGTAAAAATAAAGAGAACGATTTTATGAGTAAACTAAAACCAAAACAGCAAAAATTCGATAAGGGTAACTTGAGATATGAATTGTTCAAGTTGTAAATGAAAACAACACCAAGCAGTGCAAAGAGCCAATGATAGTCTGTGGAAGAGTAGACAGTGAGCTTAGCATGATTAGAGGACTCCCGTGAAGGAGCCCTGGTGAATACACCAACTGTATTGGTCCCGGTGAAAGTCTGAAGTCAAAAAGTTCAAAAAAGTTTTTAAGACCCACTTTAAAAAGGGTCTTTTGCATTGTTTCTGAGAAGAACAATCCTTCCTCAGTGCAGAATCACTGCAATTGTAGCTGCCACCATGGAACCGAATACTGGATAATTGGAGTTGGATGGTTTTGCTTGAACTCTGGAGTTTTTGAGATTTTTGCTGAAAATTGTGCAAGTCCCAATGCAGAATTGGACTTTGTTGTTTTTTCTGAAATGCAGGGACCTTAGCTTAGGACAAAACTGAAATTCAAATGGATGCTGTGGTAGTGTCCGTTGGATATATTTTTCGGTCTGTCCCACTGAAGCTCTGGAGGAAAAGGTTTTAAACTTTTCAAACTTTCTTCTGGTGCCCGAACAACCAAAAGAGTACACTTTTAAGGCATGCAATACCTCATGTGAAGTCACTTAGAGATTCTCAGGGTGTCAAGCAGAGGTCAACAGCAAAATCTAGTGCCTGGCCAGTTACTACTGATCAGTTGGGTATTTCCAGATAAAGGCCTTTTGCAGCTTGTTGTTTTTCTTCAGTCACACAGGAGGCTAACCAACTGATTCTTGAAGTCCACTTCTTTGCCCTGGGTAAAGGAGGGACCAGGTCTAATTCTTCCGGACTCCTCGCAGGTCACCGACAGGAGATCCAGTAATTCTTATGATCTTCTGCAGGTTCACAAAGTGTTCTAAGGATTGTTCCATGAAGCACCACATTTATGCATAGGAGGGGGTAGCTCCTGGGCACTCCCTAACCAATGGGATAAAAGTTCCTAGCGGCAACCTCGACCACACTAAACACGAGCTCTGAGTGCTGGGGGTACATTTGATGGTGTTCTACTAAAATCACCTGTTTCGTTCCACATCTAACATAAAGATACAGTTTGAAGCAGGCCCTTGATCCACAACAAAGCTGGAGACATTAGTCTGGTAGAACAAAAATGTTGTCCTTCAGCAACCAGAGAGTGGATATACAAGAATTACGTTCTGGTCCTGTTTGATCCTTCAAGATTTGACACTGTTGTGCCAAGAGGATGGCCACACCCCCTACTATGAATATTCTGCTTGTTGGAAGGTGGTTTATTACTAGGTGCAGATAGGTACCTACAGCCAGTAGGAACACCACAATCACAAATAAGGTCCAGTCAAGTCTCAATACATTAATCCTTGCTCAACCCTTGGTAGCTTGGCTCACAAGCTGTCAGGATTAACTTAGGAGACAGGTGTGTAAAGCATTTAATATCAACAAAATAGTAAATAAGTAAGACACAACACACAATAAAAATCTAACACCAATTTATAAAACATAGGGACTATTTTTATATTTGCAATGCCACCAAAATGACAAAAATCTAACGTAGTGAGCCAGAGACATGAAGTTTTAAAGAATAAATGGTATAATGTGCTTTCTAGTGCTTAAAAGCATAATGGGCCAACCGGGGACATTTGGCCGCACCTGACCAGGACCAAGTGAAAGTTTCAGGCAGACTGCGATTGAGCATGGGTCAGATACGATGGGGTGGTGGAGGCAGGTCAAAATTTTACCTTCGCACTTAGTCACTTTTTTTTTTTTTTTCTCTCAGCGAGTCCCCTCTTCAGGCCAGTTTGCTGTTCGACGATGGTGTTTTGCTTCAGTGCAAGGCCTCAGTGATTCCTGGAGGCCTTAGCACTTGTCCTCAATAATGAAGAGCTCCAGAGCTTTCAACAGGGCAAACCTGAAGTTCAGGCCGAGTCGCGGTCGACTTTCGACGACAGGTCGGTTACCTTATGGAACTTTTTCACAAAAATTCTGCAAATGATTCCAAACTTCTAGACCTTATTCTAGAAGGTCTGTTTGGGGTCTTGAAGGGTCCACAAAATCAGCCAAGGTTCCAGATGCTCTGAGTTACTCCTTGGAGAGTTGGGACTACATTTCCCACAATGCATCTGGTCAAATCCTTAAAAGTGCACAGGACGCTGGTCAGCTGGGCTCCTCTTGGTGGAGTTGAGGCCGATGACTTCTTTAAGCTCTTTTGTACCTGTTGCTTTCAGGGAGTCTACTCCCTAATCCTTTGAAGCAAGGCAAAGTCCTCTCTTGTGAAGACCAGAGTGTGCAGCGGGTGCAGTCCTTCAGAGCGCAGTCCTCTATTGGTGCAGACCAGGGGTTCAGCAGGACAATTTTTCTTCTCTTGATATTTCCAGGCAGGGGTCTGAGTTGCTGGGCAGCTCTCCCATATTTATCCAACGTTCTGGGCTGAAAAGAAGAGGGGTAGCCATAACCAATGGGGTGCAGGGTGACACCCTCTTTGATCAGAACTTACTTACAAGTGTATCATATGTTTGTCCCAGAAATCACTGTTCCACAAAAATCAAAATGGAGAAAAGCTGTCCTGGAGGGTCAGGTCTGGCAAATCCAACCCACACGTGTGGCTAAGATTTCCCTTCACTCCCCTTCCAGCCCCTCTCATTAATCAATTACAGGGGCTTCTATCTAACGAGGGCAGCAGGAAGTGGGGGTGGACCTGGTTCCTGTCCTCATTCTCTTTCTCCTTTGAAAGACAAGTTTGGCTACCCAGCCCCCTTCCTGTCCTGGCATCTGCTGCTGCAGATCTCTTCCCACCAGATGTCTCTGCCCAGGCCACTTCATATCTCATCACAGCAGCATGGTTCAACCTGTAAAAGTCTGGCTAATCAGAAGAGGCTGCTGCAGGGCTGATTTTAGGTAACTTTAGGAAAGCAGTTCTAAAATTACTTTCCTGTAATTGTTACATTAAATTCAACCTAGGGAAGTTGCTGTATTTATTATAACTATTATTTTCATACTTTGAATTATTATTTTAGCTCATTCCTGTCAAACGTTAGGTTTTATTAAAGTTTAACAAAGCCTTCCCATGTCAGCCAATGGAGATAATGTACTGCAATGGCGAAAAAATATAATATAATGTCCCTGCATATTACTACAATGCACCCTACCCTTGGAGATCCTAGGGCAGCCCTTAGGGGTAACCTATATGTAAAACTAAGGTTGTTTAATACTTTGGAAATACTTTTAATTCCAAAGTCAAATTTGGACATCGTTTTATTTTAAAAGCAGCCTGCAAAGCAGGGCTGCATTTAAAATGACAGCAGGCACCACAGCACTGCACACATAAGTGCATTAAATCTACTGGGCCTCTAAACCAAAATGACCTACGAAATACTAGGGACTTACGGGTAGGTTGTCAGTGGCAACTGTAATTACACCAAATTACCATATACCTTTTAAACACAGCACTGGGCCTGGTTAGCAGAAGCCAGGGCACAATCAGAGCTAGTAACCACCAGAATAAGTAAAAAAACAGGGATGATCAGGGCAAAAAGGATGACTTTCTCACACTTCTGAACTCAAATGAGTTATCCCTGCCCATTCAGGTCAACCTGTCAATCAAACTGACCTGTACTGTTGCTCCTAGGAGAAATGCCACACCTCATTCAGGCCAACTATATGCTAACCAGCTGTCAAAGGGTAATGCTAATTAGCCTGCTGAAGGCTCATGTAGGAAAAAAGTTACTTTGCTTTACTTTTTACTACAAATCTGACATCACTGTTGAATTTGAGTGGTTTAATTTTTTTTGTAGCTACTCTCATTCTCAAGACAACAGTGCTAATATTTTAAACTGTACTATGGTTTTCTACATAGGACAGTTAGGCCTGTGCAGTGCAAATAGCTTCTGGGGCCTTGTAACTGTAGGGACAAGGTAGCATTAATTTTCTACAAGCCCAACTTTTAATACCACACGCCCTGCCTTGTGGGCTACAAGGCTTACATATGGGTGGGTTACTGATATTTAAAAGGGAGGTCTTTATCTGTCACAACGTGGTATTTTGACAGCTTGCACTGTCGGTATTACCTGGTAGTAGTCCAGCTACACTGGGTTGGCCTGGAGCCATTGTAGTAGATGGTATAATATGTCTTGCAGTCCACAAGAGACATTTAATTTTCCATGCCATGAGTGTATTTCTGCACCATATACTATGACTTCAAAGGAAAAGTAAATATGCAGATCAAATTTTAAGCCCATTTCAACATGTTTTAGGGGTCAGAGCAAATTCACTGAGTACTAGATAGCAGTGTCCCAGTGTTAGTCTTTAATATTACCTGCAGGTGAGTCTAAAACAAATGAAATGGCATGGGTGATCACCCAAAAGGTCACTTTCTAAAATTACATCTGACAATATCTTCCAAAAGACAGGAACATTAGTACAATTAGAATTTTCTTGCTCACCAATTCAATATAGTAAATGGTCCATTATACATACAATAGACAATACTCCAGCTACATTAGGAAAAACTTCCTTGATTAGTGTCACAAAACAAATGTTTGGAAAAGGAGTCTGCTAGTCCCTAAGGCATCTCACAACAAGGCATGAAAGCTTAATTTGTTTTCGATTACTTTGGGGTCTATTAGGATGGCGGTCGGAAAACCACCCCGACCGCCATGGTAGCGGAAATTAACCGCCCTCTGGTACCGCGGCAAAACCGGCGGTCAGATTAGGATCAACCGCCATAAAAACCCGACCGCGGCGGAAAGAGGCAACGAAAACCCGACCGCTGCGGGCGGAGCCGGTGATGAACCGGCCGCGACGGTCAGATTCGCAGCGGAAACACTCAAAACCACCGCCAGGCACGCGGAGTAACCGCCCGCGAAATTAGGATTCCCCCAATGTGACAGCGGTACGTTCCGCAGTTCCCGACCGCCGCGGTCGCTAACAGTGAGGAATGGGAGAGCTGGCGGAAGGGCCGTAGCATAGCCACCGCTGCGGACGCTCTGTGACAAAAATGGCGGTCGACAGAAAAAACCCACAACAAGGCCAGCAAGTGCACACAGGAAACTAGCCCTGCCGCCAAAAACACATAGCACCCCCCAATTACCCACCCCCATGGCAACTCCTAAACTACAAATCCCAGGACAACCCACACAACACACCTGACAGCAATCCCCCATTCTGACACACCCACATAGCTGAGTATAAAACCAGCCCCTTCCCTGACAACAATCCTTTGCAATACTCCAGAAGTGAAGGGCCAAACACCACAGCTGAAAGGAAAGGCAAATCAACACACCATCACTACACACACACACCACACACATCACCACCACCACTCCCACACCTGCACCTCCAACCCCTTTGCACATCACACACCATGCACATCACACACCATACCCATCACCACCACCACCACCACTTACACACCTGCACCTCTAACCCCTTTGCACATCACACACCATGTCACCACAGAAAATGCCCAAATTCACAGACAGTGAGTTGACAGTCATGGTAGATGAGATAATCCGAGTAGAGCCACAATTGTTTGGTAACCTCGTCCAACAGACACCATTAGCCACCAGAACGCAAATGAGGGTAAGGATAGTTGACAAGATCAATGCAGTAGGGACCACTCCACGCAACAAACAGGAAATCATGAAGCGGTGGCATGACCTGAAGAGTGTCGTCAAAAAGAAGAGGAACAAGAACCATCAGCTGGCTCAGAGGACTGGCGGTGGCCCTCCCATTTCACCAAGAACATTCACTGCATGGGAGGAGAAGGTGCTTGCCATACTGCATCCAGAGAGTCTCACAGGAATAGCCGGGGGAGTGGAGGCTGGTAAGTACCAACCAATGTCTCTCATTACACTGCTATGTACTGTCTTGCACAACTACTAAGCGACACCTCCCAGGCCCAAATGCATTCATGTGCACCACAATACCCAACACAGCTCTCACAGATGTAACATGCACTCCATCTTAATCACCCCAAAGGCATCCAACATTAACAGGGTTGTATGTGACCAGGCAACCAGCACAACAACTCCCACAAGGTCTCCCTTACCCACCCCTGAGCAGGATGTAGCATTCCCCCCCTAGAGGCGTGTCACCAATTGTTTGGTTCCCCCTCACCTAACAGGTAGTTAGCCATCTTCCCAGGGAGGGCTGTTTGGGGTTGGGAGGCCTGCACAACAACTCCCACAAGGTCTCCCTTACCCACCCCTGAGCAGGACGTAGCACTCCCCCCCTAGAAGCATGTGGCAGCCATTGCATTGTTCACCTTCATCTAACAGGTAGGTAGCCATCTTCCCAGGGAGGGCTGTTTGGGGGTGGGAGGCCTGCACTACAACTCCCACCAGGCCCCCTGTCCCACCCCTGAGCAGGATGTAGCACTCCACACCCACCCAGAAGCATTTGGCAGTCATTGTAAGGTTCCCCCTCACATAACAGGTAGGTAGCCATCTTCCCAGGGAGGGCTGTTTGGGGGTGGGAGGCCTGCACAACAACTTCCACCAGGCCCCCTGTCCCACCCCTGAGCAGGATGTAGCACTCCCCCACACCCAGAAGCATGTGGCAGCCATTGCATTGTTCACCTTGACCCAACAGGTAGGTAGGCATCTTCCCAGGGAGGGCTGTTTGGGGGTGGGAGGCCTGCCAACAACTCCCAGCAGGCCCCTGTCCCACCCTGAGCAGAATGTAGCACTCCACACCCACCCAGAAGCATGTGGCAGTCATTGTAAGGTTCCCCTCACATAACAGGTAGGTAGCCATCTTCCCAGGGAGGGTGTTTGGGGGTGGGAGGCCTGCACAACAACTCCCACCAGGCCCCCTGTCCCACCCCTGAGCAGGATATAGCACTCCACACCCACCCAGAAGCATGTGGCAGCCATTGCTTTGTTCACCTTGACCCAACAGGTAGGTAGCCATCTTCCCTGGGAGGGCTGTTTGGGGGTGGGAGGCCTGCACAACAACTCCCAGCAGGCCCCCTGTCCCACCCCTGAGCAGGATGTAGCACTACACACCCACCCAGAAGCATGTGGCAGTCATTGTAAGGTTCCCCTCACATAACAGGTAGGTAGCCATCTTCCCAGGGAGGACTGTTTGGGGGTGGGAGGCCTGCACAACAACTCCCACCAGGCCCCCTGTCCCACCCCTGAGCAGGATGTAGCACTCCCCCCACACCCAGAAGCATGTGGCAGCCATCGTATAACAACAACCAAACTTACAGGTAGGTAGCCATCTTCACAGGAAGGGGTGTTTGGGGTTGGGAGGCCTGCACAACAACTCCCACCAGGCCCCCTGTCCCACCCCTGAGCAGGATGTAGCACTCCACCACACCCAGAAGCATGTGGCAGCCATCGTATAACAACAACCAAAATTACAGGTAGGTAGCCATCTTCACAGGAAGGGGTGTTTGGGTTTGGGAGGCCTGCACAACAACTCCCACCAGGCCCCCTGTCCCACCCCTGAGCAGGATGTAGCACTCCACCACACCCAGAAGCATGTGGCAGCCATCGTATAACAACAACCTACCAAACTTACAGGTAGGTAGCCATCTTCCCAGGAAGGGGTGTTTGGGGTTGGGACGTCTGCACAACAACTCCCACCAGGCCCCCTGTCCCACCCCTGAGCAGGATGTCGCACTCCACCACACCCAGAAGCATGTGGCAGCCATCGTATGACAACAACCAAACTTACAGGTAGGTAGCCATCTTCACAGGAAGGGGTGTTTGGGGTTGGGAGGACTGCACTACAACTCCCACCAGGCACCCCTGTCCCACCCCTGAGCAGGAAGTAGCACTTAAACACACAGCCAGAGAGATGTGTTAGAAAGTCCACCCCAATGTGACAACACAACAGGTAAGTAGACAGTGCATGCACACCACCATTCCTTCCCAAAAGCATGGAGCCATATGACAACACCAGCCCTCACATCCCAACAAAATTGACACAGATACAATATCAAATTACAGTGTGCAGACAGCTAAGCGTATGTAACTGTCACAGAAACAAAAGTTTGACTCACCAAATACCATGTTGAAGTGAATCCGGGCCCAGTCATGTACAGCACTGAATGCTACCTGTAAGATCCATGTGGGCTGAGCTTGAAGGACCATATGAAAACAAAGCAAGCATGGTCTGTAGAACAAATAAATCAAAGCACATGACAAAGGTATGCATGAGATGACAATGGCTAGTTCATGCGCAGATGTAACGCATGCCAGGCAGAGTAATCAGCAAAGATGCCGCACATCAAGTCGTATAGCCGCCAGTTGACAGATGACAACATGTTCACGTAATCACAAAAGTTGCACGTGGGGCATGGTATCCATTGACATGTCACATTGTTGAACATTAATGTATGTACCTCCACATCATGTCAAGATGCACCTTACTGTGCAGACATGCAATGTGCAAACTAGTAAACTGTGTGTTGCATGACCTGCAAATAAGATACATTGAACAACAAGCCTGAAGGGTGCCCGTCAGTGACCATTTCCCCTCTGTCCCACAGGTGACCAAGGACTGACTGCAGAGGATGACAACACCAACCTGCAGAGCCAGCCTCCACCCCGGAACATGGACTCACTGATGATGACTCCCTGGATTTCGAGGATGCGGAGCTTGAAGCCGTCCCATCTGGCATGCCAGGGCGCAACAGGTCCCAGGACCCCACTGTCCCCCCCACCACATCAGCAATAACAACAACCATGCTGACCCCTGCTGGAACAACATGTGTGGCCTCCACCACCACAACCACCAGTGCTGCCTGCAACACTCGCCCTGCCCCAGAGGATGACCACCCCAGCCCAACAACAGAGGAGTGCAGGGAGAGTATGCGGGTGCGTGCAGTGGTGTGGCAACAGGTCCATCACAGCAGGGCAGATGGGAGGGCAAGGAGGAGCCTGAGCCAAACGGACACTGGGACCGAAGCCCTGGACAACATCACCAGAGTCATTGGGGCCTATGAACGGGCCCAGGGACAAACGGGCCAGGCTCAGGAAGATTCCAGCAAGCTCCGCCTGCTGCTGAGGTCCATAGACACCCGCATGGGCCAAATCGTGGACCTCTTGGGCCAGCTAGTGGCGGTACTGAGGGCCAGGCCTGCGGCACAAACAACACCTCCACCTCCCTCCGGTGGCCCGCAGGATGACAGTTCCACATCCTCCCCTGCCGCCACGGAGAGGGGGGACTCCTCAGACCCCACTGGCACTGCAGCAGAGGCCCCCCCTGCCAAACAATCAAGGGGCCGTCCTAAGAAATCCCTGGGAGTATCCCATGGCAAAGCACCTGCCAAACGCCAGTCAAGGAGCCAGCCATGATGGCACCCCTCTTCACCCTGCGATGGACTTCGAAGACTGTCCTTCCCCACACTGCCATGTGAATGGCATCCCTCTGTTGGACTGGGTCACCACATCTATGTGGTGACTACTTGATTGTCTCATCTTCCATCACTGACAACTCATTGCTTCACCATTCACCTTTTGGTAAATATGCACTCCACTGTCACATGTACCCATTATAAATAAACACTCCTTACACACCAATGTTGTTGTGTCTGTTCCGTGTTTTAATCACGGGATGTGCAATGTTCACCATGAGTACAATGTACCAGGAGCACGGATTGTTTGTAGGCAAGGAGAGGCTGATGGGACCTGGAAAAACACAACATAACAATATTCACTAGTCACGCTGTGGCATCACAGCCATCAACACCTGTCATCAAGGTACTCCAACATGCACACATCACAATGAGCAACAGTACCGACATAGACATCCTGGAACTGTGGCAAACTACCCTGTCCAAGAAACGTTGGCAGCCAGCACAGAGTCACCAACAGGCTGCAGTCACAAAGCTCACATAGAGCTTTTCACCAACAACAACATCAGGGTCTGTTGTACATTGTCACTCACCCTCAAGTGAAGTAGCGGTTGATGAGCTGATGACGCAGGTCGACACCTTCCTCCTCCCCGCTATCCTCGTCACTGGACATGGGTTGGTTTGCAGGCGGGGTCCTCGGCTGATCATCAGCGTCCAGGAGCAGGGGGATCTCCTTGCGCAAGGCCAGGTTGTGGAGCATGCAGCATGCAACTACAATCTGACACACCTTTTTGGGCGAGTACATCAATGCATCTCCGGTCCTGTCCAGGCAGCGAAACCGTGACTTCAGGAGACCAAAAGTACGTTCCACCACACGACGTGTCCTCCCATGGGCATCATTGTAGCGGACTTCACTTGGGGTCCCGGGATTTTGCAGTGGGCTCAGCAACCAAGGACGGTTGGGATATGCAGAATCACCTAGGTGGGAGATACACAGACCAACTTTGCAATACAACTGTGGCAGAGGACAGCATGTCACACACACAGCACGCTACTTGACACTGCGTACTCACCCACAATCCATGCACGCTCCGGAAGCAGATTATCCATCAGCTGTGGCACGATGCTGTTATGCATGATGTAGGAGTCATGGGCGGAGCCAGGAAATTTGACACAGACGTGTGAGATGATCATATCGGCCTGGCACACCACCTACACATTGATGGAATGGAAATGTTTCCTATTCCTGTAGATGTGCTCCCATGCCTGTGGTGGAACCAGGCCAACATGTGTGCAGTCAATGGCACCAACAACATTGGGGATGTGCCCAAGTGCATAAAAAGCACCCTTCACAGCCGCCAATTCATGCCTCCTGGGGAAATGGATATATCTGTCCTTGTAGATCATCATAGCGGACAGGACATCCCGTAGCACCATACTGAACATAGGTTGTGACATCCCACCTGCGCTGGATACCGTGTGCTGGAAAGATCCAGAAGCAAAAAAATGCAGGGCCGCCATCACCTTAGACGTTGCTGTGAAAGCACCCGGATATGTCCTGCGAGGCTGCAGGTGGGGCTCCAACATGGCACATAGGTCTTGGAGGGTGTCCCGATCCAGACGGAATTTCCGTATGACCTCCTCATCCTCCATGTCTGCCAGCACTGTGAAGAGACGATGCAGATTTGGTCTCCTCCTAGGTGAGATGAAAGAGGACACATGTCAACGCAATACACCAGGAGATGTGGCTGACATCGTACGTTTTGACTGACACAACAGAAACAATGTGTGAGAAGTTGGCCTGGTATATGCTGTTCACTAATTAAAGTGGACACCTTGCACCAGAACAATTCGACTCTTATGGTAGATAGGTTTAAGACAACCTTTATAGAAAGCTATCCTAGTGGTAGCTGTGGAGAGCAGCCTTCAGGCTAAGTCTTGAAGGAATGTAAAGCAGCTTGTTTTACCACACAATCTCTTGAATCACCAAATGAAAAGACACCACACAGGTATATATATCAAATATATATGTATTTATTAATAAACACTCTCTACTAATCTCTTTATGAGATTAGAGGATAGGAACATATGTACAAGTCAAATATTATCAGGATAAGTTTAGCACAATTGAATATTACAATCTTAGTTTGCTAGACCTAGGTCTAGGGCATCTAGAATCGAGGGACCCCCAAGAACCACCCCAGGTAGTTGTAGGAGACCCACAGGGGACGGACGCGGTGACCTGGCACCGATGCGAATCCTGTACGAGTCTATGCGCTCAGACGCGATTGAGATATCAATGTTCAAGGTCCCTTGCGTGTTCGAGGCGAACACACCGATCGGACTCAGTACAAGTCGAAGGATACGGTCTACAGATAGGATTTGCAAGGGAGTCGGACGCGGTGTGTCTAACACAGACGCGAACCATGTACGAGTCAGTGCGAGAATCGCACGGGGAAAGTAAAAGTTTTAGGATACTTCTGGTGAACCTACAAGCAAGTCACTTACAGGGTAAGTAGTTCGAGGGCCCACACCCACAGGAGCACCGTAGTGCTGGAGTTACCTCACCCAGGAAGCCGGGTGCACAGGTGTCCTTTGGTGTCGGGTCGCGGCGTCGTTTTCAATGGCGACCAAAGAAGACTTGCTGCTTGTGATGGTTTGAAGAAGTGTCCGGTGGAATCCAAGCCTGGATTTGGTGGAAGGATGACCTGAAAGCAGAGGGGACAGTTTTCAAAGTCACTTGGCAGTGACTCGGGGCAAGGAAGATGAATGCCCACCGTCGTCGCAGGGTTCAGGTCGTTCACGCTTGCCTTGACTCTTCAGCCACGAGGTCCAGGAGGCGTCGAAGACGACCAGGAGCTGGATTCGGCGTGTTCCACAATGTCTGCGGCTTACTGCAGTGTCGGCAACTCGATCGGGGCCAACAAGCCTTGGTAACAGCAAGTCTCGGGGAAAGTGTGAAGAGGCAATGGCGCAGACCAGCAAGGTCTGTGGAACTCACCCAGCAAGGGTAAGTCAGGGCGGGCCTGGAGCAACCAGGGGAGCCCTTCGGTTTCTTTAGGAAGTCTTCTGGGGACCCATAAGCCGGCTGGCAAGGGATCGCAAAGACGCCTCGGGAGGATTCTCTCACAGGGGCCCACGGTCACTCGGGACGTGGTAGGCCTCTGATCTTAGGAGGGATTCCTGCTAGAGGCTGGGACCACACGTGGTCCAAAGCACAAGTTCGTGGAACATTGTGAGGGGTTGCACTCGACAATAGTGCACGGTACCCAGGATTCGTGGTTCCTCATTACTCTTGGGGTCCACTGGCCTCAACTTCGCTGGGGACTCACGATAACCTTTGAGAAGTCAGGAAATCCACTTCTTGGGCTGCAGGGACTTCGGACTCCGGCGGGAGCGGCGTAGTTTGCGACCGTTTGTAGTTTTTGGTGCCTGCCAAGCAGGGGAGTCACTCCTTGACTCCAAGGGAGATTCTTCAGTCTTCCAAAGGTAGTGGAACGTCGAAGGTCCGGGATTCTTCTTGTAGAGCGTTGTCCAGGGAAATCTAGGGTGCAATGCACAGGTTCCCCCTCTTATACTAAAAGGAGGGGAGGGACTAGCTCTATGACCCTACCTATGGGAGGGTCAGGGGAGTGGGTGGCTACACCCACTTCCCTTTGTCCAGTTTCGCGCCAGAGCAGGGACAGGTAGCCCCTGAGCCGGTTTGAACTGGCATATGCACAGAGGAGCCTTCTGCTCCCCCAGTGCAGGACTTCAAAGCACTCTAAGAGCGCACCCACCCAGCCCCAATACACTAAACCCTGTCTGGGAGGTGGTCACACCCCCTTGGGACAGGATATCTATTGATGGGCTACCTCCACTGCGAGTGTTGGTCATCAGCAGGAGGGCAGCCCAGTGTCTGTGACTGGTGGCATCCATTTTGTGATGCCAGGGCTCTGCAGGATTCTACCGCGTTTCCACAGCAGGTACATGTCTATCCCTCTAGAAGGGTGGAATGCTACCCCGCCGCCAGGACTGGTGGGGGTAGTATTCCAAGGTGTTTGACACCAAACACGACATGTTTCGATGCAGCCATTCCAAAGTTAGCATTTTACCGCGAGGATATAATGCACTTAAAAGTATATGGTTTAACCGCATCCACAAACAGCACCAGAGAATGGACTCTGAGAGCTGCAGAGGGGCCCTGCTCAGGCAGAGGCACCCCCTCACATAGAAGCCAAGCACCCTGCCCTCAGGATTGATAGGGCCTGCCTTAGGGGTGACTGATAGGGTTATATGTGTGTGCAGGAGAGATATAGGGAACCTATATCTCAGTGAGGAGTGCTAGCACTTCCTCACTCAGGCTGCAGTAGCAGGCCTGTGGTGTCAGATTTAGTCTGCTTCCCAGGGTGGCATAATGCATGCTGCAGCCCCTGGTAGGCCTGTGGAGTACCTATGCCCTTGGTACCTAGGGTACCATATACTAGGGACTCATAAGGTACCACAGTATCCAATCACTAGTGCACCTAGAGTGCACTCCAAATCGTTTAGAGAGAACAGAGAGGCTGGGGCCCTGATTAGCAGGGTCCCAGCCTGACTATATCCAGAAACCAGTGTAAACATCAGAAAAAAGTGGGGGCAACATAAGAGGCAGATCCTACTCTCCTACACAACCCCCCAAACGCAGGGACACTAAACTAACCTTGACCAGTTGAGTCTTCGTGTTCAAAGTGGAAATACCTTGAGAGTCCATCTGCATTGGCATGTTGGGTCCCAGGTCTATGTTCCACTGTATAGTCCATCCCCTGTAGGGAAATGGACCACCTCAAAAGTTTTGGGTTTTCTCCTTTCATTTGTTTAAGCCATAGGAGGGGCTTGTGGTCGGTCTGAACTATGAAGTGAGTACCAAACAAGTATGGCCTCAGCTTCTTCAGGGCCCATACCACAGCAAAGGCCTCCCTCTCTATAGCTGACCAACGTTTCTCTCTAGGAGTCAGCCTTCTGCTAATAAAAGCTACTGGCTGGTCTTGACCTTCATCATTCAGTTGAGACAGTACAGCTCCCACACCCAGCTCAGAAGCATCTGTTTGGACAATGAACTTTTTGGTGTAGTCTGGACTCTGTAAGATGGGGGCAGTGCACATGGCCTGCTTTAGGTCTTCAAATGCCTTTTGACAGCTAGCTGTCCACTGAAACTTTTTGGCATTTTCTTTGAGGTCAGATCATTCAAGGGGGTCACTATAGATCCATATCCCTTGACAAACCTCCTATAGTACCCAGATAGGCCTAAGAAGGCTCTCACCTGTGTCTGGGTGGTTGGAGCAACCCATTCCATTATGGTCTGGATCTTGCTCTGTAAAGGCTGAACCTGGCCTCCACCTACAAGGTGGCCCAGGTACACAACCTGACTCTGCCCTGTGAGGCCTGCCTTTTGCAGGGCCTCCAAAACATTCCTGAGGTGGACCAGGTGATCCTGCCAGGAGGAACTAAAGACAGCAATATCATCTAGATAAGCTGAGCAATAAGTTTCCATCCCTGTCAGAACTTTATTCACCAACCTCTGAAAAGTGGCAGGTGCATTTTTCAATCCAAAGGGCATCACCACAAAGTGGTAGTGCCCACCAGGGAGTCGAAAAATGCTGTCTTGGCTTTTGCATCATCAGCTAATCTGATCTGCCAGTAGCCAGCTGTTAGGTCAAACGTGCTTAGATACTTGGCTGAGGCCAAAGTATCAATCAGCTCATCTGCCCTTGGTATGGGATAGGCATCAGTCCTAGTGACTGCATTGAGGCCTCTGTAGTGTACACAAAACCTCATTTCTTTCTTACCACCCTGGGTATGAGGCTTGGGTACCAGGACTACTGGACTAGCCCAAGGGCTATCTGAAGGCTCAATTACACCTAGCTCCAACATTTTCTGGACTTCAGTCCTGATACAGTCCCTGACATGGTCAGGTTGCCTGTAGATTTTATTCTTGACAGGCAGACTGTCTCCAGTGTCCACCTCGTGGGTGCACCAGGAAGTCTGACTAGGGGTCAGGCTAAACATATGTCTAAACTGTTGCAGAACTTTTCTGCACTCAGTTTGCTGATGGTCAGTGAGGCTGCTTGCCAAAGCAACACCATCTACTGACCCATCATCAGGGTTCTGAGAGAGCAGGTCGGGGAGAGGGTCACTCTCCTCCTCCTGGTCCTCATCAGTTGCCATGAGCAAGCCCATGTCAGCCCTGTCAACATATGGCTTTAATCTGTTGACATGGAGCACCCTCAGGGGGCTCCTGGGAGTTCAAGATTCACCAGATAGGTGACTTCTCCCTTCTGTTCAACTATTGTATGGGGGCCACTCCACTTGTCCTGGAGGGCTGCTGGGGCCACAGGCTCCAACACCCACACTTTCTGTCCTGGCTGGTATACAGTCAGTACAGACTTTTGGTCATGCCAAGCTTTTTGTAATTCTTGGCTGGCCTCCAGGTTTTTGGTTGCCTTTTTCATGTACTCAGCCATCCGGGAGCGGAGACCAAGTACATAGTCCATCACATCTTGTTTGGGGGGCTTGAGAGGTAACTCCCAGCCCTCTTTTACCAAACACAGTGGACCTCTCACAGGATGCCCAAACAGAAGCTCAAATGGGCTGTAGCCAACCCCCTTCTGTGGGACCTCTCTGTAGGCAAACAACAGGCAAGGAAGAAGAAGGTCCCATTTCCGCCTAAGCTTCTCTGGGAGTCCTTTAATCATTCCTTTCAAGGTTTTGTTGAAGCGTTCAACCAAACCATTGCATTGTGGGTGATAGGGGTGGTGAACTTGTAAGTTACACCACACTCCTTCCACATTGCTTTTAGATATCCTGACATGAAGTTGGTACCTCTGTCAGAAATGACCTCCTTTGAAAAACCCACTCTGGAGAAGACTCCAATGAGGGCTCTTGCCACCACAGGGGCTGTGGTGGTCCTCAGGGAATTGCTTCTGGGTACCTGGTGGCATGATCCACTACCACCAGGATAAACCTGTGCCCAGATGCAGTTTGAGGGTCAACGGGACCAACAATGTCAATCCCTACCCTTTCAAAGGTTACCCCCACCACAGGTAGTGGTATCAGGGGGGCCTTTGTTGTGCCACCTGCCTTACCACTGGCTTGGCATGTGACACAGGAGCGACAAAACTCCTTTGTGTCCTCTGACATATGTGGCCAATGAAAATGTGGAACAAGCCTGTCCCAGGTCTTGTTTTGGCCCAAGTGTCCTGCTAAAGGGATGTCATGTGCTAGGGTCAAGAGGAACCCCCTAAACCTCTGAGGTATTACCATCCTCCTGGTGGCTCCAGGGGCTGGGTCTCTACTCTCAGAATATAGGAGTCCCTCATCCCAATAAACTTTATGGGACCCACTAGCACTCCCAGCAGCCTCAGCAGCAGCCTGCTGTCTGAGGGGTTCAAGAGAGGGGCAGTACTGTTGCTCCTTCCTCAGATCTTCCTAGAAGGGCCCCTGCCCCCAAGAACTCAACCTGATCAGGCTCAAGTCCCTCTGGGGCAGTTCCTTCTTCAGGATCTGCTTCACCTCCCTCTGGGGGTGAATCTGTGATCTGAGACAGAGGGGAAGGCACTGCCTTTACCCTACTGCTCCTCCTCTTGGGAAGCATCTGGTCCATTGTTCCAGGATCCAGAGCTGGTTCAGTGTCATGCATTCTTGCTTGTGACCTGGTCACAGCAAATACCTCTGCAGGGATGCCCAACATCTCAGCATGAGTCCACAACTCTACTTCAGACCAGGCTGAAGTCTCTAGATCATTGCCCAATAGACATTCGACAGGGAGGTCTGCACTGACTACAACCTTCTTGAGGCCAGTTACCCCTCCCCAGGAGAAATTCACAACTGCCAGACTATGGTTGGTCTTGGCGTTGCTTGCATTGGTCACCTGGTACATTTCACCCAGGATGATCTGTCCAGGGTCCACAAGATCCTCTGCCACCATGGTGACACTAGCACCTGTGTCCCTAAATGCCAAAGCCTGTTTGCCATTTATTACAGGCTGCTGTTTGTATTTGCCCAGGTTACTGGGACTCACTAGGAAGGACATGTTAAGGTCTCCCTCACAAATCAGCATTGCCTGAGTGGGCACTCTGACTAGGTCAGAGTCCACTTCAGAACCCAGGGTCAACCCTACTACACCCTTATTCTGTGTACCACCTCCACCAGTAGCTGAACTAGGGGGAACAGTTGCCTTAGGGGCAGGAGTGGTGGTGGTTTGGTCTTTGGACTTGTTACAGTCAGAAGTCCAGTGCCCTTTCTGTTTACAGAATTTGCACCAGGGCTTCTTTTGGCCTTTTCCCTTGTTGGATTGTGACTCCCCACCAGATGCAGATTTTTGGGGCCCTTGTGAAGACTTCTGGTCTTTTGACTTATCCCCACCTTTCTCAGAGCCCTTAGGATCTTGCTTCTTGGTGTCACCCCCTTGGTTCTGGGGTTTCTGCCTCACCCTGGTTCTGACCCACTTGTCTGCCTTCTTTCCCAATTCTTGGGGAGAGGTCAGATCCGAGTCCACCAGGTACTGATGCAACAACTGGTTCTGGCAATTATTAAGGATTTGTTCTCTCATCATCAGATTATACAATCCCTTAAAATCAGTAACCCTACTGCCAACCAGCCAACCCTCCAGAGCCTTGGTTGCACAATCAACAAAGTCAGTCCAGTCCTGAGTCTGTGCCTTCTGGGTGTCTCTGAACTTTAACCTGTACTGTTCAGTGGTTAAGCCAAACCCATCTATCAGTGCACTCTTCAGGACTTCATAATCATCAGCATCCTCTTCTCTAACAGTGAGGAGCTTGTCTCTACCTTTCTCTGAAAAGGAGAGCCACAAGATTGCTGCCCAGTGCTTCTGGGGGACCTGCTGTACTCGACAGGCCCTCTCCATAGCAGTTATCCACTTGTGGATATCATCCCCACTCTGGTAGGGAGGAACAACCTTGCTCAGGTTCCTATGGTCTGGAATAGATTCTCTGCCTCTAGGGACATTGTTGCTGCCACCAAGGGGTTCTAACCCCTCTCGTCGAGAAGCTCTCTGGATCTCCAGGGCTTCTCTATCCAGTGCCAACTGCTTGGTTCTGAGGGCAACTCTTGCTTCCTCATACTGCAGCAGTTTGCACATTCTTTCAGAGGAGGTCTCTCTTATGGGAAAGTATGAGTTCCTCTGGTGGACACATTCTCTGCCAGAGTGATAAGAGTGCTCAGATTCCCTGGAAGGGGACCTATGCCTCTCATCCACTCTATCAGTTCTCTTAGGGAGAATTCCTCTGTCCTTTTCAGGCCCCTTGAGGCCTGGCCCTTCAATCACAGAGTCCTGGTCATTCGGATTTTCATCGTCTGACCCAGATACTGTCATTGACCCACCCACTGATTCAGACCCATTAGCTCCTAGAGCTAATCTAAGATCATCTGCTGTCAGCAGATCTATCAGGTGCAGGGTTGAGGGACTCTGTCCTAGTCTCAGGTGTCTTTCAACACACATGGCTCTCAAGTCAGAGAAAGCCATGTCCTTATACTGAGGCTGAGTGGATCCACTGGTTCCACCCTTTAAGGACATTCTAGTGTTGTGCAGTGTTGTACTACCTACACTAGTTTGTGGCCTACTGATACTAGCTTGAGCTGTAGAAAGGGTGTGCTATCCCTTGGCACACAGCTCTAAGTTCAGTAGAACTTATCGATACTAAGCTTGACTTTATATGTACCTTAAGTACCTATAGTGGTTTTCAGTTAGTAATTCAAATAGAGATTTTCTGGTAAAACAATAGCAAGCTGGAATCCCACACGCTGCCCACCAATGTGAGAAGTTGGCCTGGTATATGCTGTTCACTAATTAAAGTGGACACCTTGCACCAGAACAATTCGACTCTTATGGTAGATAGGTTTAAGACAACCTTTATAGAAAGCTATCCTAGTGGTAGCTATGGAGAGCAGCTTTCAGGCTAAGTCTTGAAGGAATGTAAAGCAGCTTGTTTTACCACACAATCTCTTGAATCACCAAATGAAAAGACACCACACAGGTATATATATCAAATATATATGTATTTATTAATAAACACTCTCTACTAATCTCTTTATGAGATTAGAGGATAGGAACATATGTACAAGTCAAATATTATCAGGATAAGTTTAGCACAATTGAATATTACAATGTTAGTTTGCTAGACCTAGGTCTAGGGCATCTAGAATCGAGGGACCCCCAAGAACCACCCCAGGTAGTTGTAGGAGACCCACAGGGGACGGACGCGGTGAACTGGCACCGATGCAAATCCTGTACGAGTCTATGCGCTCAGACGCGATTGAGATATCAATGTTCAAGGTCCCTTGCGTGTTCGAGGTGAACACACCGATCGGACTCAGTACGAGTCGAAGGATACGGTCTACAGATAGGATTTGCAAGGGAGTCGGACGCGGTGTGTCTAACACAGACGCGAACCATGTACGAGTCAGTGCGAGAATCGCACGGGGAAAGTAAGAGTTTTAGGATACTTCTGGTGAACCTACAAGCAAGTCACTTACAGGGTAAGTAGTTCGAGGGCCCACACCCACAGGAGCACCATAGTGCTGGAGTTACCTCACCCAGGGAAGCCGGGTGCACAGGTGTCCTTTGGTGTCGGGTCGCGGCGTCGTTTGCAATGGCGACCAAAGAAGACTTGCTGCTTGTGATGGTTTGAAGAAGTGTCCGGTGGAATCCAAGCCTGGATTCGGTGGAAGGATGACCTGAAAGCAGAGGGGACAGTGTTCAAAGTCACTTGGCAGTGACTCGGGGCAAGGAAGATGAATGCCCACCGTCGTCGCAGGGTTCAGGTCGTTCATGCTTGCCTTGACTCTTCAGCCACGAGGTCCAGGAGGCGTCGACGATGACCAGGAGCTGGATTCGGCGTGTCCCACAATGTCTGCGGCTTACTGCATTGTCGGCAACTCGATCGGGGCCAACAAGCCTTGGTAACAGCAAGTCTCGGGGAAAGTGTGAAGAGGCAATGGCGCAGACCAGCAAGGTCTGTGGAACTCACCCAGTGAAGGTCAGTCAGGGCGGGCCTGGAGCAACCAGGGGAGCCCTTCGGTTTCTTTAGGAAGTCTTCTGGGGACCCACAAGCCGGCTGGCAAGGGATCACGGAGATGCCTTGGGAGGATTATCTCACAAGGGCCCACGGTCACTCAGGACGTGGTAGGCCTCTGATCTTAGGAGGAGTTTTTGCTGGAGGCTGGGACCACACGTGGTCCAAAGCACAAGTTCATGGAACATTGTGAGGGGTTGCACTCGACAATAGTGCACGGTACCCAGGGGTCGCCGTTCCTCGTTACTCTTGGGGTCCACTGGCCTCAACTTCACTGGGGACTCACGATGGCCTTTGAGAAGTCAGGAAATCCACTTCTTGGGCTGCAGGGACTTCAGACTCCAGCAGGAGCGGCGTAGTTTGCGACCGTCGTTTGTAGTTTTTGGTGCCTGCCAAGCAGGGGAGTCACTCCTTGACTCCAAGGGAGATTCTTCAGTCTTCCAAAGGTAGTGGAACATCGAAGGTCCGGGATTCTTCTTGTAGAGCGTCGTCCAGGGAAATCTAGGGTGCAATGCACAGGTTCCCCCTCTTATACTAAAAAGAGGGAGGGACTAGCTCTATGACCCTACCTATGGGAGGCTCAGGGAGTGGGTGGCTACACCCACTTCCCTTTGTCCAGTTTCGCGCCAGAGCAGGGACAGGTAGCCCCTGAGCCGGTTTGAACTGGCATATGCACAGAGGAGCCTTCTGCTCCCCCAGTGCAGGACTTCAAAGCACTCTAAGAGCGCACCCACCCAGCCCCAATACACTAAACCCTGTCTGGGAGGTGGTCACACCCCCTTGGGACAGGATATCTATTGTTGGGCTTCCTCCACTGCGAGTGTTGGTCATCAGCAGGATGGCAGCCCAGTGTCTGTGACTGGTGGCATCCATTTTGTGATGCCAGGGCTCTGCAGGATTCTACAGTGTTTCCACAGCAGGTACATGTCTATCCCTCTAGAAGGGTGGAATGCTACCCCGCCGCCAGGACTGGTGGGGGGTAGTATTCCAAGGTGTTTGACACCAAACACGACATGTTTCGATGCAGCCATTCCAAAGTTAGCATTTTACCGCGAGGATCTAATGCACTTAAAAGTATATGGTTTAACCGCATCCACAAACAGCACCAGAGAATGGACTCTGAGAGCTGCAGAGGGGCCCTGCTCAGGCAGAGGCACCCCCTCACATAGAAGCCAAGCACCCTGCCCTCAGGATTGATAGGGCCTGCCTTAGGGGTGACTGATAGGGTTATATGTGTGTGCAGGAGAGATATAGGGAACCTATATCTCAGTGAGGAGTGCTAGCACTTCCTCACTCAGGCTGCAGTAGCAGGCCTGTGGTGTCAGATTTAGTCTGCTTCCCAGGGGTGGCATAATGCATGCTGCAGCCCCTGGTAGGCCTGTGGAGTACCTATGCCCTTGGTACCTAGGGTACCATATACTAGGGACTCATAAGGTACCACAGTATCCAATTACTAGTGCACCTAGAGTGCACTCCAAATCGTTTAGAGAGAACAGAGAGGCTGGGACCCTGATTAGCAGGGTCCCAGCCTGACTATAGCCAGAAACCAGTGTAAACATCAGAAAAAAAGTGGGGGCAACATAAGAGGTAGATCCTACTCTCCTACACAATGACTAGCATCACAGTACACCTTACAAAACAACTTACTTGTAGGGACACCTTCAGATACACCATCCGTACACCTGTCCACTTTTCACACAGCTAGCATCTCACAAACAATATCCGACTATGTGAATGCACAAAGGGACATGGCCACATCTTGCATGGGCAGCCCAGAGAGTAGTACCAAAAGCATATGTGTGAAACTGCAACACTACTGTCTCCTACATAGCTGCTGTAACTGCCATACCTTGTTTTGTAAGTCACACAGGGCACACATCAACCATACAATGACCCAACACTGTGCGTTTATTGACAAGTATGTGCATGAGCCAGGAAAAGTAGACAGTCAAATCTGCACATTCTTTAGTGAGACATTCATCACTGTAAGTTGCTCAGCCCTTTCACACATTGACATGTGTACCCATTGTAGAGTCCATCACAACACTGTTCTGTGTACATGCCCAGAAAATCACAAGTGACATGTGAGTGAGTACATGCCAATGTTCCTAATCATGTACAACAACATGGCATGTGCAGTCAGCAGTGGGGTAAAGGTCAAATTGGCATTGAGTGCACAATCCTGTGCCATGAATCATGTGTCTACTGTGCACTGTGGAGGACTTGCCTTTGGCCATTCACACTACATGATGTGTCCATAAGTGCTGTCAAGGTGATCTGACACCCAAATCACGGTCACTGCCTCTAATGCATGGCACACATATCGCGGTAGCTACCGCCTGTCCCCTGCGGTGTGTCACTGCCAATGCCCCAGCCACAATCGCGGTAGTGTCTGACATATACACATGGCCAAATGGCGGTTGGTATGCTCTGCCACCCAAATCCCGGTCATTCTCAGCAAGGCATGGCACACATATCGCGGTGGCTACCGCCTGTCCCCTGCGGTGTGTCACCGCTAATGCCCCAGCCACAATCGCGGTAGTGTCTGGCATATACACATGGCCAAATGGCAGTTGGTATGCTCCGCCACCCAAATCCCGGTCATTCTGAGCAAGGCATGGCACACATATCGCGGAGGCTACCGCCTGTCCCCTGCGGTGGGTCACCGCCAATGTCCCAGCCACAATCGCGGTAGTGTCTGGCATATACACATGGCCAAATGGTGGTTGGTATGCTCCGCCACCCAAATCCCGGTCATTCTCAGCAAGGCATAGCACACATATCACGGTGGCTACCACCTGTCCCCTGCGGTGTGTCACCGCCAATGCCCCAGCCACAATCACGGTAGTGTCTGGCATATACACATGGCCAAAAGGCGGTTGGTATGCTCCGCCACCTAAATCCTGGTCATTCTCAGCAAGGCATGGGACACATATCGTGGTGGCTACCGCCTGTCCCCTGTGGTGTGTCACCGCCATGGACCATGCCCTTACAGCCAATGGGAACCTCACTCGCGGTAGCCTAATGCTATTTTGAAAATCGCGGTAGGCGTGCTCCGCCACCGCGGAGCCGGTCATTGGATAAAATTGAAAGATGCACGACCGTGGTAGCGCCAGCCTGGCCCCTGCGGTGTGTCACCACCATGGACCATGCCCTTACAGCCAATGGGAACCGCAATCGCGGTAGCCTAATGCTATTTTGAAAATTGCGGTAGGCGTGCTCCGCCACTGCGGAGGTGGTCATTGGATGCATTTGAAAAAGGCTGATCTGAAATACCAATTGCAGCAGCTTAGAACCACTGAAACTACCCCAGGGGGCTATATATGTGTGGGCGAGAGCCTCACATTTCCACAGCTTTCAGAGCCTGCTGCCTGCCACCCCTCACCACCAACTGCTGCTGCTCCTGTCTCCTGGACACAGTGATGGCGAGGACTGAGAAGATCCGTGCCAGTCCCTTCACCACCGAGGAGCTGGAGGTCCTGGTGGATGAGGTGCTCACACAGTATGGGAGGCTATATGGTGCTCAAAATGTCGTGGTAAGTGTTTCAGAGTGGAAGTGAGAGTGCAGGGGGTGTACACATGACGTTGATGTGGTGCAGTATGTGCCTGAGAGTGTGTGTTTGTGTCATGCACTGCCTAGCATGCTGTCACCAGGTGAAAGGGGTGTGTAGCCTATTTCACACGTTTCCCTGCCTGAACATCAGAACTGGAGGGACATGTATTGTCTTGTCAGCAAAACAGTGACACGGCAAGTTGGTAATGCAGGAGTCAGGACAGTAATTGCTTGTGTGAATGGCTGTGTGGGTCCCTGATGTCCTTCAAGGCTTTTCCTCCAGAGGGTAGTGATGGAATTGTGTCTGACTCAAAATTGGCATCATCTATAGTTCAGCACTATGCTCAGGACGTCAATACCCGAGGGTGACACTCTTGGTAGTCATTCACCTATGACACAGCTGATTGTCGTACTGTTGTGCACAGCCCCTTCCATTTCCACCAGCATGTGTACAGACTGGCATGTGTAGGCACTGTTCACGCTCTCAAATTGTCCCTTCATGTGACATTTCTGATGCCCCACGTTGGACCTCAGTGTGATCACACCTGGCCTGCACAGTCACTGCCCAAGCAGACAAGGACACATCACTGAATGTACAGAGTGTCACATGTGTGTTTTTTCCAGGACTCTCCATCAAAGAGCCATCTCAGCCCTATAGATTGCACATGACAGGCCCTGTGAGAGGGTGTGGGTTTGTAGGATCATGTCCCTCAATGTGACCTCCATGACACAGTGAGCCATTCACAGGGCAAGGACATTGAGGGCTGCACAGTGTTGGACACAGTGAGTCTTCCCCTGAAATATATTGAAATGTCATGTATGTCTTGCTCACCCTCAAAATGGACAGTAGATGTGGGCAGCCTACACATAGCTTTCTGTGTTGGCATCCTGCATGTGTATGAGATGGGCAGGTACTGTGTCCACCCTCATACCTGCATGCATTTGCGTATGAGTCTCCTATGATAATGTACCATGTGAGATGCATTAGCGTCTCTGATAGACATATCTGTGAAGTTGTGATGAGTTAGTATCATGCTCCTGTACTGTGAGACACTGGTACATGACACTGTGGCCCTGTTTTTTTCCCCCTCTTGTCTCCCATGCCTGCAGCTCAAAGTCCACCAGTGTAAGGCCGTGTGGAGGGCCATTGCACGCAAGGTGCGGGCTCTGGGTGTCTCCAACCGACGGCGCACGCACTGTCACAAGAGGTGGGATGACATCTGCCGGCTGAGCAAGAACGTGGCGGAGATGACGCTGGGGCTGATCCCTCGGACTGGCAGGTTGGCACGCAGGAGCATGACACCACTGATGGCCCGCATCTTAGCTGTGACACAGTCTGAGCTGGATGCACGTTTGAAGGAGCATGAGCAGCAAGCTGGGGTGAGAATTCTGATAAGGGTGACTTTGGTTGTGAGTGGCTGCATGTGTTCACAGCCTGGGCCACCGCTGTGCCCCGTGATGTTGGTAGTGTGATGCAGTGGCTTGTAATTGGTCTCTGTGTTGGGTGCAGCTGTCATGCATTTTCCCTACCTGTACTTTCTCATGTCATTGGGGTAATGGCCCTTGACATTGCATTCTGAGTCGTGGCCTTCTGGCATTGTCTGCATTGGGGTAGTCATGGACATCCCATGGAAGGGAACGGCAGTGTGCATCATCTGAGTGTGCTTTCATCAATGTGTGCATTGCCTGACCTCAGAATTGTGGGGACTAAAAATCTGACACCAATGTGCAACTGTATTTGGGCCCCAAAGTACGACATTGTGGATGGCATGTGCTCATGGCCATTGTGGACTGTTATGTTGTAGTCTGTATCTGTGTTGTCCCCTTCTGCTCCCTCCAGATGTGAGAGTGGCAACATGTTGGGAGGTACATCTTTGCCCCCCTCAGGGCCCTAGGTGTACTCAGAGGTATTTGTGTGTATGGTTAAACGGATCCACCGGCAGGCAATTTGTCTGTGTGGTCATCACATGGCTCACTTATGCCACAATTGCTTGATAACACACTAAATTCAAATTCAAAATTGAGGTTGCACAATGTTACTGCACCGGGTGGTGTGCAACATGGAGACATCATTATCTTGTTTAGTGCTTTGCTTGCATATGATGGTTGTGTTGATGCCAATGAACTGACCCTACATCTCTCTCTCTCATGCAGCATCTGCCGTGGGCACGGAAGGACAGGGGACGGACACCAGTGGTGAGGCATCCAGCACGACTGCTACACATGAGCACAGTGACACTGATGTTACCACCGCCTCGGAGGGAGACAGGAGTCTGCTTGAGGAATCACAGCCAGAGACACCAACCTCCACGTCATCTGACGCCAGCGGTGACACATCTCTGTTGACGGGCACAGGGAGCGGGAACTCTGCCTCCTCTTCCACCACACAGCATCCAGCGCCCACCCTCCCACCTACTTCCACTTGTGCTGGCCGTGTTCGCACCAGCAAGAAGGGAAGAGTGTCCTTTACCCCAGGCACCGCTGCCCCTGTCTCCCCTGCTGCCCTCAGTGTTGAGTCTGTGGACCTTTTGCGCCAGCTGTGTGTGGGCCAGACAACTCTCATCAACGCCTTCCTGGACCATGACAAAAAATTGGCACAGGTCGTTGCTTTCATTGAGGGCATTCATTCAGACGTGGGTGGGCTACACCGGACAGTCCAAGCTTTGTCCTCTGTAGTGACAACAGCCATTCAGCATGCACAGTCACAGAGTCCAGCTCCAGTCCCTTTGTCCACCCCCCTGCCAGTGGCTACATCTGACGATAGTGACCACACACCACAGAGCTCAAGGGCAAGATACAGCACACGCAGCACACAGCAGCAACAGACCAAGCGGTCCAGGGCACAGACACCATCCCCACCGAAAAGTAAAGCCACCCCAGAGCGCAAAGGCAAAAGCCCGTCAGGCGACACCCAGGGCCATAAAGCCAAGAAGCAGGCCTCAGGCTCACATGCCTCACAGGCATCCCCAGCCAAGGACTGTCCTGTCCCAAAAGCGTCTCGCAAAGACAAGCAGACACTTTCCGTGCCCGCTGAGAAGCTGGTGCCTGCTAAGAGTACACATAAGAAGATCTCCACGGCTGATTCACCCACGACCTCAACTCCCATCCTGAGCCCTGTGAAGCAGGGAAAGGAGGGCACTGTAGGGGGGACACCTGGTAAACAGGGGATGGAGGGGCAAAGGCAAGGCCAGGCCAAGCGTACCGCTGGATCCAGCATGTCCCCAGAGGGTGGGCCACCGTCTGCACCTGATGCAGCTTTGGTGGTGAGTGTGCCTGTTGTGTCCGCCCCACTTACCACTAATACCAATACAGGGAAGCCATTTAGAATCTCCAAGAAGTGGAAAGGCACCCCTCCACAATCTCAGACCCACACTGTGTCTCACGGCAGCATGACTACCTCCACGTGCCACCACACCACCTGGTCCAAGCAGCCCTCCGGCTTCAAAAGCCACTGATGGCTCTACCTCAGCTGTGACTCTCTCTCCCCGGTCCAGTCCTCCGAATGTCCCCGACACTCAGCCACCTCCCAGTCCGACTGACAGCCAAGTCTGAGTGGAAGTCCCCCTCACACACCTGTCTCTCCCACAGCAGTGCCTGGACTGCCCATTGTTAGCCCCCTGACCGTGTTGCTGACCATGGCAGGGTACAGTCGCACACATTCCCTGTGCATCTTCTCATGTACCTCATCTGCACCTTGGACTGGCCACTGGCCTTGATGTTCACTGCTGTTTGCCCCTTCCCTGTGCAGCTTCTCGTGTACCTCATCTGCACCTTGGACTGGCCACTGGCCTTGATGTTCACTGCTGTTTGCCCCTTCCCTATGCAGCTTCTCGTGTACCTCATCTGCACCTTGGACTGGCCACTGGTCTTGATGTTCACTGCTGTTTGCCCCTTCCCTGTGCAGCTTCTCGTGTACCTCATCTGCACCTTGGACTGGCCACTGGCCTTGATGTTCACTGCTGTTTGCCCCTTCCCTATGCAGCTTCTCGTGTACCTCATCTGCACCTTGGACTGGCCACTGGCCTTGATGTTCACTGCTGTTTGCCCCTTCCCTGTGCAGCTTCTCATGTACCTCATCTGCACCTTGGACTGGCCACTGGCCTTGATGTTCACTGCTGTTTGCCCCTTCCCTGTGCATCTTCTCATGTACCTCATCTGCACCTTGGACTGGCCACTGGCCTTGATGTTCACTGCTGTTTGCCCCTTCCCTGTGCAGCTTCTCATGTACCTCATCTGCATCTTGGACTGGCCACTGGCCTTGATGTTCACTGCTGTTTGCCCCTTCCATGTGCAGCTTCTCATGTACCTCATCTGCACCTTGGACTGGCCACTGGCCTTGATGTTCACTGCTGTTTGCCCCTTCCCTGTGCAGCTTCTCATGTACCTCATCTGCACCTTGGACTGGCCACTGGCCTTGATGTTCACTGCTGTTTGCCCCTTCCCTGTGCATCTTCTCATGTACCTCATCTGCACCTTGGACTGGCCACTGGCCTTGATGTTCACTGCTGTTTGCCCCTTCCCTGTGCAGCTTCTCATGTACCTCATCTGCACCTTGGACTGGCCACTGCCCTTGATGTTCACTGCTGTTTGCCCCTTCCCTGTGCAGCTTCTCATGTACCTCATCTGCACCTTGGACTGGCCACTGGCCTTGCTCTTGTCTACTATTGGTGCCTATCTCTGTAATATGTGAATAAAGACAGTTACTCCTGTTGTCTGTTTTGTCAGTGTCCTTGCTGAATAAAGGGTTTTCTGTGTGGGTATGGTTTACTGTGACACATGCTCTGTATGCCACTTCAACATTGCCAATGGCTTTTCTCAGTTTTTGAGGGTTTTACAGAGGTGACTGGCACTTCAGTTCTTGTTGACTGTGAGGCTTGGGGGTGCAATGATGGTGGTTTGTGATGGACTACTGTTATGATCATTCTTTTGTCAGGTTGGCTATGTTGTACACATGTCATGTTTGTATGCACTGCCAGCACAAGGTGGGATTCTATCCACAGGACTGCAGGCAGACTGGCCAGTGTCATCATGTCTGTGTGATCTTACTTGATGTGTGCACAGCAGTGTTGGTGTATGGTCATCTTGTGATGGCCAGTCATCCTAGTCACATGGGTTGATTTCTATGTGTGCACTTGGGTGGTCAAGAAGTGTGCAGTGTGAAGGGGGTGACTTTGTCGGTAGTGTTGATGTGTGTGTGCCCCTGCAATGTCAACTGCACACATGTGTCAGCCAGGATTTGAGTGCCTGTTTGTTTGATTGGTCAGCCCTATGCTTGTGATTGTGTGCACATGTGGAAGTTGTAGGTTGTGCACTGTGCAGTGTGTTGGTGTGTCCTTGCACTTCTGGGGGATTCCAACTTGTTGTTGGTGGCAATTGTGGGTATGCAGGGTGTGTGACTGGCAATTCAGTGTTGTGTTTTGTTGATCAGCCATGTGTCTTGATACTTTTTGTGGTCACTGTGCAGACCTGCTCGGCCACACTGACATTGTGGGTGTGTTTTATCATGCATTGCTGTCACTTGGTGCTTTTCTGCCTCCAGTATGGCATGTGGGGTGTGGAGTCATACCATCCCCTATCTGTGCTTCTGATGCCTACCCATTGTGAGTCTGTACTCCATCTATTTGTGTATGGTGCACTCCTGCCATGTCCACTACTGACGTACACAACACTTCACTCTCAGGTCAGCTGTCCCCTTGTGTTGACAGTGTGTGTGCCTCCCCATCACTTCATTTGTTACACTATGGTTTGTGGTGCTGATCTGTGCACAGGACCAATGTGCCACTCATGACAGTTTCCCTATTGGTAATATGTGATTTTCTGATACTGTTTTGCAGCCATGGTTGCTCATATGCAGTTCAACTGTTTGTGCTGCACAGTCCTCTGGTCATGTTGTTTTCACCTGGGTGTCCCAGACTTGTGCATCTGTGGGTGTTGGGTTAGCTGTATGTGTGTTTGCTGAGGTACTGCTTCACTTCCTGAGTGTGATGTTGTCTGTGTGCTGTGGGTGTTCATGGTGTGTCACTCATGTCTGTGTGGAACTGGTATGTTTAGTGTGCACACACTGCTTGTCGTGCATGCAGTGCTGTGAGTGTATGTTGCCTTGTCCTTGCCTGGTGTGCATCCCCTGATGTCCTGCTGTGTTTGCAATGTGATGTATTGGCATGTGCATCTGTTGTGTGTTTGATGTGGATGTGGGCAGTGTTTGGGCTGTGTTGTGTCTTGCAGCTGACAGATGCTCTGTGTGTGTTGTTGTATTTGCATGTCAGTGTGTGTGTTTTGTTGATGTGTTGTGTTTCAGTCACTTGTGTCTTGCCAGTGTAGTGTGCATTACTTGTGTGTCTGTCACATGCACTTAGGGCTATTCTTGTTCCTGTGTTTGTTTTGGGTGCGTCCTGGGTGTTTTCTCCTCTCATATTTGAGCTGTCAGTTGTCATTATTGTGCATGTGCAAGCATGTGGTACATTATGACTCCATGTTGACTTTATTGGTGGTGTGGTATGTCTGTATGTGTATCATTGTAGGCCCATTTCTCCCAGTTTGTGTCCATGATTGTTTTGTGGTGATGCACTTCTTGTCTGTGTTTTGGTATGTTGTCTGTGCATTGTTCCTGACTGATGAGGTTGTGTACTCCTGTTCTGTCTGGGCTCCCATTGCATTCACACAGTTTTGCTGCACAGGTCAGGTCAGGTCTGGTTGTACTTCTGTGTGTGTTGTAATGGAGTTTTGTGTTTGGCTGTTGGTTTTGTGCAAGCATTGGTTCAGGCATCCCTGGGTGTGTGTGTGTGATGTTTGTGGATACCCCCCAGGGAGTGTGGTTGTTTGTCAGTGTGTTGACTGGACATTATTGGCACCCTTCTGTGTGTTGGACACTGGTGTTGTGTGCTGCAGGTGTGAGGGGGGTGGGGGGTGTGGTATGTGTGAAGGTTCCTACTTGTGTTTGACAGTCATGGAGTGTTACAATGGGCCCTGTGTGTTGTGCTGCTGACATACACCTGTCAGGTAGTTGGATGCAGATATGTGGCTGTTCACTGTTGGACTTCAGACCATTCCTTTCATCCCTGTGCCTGTCCATGGGTTGCCTTGCTGTCTCCATGAGTTGTTGCACTGAGGTGACTGTGGTTTGACTTCACTCACTGTGTCAACCATGTGTGATTTGATGGGCTGATGGTGTTGTTATATGTTCCTTCTCTTGCTTGTGGTGTACACATGCTTAGTGGTTAGCTCCTTGGCCTACCATTTGTGTGCACCTCACTTTAGATTTCCTATTTGTTGTCCTCCATTGCTGCTGACATCTGGTCTGTGTATGTGGCTGTGTGTCAGTGTGGGGTATGTCTGTGTGACTTGGCAGGCTGTGTGTCCAGTTGAGTGATTGTTACTTATCTGTATGAGTGTTCATTTTGTGCTTGGACTCAGTTTTCTTGATATGAGAGTGGTGTAGGTGTGGTGTGTGAGTTGCCCTGGCACTGTGCTTCTGTGCTGTGTGTTCCTCTGCAGCCCCACCTGCTGTGCTGTCTCCCTAGTTGTTTTGTGTGTGGTGCAGGGTGTGGGTTCACCTGGCTGGTTATTGTGCATGGGGGAGCACAGGAGAAGCGCATGGCATGTCCCTTCATGTTTGGGGTGGGGGACTGTTGTGTGGAGGGTGGAGGTGTGGCCCTATGATCTTTGTGCACTGCCCATGCCTTTTGCTGGCCCTGCCTTCTGCATTGTGCACATGTTTTCACGCGTCTTAACCGCTGCGGTGACGTGACCGGGACATTACATCATGATCGCGGTTGGTGGGTGACCTGGATGCGGAGGGGTGATTTGGTGAGAGGTAGGACATGTGTGGGTACTATTGTGAATGTGTTCCTGTCCCCACCAGGGTATCTGGTGTGGACAGGAACCCTGTATCTGCCCATGCATTGTGTGTTGTTGTTGTGTGCAAAGTTGTGTTGTTGCGTACCTGCGGCGACGTCCTCGACGGTGCAGAGTTGCTGGTGGTGTATCAGGTACAGCGCCGGGAAGACGTGTAAAGCTGGATCCATTGCGCTCGGGACCGGGCGGTTGGGACCGGGGATCAGGTTTCACGTTCCGCTTTCGTGCTTCCGCCGTCTCTGGTTAGCCGGTTTCTCCGCTGTGGTGCAACTGGCTGTTTGGGGCATCCTAATTTGTACGGCGGTCGGGACGTCATTCCGCATGGTGGTGGGTCTCCATTGGCTACCACCGCCGCGGTGGCGGGCGCATTTTTCTGGCAGGTTCGCGTCGCACCGCGGCGGACGGGAAATGGGCTGTGCTTGACCATACTAATATGGCGGGCTTGGAGACCGCTGCTGGCGTGCGGAAAATGGCATTTTCCGCCACCGCCAGCACTGCGGTGGTGCCTCCGCCCGCCATCGTAATAGGCCCCTTAGCTATTAACTGAGGCCATTTTTAAAAGCAGTGAGACCTTGTTTTCTGTTTCCTTTTATGACCATTATAAAATATGGCTTAACTTCAAAGAAATAAAGGAAAGAATGGCACACTTTTATATTGACCTTTTTATAACTACAATAGAGGGAAGAGATTGAAGCCAGCCTTGTAAAATGGAAATTCTGAGTCCTGTTTGTTTTGCTTTCTCTCATAAGGTATTGTCTTCCACCTAGAGCTGGAAATAAGATTAAATATCAGCATTCAAGAACTCCTGGAGACTAAAGGTAAGTCAGATTAAAAATGCAAACTCATACACCCAAAGTTTTGAACAGTTTACTTATTCATGCAGCACTGTGCTTATGGTCGTTATGTTATGTTACTGGATTTTGAAAAGCATTCAAACACTTCAAGGGCTCCTGGCGCTAACAATAAAGGAAACAAAGAGCAGAAGACAATTATTCAGAGTAGAAGGAAATAGCAAATTCAACTTATCTGTGTGGTCACCCCAGATTGTTTTTCCTTTTGGACCCTACTTTTTGGTGGTATTAGGAATTTGCGCATTGTGGCATTGCTATTCACTGTCACTGTGTGTGTGTGTTGCAGCAATACATCTGTTGGCAAAACTGGTTTCACCCAAGTGGTATATTTAAGTGTCCTGTAAGACAATTGAAGATGGAGCAGAAAATGCCCCCATGCCACACTTATTTAATATTATTTATATGCTGCGCTGTGAATGTATTCAGCCTGCATATATGACAAAAATATATGTCTGCAGGTGCACCACTGCACTCTTTTTGGGCTGCCTTTGAAAAGCATTACAGCAACACATGGCAGGAGAAAGTGCCTGTGCCATTTAATAAAAGCCTATTTTTATACATTCATAAGTGACTCCTAAAGTGTGCCTTGTGAGTGTATGGTGCTAATACATAAAAATAGAGCACATTACATATTGGGTTATTGTGCTCTCACAGTGAAATCAAACCAAAAACATTTTGCAGTGTAGGCTTTGCTAGACTATTTCCTGAACTAGGGGATTGCAAATCTTAATTTCCTATCTCTGCCAAGGAGAATGCTAGGTAAATGTTTCACAGTAATTTTGTACTAAATTTTCAAAATCAGATGTATTAACGAAATCAGATTCTTGATAAATTAAGTGGAAAACTAACTTGGTAAACATTTACTTTGAGCTGCCTGAGCCAAAACAGGCCTAAAATCAATTTTGCCACAAACAATTCACCCAGATCTTTAGTCATTCTGGGAAGGGTAGAGACATTTTAAGAGGATTTAGGATACTGCTCCTATTCTGTAGTTATCATCTCCAAGGCATCCTACAACCAGATTGTTCAATCACTGACCAGGTTTTGTTCTGGTCTACAGAACTCTGTGTTGTCATTGTTGACCCTCACACACCCTATTGGTGTCATGCTTCATCATTGGTTTTCTTCCTGGTCCCTATAAAGATGGATGGGCTTAACTAATATTCCATGGATGATATATAACAACAGACCAGGTCTAATTTAATGATAAAGCAAAAATAACTAGAGGTCACCAATGTATCCCTTTATTACGGTACCTCTGGAATGGCTAAAAACAAGCAGGTCTTGGGTATTAGAATAAAGTGCAATAATATAGTACACCATACACAGTCAGTCAATGCCCATCCTGGTTTACAGAGCACAAATATTTTTTTTTACCACTAAAGAATCTGTGTGTTAATAGGTCATTTTGTAAAATTCTGAATCATAGTGGTTTGTAATCTGACACCCCCCATGAATATTTATGAATTAGGATGCAAATTGCAACTCAATATGATTGGATGTCATCAGAGGGATGGTATACAGCTAGGGTCAACAGACCAACATGTCCCTGATCCCTGATCCCTTTCTAATGAATTAACTTCATCCCCTGAAACGACGGCTGTAAGCCAGAAACCGGTCCCAGGATGCTTGTTTCCGGTCCAGGGAAGACATGGCTTGGCAGTTCGGGCTGGACTGTTCCCATGAGGCACAGGGTCAGACTGATTTGCATATGGCCATGTCTGAACTGGGGTGGCGGAGTGAGCTAAAGAATGATGATGGATTAAACCCAGATCAGTTGACTGGGGGTGAGTGCTTGCCATGTTCAACACTCTTTCCATCATCCCCTTTGGTTTTGCTATGTTCGCCCTAACTGGCAGGGTATGCCCAGACGTGGGTCCCTTGCTCACTTTGCCACTGGATTCAAGATAGCCTGGCTGATGACGGCTGTAAGCCACAAACCGACCCAGGATGCTTGTTTCCGGTCCAGGGAAGACATGGCTTGGCAGTTCAGGCTGGACTGTTCCCATGAGGCACAGGGTCAGACTGATTTGCATATGGCCATGTCTGAACTGGGGTGGCGGAGTGAGCTAAAGAATGATGATGGATTAAACCCAGATCAGTTGACTGGGGGTGAGTGCTTGCAATGTTCAACACTCCTTCCATCATCCCCTTTGGTTTTGCTATGTTCGCCCTAAGTTGGCAGGGTATGCCCAGACGTGGGTCCCTTGCTCACTTTGCCACTGGATTCAAGATAGCCTGGCTGATGACGGCTGTAAGCCAGAAACCGGTCCCAGGATGCTTGTTTCCGGTCCAGGGAAGACATGGCTTGGCAGTTCGGGCTGGACTGTTCCCATGAGGCACAGGGTCAGACTGATTTGCATATGGCCATGTCTGAACTGGGGTGGCGGAGTGAGCTAAAGAATGAATGATGGATTAAACCCAGATCAGTTGACTGGGGGTCAGTGCTTGCAATGTTCAACACTCCTTCCATCATCCCCTTTGGTTTTGCTATGTTCGCCCTAAGTTGGCAGGGTATGCCCAGACGTGAGTCCCTTGCTCACTTTTCCACTGGATTCAAGATAGCCTGGATGATGACGGCTGTAAGCCAGAAACCGTTCCCAGGATGCTTGTTTCCGGTCCAGGGAAGACATGGCTTGGCAGTTCGGGCTGGACTGTTCCCATGAGGCACAGGGTCAGACTGATTTGCATATGGCCACATCTGAACTGGGGTGGCGGAGTGAGCTAAAGAATGATGATGGATTAAACCCAGATCAGTTGACTGGGGGTGAGTGCTTGCAATGTTCAACACTCCTTCCATTATCCCCTTTGGTTTTGCTATGTTCACCCTAATTTGGCAGGGTATGCCCAGTCGTGGGTCCCTTGCTCACTTTGCCACTGGATTCAAGATAGCCTGGCTGATGACGGCTGTAAGCCAGAAACCGGTCCCAGGATGCTTGTTTCCGGTCCAGGGAAGACATGGCTTGGCAGTTTGGGCTGGAATGTTCCCATGAGGCACAGGGTCAGACTGATTTGCATATGGCCATATCTGAACTGGGGTGGCGGAGTGAGCTAAAGAATGATGATGGATTAAACCCAGATCAGTTGACTGGGGGTGAGTGCTTGCAATGTTCAACACTCCTTCCATCATCCCCTTTGGTTTTGCTACGTTCGCCCTAAGTTGGCAGGGTATGCCCAGACGTGGGTCCCTTGCTCACTTTGCCACTGGATTCAAGATAGCCTGGCTGATGACGGCTGTAAGCCAGAAACCGGTCCCAGGATGCTTGTTTCTGGTCCAGGGAAGACATGGCTTGGCAGTTCGGGCTGGACTGTTCCCATGAGGCACAGGGTCAGACTGATTTGCATATGGCCATGTCTGAACTGTGGTGGCGGAGTGAGCTAAAGAATTATGATGGATTAAACCCAGATCAGTTGACTGGGGGTGAGAGCTTGCCATGTTCAACACTCCTTCCATCATCACCTTTGGTTTTGCTACGTTTGCCCTAAGTTGGCAGGGTATGCCCAGACGTGGGTCCCTTGCTCACTTTGCCACTGGTTTCAAGATAGCCTGGCTGATGACGGCTGTAAGCCAGAAACCGGTCCCAGGATGCTTGTTTTCGGTCCAGGGAAGACATGGCTTGGCAGTTCGGGCTGGACTGTTCCCATGAGGCACAGGGTCAGACTGATTTGCATATGGCCATGTCTGAACTGGGGTGGCGGAGTGAGCTAAAGAATGATGATGGATTAAACCCAGATCAGTTGACTGGGGGTGAGTGCTTGCAATGTTCAACACTCCTTCCATCATCCCCTTTGGTTTAACTTCATCCCCTGACCACAACCTATTCCCCAGGATTATTTTTTAAATTTACAAAGTCCCTTTTAAGAATGTATTACCACCCCAACTGGGAAGTTGGTAATTTTACAATGTTTTGTCACAGGATCTTTGCTGCTGAACATTAATATATATTTTACCGATTTGATATTTGAAAGGGTCACCTACAACACGCCACTTTCAAATACTGATTTGGTATAAGGTTGTATTTCTATTTTAGGACTCTATTAAATGTATAGGCTACTAAAATTGGATTAGTTCATGTAATTTACTATTTGAATAGTGCAAACACCAAACTTGTGTTTGTAACCATTAAAATAAAATGCGTAGTACATCTGGCCCTATATTGGAAATCTTTCTTTTACAGACTTGAAGATTTCTTTCTGCTTGTTGCTAGCTGCAAAAATGTGATTGGAACCCATTACACTAATTACGGCTTGTGAAGTTTGCCTACTTGTAAGTAAGCAGCTTATTTCTTGAGACTGGTTAGAGGTCAAAACCTCTGTTTGTATTCCACTTGTCTGGTCGCTTCCTTTATTTTGCATAATGATGGTGTAAACTAGGTGGAGGCGGCTTTAGGTTTATCTTTAGCATGTCAGGTAGACTCTAGGGAAATTTCATCCGCTATAGATATAACCAGGTGTATGGTCTAGCTGACAAGTCTCAGGTGTATGACTTTTGATGAGAGAATGGTATGTCCAAGCTAAAGGAGTGACCTTGAAAGTTTGAAGTGCACTATAATGATCCCAGCGGGCATCAAGAGTGTGATCTGCTGCCTAGGTAGGAACTTCAATTAGTTGAAGAAAGCCATAATGTTCACAATCTTTGATCAATTCTGAGAGCCCGCTTCAGTAGTTCATCAAGACTTTTATTAACAGCTCCTAAAATACTAGGCATTTAATATTGATTGAAACTGCAGAAATGGAGGGGACTGAGAAAATATGCAAAATATTGCTACATTTTGATTTTTTGGGGAAAAATAGGAAAAAGGAGCTCTACAAAAAAAGGGTCTTTTTTTCAAAAAATGGTGTTGATAAAAGGTTTGCTGTGCTAAAGCCACCCGGCCTGATTCACAATGGTAAACGTACACCATATTAAGAATTGTTTCAGTTGGCCATAGGCCTTAAATTTGGAGAAGGAGAGTTTGATGATGATTTGGAGGTGTTCTGATAGTCAAATGCAATAATATGAGATCTTTTTCAGTGATGATTAAATCCAGAGTGGCCCCTTGATATGTGTTGGTTCAGGGAGAGTTGCATCAGGTCAATCTCCTTCAGCAATGCAGAAAGCGTTGTCTCTAGGATCATAGTGGAGGTTGAAATTACCAAGAAATATACAATGGTGTTAGGACATTAAGGGCCTGATTACAATATCGGGTTGACTTGCGTCTGCCCAACACCGTCTCGGTCCTGGGACCGACCAACCTCTGGTTGGCAGTCCCGACTGCCTTATTACAGTGCGACCGAACACTGTTTGGTTGCATACTCCCATTTCTCAATGGGAGCTCATGTTGCGGCCGTAAACCGGTGTTGTTCAGCAGTGCACCCCATGGCAGACACCTCAAGGTGCCTGAAATAGGGTGCAGGGATCAACAGGGGGGCCCCTTGGCCCCCAACCGGAGGCCGCAGGCACAAGGGGGCCCTGCTAGGGGCCCCCAAACAGCTTTCCAACATGGTTTTTTTGTGGGACAGGCCAACATGGAAACCATGTCGGACACCATGCAGTGTAATCCCAAGAGCAGAAAGGCATGCCGTTTGGGATTAAGAGCCGGCTCTGACTGGCCGATGGGCTCCATGAGCCCATCGTAAGCCAGCCGGAATGACCGACGGTTTACTTTCCGACCACCAGCATCATAATGCGGAGGTCGGAAAGTAAACTGAGGGGCCCATTACGATGTGGTCAGGAAAGCTCCGACTACCTGTTGGAGCCTTTACAGGCACATCGTAATTGGCCCCTAAGTGTTGAGTTGATGAAACCAATGCATTGCTCCACAAATAATTTGTTGTCTCCTGGTGGGTGGTAGATGAGGTAACATCTAGAGGACTTCTTGGTCGAACTTGAAATCTACAGTGAGGCATAGGAAAATAGGAAGGGAGCCTGTCCCCATTTGTTTACAAGTGAGGTATTTCTTGTTGATAATGGCAGCACTACTACCGATGTTGCCTTCTCAGTTCAGGCGTACCAATTCATATTCCAGTGGGATGAGAATATTCATCATTGGTTAAAAGTATTCATTAAGACAAGTTTCAATCAGTTTCATAAGATATAGGTCATATTTTAGGAGGGAGTTGGTGAAGTTGTTTTGTGTTTAACCATGGACCTGTAGTTATGTAGTACGCCTTGAAGGCTGTAATAGGAAGTGTTTTTGCAGAAAGCGGAGATTATTGGGTCATCTATCAGATTCGTGCAGGGAGTCTATCTTGTAGGGCATCAGACCATAGGGGGGCCCATCACAGAGGAATAGACTTAGCATTGAGACTGATGTGCCCCCCACCCATCACTTTTGTTGGGAATGATCTGTGATTTATTAGGCTTATGGTCATGGTTTTTCCCCAGAAGTGAAGTTGTGTGTTGACAGCAAGAAATCCATTTCTTCAGGCTCCATGGTAGTTGCAGTGTTTTGTGGGTAAGCTGATGCTGATATGAATGCCCCCCTGTAAAAATGAATGGGAATAGGCTCCGGTGTCATTTTTCTTTATTGGGTTGGTAAACTTATATAGGCCTTGTTAGGATCTGGTGTGTTTATCTAATCATTAGTGGCCACTCTAAGTCCCACTCTAGGGGGTGACCTGCACACCACCAGTGGGTAGCACAAATTAGTGGAACCCGCAGGCCAGTAATAGCTCAGTGGGAAGTGGAATCTTTGTAAAAAGTGACACACTACTCCTTATTGAGAGTGGTTATCTATTGGAGGGGCTGCAATTGTCATAGAAGATGTGTTATACCAGGCTTTCATCCAATATTGGCTTCATAAAGTCAACAGTGATCAGTATTTCAGTGTTAATCAGTAACAACAACAACAACAACAAGAATACTTTATTTCGACTCTAGAAGAGGCATAAAAGATTGCACACACATAATTTTATTTAAAAGACAGCAAGTCCACATACACAAAGTTTACACATTTTAAAATGATCAATATCTGCTATGAATCTTAAAAACAGTAAAAAGATAATTTAAAATACAATATATGATCTCATCTGTTCCTAGGGAGGGTAGAAACTCCATTGCCAGTTTATAATTCCCTGCGGCAAGTAATAATGGACGAATAAACTGCTTCCTTTGGGGGGTGTAAAATCTACAGAAAAGAATAAAGTGCGTAGTGCTTTGAGGTGAGCAACTGTCACACGGACAGACAGGGAGTGAAGCAAACCACAAGCCTTGGATAGAGAAAGCAACTAAGAAATGTACAGTTTTTAAACTCAGCCTCGTCAACAAAAATGTCCTTCTTTCATTTAAGTCAATTTGCAGATACAGGGCAGGTTCTCTTTGTGTTTGAGAGAGAAGCTCTTGCTGACCAGTCGCATTGCATATGGGGCCTGCCCTCACATGACTTTGATAAAAAAGAGACTTTATAGTGGCAGACTATACATTTTGTAGTGTGTCGGGGTTTGTGTAATATTCTGTAACACCCATTTTGGCAAAACTCGTTTAGACATACCTTAGCAAAGGTATGTCTGAGCTATTATCCAGCTTCATGCAGTTTGCCAGTATTGTTCTGCAGAGAGCGGCCTCTGGGTTCTTCCAAGTTTTTAACCAAAGCAACAGTGGTTGTATCGCAATACAGTCTTTCAAATAACTCAAACCAACTTCCTCATGACAAAAAGAAACAGAAGAACTCTGGGGCACTGAGAGAAGTCTTCTTAGAAACTTGTTCTCTATTATTTGAAGTGATTTACAATTTACATGTCCCCACACCCCGGCCCCAAAAGTTACCACAGAAAGGCTTTTACTCTTATAAATACATAAAATCTCCTTAATTGGTTTATGTCCTAGTGTTTTAGCAAATCTAAAAATAGCATTGATCGATTTCTGAAATTGCATATTTCTAATATTTAAAACATGTTTCCAATTAAAATCAGCATCAAATGGTACCCCCAAATAAGTAAAATGTGGAACTTTCTCAATTTCTTCACCCCCCAATAAAAAATGTCTTATTTTGACTTTTTTTGGATCACATTTCATAATGAATGATTTCATACGGCTAACTTTTAGCCCCAGATCGTTCATAAAAACATTGAATGAATCTAGCAGGATTTGTAAGCCATTTGCTGTCCTGGCTATCAGGACAGCGTCGTCAGCATATAGGAGAACAGGGATTTGGCACATGTTACATCTTGGGATGTCCTTTCCCACCTTACATAGTTGGTCTCCCAGCCCATTAATATATAGTAAAAAAAGGAATGGGGCCAGGACGTAGCCCTGTCTTACCCCTATATCAAAGGTGAATCCGTCGGTCAAATCTCCCTTACTACTATAGCGTACTGAGGCTGAGGTGTGTTCATGAAGCCTACTTAGCAAGGTGATAATTGCTCCATCAATCCCCATTTGTAACATTATGGACCATAGTTGACTGAGGTTCACTGTGTCAAAAGCACAGGTTAGGTCCATAAAGGCTAGATGAACACAGCCATTTTGTGCTTTGGTGTACTTTTAGACAATTAATGCCAGATTTAGAGTTTGTTCCACAGTTCCAAGCCCTGGCCAGAATCCAAATTGATAGATTGAGAGCGCCTGATGTTCCAGGGCCCAAAGTTCTAATTTGGCCAAAATTACCCTGCCCAAGATTTTGACTAAACTATCGAGCATGGAAATTGGGCGATAACAATGAGGTTGGGTTTAATCCCCCTTTTTAAAAATCAGCACTATAATGGCTTCTTGCCAGGTCTTGACTAGTGGGCCCACTAATGCAGCTTTTAAAACATTTGTAATCAAAGGGGTCCAGAAATCTGGTAAATACTTGTATAGGTCCACAGGTATTCTATCCGGGCCCGGGGCTTTCTCTGGGTGACTATTTTCTATAGCTAACAGTACCTCACTCACCTCTATTGAATTGCTTAGGGCCTGGACATTTCTTATATCACAGGGAATTTCTATGGCCAGCGATCGATTTACTATCCTTGGCTCCAGAGAAAAAATTTCCGAAAAATGGTCAGCTTGGACTATAGTATCTATTTTGGGCGTTTCATCACCAGACATAGAAACTGAGTTTACCACCTCCCAGAAAGCACGAGAGTCTTTTAGGGTCGATGCAATTTTTAGATTTTCCCAGGCCTTATCCTTCAGGAACCGTTTCCTTTCCACAATTGCCTTTTTATAATCTTTCCTTGCTTTTATTATTTCACCCTTATTCCTCGGGGTCTTTTTTAAGGCCGACCATAACGCCTTATGTGCTTTGGAGCAGATCTTATTGAACCACCTTGGGTGTTCGGGGGCTTTTCTACTACATTTGGTTAGTTTATCTGCCATGAGACCATTTAGATTTGTAAAGGCCACTATGACGTTCTCTGGAGAGGCGGAATCTGAGAGTACTATCTCAATACCACCCTTGTTATTTGTTATAATGTCTTTAAGAAGGGCCGCATTCTCAACCTTTTCCCATTTAATACCAATGCCCTTATTTCTATTATATATTGCCCTATGCTGTGTTTTCTTGTCCTTTTCTTTGGTCACAAGGAGGTTTAAAGTTAAAACAATGGGATTATGGTCACTCATACACATCCCTCAAAGAATTGCACTAGGTCTCTGCTAATTAAAATGTGGTCAATAGTCGAAGACGATGAGGGACCCATGTATGTTGGAATCGGGAGGGAGATAACCACATCCAGGTCTTGTGCAAAATTCAGATCCTTAGCAATGGCAACTCTATTCAATGTATCCCCATACGGCGTATGTTTCAAATGGTTCAAGAACTGATCCCTCTCATCACAGATGCCACAAGATTCGTGGACCCTGGGATCACAAGTTCCTATATTAAAATCCCCCACCCAAATTATTTGCAGATCCTTTCTATAATTTTTCTGGGCTTCGGTTATAGCATCACTAGGTCATCAACTGTGACAAACATCTACAATGTTTGTCACAGTTGGATCAAAAATATTATAATAATAGTTAATTAAAAGCAGATTAAAATGACTTTGGCGTAATAATTAAAAGCAGGTGATAATATTGGGATCTACACAATTCTCTTATTGAAATGTCTGTCAATGCCACTAATATAAGAGTGACTAAGCCCCCTTTCGCTTGGCCCACTCTGGAGGGGACAGCTGGTATATAATAAGAGGCAAATCCGTCAACATGCAGAGGGTCCACTGTCCAAGTCTCTTGGCAATAAACAATTTGATATTGGTCAAGCAAAATTCTCCAGTCAGGATTATCGATCTTGGACCGAAGACCCGCAATGTTCCATGAGACAATACTAAAACCCTCTTGTTGTATATTAGTCGCAGGATGAAATTACGCCGATAATGCAGTAGAATCCTCTTGTAAAATTTCTTTGTCCTCTGAGTCCAGTAACTGTCAGTCCTGTGCTTCCAATTCTGACAGGACTTCAAATCTGTTACATAATGTGCCAGTCTCAGGAAGGCGAATTTGTCTATTTTAGGATCAGGTTGCGGTAGGCTATTTACATGACCTATCGGTGTGCGGGCTTTTGGTTGGTAGAAGAAATCTAGAGGTTGTGCTCTAACACCTTCACCATAAGAAGAATTTTTAGCAAGGCTTTGCAGGAGATTTTTAACCAGGCACGGATTCCTAAAGTTGATAATCATACAGTCCCCATAAGATGACTACGGTGCTGGGCCCACCCAGTTAACTCTTCTTGTAGAGATTATTTCCCTGGATAAATCGTTGGACCAGTTTGAATTTCTTTTCAGCCAAAAAGAGACCTTATTTAATAGGGATTCATGTTGTGCCTGCCGCAGTGGGGAAACATTTTCCAGAACTATTATATAAGGGGTACACTCTGGTGGAATATGAGGACGCATATTATTTTGGTTAATTTGATTGGTGCCACTGGGACCTTTGGGCGCCCTGTAATTAGTGTCCCGTGAGTCTCGAGCCGTTTGTTTATCCAGTGGTAGTCCAGATGGTAGTGATGTATCAGGCCTTGGGGTTAATGTGTGTTTTAACTCTTGTCTCTGTGGATTAGCATGTGCTTTGTTTACAGGGCCAAAATTTGGCCCTTGGGGCCCCTTGAAAATCCCCTGCTCTTCCAAAGTGCCTACTCTTCTTATGAGGGTTTCTTGGGCAGTGATTACTTCCTCGATCTTTTCCTCTAAATGGATTAATTTTTCAAATGTTCCGGAGCATAACTTAAGTATAGAGTTTATCTGCTCACGCAGTTGATCAAAGCTGACAATATTGTTTGCACCCAATTTTTTCCTAGTGGGCTCCCCCTTGGAAGTATTTCTTGTGGGGTTTTTCCCTGTACCTTTCTTTTTCTTTTCATCTTGTTTAACTCTAGAACAGGGAGTTATTTCTAGGGAGATTCATTTTGGCAACTCTCCTATATTTAGATCTTGCCTGCTTTTTTTGCAGGGAGGACTATCCAATCGTGATATCACTTCTAACGTGGTCAATGTTTGCGTTTCTTTAATCACACAGGGGTTAGAGGACTGACACAGAGAGCGCTCCAAGGGGTTTCTAGAAGGTAATGGTTCCCCTCTCTTTAGGGACTTAGATGTTAACATAATCGGGCTACCATGTTCTTTTTGTGTTTGTTCAGCACTGGTAGATTTTGTATCAGTAGGGGCAGATCTTTTTATTGCTGAGTCCATCCTAGCTTCAACTTTGCCTATCTCACTTTCGATTGCACCCATTAGGGAAGTCAAATAGCTTTTGATTGAATTACTCTGTGCGTCGCCCTTCTCCCTTGATGGGTCTAAATGACTCCCCTTGGTGCTAAAAGAGAAAACAGGTGCTGGAGACCAATGCTTTGAAGTGCGCTGAGCAGTTTCATCGTCTAAATGCGAGCAGAGAATCAGAGGCGGCTCGTTGGCATGCGGAATAATTCATCAAGCGAGTCAGACTCTGACGGAAAGGTCCAGTCAATCTTTGGGTAGCGGAGCAGCGAGAGGCGGGAGCCCGGACATAGAATATCGGGTGCTTTCTCTCAAGTCTTCTACGGAACCGAATTCTCACGGATTACAAAGCATGGAGTGACTTGGGTCCCGACTCTACCTGCTTGAATCTTCCCGCGGCCGGAGCTGCAAAAGTTACACAGCTAATTGCAGCCTGGAGGCGCTTTAGGAGCAGGGCCCCCAACATTACTTGCCTGATTTTTCCCGCGGCCGGAGCCGCAAAGTCCCACAGCTAATTGCAGCGCCTGGAGGCACTTGAAGACTAGGAGCGCGGGTTCCGACATTACCTGCTGGAGCCGAAAGTCACGCAGCTAATTGCCTGGAGGCGCTTGAAAATTAGGAGTGGAGCGGGTTCCTGTGTGCGCCTGAAAATTCCTGTGAAACGCTGATAACTGGGGGTAAGAGACTGAGCCTTTAAACACTTCCTTGTACAATATACCCCCGTTTCATGCAGTGGAAAGGTGGAAAGGTGGTGTGATCTTGTAAAACTTAACAATACATCACAGGACATGGGGAAACGTAAACTTGCGGGTGCTGTTGCCAGTAGTAAGAACAAAACCGCCAGACTAAGTGCTCCTATAACCAATTACCTTAACAATGCAATGGGTTTAATTAACAGTGAAATTGAAAATGTGGAAGAACGTTTAGCGGCCACCAAGAATGCATTAACCATTGTGATAGATGATACTACACTGGCTCCATCTGAGCCTGCACCAGAAGCAGATTTGACCAACAATGTCCAAACGAAAAGAGTAACAGCCCTAGTGCATAATACTCGTGGGGTGCCTTGTGCATCATCTGACCCATTGGAAATACTGACTTTATCAGACACAAGTAGTTCTATTCCACCAGTAGCCAAAAGTAAACAGTTAGTAAAAGGGAAAGGTGATGATTCAACTAAACAACCACAGCAAATGCTCTCTAAACACAATGGAGGGCAAAAGGCCAACACTAGCAATGATTGTACAATTAAACCGGATCTAGCTTCAAAAAAGTTACTTGGGAAGATTGACATGGTTGAAAAAAATCTCTTAAAGGAAATATGGAAAATTAAGGATGATGTAGCGCAGATCCTGAAAGCCATTACAGATTTGTCATCTCACGAGAAAGTACTATCTAATAAAAATTCATCAGATATAGTGGGAAAGGTTAATACGAGAGATACTGCTAGTAATAAGACTGTATGTGGCTCAGTGAAACCAGCGAAACCTGCATCTAGGTATGACGAGAAAAATAGGGAAAAAATTGTAGAGAATATAGCTAAGGAAAGTACAAAAAGGGACTTTCAGTTACCATCATCATCCCGAAATGTGACAAAAACAACAAGCCCTACAAGCCCTACATGTTCCACTATTGGAAATCAGGATAAAATAATGGAACGTAGATACAATCACCGAGGCTCGCTTCATTTACCACCTGAGGCTACACCTTATACTATTATCCTTAGAGATGTTCCAGTATTGGAGGATGGTGTTAATGAGGGTTGGGTAGACTTGAAGAACAAGGTCTTGCATTGGTTCATGAAACACTCTCACCATAATTTAAATATTTTGGCTAGGAACATTATCATGGTGAGAAGAGTACCCTGGGTAGGGAGATCCCAGAAAAAGGGAGAGGGAGACTGTGTGGTTGTCTCTTTTCGAATCCCGGCAATGGTTGAAGTTTTGCTTGAAGAAATACCTAATGATGGAGAAATGTCAGTTAACAATGGGAAAAGAGATATTACCGGGGTACCGCTTGGATATTTTTATAGACCATTTACAAGAATCCCAAAAGAGTATGACACTGGTCCATTGACAGCTGATAGGTATAGACCTCTGCCCTTGTCTAACAGATTCTCAGCTCTCAGACAATGCAGTGATATAGATTGACTGCACCAGGGCGCCGAACCATGTTCTAAACAAAACTTTTCCCTTGTCGATAAAGGCTTAATGTCAACACTAAATTCGCAGGCCTATAATTTGACTATAGTTTCATGGAACATTGCGGGCATTAACTCGAAATTGGATGCTAAGATATGGCCTGAATTTTTTAACAAGTGTCAAATTATTTGTATACAAGAGACTTGGCACACAGAACCCTTTTTTATTGATGGCTTCTCAACAATTGATACACAAGCAATTCCATCACGAAGTGGAAGGGCAAAGGGAGGCCTAGTTGTTTTACTTTCAGTTACATGCCCGCTGACATTGAAGCAAGTTTATACTGACTCACCTTATTTTCAGTTTCTGTGGTTAAATACTATTGATCATCAGTGTTTTGTGATAATTAATTTCTATAATAATGTCTTCGACAGTAACAGAAATCAAGTAATTTTATCCCTTGAGAAGGAGCTTGATCTGTTTTTAAAACAGATCAAGGGTGATTACTTTTTGATCTGGGTTGGAGATTTCAATAGCAGGAAATGTGACATACTCGAAGGGAAGTACTGTGGATATGAGAATGAGTTCGGAGAAAGCTACACCCATTTCCCACATAATACCTATGGGGAATCAATTAACTGGGCCTTGTATAAATATAATCTGGAAGTAGTGGACCAGACGTTATACGAGGGACAAGTGCAGTTACCCACTTTTGAAGGGCAAGGCCATTGCTCCATAATCGATCATATATTAATCTCGGCTCATGGTCAGAATCAGATAGTAAAAATGGAGGTGGAAAAAAGCTGTCTAAGCGACCATAACCCAGTATTCTTAACTGTCAGATTAATTGATATCCCTTGTGGAGGACCGTGCTTAGCACCAAGCATAAAAACTCAGGGAGAAAATGGCACGTCAATTAGATGGTCCGGGATAAATCAGATTAATTTTGTAGAGAGATTATTGATTGATTGTAAAAACGATATAGAATTATGTGCAAAGGGGGATTCATTAAATGAAGATATCATTGGGGCTTTCTGTAAAATAACCGCAGCGATTTCCCAGGGTCTAAAAATTAAGAAGAAAGAGAAAAAGAAAAAGATAGTTAGTTGGTTTGACTCAGAATGCACGGAGGCAAACCACCTATTAAAGAATGCTTTAAAAATTAGACCAAAAGACACTGAACAGATCAAAAACCGGAGGACGATATATAAACAGACAGTGGCAAGAAGAAAGAGGGAGATTCAAAGTGAAGCATGGGAGAAGCTCACACAGGCAGCGAATACTAGGGACTCCTCCCTTTTTTGGAAAACGATAAACCACCCCTATTTTAAAGATAGTAGTGCTGTAAAAATTGAAAGCCTAGTACAACCCCTAGAATGGATTAACCATTTTATGAAGGTTTTCAACATAGATAATGAAATCCCTGTCTTAACAGCATATAGTGATCCAATATATATTTCTGAATTTGATGATAACAATATTTTTATAAATTTTGATACTTTCAATTTGGACCCCATTACTGTAAATGAAGTTACATCGGCCTTAGAAAAAAGTGCAAATGGAAAGGCGCCTGGTGTCGATGGTGTCCCCATAGACATTTTTAAACTTAATGTGGGTTTGTGGGGTCCATTGTTACAAAATGTGTTTAACACTATTGCTGAAGGTTTGATTCCAAGAACATGGACGGAAAGTATTATTGTCCCGATCTTCAAAAAGGGCAATAGGAAAGACCCCAAATGTTATCGCCCAATCTCCCTTCTCGATACAACATCTAAAGTAATGGGCAGGATATTGCTGGAGAGACTGGAATTGTGGGCAGGAGAGAATAAAATTCTTACTGAAACACAATACGGTTTCAGAAGGGAGATAGGGACAATAGAACAGTGCATTAATTTGCACCTCCTTATTTCTAAATATACAATTACGAAAAAGGGTCATTTACACCTTTGTTTCGTTGACCTCACAAGTGCCTTTGATTTAGTAAATCATTCAAAACTATGGCAAACGTTGATTAATATGAGGGCACCAAATGACATTGTGAATTATCTTTCACAACTGTATAGCCGTTTGAGTACTAGAGTGCGTTATGGGGTAGGAGGAGAGTGTACATCAAGTTTCAGGGTAACCCGGGGAATTAGACAGGGTTGTGTCCTTGCCCCCTTTTATTTTCCTTATATGTAAATGGAGTGGATGCAGAGCTACAAAATGTAAATGCTGACACCCCAAGAGTAGGTAAACGCTCCATTCCAATTTTACTCTATGCGGACGACGCAGTTCTTTTATCACGAACTGCGAACGGACTACAGTCCCTGATAGAAAAATTTGCAGAATTTATGCACGATAAGGACTTAGTACTAAATTTAAACAAAACTTTTACGATGGTGTGTGGGCAAGGGAAACCTAAAACTAAGGTTCACCACGTAAATAGCACCCCAATCAAAGCAACAAATTCATTTGTATATCTGGGATTAGTTTACAATGCAAAGGGACATTGGAGAACCCAGATTGAACAATGTAAATTAAAATTTGTCAGGTCGACTGAGGCAATCTTCAGATTTTCGAAAAAAATCGGTAATAAACCGATTAAGGAAATCATGACTTTATATAATAGCAAATGCCTAAATGGAACTTGTTATGGGGCAGCACTATGGGGGCGGAAAATTGTGTAACCCTTCAAACCCAAGAAAATAATTTTTTACGAAGATTGCTTGCTGTACCAAATTCCACCCCCACATATAGTGTACATAAAGAACTTGGGGCACCGTATATTAGTGATTTTATAAGCACCATAAGTTTAAATACTTGGTATGGGATATGGAGCAAAGAGGGTGCAAAGCTTACACAGGACATAATCAGAGATTGCATTGCCCTTGACCACGGGAGGAAAATCCCGTGGCTGATATATATCAGAAATCTTTTAAAGGAATGTGTTGAGGATGTTGATCTAGAAAATCCATCCCAAATACTTGAATATGACAAAAAGGAACTAAAAAGTAGTATGGTGGACTCACGTAACTGGTTGAGGGAAGTAGATGCTAACACGAAACCCTTGACAAAGGAATATTGTGAGAGAACCTTTGGGTCTGGGACACAAAACTATTTATTGCAGGTCACAAATACAACACACAGATTTTATCTTACAAGACTACGAATGGGTTTGGTTCATCTGTTAATAGCCTTTCCAAAAATGGGCAAGTGGAGCAAAAACTTGCCAAAGTGCCCTTGTGATGGCAAATCAAATCAGACAACGTTACATTTTATTTTGTTCTGTAACTTTTATAGAGAGCTTAGGAAGTGTTTTTTACGACCTTTGTTCTTAAAGAAGAGGTTATTTTTATATAGACCTGCTTTTGAATATATTTGTAGCCTAGATAATATTAAAGTGTGTAATGCTGTGGCGGTCTTCATTCAGAAGGCAATTAAAATAAGACACAATAATTCACATCTCGAAGCACTTATCTATGAAGAAACTGAGGCATAATACGATAAATGATGATTGTACTGTATACTTAGCTGTGGTATAAATATATGGCTTATCACTTGCACTTTATTTCTTGTATTAAACTATTTAATATTGTGATGTTAAACACTATGGTTAATTTAAAAATGTACTGAGATATATATAATGTGATAGAAAATTTTAATTAGACACTTTGCACATAAAGTTTGTGAGGGGTTAATCGCTACGCTTTTTATTATGAATTATTTTAATGAATTCTACAATTGTGTGATGTACAGATGTTTTTATGATTTTTAGTATGCTTTTATGGTTTGTGATTTTAAACCGAATAAAGCTCACAATTGATTGATTGACTCCCCTTTCTTTTTACCATCATGAAGTTGCAATGAATTACTACAAAGTTACCTTCCGGAGCTCTTCAAGAACTTGGATGTCCTCTTCACCAGAGGTCTTTACAGACCCAATTTGCAAAATATCCAATGTAAAAAGCACCAGTTAAGAATAAAACCAAGAGACTGGGCCCAGCCCAGCCTCTTTCGACTGCTGACGGGCGCAGATGGGCCCGCCATTGGCCCGGGCACGCTCACAAGCGTCCCGCACTGCGTGAGCCCAACAGTGCCTTTATGCGCCTCCGGGCACGAAAAACAAGTGTCGGCACCTCCTGGCGCGAGGGCTATTGGGGGTTGAAGTCCCCTGGTTCCGGCAGCAGCAGTGTGGTGCATCAAAGGCTCCCGCGCTGCGGGAGCCCAACAGTGCCTTTATGCACCTCCGGGCATGAAAAACAAATGTTGGCGCCTCCTGGCATGAGGGCTTTTGGGGGTTGAAGTCCCCTGGTCCGGCAGCAGCAGTGTGGTGCATCAAAGCCTCCCACGCTGCGGGAGCCCAACAGTGCCTTTATGCGCCTCCGGGCGCGAAAAACAAACGTCAGCACCTCCTGGGGTGAGGACTATTGGGGGTTGAAGTCCCATGGTTCCGGCAGCCGCAGTGTGGTGCATCAAAGGCTCCCCGTTCAGTAGTTTATAAGGATTTCTTTTTCCCATCATGAAGTTGCAATGAATTACAACAAAGTTACCTTCCGGAGCTCTTCAAGAACTTGGATGTCCTCTTCACCAGAGGTCTTTACAGACCCAATATGCAAAATATCCAATGTAAAAAGCACCAGTTAAGAATAAAACCAAGAGAACGGACCCAGCCCAGCCTCTTTCGGCCGCTGACGGGCGCAGACGGGCCCGCCCTTGACCCGGGCACGCCCGCATGTGTCCCATGCTGTGTGAGCCCAACAGTGCCTTTATGCACCTCCGGGCGTGAAAAACAAACGATGGCGCCTCCTGACACCAGGGCTATTGGGGGTTGAAGTCCCCTGGTTCCGGCAGCAGCAGCACCAGCAGCAGCAGCAATGAGGTGCATCAAAGGCTCCCGCGCTGCGGGAGCCCAACAGTGCCTTTATGCACCTCCAGGCACGAAAAACAAACATCAGCACCTCCTGGGGCGAGGGCTATTGGGGGTTGAAGTCCCCTGGTTCCGGCAGCGGCAGTGTGGTACATCAAAGGCTCCCTGTTCTGTAGTTTTTAAGGATGCAGAAGGTTAGTCTTTCTTCTAGTGTTGGTCCTTCTGAAGTGTTAGTGCATGGGTCTTTTTTCTACTACTAGTTCTTCTGAGTCAGGCAGCAAAATATTATTCACAAAAAGTTTAAAAGTATTTTCTGTAAATTGGTGACACATTGCCCAGACCTTTAAAAAATCTTTAAAAAAAAGGTTTAAAACAGTCTGTCAGTATTGTGATAAATCTCCTTAAAAGGAATTATTTGATGAAATAATTAATCATCTCTTGTGATCTTGAAATGAGCCCCATGCTTTACACCTCCCTTCCCCTTGCAAAGATGCATCCATCAATAAGAGTGAGTCCATTCAAGTAGGGTGTTATTTTCACATAATCCTATCCCAAAACAGTTGAAGGAAGTACAGCAAAATCCTCTCCACGTCACTTCCTGCAAAACAGGAGTCCAAAGCATCATGTACTTCATTTTGTTTTTCAGCCAGGAGTGGGCTGAGCATGCTGTGTGTGCAGTCAGCATGCCTCATCAACTCTAGCCCCCCACTACTGTTTAGGCCAGTTAAGCACAAGGCACAAAGCCATAATCACCACTTAGTATGAGAGTGAGGAATGAGCCAGATGACAGACGAAGAAATTCTTCAGGCACATTCCATGACTACAATGACAAAACATACATCTTTCCTTGCATGGACAAACTAAGAGATAGAAAATCGTAGCCTATTGAAATTAAATATGCTTCCTGAGCATAGATGAAAACTAGATATCATTTTAAGAAACTTGTTGAGCTACTTTTGAAGAGCTGTGAGCACCAACAAAACTGTGGTGAGCCATGCAGGCTAAAAGGCTGACTTTCTAGATTTCCATTTCTAAATGCATTCCCAGATTGTATGTCAGAATGTAGAGGACACTAATATCAACCTACAAAATAACAACTGAACAATATCAACTAATAATACTTCATCATGATTAGTATACATTGGCCAGTACAGATTCATTACTGATATATACAGTCGATATTTTTGTGAGACTTCTCCGAATTCTGGTAGTACACTTTGACCCGAGTTCTTAACTGGCATAGACCAAGGTAGGCCTCAATTTTTTAATGTACAAACAGCATGGGAAGTAAAAGTAGATGCTTAGTATCATTTGGAATTTAATATGTGGTTAACTGATTTATCACTCTAATAGCTCTGACAAGGAGCAGTCCTCCCTATGGTGAACTTCAAACCTTTTCTCAGTGGATAATTTCATCATCCTGAAGAGGGTTGGGGGGTACAAAAATCCTTTGACAGAGGCACTGAACCCATTCAGATGAAATATTGACACAGGAAAAAGCTGTCACTTACTACCACATCAAGGAAAGGTCCAGTAATTTCTTAGCCTTCCACAGGCTCCAGGTTTAGACAATGCCTTCAGTTTGGAGGCCAGAGGTTGCTTATCTCCACAGCTAATCTGTATCTTTTGTGAACATCCTCCAAAGTGTTTGTGCCTTCTGTCTCTATGAGACATCAACATTTTTGTCCTCTTTTTCCATCTTTCAATGGAAGACCTTCCAGCATCATGGAAAATCTGGGTTCCAGGATAAGCAGCTCCATCTGGATTCAGAGGACACCTCGAAGTAAACTGATTTCTAAGAGTTAGTTTTGCAGCTGGCCTACACAACTGTCCACTTCAGTCTCAGACCTCATGGTTCCTAGATTCCAAATTAGGAAACTGGCTTCCTCAGTTCTGAAACAAGTCCTTGGAGCAGGAATACAAATAATGAAAATAATGGTTAGAAAGGCCCCACTAATCCTCTTTGCAAATAGACAGGAATGTCATTAGTCAAAGAAGTGTTTTTTGCTGGTCCAGCTCAAAGTCTTGATTAAAGTAATAGTGGCCCAGTAGAAGCCCTTAAGTAAAAATCCTGGAAGCTCATCTTTGGGAATAGTAGCAAGTATTTGCGCATTAAATGCTCCTTCTTTTCAGAAAGTATACTGTAACTAATGTCTTATAAGGTTTGCTTTCAGGCTATAACATTCTCATGGGGGCTTCTGTAAAACTTAAAGTAGAGAGATTCCGCTTTGGGAAGGAGCTCTCTTTCAAACTTAAACTCTTCTCTCATACTGCACATAGACCAAACCAGCCATCCAGGAGAGCGAAAACCTGTCAAACCCATATTCAAATGTTCTAGAGAGTTTGGAATGCTGGAGATAGTACATGTCACATCAGGTCAAGCGGGTTTACAAATTCATGTTTTCAATTTTGATTACTTAGATTATAGTCAATGAAACAATAAGAACAAGATGTCAAAGAACATCTTAAAATCAGAGTAAAAACACATAAATTTGACAATATAATTAAAAGTTCATCATGTTAAAAGACATTCTTTAATGTGATTACAAGATAGCCTAATCCAGTAAACACATCCATATGCTGTATATCCACCAAAAGAGATTTGACAGATTCTCAAGGTATTGTAATTCTTTTTTAGGAAAGACAAGAATCAACAAAAAAGTAGTTGAAAATAAAAGGCTATATAATAAGATGTGACAGTTTACAGACACCAACATTTCCCCTCATTTTGTTTTAGTTTTAATACCAAATCCAGAACCTAAATAAAGCATTAATTCCTAATCTAAATTTGAGTATCTCTAATTGCGTATAGTTTGGTAACTTGGAGTTAATCAAAATATCCCCTGCACCCAATGAGCTTAGAGATAAAGCACTTGCCTTCTTGCTTCCAAGCAGCTTTTATCTCACTGAATTGATATTTGAGAGACAAGAATTTTCATTTCTGGTTTTGAGACAAACAATTCCAAATACAAACTCTATATGTTGGTTATAAGGTGCTCTAAAATATCTGCTTCAAAGTAGTTGTAGCCCAACCCTGTTCACTGTGATTTGGATCAATCCAGCACAAAAAGGAAGTTTTTATTGCAACTCAGAAGAAAGTGAGTGCAAATATCTAATAGTGCAAATTATAGCTAGATCCTAACAAGACTTAAGTTCTACTTTTAGTCTCAGTACCTGAACTATGGCACTGAGCAAGAAATTAATGTTTCATTATATGACTCTCCAAGGTATCCCAAATAACCCTTGAGTCAGATCAAGCAGTTCTGATCTGTACAATACCTGTGGGGGAACATTGTTCTTAAATGCTAAAATGAATGGTTTTATTGAAGGTCTAGCAAAACCTACGACTTCTGAAGCCCCCAGTGGTGGCCTGAGCTCTCAATGCTATGAGGTCAAAATAATAGGGCCATCTCAAACCTTTCTGAAACGTTAATCCTAAATACTCCACTTCCTGGACATGAGTCTCCCATAGAAAACAAAATAAATGACTACATTTTCTACCCAATATTAAAATGTTTGTTTTGATTGAAATAATAGTTAAAATTCTTCGACCAACTGTAGCAAAACGGGTTTCCCTCAGTTAGTCCAGCCAGATTTTTTTGCTCTTGATCCCCCTTTTTTTACCTTTACTATGTGTTAGTCTCCTTACCTAAGTGTTATCCACTGTTTTTTTCCAGTAATTGGACTGGGTGTGTTTGCCACCAGAGTTGGCCTTTGAAGATAAGGCTGCTGAGGCGCAGCTAGGGAAAGGGGCACTGGGCTGGTTACAGGTGAACATGTGCACTATAAGAAATTGCATTATTAGTAGTGCAGGATGAGAGACCTGCATAAATAATAGGTCCACAATTGTCTTCTTACTGGAAAGCAAGTACCCCATTGCAGCAGTTGACTCAGGGTAGCGAAGTAGAGCAGTCCAAGGCCTACTCAGTGTAGGTGTTATGGGCTGGTATCTCAGTTCGCTGGCACGCAACATCGCCATTCAATAAAATATTGTCCAGTCAGTGCTTTTTATTTGAAAAAAAAAAGTACATTTATCTCACACACACACTACTAAATGCTTAATTCATTTTTAAATCTATACATATGGCAGATGGAAATAGCTTTGCTGACATTCTTAAATCACATTTGACCCCTAGTGGGTCATGAACCCCATGATCACAACACTCTTCCCCTATAACAGAAGCAACATTGCAAAATAAGGGGGTATATTATCAAATAAAGAAGGCATATTGGCTTTGTCAAGGGGTCACCAGCTCAAAATATAGGGCAAGCCTATTGACTTTGTCAAGGGCTAACTACCTTATATAGACAATATCACTTTAGAAGTTACCATCATACCAATTGAATCAGTAACCATATTTAAATACAAGCATCAGTAAAAGCATTGCAATGTTTCTCAGTAATCAGTCAATGAAATCCTTTGAATAAAACATTTTGAAAAACATTCATAGCATGTGTTATAGTCTTTCCTTTACTTTCTTCAGACCACATAATGCAGTCCCAGGACCAACCTCTAGGGGTCCCTGAACTCAAGAGCTAAGCTCAGTTCTAAGAGTGATTTATATACAATGAGAAACATTCCTGGAATCCCATTTGTCATATGCCTTGAGACTTAGTACAATTTTGAAAAGGCCATGGGGGGGGGGCAGCTGCACCCCCTGCAGTCCCACCCCAGAACACGTGGCAAAGCATCGAGAGAGCCCCTGATTAGATTGGGGCACTCCAGAGCAGCTTTAATGGCTCCCACTGCCCTAGACCACTAGCTAGGGCCCAGCAGACTCCAGAGACTGGTGCAGGAGCCATCCACTCTTTTTTCTCCCACTCACGTGAAGTGTGGACATGGTGCAGGCTGTTGTGTGCCCTCCTAGACACGGGCACTGGGGATTTCTCTGTGTTGCTCCTGGAAGCAACAGTTGAAGTGAGCACTGGAACTCGAGGCCCTCTTGGGCCTTTGCTTGTTTATGTCCTGGGGATGGGGCCTTCAGGAGTGTATTGTCTTGTGGCGTGACTTGGGGTTTATGATCCCCAGGGCCCCATGAACCTTTGAAGAGGGGAGCCATATTCATGCCCCTCACCCAAAAAATACTAATTGTGTCAACTGTTCCCCACCCCGCCAACAGCTCATCCCAGAGGTTTGAAGAGGAGTGTCCCACAAGCTCAGTTTTCATTTTAGGCAGGTTTAAATGGGCAAATCTTCTAAGGTGCCTCATTTGGCCGATTTTTAAAATCTTTGGCTCATTTTGCTCTTGGTGACAAGCCCTTGCCATGAGGTGAATTTTAAAGAGGCCTCAGGGCCTCAAACGGAGACACTTTGTGGGGTAGAGGTTTAACTGGCTCCCTGGTGCCAGATTTCTCCACTCCTGGTGCTTCTCTCCAGTTAGTGGGGACAACCTGCATAGCCCTCCACTACCAGTCAGCAGAGCACCCCCTTCCTGCACTCCCAAGTCCTAGAGGCCCCTGGCTGTCATTCATGGCACTTGGAGTGGCAAGGGAGTCCAGATCTTCCCCCAACTGGTCCTCAGGGGGCAATTCTTGTTTGTCCTACATATACCAAAGGACAAGGACACATGCAAATGTTTTCCATTAAATTACAATTTGTAAAACCTTTTAAGGAATACCTTTTGTTGTTGTGCACAAATTCATGGTCTTATGTGACAGGTTGCCTGCCTTGCATCTATCACACTTGTAATGCCCAACTGCTTGTGGTAAATGATGGTGTGCGCGTAGATCCGCCTGGTGTGGTGTTAGTAATAATGACCTGATTTCATGGTCCCTGATGCTCTTGCCATGTTTTAAGACAAATAGTGGCCTGTCCACCTTCCCCGCCTCATCACTTATCAAGCTCCTAATGCCTATTTATAACTCTCTTTATTGCACTACTGCATGAAACAAAAGTGATAACATAAATGTATACATATATATACAAAGTGAGAGGAGAATAAACAACTTGCCTGCCACCATTTTCCGGGTCTGTGTCTCTCTGTTCGCCAGTGTGGAGGTTCGGAGAGTGCTTTTTGGAGGATATATATATATATATATATATATATATATATATATATATATATATATATATATATATATATATATATTATCTACTGGCGGTCGCCAGTAGATAGTTATAGTTACAACCTATTATCCATAGGAAATCCGCGACATTCTATTTGAAATAACGTTGGCGCCGGTTGACGAATCTTCGTGAAAGTTTCCAACTTGTTGGGGCGCTCCGCTCCTACCCTGAAAGTCTCGGGGTGATACGTGAAGCGGGGGCCGAGAAAAAGGGGGTCCCAAAACGCGTTTTCCCCATTCATTTTTCCATAGGAACCTTTAGTCGCAGCTACAGCCCGAACTGCTGAACGGAATTACACCAAATTTGGCAAAGAGGTAGTCCTTGGTTCAGACTGGTGCCTTTTGCTTAAATGGTGTAAATCCGTTCAGTAGTTCCTGAGAAAATCAAAAGTAAAAGTACATATATATCTATGGGCGCGTCGGATACGCGTACCCTCAGCGCAGCCTGCGCGCACCGTCCCGATCACGAGCTGCATGCTAATTGGTTGTCAGCTGGCTGTCAACATTCCGATTCAGGAAGTGTTGGCAGCCATTTTGTCCCTCGGTAGAACCGAGGGACAGAAACAAGTGCGCAAAGCGCAAAAGGGGGCAGGGTAGAAACACCCTGACCCCTAGGTCTGTTCAGGGGGTCCCACAAGGACCCCTGGGCAGAAAAATATATATATTTTTTTAAATCGGCGGGATGCGCTTAGGGTGCGCGTATCCCGCCGAGAAAAAAAAAGAAACAAGTGCGCAAAACGCACAAAGGGGGCAGGGTAGAAACACCCTAACCCCCTAGGCCTGCTCAGGGGGTCCCACAAGGACCCCCTGGGCAAAAAAGCATTTTTTTTTTTAAACAAATCGGCAGGATGCGCTCAGGGTGCGCGAATCCTGCCGAAAAAAACAATCGATGTTAATTGGCCCCGGGTGGCCCAAGTCCCGGGGGCATGGTGGGGGGATAAATTAATGTGTGGGGGCCTCAAAGGGCCCCCAAGCCCCGGGGACCGCCACCCCCGGGGGCTTTTGTAGAAAATGGTGCGGGAGGGCTCTGAGCCCTCCCGCAGCCCCGGGGACCACCACCTCCCCGGGCTTTTTTAAATTAAAAACAAAACCTGTGTGGGGGGGCTCCAGCCCCCCACACGCCCGGGACCGCCACCTCCCCGGGGCACTAAACATTTTAATATGGGGGTCCGTTACGGACCCCAGAGCCCCGGGGACCACCACCTCCCCGGGGCTGTGTACTGAATGGGAGGGGGGCCGCGCGGCCCCCCTCCTGGAGTCCTTGATGGCCCTGGGGACCACCACTCCCCAGGGCCGGCTCCTGCAGTGTCCCGGGGTGCCTACCCCCGGGACACTGCTGTTTGCAATGACAGGACGGGAGCCTCGCGGCTCCCGTCCTGTCATTGCAAACTGCTTTGGATATTGGAAGAGAGAGCAGGGAAACCTGCTCTCTCTTCCAATATCCAAAGCGATTGCTTTTCCACATGGGGAGCAGCATGTCAGCTGCTCCCCATGTGGAACAGCAATGCCGGCTCCCAAGGGACGTGGGGAGCCGGCGGGACTGTGGGGGATTGGGGACCCCCCACAGTCCCCAACGGAGAGGGCCAGCCCCGGGGGATGGGGTCCCCGGGGCAAGTAGTGGCCCGGGAGGAGGCCACGTGGCCCCCCTCCTCTACAAATTAAATTTAAAAAAAAAAGAAAAAAACAACGTAAAGGCCGGCCCCGGGAGATGGGGTCCCCGGGGCCTTAAATGGCCAGAGGAGGGGGCCACGCTGCCCCCTCAAAATAATAAATATAGAGGCCATGCCCCAGGGGATGGGGTCCCCGGGGCCAATACAGGCCCAGGGAAGGGGGCCACGCGGCCCCCTTCCCGTTTTTTTTTTAATTAAAAATTAAAAAAAGGGGTAAGGCCCTGGGGGATGGGGTCCCCAGGGCATAAAAACAGGAAAAAGGAAGGGGGCTACACAGCCCCCTTCAGGGGACAAATTTTTTTTTTCTTTTTTTTAAACGATCGGGCCCGCAGGCCCCGCCCCCTTCCTTCATTAGAGGGGGAACGAATTCCCCTTGAATACTGGGGGTCCCTGGGGGCCAACTAGCCCACCAGGAACCTCCAATATGCGCCAGGGGCTGCGTTGCAGAGACGTGTAGAGAGGCCACACCCCTTTTACACCTCTCTGCAACGCAGCTCTGTGGCGCTTTTGGAGGTATATGGTGGGCTAGTTGGACTCCGGGACCCTCAGGATTCAAGGGGACTTAATCCCCCAACTTAAAACGCGCCACGGGGCGCGTTTGCACAGTGGTGAAGGGAGGGGGCGGGGCTTCAGGTTACATGTGTGCAAACAGGCCCCGTGGCGCGTTTTAAGATGGGGAATTAAATCCCCTTCAATCCTGAGGGTCCCTGGGGGCCAACTAGCCCAACAGGTACATCCAGAAAGCGCCACAGAGCTGCGTTGCAGAGAGGTGTAAAAGGGGTGTGGCCTCTCTACACGTCTCTGCAACGCAGCCCCTGGCGCATATTGGAGGTTCCTGGTGGGCTAGTTGGCCCCTAGGGACCCTCAGGATTCAAGGGGACTTAATCCCCCAACTTAAAACGCGCCACGGGGCGCGTTTGCACAGATGTAACCTCAGGCCCCGCCCCTCCCTTCACCATTGTGCAAATATTCCTCTAAAATCAGCCGAAATACGAATTCCGATTTACTCACCTGTTATCAGGAGAGACCTCAGTGCTGTATCTTTCAGCCCAGTACTGGTCCTGAAAAGTAATTCTAACCATACTTACCAGTAACTTGAATTTCCTTCCATAGGCTAACATTGACTGGTTTCACTTGGAAATTCTTCTAAGTGTGGAGTTTTGGAACTTTAAAATATTCCTCTAAAATCAGCCGAAATACGAATTCCGATTTACTCACCTGTTATCAGGAGAGACCTCAGTGCTGCATCTTTCAGCCCAGTACTGGTCCTGAAAAGTAATTTTAACCGTACTTACCGGTAACTTGAATTTCCTTCATAGGCTAACATTGACTGGTTTCACTTGGAAATTCTTCTAAGTGTGGAGTTTTGGAACTTTAAAATATTCCTCTAAAATCAGTCGAAATACGAATTCCGATTTACTCACCTGTTATCAGGAGAGACCTCAGTGCTGCATCTTTCAGCCCAGTACTGATCCTCAAAAGTAATTTTAACCGTACTTACCAGTAACTTGAATTTCCTTCCTCAGGATATCATTGCCTGCTTTTTGCTGAAAAAGTTTCTAAGTGTTGATTTTTGAAACATACAAATATTCCTCTAAAATCAGCCGAAATCCGAATTCTGATTTACTCACCTGTTATCAGGAGAGACCTCAGTGCTGCATCTTTCAGCCCAGTACTGGTCCTGAAAAGTAATTTTAACCGTACTTACCAGTAACTTGAATTTCCTTCCATAGGCTAACATTGACTGGTTTCACTTGGAAATTCTTCTAAGTGTGGAGTTAAGGAACTTTAAAATATTCCTCTAAAATCAGCCGAAATACGAATTCCGATTTACTCACCTGATATCAGGAGAGACCTCAGTGCTGCATCTTTCAGCCCAGTACTGATCCTCAAAAGTAATTTTAACCGTACTTACCGGTAACTTGAATTTCCTTCACAGGCTAAGATTGACTGGTTTTCAGCAAAAAAGTTTCAAAGTGTTGATTTTCACAAACTACAAATATTCCTTAAAAATCGCCTGTATGACTTAAACGCATTTTTTCAACTGTTTACAGGAGATGCACCAGTGCTGGATCCAGGATCCAACACTGAGTAAGAAAAAGTAACGATAACAGTTTTTACCTGCTAAGTGAATTTCCTTCCGTAGGATAACATTGGTGATTCTATGAGAAAAAGTTTCTAAGTGTCAACTTTTAAAATACAATAATATTCCTTAAAAATCACGACTGTAACCAAAACGCTTTTACTCAACTGTTTACAGGAGATGTACCAGGACTGAATCTAGGATCCAGTCCTGTGGTTACAAAAGTAATCCATAAAGTAACTAATTGCATTTAACTAGAAATTCACATTGAGCTGAATGTTGCATTGTGTTTGAAAATGTGTTGCCCATTGCAACAACTGTAACTACTGTACTTAAAAGTCTATTGCCTATCTGCAAAGTATTTAAACTAAAGTAATTCATTCTGAGAAAGTATTTTTGTAATGTAATGTATAATGTAATTACAATGTAATTTAAAAATAAAATATGTAAAAAAAAATTGTTTCTAAAAATGTAGTAAATCAGTATGAAAAAAATTAATATAACAATTAATACATTTAAAAATTGTCATTTACAAAACCTTTGAAATTCACTGAAAAAACGGTAGGTTTCAGGCACGTTATAGTTAGAAATTAGCATTTAAAAAACCTTTGAAATTCACTGAAAAAACCATAGGTTTCAGACACGTTATAGTTACAAATTAGCATTTAAAAACCTTTGAAATTCACTGAAAAAACCATAGGTTTCAGACACGTTATAGTTACAAATTAGCATTTAAAAAACCTTTGAAATTCACTGAAAAAACCATAGGTTTTAGGGACAGTTTTAGTTACTTGGACATTGCACTCGTACAAAACCCGTGAAATTCCCCCGTTATAGTTAGTTCAGCTAACTATAACTCGCGCCCCGCAATGCACTGCTGATGACGTCACATATTACATCACTCATGACATGGTCAGTGACATCACTGATGACATCACTGATGACATCTCAAATGACATCACTGATGACATCATCCACGTGATAATCTGATGCACCTCCTCACACCCTAATATAACCTTTGATACACCCACTCTAAATTACAGACTGCCATTCGCAAAACCATAGACACTCCAACACCAATAACTACATACCCACTCACTGATTCTTAGGTCTACACACACACATCCACTCACTCACCCGTACAGTCTCTCATACTTACGGTCACTCAGTACAGGACTATCATATGCACTCTTACTCCTATATAGACACTCAAACAACGCCACTCATCCATAGAGATACTCACACACCTAGTCAGTCATGCAAATAATTAAACACACTGCCATTTACTCACCTATACAGTTATACACACACCAGCTCACTTACTCATACAAATAGTAGCACATTGTTACGCTCTTATACAATCACAGATACAAGCACACACTCATCCATACAGCCACTATCACAATCACTCACTCTTGCTTATAGCTATTTATATACTCCAACACACATATATACTGCCTTTCACATATGTAGTTACTCACACATGTACCACTGGGACATACATTCAGTCACTAACACACTCTTACACACACTTACCCACCCATACAGTCTATCACAGATGCACTCTTGAAACCATCCACCCAGTGAATCACCCACTCACACATCTATGCACAGAGTTGCACACACCCCTCCCACACAAACACTCAGGCACCCATACAGATACTCAGACAAGCATTCAATAACTCATATAGACACTCATTTAGCTATTCACAAACACATGCAGCCACTTACACAGCAACAGACAGACGGATACAGACATTCACCCAGTTTAGTCACTAACCCATGCATTCAGTAAGATACGTTAAATCACTCACTTATAGAGTCAGTCACGCACCTACTAAATCATCCATACAGACACTTACACACCCACTCATTCTTCAATACGTCTTTTCCTATATATATTAAAAATATTTAAACTTTACAGAAACACACAGTCACTGGATGATGTCATCAGTGATGTCATTTGAGATGTCATCAGTGATGTCATCAGTGATGTCACTGACCATGTCATGAGTGATGTAATATGTGACGTCATCAGCAGTGCATTGCGGGGCGCGAGTTATAGTTAGCTGAACTAACTATAACGGGGGAATTTCACGGGTTTTGTACGAGTGCAATGTCCAAGTAACTAAAACTGTCCCTAAAACCTATGGTTTTTTCAGTGAATATATATATATATATATATTATCTACTGGCGGTCGCCAGTAGATAGTTATAGTTACAACCTATTATCCATAGGAAATCCGCGACATTCTATTTAAAATAACTCTCTTGCCGGTTGACGTATCTTCGCAAAATTTTCAAACTTTGTGGGGCGCGCCGGTCCGCTCCTACCCTGAAAGTCTCGGGGGGATTCGTCAAGCGGGGGCCGAGAAAAAAGGGGGATCCCAAAACGCGTTTTCCCCATGCAATTTTCCATAGGAAACTTTAGACACGGCTACAGCCCGAACTGCTGAACAGAATTACACCAAATTTTGCAAAGAGGTAGTTCTTGGTTCAGAAAGAACCCTTTTTGTTAAATGGTGTAAATCCGTTCAGTAGTTGCTGAGAAAATCAAAAGTAAAAAGATAGATATATCTATGGCCGAGTAGGGTCCGCGTACCCTCAGCGCACCCTGCGCGCACCGTCCCGATCACGAGCTGCATGTTAATTGGTTGTCAGCTGGCTGTCAACATTCTGATTCAGGAAATGTTGGCAGCCATTTTGTCCCTCGGTAGAACCGAGGGACAGAAACAAGTGCGCAAAGCGCACAAAGGGGGCAGGGTAGAAACACCCTGAACCCCTAGGTTTGCTCAGGGGTGTAGGAAGGTGGAATCTGACTATATGGTTGCCCCCACTTTTTTTATGGTGTTTTGCTGGATTATGACTTAGTTGGACTGGGATCCTGCTATTCGGGGCCCCAGTCTATCTGCTTTCTCTGTAAAATGGATTCCATGTGCCTTAGGCACATCTCTGATTGGGATCTGGAGTGCCCTTATAAGTCCCTAGTATATGGTATACTATGTACCAAGGGCATAGGTACCTCAGAGGCCTGCCAGGGGCTGCAGCATGTATTATGCCACCCCTGGAAGGCCATCCAAACTGACACCACAGGTCTGCTACTGCAGCCTGGGTAAGGTGGTGCATGCACCTCTTACTGTGATATAGGTTACCTATATCACGAAATACATACACACCTAGAAACCTATAAGTCACTCCTAAGGCAGGCCTTATCAATCCTAAAGGCAGAGTGCATGGTTCCTATGTGAGAGGGTGCCCCTGCATGAGCAGGGCCCCTCTGCAGCGTTCGGAGACCATCTCTGATGCTGTTTGTAGTGCAGCCTGACCATATACTCTTAAGCGCATTATATCCTCGCGGTAAAATGCTAACTTTGGAATGGCTGCACCTAAACATGTCGTGTTTGGTGTCAAACATCTTGGAATACTACCCCCCGCCAATCCTGGCGGCGGGGGTAGCATTCCACCCTTCTAGAGGGAAAGACATGTTAACTCTGGCTTACCCGGTAACTTCTTTCTGAAGCCCTGGCATCACAAAATGGATGCTGCTGCCACAGACACAAGTCTGGCCTCCTGCTGCTGGACGAAACTCCGGCAGGGGAGGCCTGGACAATAGGTTTCCTGTTGCAGGGAGGTGTGACCACCTCCCCAGACAGGATAATGTGTATTGGGGCTGGGTGGGTGCACTCTTAGAGTGCTTTGAAGTCCTGCACTGGGGGAGCAAAAGGCTCCTCTGTGCATATGCCTGTTCAAACCAGCTCAGGGGCTACCTGCCCCTGCTCTGGCGCGAAACTGGACAAAGGGAAGTGGGTGTAGCCACCCCCTCCCTTGACCCTCCCATAGGTGGGGTCATAGAGTTAGTCCCTCCCTGTTTTACTAGTTAAAATGGGGAACCCTTGCCACAGCAAGATTAGATTATACCTGGACGAAACTCTGACACGGAATCCTGGACCTTCGACGCTCTACGACAAGATTAGAGGACTGAAGAATCTCCCTTGGGGTCAAGGAGTGACTCCCTGCTTGGCAGGCACCAAAGAAGCATCTGTCCGGTTCGCATCACTGAAGCTCCTGTCGGACGCCTGAAGTCATCGCATCACCAGAGGTGGATTCTCAGACTTCCCCGAGGCTACCCTGAGTCCCCAGCAAAGCTGAGGCCCGTGGCTATCGTGGGTGACTTGAGACCGTGACCCCTGGACACCAAGCACATTTGCAAGTGCACCATCTTCTGGGTCTCCCAAGAAGTCGTGCTTTGGGCTCCGAGTAGCCCTAGCCTCCAGCACCACCTGCACCGAAGATCACTGGACCCCACTCCACGAGTGTCCTGTAAGCTAGCTCCACGTGCGGCGTCACGAGGCTCCTTCGCGGTCGCTAGCCCGTTGGCTAGTAGCCCTTAACGAAGGCCAATCTTTTCTTTACTTGGCAGTCTGGTTGCTCCAGGCCTGCCCTCACTTACCCTCGCTGGGTGAGTTCCCCAGACCTTGCTGATCTGCATCATCGACGATCTACATCTTACTCAAGACTTGCCGTTGCCAAGGCTTGTTGGGTCCAATCTGGTCGCCGACACCTCTGCACTCGACAGACATCAAGCAACAGCCCGAATCCTGCTCCTGGTTGCCGACAACGCCTCCCGGACCTCGTGGCTGAAGAGTCAAGATGACCGTCATCGAACCTGAAGCACTCGACATCGGTGGGCATCGGTCCATCGCCTCCCTGGTCACTGGCTAGTGACCCAGACTCTGTCCCCTCTGCTTTCAGGTTCTTCAGAACTCCGATCCACTCGTGGATCCACCCGGACACTTTTCTCCTGGTCGCCAGCAGCACTTTGCCGCAGATCGCCATAAGAACCGACGACGAAACCCGACCCCGAAAGGCACCTATGCACCCGGCTTCCCTGGGTGAGGTAACACGAGTACTCCGGTGCTCCCGTGGGTAGAGACTCTTCAAAGTCCTAGATCTCAAAGGGTTTTGTCCTAGTCCTCTTTTAAGTGTCCCTTTCCTCTATTTTCCCGATCCCGACTTTCTCCATAGAAGTTAACGGCGTATCGCGGTTGTGTATTTACACTGCACGCGTCTCCCGTGGGTCCCCTGTGTCACTACCTTGGGTGGTTCCTTGTGGTCCAAGCACTTCTAGAGGCTCTAGGCCTAGTGTCTAGTTCAGTCGTGGTTCGCATACCACTTTATTGGTATATGGTTTGAGTACGCCCCTAGGGCCCAAACGTGTATTTGTGCTATTACTGTGATTTAAGATCTTATAACCTATGTACTTCGAACTCTAGCCTCATAAAGAGACTAGAGGGGTGTGTTTAGTAATAAATACATATATTTTGAATATATACCTGGTGTGGTGCTCTTTCATTTGGTCACTCAAGAGATTATAGACTGGTAAAACAAGCTGCTTTACATTCCTTCAAGACTTAGCCTGAAGGCTGCTCTCCATAGCTACCACTAGGATAGCTTTCAATAAGGTTGTCTTTAACCTACCTACCATAAGAGTCGATTTGGACTGGTGCAAGGTGCCCACTATAATTAGTGGACAGCATATGCCAGGCCAACTTCTCACAAGGGGGTCCCACAAGGATCCCCTGGGCAAAAAAGAAAAACAATTTTTTTAAAAAAAATCGGCAGGATGCGCTCAGGGTGCGCGAATCCTGCCGGAAAAAAAAAAAATCGAAGCGCGGTCTCCTGCGATTCGATTGCATTTTGCCCCCGGGTGGCCCAAGTCCCGGGGGCATGGTGGGGGTGGGTATATTGTTTGTATGGGGGCCCTCAAAGGCCTCCCCAAGCCCCGGGGACCGCCACCCCCGGGGCTTTATAGAAAATGGTGCGGGAGGGCTCTTCTGCCCTCCCGCAGCCCCGGGGACCGCCACCCCCGGGGCTTCTTTTTTTATTTAAATAAGGTGTGGGGGCTCCAGCCCCCACATGCCCCGGGGACCACCACCTCCCAGGGCACTTATAAAATAAATGTGGGGGTCCATTACGGAGCCCCGGGGACCACCACCTCCCGGGGCTGTGCAATTTAAGGGAGGGGGCCGCGCGGCCCCCTCCTGGAGCCCTTGATGGCCCTGGGGACCGCCACCCCCAGGGCCGGCTCCTGCAGTGTCCCGGGTGCCTACCCCGGGACACTGTAGTTTGCTATGGCAGGACGGGAGCCTCGCGGCTCCCGTCCTGTCATTAGCAAACTGCTTTGGATATTGGAAGAGAGAGCAGGGAAACCTGCTCTCTCTTCCAATATCCAAAGCCGATTGCTTTCCACATGGGGAGCTGCATCTTAGCAGCTCCCCATGTGGAAAAGCAATGCCGGCTCCCAAGGGACGCGGGAGCCGGCTGGGACTGTGGGGGATTGGGGACCCCCCACAGTCTCCAACGTGAGGCCAGGCCCCGGGGGATGGGGTCCCCGGGGCCATAAGTGGCTCGGGAGGGGGCCACACAGCCCCCCTCCCCAAAGTTAAAAAAAAAACACACAAAAAAAAGGGTATGGCCGGCCCCGGGGGATGGGGTCCCCGGGGCCTTAAATGGCCAGAGGAGGGGGGCCACGCAGCCCCCTCCAAAGAATAAAATGTAGAAATAGAGGCCATGCCCCGGGGATGGGGTCCCCGGGGCCAATACAGGCCCAGGGAAGGGGGCCACGCGGCCCCCTTCCCGTTATTTTTTTACATTTTAATTTAAAAAGGGGTAAGGCCCTGGGGGATGGGGTCCCCAGGGCCCAAAAACAGGAAAAAGGAAGGGGGGCCACACAGCCCCCTTCAGGGGACAAAAAAAAAAAAAAACGATCGGGCCCGCAGGCCCCGCCCCTTCCTTCACCACTCTGCAAACGCGCCCCTGGCGCGTTTGCAGAGGGGAACAATTCCCTTGAATACCTGGGGTCCCTGAGGCCAACTAGCCCACCAGGAACCTCCAGTATGCGCCAGGGGCTGCGTTGCAGAGAGGTGTACAGAGGCCACGCCCCTTTTACACCTCTCTGCAACGCAGCTCTGTGGCGCTTTTGGATATACCTGTTGGGCTAGTTGGCCCCCAGGGACCCTCAGGATTCAAGGGAGTTAATCCCGACTTAAAACGCGCCACGGGCGCGTTTGCACAGTGGTGAAGGAGGGCGGGGCTTCAGGTGACATCTGTGCAAACGCGCCCCGTGGCGCGTTTTAAGTTGGGGATTAAATCCTCTTCAATCCTGAGGGTCCTGAGGGCCAACTAGCCCAACAGGTACATCCAGAAAGCGCCACAGAGCTGCGTTGCAGAGAGTGTAAAAGGGGTGTGGCCTCTCTACACGTCTCTGCAACGCAGCCCCTGGCGCATATTGGAGGTTCCTGGTGGGCTAGTTGGCCCCTAAGGACCCTCAGGATTCAAGGGGACTTAATCCCCCAACTTAAAACGCGCCACAGGGCGCGTTTGCACAGATGTCACCTCAGGCCCCGCCCCCTCCCTTCACCATTGTGCAAATATTCTTCTAAAATCATCCGAAATACGAATTCCGATTTACTCACCTGTTATAAGGAGAGACCTCAGTGCTGTATCTTTCAGTCCAGTACTGGTCCTGAAAAGTAATTTTAACCGTACTTACCAGTAACTTGAATTTCCTTCCATAGGATATCATTGCCTGCTTTTTGCTGAAAAAGTTTCTAAGTGTTGATTTGTGAAACCTACAAATATTCCTCTAAAATCAGCCGAAATACGAATTCCGATTTACTCACCTGTTATAAGGAGAGACCTCAGTGCTGTATCTTTCAGCCCAGTACTGGTCCTGAAAAGTAATTTTAACCGTACTTACCAGTAACTTGAATTTCCTTCCATAGGCTAACATTGACTGGTTTCACTTGGAAATTCTTCTAAGTGTGGAGTTTTGGAACTTTAAAATATTCCTCTAAAATCAGCCGAAATACGAATTCCGATTTACTCACCTGTTATCAGGAGAGACCTCAGTGCTGCATCTTTCAGCCCAGTACTGGTCCTGAAAAGTAATTTTAACCGTACTTACCAGTAACTTGAATTTCCTTCCATAGGCTAACATTGACTGGTTTCACTTGGAAATTCTTCTAAGTGTGGAGTTTTGGAACTTTAAATTATTCTTCTAAAATCAGCCGAAATACGAATTCCGATTTACTCACCTGTTATCAGGAGAGAACCCAGTGCTGCATCTTTTAGCCCAGCACTGACCCTGAAAAGTAATTTTAACCGTACTTACCAGTAACTTATCTTTTCTTCCATAGGAATCCATTGTCTGGTTTTCAGCAGAAAAGTTTCAAAGTGTCGATTTTCACAAACTACAAATATTCCTTAAAAATCGCCTGTATGACTTAAACGCATTTTTTCAACTGTTTACAGGAGATGCACCAGTGCTGGATCCAGGATCCAACACTGAGTAAGAAAAAGTAACGATAACAGTTTTTACCTGCTAAGTGAATTTCCTTCCATAGGATAACATTGGTGATTCTATGAGGAAAAGTTTCAAAGTGTCAACTTTTAAAATACAATAATATTCCTTAAAAATCACGACTGTAACCAAAACGCTTTTACTCAACTGTTTACAGGAGATGTCCCAGGACTGAATCTAGGATCCAGTCCTGTGGTTAGAAAAGTAATCCATAAAGTAACTAATTGCATTTAACTAGAAATTCATATTGAGCTGAATGTTGCATTGTGTTTGAAAATGTGTTGCCCATTGCAACAACTGTAACTACTGTACTTAAAAGTCTATTGCCTATGTGCAAAGTATTTAAACTAAAGTAATTCATTCTGAGAAAGTATTTTTTGTAATGTAATGTATAATGTAATTACAATGTAATTTAAAAAATAAAATATGTAAAAGAAATTGTTTCAAAAAATGTAGTAAATCAGTATGAAAAAAATTAATATAAAAATTAATACATTTAAAAAATGTCATTTAAAAACCTTTGAAATTCACTGAAAAAACCGTAGGTTTCAGGCACGTTATAGTTACAAATTAGCATTTAAAAAACCTTTGAAATTCACTGAAAAAACCATAGGTTTCAGACACGTTATAGTTAGAAATTAGCATTTAAAAAACCTTTGAAATTCACTGAAAAAACCATAGGTTTTAGGGACAGTTATAGTTAGTTGGACATTGCACTCGTACAAAACCCGTGAAATTCCCCCGTTATAGTTAGTTCAGCTAACTATAACTCGCGCCCCGCAATGCACTGCTGATGACGTCACATATTACATCACTCATGACATGGTCAGTGACATCACTGATGACATCACTGATGACATCTCAAATGACATCACTGATGACATCATCCACGTGATAATCTGATGCAGCTCTTCACACCCTAATATAACCTTTGATACACCCAATCTAAATTACAGACTGCCATTCGCAAAACCATAGACACTCCAACACCAATAACTACATACCCACTCACTGATTCTTAGGACTACACACACACATCCACTCACTCACCCGTACAGTCACTCATACTTATGGTCACTCAGTACAGGACTATCATATGCACTCTTACTCCTATATAGACACTCAAACACCGCCACTCATCCATAGAGGTACTCACACACCTAGTCAGTCATGCAAATAATTAAACACACTGCCATTTACTCACCTATACAGTTATACACACACCAGCTCACTTAATCATACAAATACTAGCACATTGTTACGCTCTTATACAATCACTGATACAAGCACACACTCATCCATACAGCCACTATCACAATCACTCACTCTCGCTTATAGCTATTTATATACTCCAACACACATATATACTGCCTTTCACATATGTAGTTACTCACACATGTACCACTGGGACATACATTCACTCACTAACACACTCTTACACACACTTACCCACCCATACAGTCTATCACAGATGCACTCTTTAAACCATCCACCCAGTGAATCACCCACTCACACATCTATGCACAGTCGCACACACCCCATCCACACAAACACTCAGGCACCCATACAGATACTCAGACAACAAATCAATAACTCTTATAGACACTCATGTAGCTATTCACAAACCCATGCAGCCACTTACACAGCAACAGACAGATACAGACATTCACCCAGTTTAGTCACTAACCCATGCATTCAGTAAGATACGTTTAATCACTCACTTATAGAATTAGTCACGCACCTACTAAATCATCCATACAGACACTTATACACCCAGTCATTCTTCAATACGCCTTTCCCTATATATATTAAAAATATTTAAACTTTACAGAAACACACAGTCACTGGATGATGTCATCAGTGATGTCATTTGAGATGTCATCAGTGATGTCATCAGTGATGTCACTGACCATGTCATGAGTGATGTAATATGTGACGTCATCAGCAGTGCATTGCGGGGGGGCGAGTTATAGTTAGCTGAACTAACTATAACGGGGGAATTTCACGGGTTTTGTACGAGTGCAATGTCCAACTAACTATAACTGTCCCTAAAACCTATGGTTTTTTCAGTGAATATATATATATATAATTTTTTCGCTCATTGGGTCTTAGTAAATCACCTTGGGCAATAACAAACCCCTTTTCTGGCACACTTCAACAATCCCATAGGGTCACCCTGGGCCTGCTGTGCCAATTAGAAAGTCAGTTTCCTTGAAATAATCTACATTATGGGTACAATTTCACATGACTCAGGAATTGACAGAAGGACAGTATCCTAAGCACTAAAGTCGTATATGTTGGTAAGCATCAGGAGCTCATTAATCAAATATTTTAAAACTAAGAAACACCTTAGATGATGTCAGATGCTGGGTCCTAGAGAAAGTTACACAGATTCTTCCTGGGAGGGGATATGAATTCCACCTTCAACTTAAGGCAATGTAAGAGGCAGAGCCAGCCATGGCTCCAATAGTGCCCTGGATGGAAAGAAATTTGCCACCCTTGCTATTGCTGGAGAATAAAATGAGGCAGCAATCCCTTTTCACAGGCCAGTCCCTAGATGGCTAGAAGAAAAGCAGCGAGATGCCTCGGAGCATACATCTCCGCACCTCCCTCAGCTCACCTAAATCACTTTACCTCTGTCAGGCTGTATTCAAATTGTTTGGAGGGGAGGAATGTTAATGTGTGTCAGCAGGGGGTTAGAGATAGACGGGAGGGCAAGGTAAGGGGCTGATAGGGTGCTAAAAACAGTTACTGCTTCAAGTTGAAAATGATTGGAAGCACTTTAAACAAAATCACTGGAGCCAAGGAAGAGAGGCATTGCTATTTGCAGGACCATTATGCAGACAGTTCTTTTCACCCCTCTGAAGATTGGTGCCCTGGGCCAAGCTTGCCCATACCCTAACCAGCCCTGGTAAGGGAATTCATCTTTCGGACTCAATTAACAATGGCTCATATGAATTTGGTGAGATCAGTAAACAGGTGCCCTACTTCAACATTGGTTGGGGTACACTACACTGGACCTGCGTAAACATATCTAAACTGTATAGTGTGCATAATCAGTGATTATTTATAACTGTCACCTAGAGTGTAATACACTGTTTCTCTAGCACACATCATGATTTTTATTACTGATTCTTAAAATCTGTTGCATCGGTTTGGTATGTTACAATCTGTACTCTGAACATCTCCTTTTCCTTCCTTTTGTAGGCAATTTGTTGTCTAGATAAATATCCAACTACTAGTGCATGGTACTTTTATATTTTCTTTAATAAAATTGATTTTTAAAAGTGTTTTGCAATGCTATCTGAGAACTGCCTTATTGGTTTTGCTGCACATTTACTCTTTACACACAAACATGGAGTCATTATAAAGTGGTGGAATACATACACCAGTGAAACCTTGCAGCTAGCCAACAACATTAGTATGCCCATAATCAGCGGCCATCTTAGGTGAAGAAGATACAAAATCTAACTTCTCTGGACTGCATGCATGTTGACATATGTTTTTGTCTGCACGTGTCTCAAACGCACTATGGAGCAGACCATGGATTAGACACGAGTGGACCTGCGGGTGAGAGGCTACCCTGGATTGGTTCCCAAACAAGTGATGAAATTTCCCACATATCCTTCTTGTCTATGTCATTCTCCCTTTTTTGGACATTATATATATGAATGCAAGAAATCATTTGGACGCTTTCAGGCACCTTCAACCCGGTCAGTCTATGTTTTCTTATACCATTCGTCACGGGTTCTGTGCTACTGAGTAGTTACATTGGGACTTTTGGATCCTGCTTTATAATCATAGTGGTCCAATGCCAAGATTGTCCACCCTTTACACATCACAAATGTCACAGCCACTTGAGAAACACACAGTTTGAAAGTGCAGATAGCACATGATTCATGTATGGTTTAACGAATTAATGTAAGTGTTGCGCTTGACATATCTTAAAAAGTGCCTTCACTGTAGGATTAGAGAACTTAGTTACACAAATGTCTTGCTGTAATTTAGTGTGATTAATAAAGAATCATCTTCCTTTAGCAGAAAATGTATTCACCATAGAGATTAAATGTAACTTTGTAAATGTGTATGCTACTTCACATGAATAACATTTGATGACTTGATGATTAAACACTTTCTCATATATGTAGATGTAATCCTACCAGAAACGATAATTGAGTTATGTAATGTGTGCATTAATATTCCATATATTTGATTTCACTGTAGTTCTCAGTTATACTTCCCATCGAGTATTATGATGATTTATTGAATATTACATGTAGTATGAAACTTAATGCATTAGAAACGTATATCCATTTGTGTTTAAACATGCACATGCATATTAAATGTGCACCATTGATGTTAATGCTCAACTTGAAGTAGGCCTGTATTTCACCATGCTGCATAAAGCTGATTTTATTTTTCTGCTAACTCGACATTTCTTACAGGCATGACATGCATTGTTGGTTTAGAACAGATACATTACTGTAATAGAGAATGGGGGAATAGGAGCCTGAGAAAAGGACCTTGACAAAGGTACAAGGAGAAACAGAGCACTAACTGAATGAATGATTGCCCAAAAGCTTCCATATATGTGTGTTTGAGGGAAAGATGTCGTCCCATGTTCAGTGTGGGATAAATTGGAAATGTTGCAGTCTACAACATGATGATTCGTGGATTTCAATGAACCCCTGATGGAGTGATCGAGGAGGGTGTCGCCAAATGGACTTTGCACGTTATAATATTATGTTCTCCTTGGACTGTTGCTCAGATCTCTTTCCGGATCCTTTCCAGATTCCCTCACATATTCTTTATTGATTTCTCATTGACCCTTCACAGATTCTTGCAGACACCTTTCCTTGATTTCCTCCTTCCTTGAGTCATTGCTAGCTTAGTGAACTTTGAGAGATCTTATGTTCCAATGCTCTCCCTGATTTTTGCTCAAGTGTGGCTTAGGCTTGTTGTCCTGACCTGACTTACTTTATGGAGTTTCTCTGATTTGCTAAGATTCCTTCATCTAAACCATCTTTCTTTTAGATTTCTAATGTATAGGAGAGAGAGTCTTAGGGGGATATTCTCAAGAACGTGCGATAATCATCGCCAAAATAGGTTAACGCAATTTTTCATATCGCGGGAAAATAACACTGTGTTAACGTCTTATTCTCAACACAGCGGTAACATGCGATAGTTTCCCGATAACGCGTCAAATGTCCGCCATAAAATTACCGGGACGGCGATAAAAATCTAAAGCCGAACGTGAAAAAATTGACGATGGGCACAACCGCGATAAAAAAATCAGCGATAAGCTGCGCCAGGCCTGCAATTCACACACGTCAGGAGGGAAAAATCACTATAAAAGCAGAAAAAAACCCACAAACAAAACCAAAACAACTGCGAAGCACAATGGAGGTAGCCGGAGCAAGTACAGAGGACAACCAGAACCCCACAAGCCCCACGGAGGACCAGCCAGGGACCTCGGAGTCAGGGAAGGGCAAGGAGAAGAAGAGGAGGAAGACGCGGTTCAGTCCACAGGAAAACAGGATCCTGATAACGGAGGGGAAAGAACACCATCAACAACTGTTCATCGGCTCCACTGTGTCATTTGCAACAAAAAATGGAATATGGCAGTCCATCGTGGTCAAGGTGAATGCAGTCGGAGTGCTGAGGAGGACAATGGAAGAGCTCAAGAGGCGCTGGAATGATGTGAAGCGCAAAACCAAGCAGAAACTCGGCAACAACCAGAAGGCAGCAATGCAGACTGGAGGTGGGAGTCCAGCGCCACAGGAGGAGCTGGATGAGATGGAGGAAATGGTGTCATCAGTGTGGAGACAGTAGCAGGAGTTGGGGAACCGGGCACTGCTCAACATGACGTGACACAACAGCAACAGGGTGAGTAACGACCAGGGACTGGGGGGACGGGGGGAGATGGGCACAATGTCACACATGCACAATTAAGTATAGCACAGTGCACACCCACAATGACTCTGGATCATGTCCCTGATCCCCTTGGCACACTGCAGCACACCTAGAAACAGCAATTAGGCCCCCATCGACTATGTGCCCAGAGGGGGCCCTTCCCACACATCACCAATCCCACAACCAACCCATGCACATGTGCCAAACCCAGCAAAGAGGCGTGTCTGTGAGCCACACTGACAATGCAAGTGACACTGCATGACGAATAGCATGGCTGCAGTCAATATATCATGACATGTTGCACGCCACGACACTGAGGTGGCTGAGTGTGGACCACATCCGTAAAGGAGCAGGTCACACTCTGACACATCCACGTGCACAAACAACCCCTGACGTCAACAACACATCTGCGGACAAACCATGCCCCAGAGTCCCAACTCCCACCAAGAGCCCAATTTACCCAAGTATGGAACATCTCAGCACTGTATAAGCACAGAAGTCAAAGGCACACCGCCTGAAAGGGATAAGGGGCAGCAAAATCATAGCTGCAGGGCCGACTCTCCCAAAATGCAGCACACACACATAACATTCAGAGCACATCAACATTGACAACAATGTGGTACAAACTGCAACACGTTCACAACAGAACAGAGGACACAACTGGTGCCACTTGTGTGTAGAAACTGGCCAATCACATTTGGCATAGCAGGGAAATGTGAGATGGTAATGTACAAGTACAAACACACATCCGTGATGTTGTCGAAATGTCCACTGTCCCGCATCAAATAGGCAGCTCCTCCCAAACAGTCACAATGTACACTGCCATGCAGTCTGTATGTAAACTTGTACAATGCATCAACATACATGTGAACACAATGTTAAACTGCATCTCCCCTTCACATTGCAGAGGGAGAATCAACACCTCCTGCAGAGCAGACCGAACATCTCTTCACTGATGACGAAGAGGACCACCACACCTTCGACACCGACGCCCTCCAAGAGCTCATGGACAGCTTCGGCACCTCACCTCCAGGAGCAGGGCAGCCCAGCTGCATCGAGGAGACCTCACCCCCTGCACAGACCACACAGCAGGAAGCACCCACCACCACAGCTGCCTCCCAGGACCCCCACGAACAACACATGGCCTTCCAAGGCCATGTGTTAGGGTGCAAGGAGAAGATGGCTGATCAGGTGCGGGTGAGGTTCGACCTCATGGCAGCCAAACTAGATGCCATACGTGGGTGTCTAAGTCCCATCAGGGACCACTTACAGTCCCTAACGGACACCCACAGTCCGCTCCATGCTCTCCAATGATCCATTGCTGACATCGCTGGAGTCCTGACTCTGAGACAAGGACAACTGTCTAGTCAGAGTGGCTCCAGCGATGTCAGCTGGGAGTTGGGACACATGCGGAGGATCATGGAGAACAGGGAGCGGATGCAGGCGGAAAGAATGGCTGCCACGGCTGCACACCAGCGAGATGTAGCTAGGATCTTCCATGCCCTGCAGATACAATACAATACAATACATCAGCATTTATAAAGCGCAACAGCTACCTCAAACAGAGGTGTCCCGGCGCTAGCATGATCCAGCAGCATAGGGTATCAGATCTCCAAACAGATCCTCATCATGGCATTGCTGCCACAAGGCCTGGCGCCGATGAATGCTGCTGCTGCTTCTACATCCACATCTCTGCCCCCTGATGTGTCAGTGACACACAGTGCTGCAGACAATCCACCTCTGGCCACTGATGTGTCACTGCCACACAGTGATGCAGACAAAACAACAACACCCACATGTGAGGCACATGAAACATCAGAGGACGAAGATGCGGATGATTCTGCCTTAGTGGTAAGAAGGAAGCGGTAGCATTCATCTCCGCCATATGGCCTGTTTCTGCTTGGTTCTGCCCTCTGCATCATCACCTTCCGCTGTCCCCCGATACACTCTGCGACACTCACCTTGGACCTCGACATGGACTGCCATATTCTGTTTGGTTACCAATGACATAGCAATCAGTCTGCGGACTGTCCTCTTCTTCTACCGATGAACTTGTCATTCCCTAAAGGACTCTGGCTGGCCCTCCATGGGGCAACAATGTAAAGTGGGGTTTGCATGGCCCTGTACTGCTCCAGCTTCAACACTCCATTGAATGTGAATAAAACATTCAAATTCACATGGATGTGTCATGTCTATGATCATTCAAGTATGAAAGTATGGATGAATGTAGGGTCAGTGATTCCCCCTTATGTCCATGTTGCTCATGTTGTGCGACTTGAGTCACAGGGTGCAACATTGCCGATTGCGGTCTGGGTGGCGCCGACACTACAACAGAGACACACGCATTAGTTACTTTCTTGTCCAGCCCAGAACTGAACCACGCCCAGAGCCCCGGGCTCATTGTTCACACCCCTACGCTGGACTGGCATACGCCAGCCCAGCCCACTCCGCTTACGCTTACAGGGGGGGACAACAAAGCAACATGTCCCAGGTCTTCCTTGTAGTGATCTGCTGATCACTGGTCTAGTTGTCAGCATGCCACAGCCACTCCCTAAGGGCTGGTTTACACCCACACCACACCCATCCAGCACAGGCATCACAGGACATGTGACCCTGCCAATAAAAGGGGCCTACCTCATCACATTCCCCACTGCCGGAGGTGACATGATGGCGTCCGCACCACGAGACTCAATCATAAAGGGTCCATGACTTGTGGCGCACTGGGTTAGTGGCACCCGATGCACTGCGGCCGGCACGGGCCTACCGCCACGGGACAATGACTTGCGGTACACAGAGTTGGTGGCACCCGATGCACTGCGGCCGGTACAGGCCTAACACCACGGGATGATGACTTGCAGTGCACAGAGTTGTTGGCACCCGATGCACTGCGACCGGCACAGGCCTACCGCCACGGGACGGTGACTTGCGGTGCACTGAGGTAAGGGCACCTGAAGAGCTGAGCGGGTGTGCAGCCTGTGATGATGCGTAGACCTCGATACGCCGTCCTGCCAATCAAGATTTTAATTGAATTGAGAGCCCTGCTGGACCGCAGTGTATGCCGAAAGCAGCAGTCAGCACACACATGACTCCACGGTGCGGCAGGGTGCACTGGGGGCCTGTGGCGCGGAATCCATCGATCGGCTGAGGAGGTTGCACCGACACGTGGTGGGCCCTCTTGGAGACACGCCGGTGGCGGCAGGTGAGCATTGAGGTGTGGGTGCGCAGGGGCGGCCAGTCATCTCTGGGCAGCGGACCAGTCTGGGGACCAGGGCTGGGGTGCAGCAGGCGCACAGTATCGCGCAGGCACCACCGGTCATGGCGGCGGCCTCGTGGCTGGGTGGGGGGTACCGCCCTGGCAGACACGACCCTGCATGCGATGACAAGATGTGCGCGGGTTGGCTTGGCACGTAGCCACCTTGTCTCCAGTGTAAATCTGGCCGCTGAAGGTGGTCGGCCACATGTGTGTAGGCCTATGGACAGGATATGGCGGACACAGAGACACACGTAGTAGTTACTTTGGTGGCCATCCCGGAACTGAACCACGCCCAGAGCCCCGGGCTATTTATTCACGACATACGCCGGCCAAGGCCACTCCGCTCACGCTTACAGGGGGGGATGACAAAGCTACATTTCCAAGGTCTTCCACACTGCCTGAGGTAACCTGTTTGCGTCCACTGTCCACAACACTACAAACCCCAGCAGTATATGTCCACATGGACATGTCTGTGCTCTGCATACTGAAGTCTGTCCAGCACATCACCGCCACACTTGGCATTGTGTACATTCTTATTGATGGGTCACTTGCCTCCTTCGCACATACTTGGTTCCCACCTCTCCCCACATTCTGCAATTGTGTGGCAGAGGTGCCATGCCATGGATGGTTTGTCTACATGGCTGGCCACGGTTACCACAGTTACTTGTGTTGTCGTGTCTGGTAGTTGGGCATATTGATTGGCATGTTGTATGTGATTTTGTAACGTGTGCATTCCCACAGTTGTATGATTGTGGAGTTGATGTGTGTGGTGTGTTCAGTTGGAACTTACCGACGAGCAGTGCATTTCCATAGGTGCCATCCTCAAAGCGCTGGTTGGTGATGTACTTGCGGAAGATGTAGGAATCATGCACACTGCCTGGGAAGTTTGCGACGACGTTCGTGAACAGGCCCCGGTGGTCCACTTTTGCCTGCACATTGATGGAATGCGTGTGGTTTCTGTTGCGGTTATTGTGTGCAGTGTCGGCAGGGGGCACAAGTAGTACATGTGTGCAGTCAATTGCCCCCACCACGTGCGGGAAGCCAGCTATGGCGTAGTTCCCTTGCTTGGTCCCCAGCTTTTCCTGCACAGTGTGGGGGAAGTGAAGGTGCAGGGGTATCAAGTTGATACAAACCGTTATGCTTACAGGTATGATAAATCCTGCATAATAAGACCGTAACAGAAGTTTGTGTGGTCGTAACCTTCCTTTTCTTTCCTACGAAGGTTACGACCACACAAACTTCTGTTTCGGTCTTTTTATGCAGGATTTATCATACCTGTTAGCATTCCGGTTTGTCCAAGTGCAATACACTGTACCAGATTACGTTTGTGACTATACGGACGCTTGACCATTGTCACCATTTATCCAACAGGTTTCTGAATACTGACTTTCAGAATATGGAATTGTATTGGGGAGTTCCTGCAGCATATGCAGTTAATTGAATCCACACATTGCCCTGATGAAGTTCCCTGTTGGGAATGGAATGCGTTGGCTGAGCTTTTCGTATTGTTGATTTATGTATTTGTAATGAAGAACTGTTTTTACACTACTGTTGACTACTGGACTTCATGACCTGGCGCACCCCCATTTCAGTAACTACAATCTTGGATCTGGAGCACAGAGGCGTCAAGCAACGGCTGGCATTGGGGTTGGTTGCGCAGGAACACTACGAATTGGAACTAGCGTGTGGTGCGGATACAGGGGCCCGCCGTTGCTTTTGTGGACATGCATCCAAGACAGGTGTGAGGAACTTTGATAGGGCTGGCTGTGAGACTCCTCCGACTCTGGCAGTTGTTGGTTGGAAGGTACCAGAGGCCATCAGGTGCAGCACAGCCAGCAGCTTTGTCTGCGGAGGGATGTTGGTTCTCCGCTGTGTTTGTACCGTCAGCCTGTGGGCAATGTGGGTCAGGATGCGGAGGATGGTTGTCCTTTTGAGCCTGTAGTGGGCAATGGCATCCTCTGGCGTTGAGTGTCTGAGGCTGGTGCGTTTTAGGAACGTCGGCTGTCTTCTTCAGCGCTGCCTAGGTGGTAGTCCGGGGGGGGGTGGTCCGGGGGGGTCCTGGGGGTGGTGGTGGTGGGTGTTGTGGCCCTCTTGGGTCTCCAAGCTGCATGATCATTGGCTCCATGGCATCTGTTGGTCTTCAGATGTGGCTCTGGGCTGGGCTCCCTTTCTACTGCAGGTTGTCGTCCTGCTTAACACCAGTAATAGGCAGGTGTTAAATCCCTGCTGCTAACGTGCCTTATCGCCTGTTTTTGGATCGCTTCGCTGATCTGGCTGGTCGTTGAGAATATCGCGAAGTGGTGTTTTCGTGTGTTTTTGCACGGGAACGCCTACTCTGCATATCATTAGCGTTAGTTGTCGCTCTCATCCGTGGCGATGTTTTTTGCGGCAGTTATCGCTGGAAAACTGGCGATATCGGCAGTTTGCACCAGCTTGGGAATAGGGCGATAAATCTATTGCCACTTTTGTGGCGCTAAAGTGCCGATAAATCGGCGATAAGTCCTTGAGAATATGCCCCTTAGATTGTTCTCTGATCACCAGATCTTAATGTTATTTTTTTGCATCACAGTCAAAGAACTGCTTGTTTGTTTGATACTAATTCTCCTTAATTTCTTCCAGTGTCTGAGGATCCCTCTTGTCATTCTGTATCTTTATAACATGGTACTAAGAGCTGTTTATTTAAATTTGATTTTTAGCTTGTAAGAAACCTTTTGAACTTGGCTACCGATTTCTGGTCCTCATTGTGTAACCAAATGGTTTGCACTGTTAATTGAAATTTTAAATGGACTGCTAATGCTATCTCCCATCACCTCTCAGACAGACAAAAAGGTCCATCGGAGGACCAATGGTAAGCATGTGGGCCCAAAAAACGCTGGATGAAATCTAGTAGCAAAGAGAGAGAGTTAGGGCGTCCTAATCAAAATTGCCTAAGCCCAGTTCAAACCCCAAAAGCCCATCGTTCAGTCAGAGGATTGATTGAGTTGTGACAGTTCGGAAACGACTAATGTAGCAACGGAATGTCAGTATTAATAGGGTTGCGCATTGCTGTTGCTTATGCTTAGATTGCGATATTTTGAAATGGCTGTGTGGTGTTATGCAGAGCTGATTTAAGTAGATGTGTGAACGTGATGCTTGATGCAGAGAAGTTAAAGTGGTTATCGGCAAATAGTGGCCTGTCCACTGTCCCCACCTCATCACTTAGCAAGCTCCTAATGACTATTTATAAACTAAGATCCCACGATAAGAGACGTAAAGTTGAGTTAAAGTGTAGAAGACACTAGATGTAGTTGTCTGCTGTGTGTGGTGCTTGTCCGGAGACGTCGTCAACAGCATTATTGATAGCGGCTTTTCTTTGTGTGATTGTGAGATGTTGTTGGTATAGTTGATCTCAGTGTACAGGGAATAACTGTATCAATCCGAGTGAGATTCTGCTTCGAATAATTCAGAATTTCCTCTTGTGGGTATGAATAAATCTTTAATTTCTGTAGAGGAGCAAACAAAGTTAGTTGTTGAAATTGCTTGCATTGGCCCATGTGAATTGCTTAGAGAATGCGCTTGAGAGAAATTGTAAAGGAAGATAAACTGCTGCAAGGAGTGAAATTGATGTCACAGTGTGCCATGCTGGTATAGGTCGGCTGTTGTAGATCAGCACTGGTATTGGTTGAATACGTCACATTGAGCCACGCTGGGATTGGTTGTGATCGCCAAACTGAGAATTGTGGGTGAAAAATCATTTCCTGGTTTCAATGGAAAGTAATTTGTAAATATTACATATAATTGATTGAAAAAAGAAATTCTTTAAAGCATTACAAAGCATGATAAGAGGAGATAGGACTGTGTCTGTTAAAAGGGAACAGAGGTACTACCTGAAGGTATGCCAGGCCGTACTAGGACGGTAGAAGAGGGTTTTCACACATTTATTTGGCTCGAACAATGGCATAGCATTACTGAGAAAGATGGTGCATTGCAATTTTATAATTATGGGACATTTAATTTGAGAGTTATTGATAATTTAAGGAGGATGCTGTATGAAATGAAGCCACCTCCTAGACCTACACAATTCGAAGCACTTAATTCCTGGGAACATGTAGTGCATTTGAGACAGAGAGACAGATATCAAGGGAGAGTCAAGTGTGGATGCTAGATGTGATGCAGAACAGAAAGCCTGGAGAACTGACATGATGGAGGGATCTAACTTATATCCAGTACTAACCACAGAAGAGGGGAAAGGTAAACAAAATAGAACGAAAAAGAATAAAGAGACAGATGACACTGAGAATGCAGCTGAGGACAGTCATAATGACAACAATGAAGCCATTATAACTAAGTTACTGCTAAATTGTCAACCACCATACAATGACCCTCCAACTGATGGAGCAAGTAATGTGCCCATGACTGAAACTTTTGATGGGCCTACAGCACCATTAAATATGAATCCTGATCTTATGGGGGAACTGTCAGGAATGACAGCCCCTTGGACTTCACAAATTCAAAATTCCCCAGATGTTAATATCACAATTGGTCCTGTAGTTCCTTTGTATAAGCCTGGACTAGCAGGAAATAATACACATAATTTGGCTGTTCCTACTGAAATGTGTGCTGTGGCTACTAACAATTCAGTGGAACGAACAATAAGACCTATTCCTCAGACTCGTAGAAGCACGACACAGGGGAACAGTCCTGTGCTGAGAAGTACAAACCATACTTTAAATTAGACAGTGTTTGACCTGAGCAGGAGATTTCCTCAGAGTTTGTCACCATTTTCTTTTGCCTAACACAAATGCCCCACTGATGATGAATTACAGTATTCCTAGGACAGAAATGCCCAAGGGAACGCCAACTTCTGACATGTCTCTTTTGAAGTCACCACCTGGTCCAAGTAGTGGTACTTATAGCATAGAAATAATTCTTTATACTCCAGGAGAGCAACCAGGCCATACTCCCGGAGACGTTCAAAGTTATTGATACCCCAGCAAGTAGTGAAAATCCTGGAACAAGTGGTTCAAATGCACAAGAGAGAGAAAGAGCAATGGATGTGGCTAAATTAAAGGTAGAATTAGAAAAAATTAAATTGGGACTATTGGCATGTCACGACTGAATCTATACCAGGATATTGAATTACTGTTCTTATGTAAAAACATTACCAGACGTGCAGGACAGGCTCATGAGAGACTGACCTAATTAGCCCAGAGACACGGAATTGATGTACAGAGGTCCAAACATTTGCAGAAAAAATACAGGTTATGCTTTACTGACAAAGATATCGTAAACATGCATCTGCCAGGAAGGAGAGTATAGATTAAGGAGTAAATTGGCTACATTTGAAGGTAGAGTGAATTAGATAAATGGGAAGGTAGATGGTCAAAGCAAAAGGAGCTGAAGAAAGGTGTGGTGCAAATGCCTCCATCTGTTAGAGAGGAGGAAGAGGAGGACATACACATGCTTCCCATGAGAGAGGTGCCTGGTGGAAGATATGTTCATGTACAGTGGAGTAGGGCTGATCTCGCTTCATTCACAAATGATTTCCCAAGATTAAGAGAGAACCCAGTGGAATGGTACAGATCGGTCGATTGATTTCTGAAAATTTCAAAGGTTACTTTATTTCGAAATTGTGGTTCCAAGTGATTTGTGGGTGGAATGCAAAGTTGCAGTTGAGTGGCCCGAGGTAAAGCCAATGAGACATCCCCAATCACAGGCTCTGTTAGCATTGGTAATGAACAAGTATAACCAGGTGAATACATTTTTTTAAAGCAAAAATCTCTTCTAATTAGATCGATTGGGTCAAGATTGACAGAACGACCCAAGAATCCAAAGAGTCAATACTTACTATGAGAGATTGTTGCAGGCATTCAAACAGTTTAGTGATACAGAGACTATTGAGGCGAAGGATATGGGACATTTTGTTTACAGGCTTGTGTATGGATTAAAGCCCGAAGTTAGTTTCATGGTTCAGCAGATTTTGATTTGTTGGCAGAGTTAGCCCATTGATGAAATTCTGCGATACGCAATTTATTGAAGTGATGAATTAGAGATGAAACACAAAAAGCTGAAGGAAAAGGTGATGTTAGTTCAGATGAAAGCTACACAGAGAGGTCAGAATCCACAGTTTGTTGTGAATACTGGTTCCGTGCAGGGAGGGTATCAGCAGGGAGTACCGGTGACACAAGTTGGTAATGGGTTTCAACAGAAAGAACTTCAGCAGCAAGGATTCCAACCATAAGGTAGAGTACGTGGTGTTCTGATTGATCCGAGCGTAGGTGTTGATGTGCAGACTTTGTAGAGAACTAACCCCGCCATGTTTGCGGCAGGTTGGGTCATTGGAAACATGAGTTTTGGTTCAATACTGATAACATGTTTAATGGAAATCAGGTTCAGAATGGTGGATTTGTGCAAACACAGGAAAATAAATAGTTCAGGCACAGCAGGTGCAGAGAACAAGAATTCAAAATCCCAATGTGACCCAAGCCCAAGCGATGCAGATTCCACAATACCCTATGCCACAACAAACTGTTATTTTCCAGAGATACATTGCAAATCCAATTCCCAATGGAAACACTGATCCCTTTGTGGATCAGGGTACTTCTCAGCAGTACTCTCTGATTCAGACAGATGAGGAATTCAGCTCAGACCTGTCACAATGACAGGGCTTATAAGGGGAGGAGGATTCGGTATTTGGTGCAAACTTTGGGGTAGACCAGAGTGGTTCATATGTGAATAGTGATATAAATGAAAATCCAGTTTCATTCCTCATCGACACTGGTGCTACCCGCTCTACTGTGAGATCAGCAGAGGTTCCCAACCTACCCCTCTCGGTAGAAGGAATTCAAGTTTTAGGAGTTGCAATCCAATAACCCGCCCAGTTTCAGAAGCGGTACCTGTCAAGATAGGATCCTTTAAGGACAATCACCAAATCCTGTAAATCTGCTTGGACGCGATCTCTTGTGCAAGCTGAATTGCTCCATTTTCTGTACCCCAAAGGGCATAGAAATCCAGACACATGATGAGGACATTGCCTTTAAACTTGTCAGACAAAGATCAGATATTGGAATGTTCCCTATGTTGACAAAAGACTATTTGCCCCCAGAATTGAGAGACACAGTGCTACCTCGAGTCTGGTTCTTTTCAGGTAAAGACATAGGACTTATTGACCCAGTCCGCATTACAGAGAAGCAAGATGCTGAGTACCCAAGAATCCCACAATATAATTTGACAACCTTTCCTGGGATTACTCCTGTGATGGACTCAATAATTCAGCAAGGCATTCTAAAAGAGATCATGAGGAGTCCATGTAACTCACCCATTATGGGTTTGCAGAAACCCAATGGCAAGTACTGCATCATCCAGGACTTGTGAGGGGTACATTTCATAGTTTTTCCTTGTCGTCCTGTAGTACCAGGTCCAGCTGTAATTTTGTTTTAGATTCCATATGAGGCCGAGTGCTTCTCTGTAATTGATTTATGCCAAGCCTTCTTCTCCATACCATTGCATGAGGACAGTCAATTCCCTTTTGCTTTCCGTTTTGGCAGCCATGTTTTGGCACGTTGCCACATCCCACAGGGTATACTGAGAGTTCATCTATCTTTAATGTCCTATCACTCAGTCCTAGTCCAATATACTGGCGACCTACTGGTGGCGTCAAATACGCAGGAGGCTTGCAAATTAGACACAATTGCTCTCTTAAACAACTTAGCTGAGAATGTACATAAAGTATCCCCAACCAAATTGCAATTCTACAGGAAAGAAGTCCTGTATCTAGGACATCACATTGAGAAAGAGGCAAGGAAGGTGTCACAAGAGAGAATTCTGAAAATGAATCAGCCAACAACACAGAGAGAGACCAGAGTATTCTTGGGAAATGTGGGCAACTGTCAACAATGGATGCCTAACTTTTCCCTGATGGCCAAGCGTTTACATAGGCTGACACACAAAGACATGCAGATCCGGTACCATGGGATGACAACTGCTTGAGTGCCTTCTCAGATCTGAGAGAAAGTCTCTGCCATGCACTGGCACTGGGAATGCCTGATTATAATAAATGTTTTGCTTTGTTTTGTAGTGAGAGGGCTCCACTCTTTCAGTGCTAACCCAAATGCATGGACCAGTGGCCTATTTTTCTGCCACACTTGACCCCGTAGCTGCCGCTTTGCCTGGCTGTCTTGAAGCTGTTGCCTAAACTAGCATTAGCGTTGAGCAGTGTGAAAGCATTGTTGTGCGTCATCCCTTGACTATTTTTGTCCCTCACTCAGTTGAAGTGCTGTTACCTTGTACTCAAACACAGCACCTCTCCAACAGTTGGCTTACCAAGTATGAGCAAGTCATTCTTTGAGCTAAAAATCTTACGTTGAGAAGGTGTACTATCCTGAACCCCACTACATTACTGTCCCTTCCTGGAAATGAGGGTATTGAGGGAGAAGTGGAACATGATTGTCTTGATGTTTCTGAACTATGCACCAAATCTGACATACAAGATGTGCCACTGCATGAATTAGATTATGTGCTGTTTGTTGATGGCTCTTGCCGATGAGATCATGAAGGAAACCTGAGAGCTGCCTTTGCAGTCTGTACTGTCTCGGGTGTGGTTGAAGCTTCCTGGCTTCAAGAAGTATTTTCTGAAAATTGGCAGAATTGATTGCTCTTATTAAGTCATGCTGTGTTTCAGACCAGCTGAGAGTAACAATTTTTACTGATAGTCAGTATGGATTTGGTGTGGTGCATGACTTTGGGCAGTGGTCTAAATGCTGATTCATGACCTCTTTGGGGTCAAAAATACCTAATAGGTAAAGTGTGAACTTGGTTCAGGCTTTGTAGCTGCTTGTTGCCTACAATGGTGAGACATTATCATGCACCTACACATGTAGGGAGGGACGCCAAGGTGTGCCAACTTTAGGCAAACTTGGTTTAATCACAAATTTGGATTGATGGCTGGAAGTTTGTGTCACAGGTGTGTTGTGTGAATGTAGGCAGAAGAACAGCAATAACACTGACTCATATAGGGAGATCAGGAGGTGCCTTTAACAAGATGCAACTGGAATTAATTGAGATGCCAGTGTGCATTGTGTTTAGATATGTCCTAGTGGTTGTTTGAATCTTTTCACGGTGGATTGAGGCTTACCAGACTAGGAGAAATGACAGTCTCATAGTAGAAAAGCTGTTGTTCAGGGAGTTGATATCACGTTTCGGCTTCCCGACTTCTTTGGAGTCAGATTGAAGAACTCTTTTTAACAGTGAGGTCCTGAAGATGTTATGTGCAGCACTACAGGTTGAACAGAGACTCCACTGCAGTTTTCGACCAGAGGCTTCTGAAACTGTGGAGCAAGTAAGCAGTACTTTGAAATCAAGGTTGGCTAAAGTGTGTGCTTTAACATCTCTGAAATGGCCTGATGCTTTGCCCCTTCTACTGATGAGTCTGAACAGTACTCCAGATAGGAGGACAGGATTGTTGCCCCATGAGATCATCATGGGGAGGGTCATGAGACTGCCAGGTGTGCCTGCAAATGAGCTTGTGAACATTACAGATTACATGATTCTCAATTAATGCAAAGGACTGGCTGATGTGGTACTTTCTGTGTCTCACCAGGTTCAAGAGGCTACAGCCCCGCCTCAACAGGAGCAGTGCCATGACCTCGGTTCAGGTAACTGGGTAATGGTGAAGAAGCACATTCACAAGTTGTGTTTGGAGCCTAGGTGTCCTGGCCCCTACCAAGTGATTCTGGTCACAACGGCAACTGTGAAGTGCAGAGGTCCCCCTAACTGTATAAATGCTGCCCATGCTTGCAGAGTCCCATGTCCCCTTGATGATATAACAGCACCTCTTCCTAATGTGCTGGTGATCACAGTAAGACAGAGGGAGCAGGTTAGTCAAGCTGTTGGGGATCTGCAAGCTGCTGGAACAGCACTTGTTTTGCTTAAGGGTGTCTAAAAGAGTCAACAGTTGAAGTCAGTATGGAAGGGTCTCATCCAGTGGTGTGGACTGTGCCAGATACAGGCCCTGGAAAGGGCCTAGTGCTGTTGTAATACAAGTTGTACCCAAAAACAGGTGGCCATGGAGACAAGAGAGAGGAATACGCTGTCTGTCTGAAGTGCACGTACCACACACTATCCCTGAAGATACTGAGGGAGTTGGCCAAAGTGATAGTGATGAAGAAGGGCCAACAGTAGGGAGATCAAAGAGAGCTAGGGTACCCTTTCAAAGGTACTCTTTACCTGAATGGACTTACCTTGTAGTAATTGATTGGGAGAAAGCATTTTACACCTTTTGTTATAACAATTCTCATTCAGTTGAGCCTCCTTGCACTGAACTTTGTGGCCGAACTGAGTTTTGAAATCACATTGCCACTAAACAGTGATCATTAGTGAGTTTTAACTGTGCATTTACTAGAGACAACTTAACAAGATATGAAGCAACATTTAAACTTTTCTTTGATGTTCGCTCAGGAAGAAACTAACTAAGAGAGAGCTGTGCTGCAAATTTCCAAGCTGACAGTCTGTGACTAGAGAATTCATGGGGGCAGATTTACAAGCCCCTTGCGACACTTTTACACCTCCGTTGCGTCACTTTTGTGACGCAGCTGCATCGTAAAAAATGCTGCAAATTTACAAGGTGACGCATCTAGGGAGATGTCACGTTGTAAAGCCCTGCGTAACATTATACCTGTGTCAGGTATAATGTATGCAGGGTGGGCGTTCCCATGCAGGAAAGCCTCGTAAACGTGATGCACTGAAATCTACACAATGTCACTGCGTCACTTCTAGGACGCCAAAACCTTACGCCTGCTTGAAGCACATGTAAGGAGTGACGCAGTGTAGTGGGAATAGGCCTCAAAATGCATTGCTGGAGTTGCGTCATGCTTGCGACACGACTCCAGCAATGTGTGACTTTTGCCCCAACAGATGCGTCAGAATTTCTGATGCATTTGTCAATCCTTGCGCCATGGTGCGCTGTATTGTACATACAGCATATCCATGGTGGCGCAAAGGCTTCTCAGGGTGGCGCAGGGAAAGTGACGCATCTCTACAGATGCGTCACTTTCTTGTAAAGAAAGGTGCAGGAGTGTTTGCTGTTGCAACAGAAGTACTCGTTCTGCTTATCATTTTGAATTTGCCCCATCATCTACAGGTAGAAGAGCCTAAGACTACACTTGTCCCGCAAGTGCTCTTTCCTACTGACAATAGCTTACCTGCAATAGATGAGAAGGAGTTACATGTAGATACTTGTAGAGGAGATTACTCCCTGAATGTTTATTCAAAACTACTTTATGAATATGTTGACACTATGGATGCTAGGGATTGCTATGTATGTTTGCAATTGTCTGCATCTGTTGCCCAAGGGATTACTTATGATCACCTCCCTTTGACATATGGAGTTACCTGTAGTTTATTGATAAGCTTATTCTACAGGAAAGGTCATTTTCAGTACTATTACTCAAAATATGACTTGGTTCTTTCAAAGTTCCTGTGCTGAAGCGCTTGAATATACAGGCTGATGCTAAAAATGCTGAGATAATGGTACATTTCTTTAGACCTATGATGTTTCTTGCAGACACCTTTCCTTGGTTTCCTCCTTCCTTAAGTCATTGCTAGCTTAGTGACTTTGAGAGGTTTTATGCCCCAGAGAAGACTCTTGACTGAGCTTCTGAGATGCTACAGTTTTCCTAATTGATTTCTTGTTGTCCGGACCTGACTTCCTTTATGGAGTTTCTCTGATTTGCTAAGATTTTATGGCAAGATCAAAGGCTTACATTATTGCATAACTCCTTTAATGCCACCACACAGCAGCTCCTTTAAAAATAAGAACGTTGAACACAAATAATTCCATCGCTATAAAACAGTGGAACACCCCTTTCTCTTCTTTCTTTTTTGCTGCTGCATGATCAGATAAATAACCTTTAGCAGCTCTGTGTTTAGTTAAGTTTTAAGTGGTAATGTGTGTATATGCGATAGTTTTGTAATGGATTAGAGAGTGTGTTTGTAAATGTTGTATGTTGTATGGAGACAGACTGGGTATAATTCTTATTTTAGTTTGGCGTGAATTCAGCTAGTTTTTACTAACAGGAGTCTAATGCACGTAGTTCTGTTTCGATAGTTCTGTAGTTCTGAGTTTTAATTTCCATTGTATCACCGTATTGAGTTCTGTTCTAATCATATATATTCTGCTTACCGTCGTGTAGTTTTGAAATGCAATGACGGTTGGTGGCAGGTTCTGCTTGCGGAGATGTCGGGCGCATGTCCATACGCAAGCAGAGACTTGAGTTCGGGGGCTCGCGGTGGGTCATTAGAGCATATGCAGTGATATGCTCATGTTTCATACACGTGGTCTGAGACTGCCTCGCGGGCCCGTGCATTTCGTGAAGGACAGTGGGGGATGCTTCCAGAAGGGAAGTCATTAAAATTGAAGAAGGACTTAGTGTGCTGGGTCATGTCTACATGGCGTCCATTTTGAGGCACTGGGATAGCCTCATTAAGGTATATGAATACATGTTTTGACAGTTTCAGCTCCAATTAAGTACCGGCTGTGAGAAGATATGGAGTTGCAACGATTGAATAAGGGATATTTAGTTGTCACATGATTTTTAATAGAATTTTGATATTAGGATGAGTGAGCCTAGTAATTTGGGTTGTCTAAAAATGGCAATATGGAGGAAAGAATTTTAAAAATGTTAACAAAATTCACTTCAGATTTTATTAATAAGATGGAGAGGAAGTTAGATGATTTAATACAAAGTAAGGACTTAACGGTACAAGATGAGAGGGTTTATTCAGCCAGAGAAGGTCCTACAGTAGGAGACAGTGGAAAAGAAAGCATCTTGTGGAAGTGTGAGCTGTGGATAAGAAATACAGGAAAGGAAGCTCTGATAAAGGGTTTTGATGTCTATAAAAAGCATGATGGTGTCAAGAACACACATAGGGACCAAGTTAAGGTCCAGAATTATCAGATAAAAAGACTGTTGAAGCTTGTAAGCACTCCTCGGTGCTATGTGATGAATCCTCTGGAAGTGCAAAGGTAGAGATAAGTTGCTCCTCAGATTTTGATTCGGAGGAAGATTTCAGAGAGAGAAAAAAGAAGCCTGCAGATTTGGCAGGTAATCTGGGAGAGCAGGCGGATCTTATGGATCCCTTAGGTGAGTTTATGTTTGACCCCATATTGATAAATGGGTTCCAGGGGCTCATGTAGTGGAATACATGGAGCCTTGGTTGAGGAAGCAGATCATAAAAGAGAATAGACTTCGCTTGAGGTCTGAATGTCCGAGGCCTAGTTTGGCCAATAAAATAATAGTGACACCAGAGTTAGATGCCAAAATCATTACATCCATTGGCAAATGTGGACGGGATCCTAGGAAGAGTCTAGATAAGGCTTAAAAATGTGTCAGGATCTTTTTCTGGACTTGACAGGCCCTATAGCAAAGATATTTCGGATGGTTGAGGAGACTTATTTTGGCAATTAGTCTTTAGAAATTAGTTACGTCAATGGGTTCAAAGAGCAGTTTGTCTGCTGGGAAATCCTAAAACTGCATTATCAGTTGAAGGCAGAAAGAGTATATTATTGAAAATGGGTTGTTGTTTGGGGATGATTTCATCAAGGACATGTCCAAATATGTGGGAGCTTTTAGCTCATTGCAGAAATCTCAGAGAGAGATCAAAAAAGTGTTTGATAAACATGATTTTGGAGGGGCCAGAAGAATGAGGGGTCGGTCCCCCGGCCAAGGTCAAGGCATCACTAGGCCTTCATTTAGACTCAGTTCATATCAGACCCCTTATCAAACAGGCGGTTTCTATCCTCAAAGGCAGAAAAATAGAGGAAGCGGTGGACAAAGCGATCGACGTACAAGAGGTACAGGTAAGGCAAGACCCTTTTGTTACCCCATAAAAGTTGAGCGTCAGAGTTGCCCAATTTTTGGGAAGTTGGAAGAGGGTGACAAGAGATCTGTGGGTTTTGCAAACAATTTTAGGTTATCGGAAAGACTTTATAGAGGAGCAATTTCATAGTCATCTGCCTGGGATGTTAAAGTTCAACGTAGAACTCCCAACCTTGGAAGACAAGGACGTTCAGGATTTGATAGTCTAGGAGGCTATAGTGGAAGTAAAAGAATATGTAAAAGGTTTTGTCAGCAATATTTTTTAGGTGGAGAAAAAAGACAAGGGAATGAGACCAGTGACAAACTTGAGAGGGTTAAACGACTGGGTAGAGTATCACCATTTCAAAATGGAAGGAATTCATTTAGTGAGAGATGTTTTACAAATAGGAGAATGGTTGACTCGTCTGGATTTAAAGGACGCATATCTGACGATCCCGGATTGGGAGCCTCAACAAAAATATCTGCAGTTCAGATGGGGAGGAAGGATGTGGAAGTTTGTTTGTCTTCCGTTCGGTCTGCCTCATGGTGCTTCACAAAGGTTCTTCGGCAAGTGGCAGCATATTCGAGAGAAAGGGGGATAAGACTGATTATTTGTTTGGATGACATCTTCTTGATGGATCAGGGTAGGTTAAAGTTAGTGGAACCTATGAGTTTGGCATTGAAGTTGTTGGAGAGTCTAGGAGTTGTGGTGAACAGGAAGGAGTCATGTCTTGTTCCAGAGCAAGAAACTCAGTTTCTAGGATTTATGGTGGATACGGTGGTTGTATATCACATAAAGAACCCGCGGGTCCAGGGCAAGAGTCTGAGGGGCAAGTGGACTTTGTCAACCATGTTCAAGAGGGGGATCCCTTTTAAGGACGGTTCCCCTCACACACCAAAGGTGTCATGCTTCATCATAGGGGTGCCTCCTCGCATCAAGAACCTAGTCTTGACGCGGGCTACAACCCCCTCACTGCGAGGGAGGAGCACAGGGATGTTTTATATTTGAAAGGAGGGTTATTCTAAAATCCTATGTGAGCGTGGTGTGTTGAGAGTGAGGTGCAGTGCTAGAGTGAAAGTGCTTAAAACTGGCTACAAGGTTAGCTGTAAGCCAAGCTTTATTCAGCTACCTTGTGACAGGATTAAAAACAAATAGCTAGTAATGCTGCTGCCGACATTAGAGACAACTGCATTAGAGTACGATCAAAATGTTTTGGCCTTTGGACCTATCAGAGTATCATGGCCTTCATCAGGATCAACATTTAGCTACTGCAATCAGTGAAATAAATGCACCTATCCATCGGTGTGAAAAATAACAAAAACAACGGTGTATTATACTGAACCAGTAGTCCTGCAGTTCAGTAGATTCACCGGTTAAACCCACAGAGGTTAGAAAATTCGCCGCATCTGTCCTGGGCTATTAGCCAAAGGTACATACGCCAACCCAACCGCTCAACATGAGCGTGGAAGCAGGATCGTATGTCCATCTGTCAGATGGACATATGATCCTGCTTCTAACCTCTTTGGGTTTCACCGGTGAATCTACTGAACTGCAGGGCTACTGGTTCAGTATAATACACCGTTGTTTTTGTTATTTTTCACGCAGGTCCTTAAATCTCCTCCTAGCCCTCCTTGTGTGTATTCGGATACGGTGTTTGGTCAGTTGAAACTACCAATGGAGAAACTAAAGCAAATAAGGAAGGAAATATGCAAAGTTTTTGATGTGGAGAGATTGACGTTAAGGGCGTTAGCAAGAGTGATAGGTTTGCTTTCTTCAACGATACAGGCAATTTTTCCAGGTCCTTTAAATAATCGAGCTCTCAAGAGATAAAAAGCCAGGCATTTAAGGAGTGGTCTCAAGTATTCAGATAAGATTGTTCTCACAGAGGAGAGCAGGGAGGAATTGGTTTGGTGGTTAAGGAACTTGGAGGCAAGGAATGCGAAAGCTATATTTGGGGAATGTCCTGAGATGGTAATAGAATCAGAGGCGAGCCTGAAAGGCTGGGGGGCTCGATGTGGTTCAGTCACAACAAGGTGGAGTTTGATCATAGGAAGAGAGCAAACTTCATATAAATTGTCTGGAGCTGTTAGCATGGTCCTTTGTGAAAAGGAGTTTTACAAAAAAGAGGGCAAAGTGTTCGATTTTGCTGAAGATGGGCAATGTTTCAGCCGTGAGGTATGTGAACAAGTTGAGGGGTCCAAAGTCAAAGGATCTTGCAGATCTAGTGAAAAAATGTTGGGACTATTGTCTCCAACGGAAAATTTTTGTGCGGGGGAACACATTTCTGGACTGAAGAATATGGAGGCAGACTGGTGTTCAAGACAATACAGGGATTCGAGTGATTGGAAGTTGGACAGCCAGTTGTTTCAAAGATTAATGGTTCTCAGGGGTCCATGTGATGTGGATCTGTTTGCGAACAGATAGAATGCGCAGTTACCGAAGTTCTTCAGTTGGCATCCAGATCCGGAGGCAATGGGGTTGGAAGCTTTTCTTCAGAATTGGAGGAGCCTCAGGCCATATGCATTCACTCTGTTTTCTATCATCACTCAGTTGACAGGTCGGTTACGGAAGCAGAAGGAAATGTCGGTTTTGGTAGCTCCTCTTTGGAGGTCACAGGTTTTGTATCCAGTACTACTGGAGTTATCAGTGGAGTTTCCAGTTTTACTCCCTGTGTTTCAAGATATTTTACTGAATCCTTGGGGGGAGAGTCACGAGTTGGTGATGTCAGGTCAGTTGACACTGGTGGCATGGAAAACTTCAGGCATGTATTTGAGGTGCCTGGACTTTCACAGGTGGCTACAAATCTTATTAGGGACTACTGGGCTCCAGGTACAAGGAAAATGTAAAGACTGACATGGCAGAAATGGGCATGCTGGTGCATGGAGAGGGAATTTGATCCTGTTTCAGTTGATGTAGTGGAAATAGTGAATTATTTAACAGGGTTATTTGAGAAAGGTTTATTGTACAGAACGATTAATGCTTAAGGGTCTGCGATTGCGGCAGGGCATGTTTTGGTTAATGGAAATTCGATTGGACAGGATGTGTTGGTAAGGAGATTGTTGAGGAGAATTAGGATTTCCAAACCACCTGTGACTAGATATAATTCAGTTTTGGATGTGACTAGAGTATTGCAATATCTAGAGAGTTTGTGTAGGCATGACTGTCTAAGTTTAAAAGTATTGTCGCAGAAGGTGACTATGTTGTTTTGCCTGATTTCGTTTTGGAGAGTATCAGATGTGAGGGCATTGGATATGTCAAGTAGGATTTTCTTTCCGGAGAGAGTTTGTTTTCATTTAAGTAGGAGGACTAAAGCAAATTCATTTTCTATTTTTTATCTATATTTTGATGAGAATGTGAATTTGTGCGCGGTTCATGGGGTGAAGGAGTATGAGAGGAGAACAGTTCTTTTGAGAGCGAGTGGTGAAAAGCAGATGCTTAATTTTTTTTAAAGTCCTTATAAAGCAGTATCATATCCCACTCTTGCTCGTTGGGTGAAGGAGGTGATGAGGTGTGCAGGTGTGGATGTAAGTGTGTTTGGGGCGCATTCTGTGAGAGGGGCTTTTGCACTTGGAGGTGCCTTGCAAGATATTTTGCGATGTGCAGATTGGTCGAATGATGCAGTTTTCAGGAAATGTTATTTTTAATCTGTAGATTCTGCAGCTTCTTGTCATTTAGGGAAGCTTTAAACTTGCAATAATGTTAGCCTTTGGTCTTGCTATAAAATGTAGATTTTCATCAGCTTGGTGTTCAGAACATCTGGATTTTGTTAAAGACACAGAGGCTAATATTATTCGCACCCTGAACCGAGCCCTGAATTTAATAGTGTTTTTTATGTTTCAGCTCGAGCTCAGCAATGATGGAGATGATTTGTAATCGAAGATTTATTTGTGGAGAATATATGGATATTGTTGGACTTGGCCCTTTTTGCAGTGTCATCCAAGGACTTTTTGCCTTCCTCCTGTACTTTTTCTGACCTGTTGTTGGTGGTTTTATGACTCTGGGCACTTTACCACTGCTGATCAGTGCTAAAGTGCATATGCTCTCCCTGTAAATTGTTGTTTTGGATTAGTGATTCCATGATTGGCATATTTGATTTACTAGCCAGACCCTAGTACAGTGCACTATGTGTGCCCAGGGCCTGTAAATCAAATGCTGCTAGTGGGCTGCAGCACTGATTGTGCCACCCACAGAAGCAGCCTGTAAAATGTAACTCTGGCCTGCCATTGCAGAGCCTGTGTGCAGTCTAGTACTGCCATGTCGACTTGGCAAGTGCACCCACTTGCCAGTCCCTAAACCTTCCCTTTTCTACATATTAGTCACCCCTAAGGTAGGCCCAAGGTACCCGTGTGGGCAGGGTGCAATGTATGTGAAAGGTAGGACATGCCCTGATGTGTGTGGCATGTCCTGATAGTGAATTACTGGCAATTTAATTTTTCACTATTGCAAGGCTACCTGTTCCCATAGGACAGAACGGGGAGTTTGTTTATAACATCTTATAAACATAACTACCCCTGGGAACAAGTTAGGAAAATCAAGTTTAGTATGCCTGAACTCAGAATGTTAAAATGCATCTTTTAGTGAGGGTGATTTTTACATTCTGTGTTTGAAAATACCACTTTTAGAAAGTAGGTATTTTCTTGCTTAGCCATCCAGTATGCCTCTGCTAGGTTTGTGTATTGCATGTCTGGCTTTGGAGTGTCAGGGGCTGGGGAGGCGCAGTGGCTCCAGAGAGCCTGATGAGTCAGGGCTGGGCTGAATAGGCCTGGCCTGCATTTGGAGTGGTGGGAGGAGTAGCACCTGCACCTGAATAGGGCTTTGCCTGCCTTCCACAATGATGGCTCCGCCCCCCTGTGGCGTGTCTGGAGCCAGGGCTCACACTGACATTGGAGGTTGTTGTGCACTTGCAAAGTGCCCCACAGAACTGGTTTTGGCTGGGTACAGACACTCTCTGCCTTCAGAGAACAAAGGAGTTTTGGGTATAAAAAGAGGGGCCCAGACCCCAGACTTTTAGATCACTTCTGGGAAATCAAGAGGAACCTTTGCCATGGAGAAGAGCCGGAGAAGCTGAGGAGGAATACTGCCCCTGTGCTGTTTGCTGTCTGGGGTTGGCCTGCAGTGGCTACTTGCTGCCAAGGAAAGAAGAAAAGGACTTTGCTGTTTGCTGTGTCCCCTGCTTGAGGAAGATCTCCAAGGGCTTGAAACTGAGATTGCCTCCTGTTCTGAAGTCTCAGGGACACAAAGACTTCACCACCAGCTCCCCTGAACTTCCTTGCTGGGAGTTCTGATGTGCAAAGAGGTGCCTGCTGTTGTTTTGGACCTCTAGAGACTGTTTTCTGCTGGGAGCTGGAAGAATCCACGCATCGTCCCGGATCGTCGCATCGCGGCGCCAAGTTTGTCGCATCGTTGGGGGACGCTGTAAGAAACCGACACACCACCTCCCCATGCAGTAAGAAACCAACGCATCACCTCCTCTCCAGTAAGGAACCGTCGCATCACCTCCCCTGCACAGCAGTAAGGATTCGACACATCACCTCCCCCGGAGCAAGGAACCGACGCATCACCGTCCCTGAGTGTAAGGAACCGACGCATCACCTTCCCTGCGGCCCGTTTTGTTTGTTTGCATGACGCATCCCAGGTACTTTGTGTGAAAAGTGTTGCATCTGCAATTTGCTTTGAACTGAACTATTTCTACCATCTGAAAGTCATATTTTTATTACTGTATTGTGGATTTTTGTTGTTTGGTCTTGTTTTGGTTTAGATGAAGATTACTTATTTTTCTAAACTGGTGTGGTGTCCATTTGTAGTGTTTTCACTGTATTACTGTATGTGTTCACAAATGCTTTACACACTGCCTCTGAGATAAGCCTGTCTGCTCGTACCATGCTACCAAGGGGGTGAGCAGGGGTTATTTTAGAAGTGTATCCCCCTTATCCTGACTAGAAGCAAGGGTCCCTATTTGGACAAAGGTACCTACCTCTGCCAACTAGAGACCCCCATTTCTAACAGATATGTCAAGAATTTCCTGGATTTTCATGTGTTTGAAGTTTTATTGGACTTGTTATTGTGTTTGTTTTTTTTACATTTAATGCAGATTGCAAAAAGAAGGAAGAGAAAGGGGCGTTCCTCTGTTTTATAGTGATGGAATTCTTTGTGTTTAATATTCTTATTTTTTAAAGCACCTGTGTGGTGGCATTAGAGGAGATATGCAATGATAGTAGCCTCCGTGTCCTTAATAAAATTCAGATTTTCTGATCACCAAAACCATCCTCTGGACTCTTTCTAATGTATAGGAGAGAGACTCTTAGGGCATTATTATGAGTTTGGCGGATATGGTTACTCAGTCACAAATGTGACGGATATCCCATCCGCCAAATTACAATTCCATTATAGCCTATGGAACTTGTAATACAGCGAACGGAATATCTGTCATGTTTGTGACAGAGTATCCCACCTGCCAAACTTGTAATAAGGCCCTTAGAATGTTCTCTGAGTACCAGATCTTAATGCTTAGATTGTTTTCTGAGCACCAGATCTTAATGTTACTGTTTTGCATTGCAGCCAAAGAACTTCTTGTTTGTTTCACACTAATTCGCCTTAATTTCTTCCGGCATCTGGGGATCCCTGAGAGTTGTTTTTTAAAATTTGATTATTAACTATAATAAACCTTTTGAACTTGGCTACTGATTCCTGGTCCTCATTGTGTAGATAAATTGGTTGCACTGTTAATTGAAATTTGATTGACTGTTAATGCTAACTCCCATCACCTCTCAGACGAACAAAAAGGTCCATCTGAGGAACAATGGTAAGCAAGTGGTCCCAGAAAATGCTGGATCAATAGTCAGTCACTATGATTCCTTGGAATCTACAACACAGCACTTAGCTAAGTATGAGCACAATCCCAAGCGCATCTCTGATTTTTTAAGAAGATTTATTAAAAAGGATTGATGAGTTGTGTACACTCAGCATGCCTTAAATATCAACAAACATCAATCTGTAAATGCCAGTAAGTGACCGTACGTTTTTGTATTCATTAGGTGACTGTTTTTGGCTTATGTCGAATTCTCAGACAAATGTGGGGAGATTTTATGAGAAATATTGCTAGAAAATCTGAAAAGGGAGATAAGACTTATGAATCTAGACACACAAAATAATGTTTTTTATAATATTCAAACACACAGGTTAACACATTATTTAGATTGTTCCTTACTTTTTCACAGTCCATAATACTGGAGTTGATGATTTAATATTATGCATACGGGTCAAAACTTCGATGCAAACAATTATCTGTGTTCAGAGGGCTGGAAGTAGGGATGCAGGGTTGCTGCAGCACCTTCAAAAGTGACCATGCTGGAGTTCAGGGTGTGAATGAGCAATAAAGATTCATTTAATTTTTGCATATGTCTTGTCACATTTGTGGTGCGTTCAAAAACAAGGTCAAAAGTCAGTCTATGTCTTCTGGCAAACTGCTGCTTATTCAGAAATTGATCTTTACCTTTTATTTCTGACTGCAAAGTGTGAGGAGTTTGTAAAAGTGACCTAGATGATAATTTTGCTGGGGTACAGGAAGAGAAAGCAAAAGCTGTAAGATGTCATTTTTTTCTAACACTCAACAACATTTAAATATCTGTAAATGAACTATACACATATGTCCAAATATATCAGCAATTAGGAAAGCACAAACGAAGCCTTACCAATCTCCTGCTGAAAGGGGGTGGCATATTTGCTACACTACTTTTTTGTTGGACATTTACATTTTTCACAATCCCTGTGACATCAGTGATATAACATTAATTGCAGTATCCCCACTCTGAAAAATGCTCCAACACTACTGCTCGTACTATGTTCCTGTGCTGGAAATATCACTGAATAATGTTTTTTATAATATTCAAACACACAGGTTAACACATTATTTAGATTGTTCCTTACTTTTTCACAGTCCATAATACCGGAGTTGATGATTTAATATTATGCATACGGGTCAAAACTTCGATGCAAACAATTATCTGTGTTCAGAGGGCTGGAAGTAGGGATGCAGGGTTGCTGCAGCACCTTCAAAAGTGACCATGCTGGAGTTCAGGGTGTGAATGAGCAATAAAGATTCATTTAATTTTTGCATATGTCTTGTCACATTTGTGGTGCGTTCAAAAACAAGGTCAAAAGTCAGTCTATGTCTTCTGGCAAACTGCTGCTTATTCAGAAATTGATCTTTACCTTTTATTTCTGACTGCAAAGTGTGAGGAGTTTGTAAAAGTGACCTAGATGATAATTTTGCTGGGGTACAGGAAGAGAAAGCAAAAGCTGTAAGATGTCATTTTTTCTAACACTCAACAACATTTAAATATCTGTAAATGAACTATACACATATGTCCAAATATATCAGCAATTAGGAAAGCACAAACGAAGCTCGTTTTTTGTAAATCTGAAGTGTGGTGGAAACAAAGATTTTAATAGGATCAAAACAAATCACTTTGTGCTGTGCAATGATAAATATTTGCTGAAACCTGATTTCCACACATTCATGCGCTATGTTATTTTACTAGTAAAACTGCAAGTCTTTGCAAATTTATTGGCCAGTTCAATGGAAAACTTGCTGTCTGTAAGAGCTTCAAAAGGCACCACTGGCTACATTCCACACCCTTACCAATCTCCTGCTGAAAGGGGGTGGCATATTTGCTACACTACTTTTTTGTTGGACATTTACATTTTTCACAATCCCTGTGACATCAGTGATATAACATTAATTGCAGTATCCCCACTCTGAAAAATGCTCCAACACTACTGCTCGTACTATGTTCCTGTGCTGGAAATATCACTGAATTAAATACATAACCCAGCTGAAGCACACTTTTATTATTATGTAGCCAGGCAGGAAAAAATTGGACTGATCCCTTTTCGCATTACATAAACGTTTATTCATGTTCAGTCACGTCACGAGCATTATTATCACTGCACACATAGAACCCTGTTGTAATTATACTACCTATGTACTGAAGATAACTATTATAAGACAATATTTTTCTATATTAATTGACTAACAATTTGTGTGTATATGATGTGTTTCTTCAAATATAAATAACTTGTAGGAGAGGTTTGTGTTGACAACTTTTCAATATGTATTAAATCAGGGACTTAGGGCACTTAGGGCAGGAGTAGAGACAAATGACCACATACTGTGCGCACCGGATATAGCTTCAGCCATTGCACAGTGTAGACTATAGCCACTGATTCAGGCTACAATGTTATTTAAGGGATGCTATGGTTGATTTTTTGTTGTCTCAAAGTAATACTACACCCCTAATACCTTCAGTTTAAGATGCTCTATGGTTATGATACCAATTTTAAAAACACAGAAAACCCCCTTCATGGTTAACTAGGCAAGTATTTGGCCAATTAATGCACTGTTGATGGAACTTACTTCTGGATACTAGGCAGTCCTACGGTCTATGCCCTATGAGGTAAGAGGCCACTTGACATAAAAGATAAGTGCCTGTGTCCCTTTGAATATGGATGTGGGCACTGCAGACAAGGGTACTTGGTACAAGACGTGGAACTGTATGATATTCCATGCCTACTAAGCATGTCTGCATGCTGTGCCCAGTGAACACTGCGGGCAATGTTGCTTAGTGCAGACAGGCTGAAGACCATGTTCAGTGCCTAGTAGGCTTGGGTGACGACTGTGCCCAACTGCTATTGTTAACAGTGGCACTTGGCTTCTTTGACTACCGAGCAATACAGGGAGTGCTATAACATATTTATCATTTAAATGTTACTAAATTATATATGAATATGAATCAAGTAGTTTCCATCTGTATATACTCAGAATAAACCAATAGTAAATAAACCTATCGCTATCATCTAATTAAAAACAATATTTTTAAGACAATGTCTGAGAACCAGAAGCTCCTGCATAGGCTCGCAAATTGGATCTTGTCATGGTTTAAAAGGAAAAACTGTCAGGGTGGTGGTATATTGATTTTTGAATCCGAAACAAGAATCTTGAAATCTGCCTGAGCTTCAGAGATTCATGCATAGTTAATAAGACTTGTGCAACAGCAACAAATAGCCACTGCTGCACTTCATTATTACCATCGATGCACAAGGCATTAAGTCACTATGTACTGTCAGTGCTTCTCTCTATGAAGCGCCGCTAGATGTGGTGCTGCAGGGAAGCGAGCCAGGGAGAAGCTCTGGGAAAGAAAACTTTCAAAATTAAGGGGCTTATTTATGAGAGGCCTGGGCCGCCGTTGCGTTAATAATTTTGATGTGATGGCAGTGCAGGCAGTCCTCCATATTTACATATTGACACATGTGGCCAAATGTGTCAGTTGTGGTAGGCTTGCGCCGAAAATTACCAGCACCAGAACTGGCTGCATCACACAGAGAATAATATGTTCAAGATAGCTGTTCCCTCATAAAATCCAGTGTAAAACCGATGCAGTGATATTTATGGGTTTGACAATGTGTGACGCATCATCGGCAAGCGTCGCACAGAGCCTAAAATGCATCAAAATTCCTGCGCATCGGCAACCTAGGATGCATTGACTGTGGTAAATTAAGACAAGCCATACAAAACAGTTTTGCATGCTCAATTATGCCATGGAAGTGCTATTTTTGCAGCTGGGAGTTGCAAGGAGACCACCACCCCCACCATGTTGGTAGTGCAGGAGAAGGGACCATGCTTTTTGCCAGCGGACTACTGTCATTGACCTCAGAGAGGATGAGGTCATCACATACTACCGACTCAGGAGGGAGTCCATAATAGAACTGCTGAACCACATTGCGCCAAGGCTCCAGCCACCAACTGCCAGGCCCACTAACATCCTACCACAGGTCAAGCTGATGTCTGTCCTCCACATGCTGGCATCTGGTTCATGCCATATCACAACAGCCAGAGTGGCAGGAATATCACAGCCATCTTTTGCTGTCTTCCTACCCTCTGTCCTGGATGCCATCATCCTGCTTAAATACTAGTACCCCCTCTTCCCCAAGGCGCATCAACAGCAGCTGGTCACCAATCAAGGTTTCTATGTCATTTCCAGATTTCCACATGTGCGGGGTGTCATGGATTGCACAAATGTGCAACTGGTTCCCCCTGCAGGAGCATCACATCTGTACTGGGTGCACACATTCTATTAATGTACAGGCCATCATGGACCATCGGGCATGTTTACAAATGTGCTGGAAAAATACCCAGGGAGTATGCATGATGCCTACATCTTCAGGCACTCCATCATCAATGACCACTTCCAGAATTGTAAATATGGGAATGAACTACTTGTTGGTAAGCAACACTGAAGTACATTAGAGACCTAGCAGTAACAAATGTATGACATAATAGCTATCTCTGTGTCTGTTGAAGAAGATAGGGCCATATGTTTGAGGGGTGTGCCTCATACATGCACCATGCATCATGGTGCACCTTTAATGCATACCCCCAAGTCACACATGTTAAGACACTCAAAGCCACTTTCTGGACCTTTGAATGGCGTAAAGGTACAGAGCAATGCAACGCTGGCATAATGCAGTTTGGCATCACTGTGCCAGGGAGGGATTCCATGGGCGTTGTGGGATTATCTATATGCAACTCCCATGTTTCATGAGTCATGCCATGTATCCCACGCCAGGTAACCTTTGGAATGTGACAAACCAATTGGTTTCTTCAACTAATGTGTAACAAGGAAACTGAACTGAAGTCAGTCGAGCCACTCCCACTTCCATGTGTGCTGTGTCTGTGGCAAATATACATAGATGATCATAGTTCCAAGGGTACATTGTGTGCAGGAAGTGTTATGAGCCCCAAGGAACCCCAATATAGGCTTAGGTAGCTGCACAACCTTTTACCTACATTTGTCCTACCTTTCTCAACATACCGGCTCTGGCACTGACATTTTACCTAGCTAGGTGCTGAATAAATGTTGTGTGGCTTTCTTCGTAAACTAGCCTCATTTATTATGCATGAGGATTCTTAGTATCACAGCAGGATTACTATCTTCTGCATAATACCTCTGTACAAAAGTCACCACTATCGTCATCCTTGGATGACAGGCCCACAATACCATGACGCATCCAGGTAAAACCCCTGAGGGTACCTTTTGGGTACATAAGTACCACATCTTCGCTGGGCAAGCCAGAGGAGAAGCTTCCATGCTGACACAAGATGCTGAAGTCCCTGCAAGCAGACACTCCAGCACGCAATGGTCTGACATCCCTCACAGGGTGTCCAACGCAAGACCAAGATGGGGTCCTTCATTCTCTCCCATCAGGTAATGGGGTTGGCTCTTCCCTAGGGGGATTCTTGGCTATACACCTACATAGATGCTAGGTATATTTAGGTACATTTAGTTAGGGTTTGCATCTTAGGAGTACTCATGATTACTGCCATGTATCTATATGCCTGCATATATCCACTGTTTTAGCACCATGGTAGAATTCTACCCTTTTATTTGCTCCGTTGGTGCTTATAATCGTATATATCTATTTCTGTCTAATGGTTGTTGCAGCACATGTATTTTATACTAGAATGATGCTGGTTCAATTAATGCTTAATGAAAATGTCCCCACTGTTTATTCTGTATATCTCTCTGAGGAGAAGTGAGCACGAGTGACTGAGCGAAAAGTACTGTACTGTTTCCACAATCCCTGAGGGGTCAGGGTTGTCATGTCCGATAGTTGTCAGAAACTATTCGCTCCTTGGTAAGGATGTGGGGCTTATAGTGGCACTGTGAGCTAGCTGGTCTACAGACTAACATGTCCTGTGGGGGTGTCTGGAATCCGTCTGGACACCAATCCCTTAGTTTATGTTGTCTAAACACGCATATCCTACATATGTTTATAGAAACTACACAACAGGGCGTCGTCAATGTTGGTTTGGTTCTTATTTAATGGTAAAACCTGAGCATTTTAGTCATGCTTTCTCAGAGACCCATACTCACATATACCCAGAGACGTCTGGAGTGGGAAGGGGAAAATCTGCAGCAGCTGGAAATTCCTTTCTCAATGTCTGTCCAGGGACCGCGCTGAAAATGCAGGGGAAGAAGAGCAGTAAGGTGCTCTGAACATTTTAGAAAATTGCAGAAATGCACTTACTTTTAAATTAGCAGATTTTGGAGTCCCAGAATTAGGTGGGATTGTTAACTTTGTGATTGAGGCACACGAGGCATTAGGAACAGAGGTATTCTATTCTTGGGTTAAGTTCCCACCTGCAGATGCACGCACACATACGTTTCATACTTATACACCAGATGAATCACTTGAAGAATATTCACCATACGAAGACATAGAAGTCCTGTTAACTTACCAAGAGCATATAAATTAGTTTAAAGGTGCCCTCCCACATACCACAGAAAAAGTGAGACTCAGTCTGCTCAGCAGAGACGGAGCAACTTGGCCAGTTCTAGCTGCTTACACACCGCATCCAGAGATAGATACATTGTCAGCAGCAGACACGTGCACTTCACAAAGAAATAATCAAACTTTACAGAAATCTTACATAGTTTGTTATGCGAACACTTACACTTCAACTTACAAGGGTAACTCAAGCAGGTCAATTACAAGGGACCGCAACTAAAATCACCCCACAAACGCTGAACGCGATTATGGGAAGAATGCCCACTAAACGTGAGCAAATGCCATTTTGGATAGCACAGAAAATAGCACCGCTTAAGGCAGTGTTTCCACACACAGGTCTGCAAGAAAAACACAAAATACTGACAATTTGCTTGCCAATGGAAAAAGCTCCCCCGAATGAGGATTCTACCACCTGGGGTACAGTTTTCACTGACGTTTATACCAGAACTATGGTAGCCCCTCAGTAGCAGTCATACCAGAGGTATTGAAACAAATACAGAACGAGTAAGGGGCAGACCTGCCCTGGACCTAGGGATGAAATTGATAGGTAATTTTGCCCAGGTATCAACAATTATGGTAGCCAACATAAAAGGGGAGGCAGAAGCGGAGGCTATACACCAGCGCCTGAGGCAATGCACTCCTTCACAACAGGAGCGGGAATTACCTAAAATTATTGGAAAGACCTATGCTTCGCTGGGTAGAGATAACTTGGGAGCTAGACTTGTGAAACCACAATTATTGGGTAATCCAGAAAAGGATAACTCAAAACAAGCACTCGATTCTTCTAAAAAGAAATGGGAGAATAAACAATCAAAAAACAAGCAGAATGCATCACAATCACAGGGTGGGTCTCCTCAACAAGAGCCCTCTGACAAGAAATATAACCTTAGAAACCGTGATAATATTAAAAAACCTGATAGGTGACAGTATACTGATACACGTTCCTCACGTTCCTTTCAGGGTTCATCCAAAAACTCTGAGAGGGAAGGACAGTCAGAACGCAGATCAGAAGAGCGAGTCAAGCCAAGAGACACACATCGCACTTCAGCCTACATTTCCCCCCCCCTTGATTTGCCCCTAATCAAGAAATGGTCCCAACCAGCTTTGCAATTAAATGCTCTGACAATTGGCCATAGATTGAGGGCTGTCAATGGTAGGACCGTTTCTGATAGAGAAGGCGAACTGACCTTTATTGGTCCAACAGGAGCTAGGCGTATTGACTATATTCTATTAGATCTTAGATCGTGGCCTAGACTAGTTGACATGACTGTGATTAAGAATAGTGATAGTGACCACAACCCACTTAGTCTGGAGCTAGTTCCACTTTGGGAAGGGAAAGATGGGGTCCCTAGGAGTAACCTGATCACAAAAGAGGTATTACCTTCAAATGATAGATGCCGCCTCAAATGGTCCATGATCCTGGGGGACGAAACCAAACTTAATTAAGTTAAACATGCTTTACTAACTATGCTGATAAAGATCAAATCATATGCTGAGACTATGGGAAGTGAGGGAGATACTAGTGGGCTGCATATAGAATTTTTCACCCAGCTTACTGCTTACTTTCATTCTAACCACAAACGTAAAAATCATGGTGATGGAGAGGTAAATAAGTTGATCTCATGGTTTACAAGCGACTTTTAAAACACCAATTGGTCAGAGCTGTTAAAACTAAAGATATATCCCTAGTGCGAGGGCTACGGAGGTCTTACAAATTAGCTATAAAATCTGCTAAGAGGAACTGGGACGAGGAAAGAATGGGCGAGGCTTGTTCCCTGAAAGATTCCCGGAAATTTTTGACCCTTGTAGGGAGGGGTAACTTGGACAGTCAATTGGCGCTATCTAACAATATTAAAGCGGGGCATTGGCAAAAGCACTTTGGAGCCCTATACTCCTCCACTACTAACTATAGTGAAGGGATGCCCCTTTTTGATTTACCCCTAAACTCAGTGAGGGTTTACTTCACCAAGGCAGAAATTGAAATTTCAATTGAATCCATCATACCTGCTAAGGCCCTGGGACCGGATGGAATTCCCGGAGACTTGTTTCGGTATGACAAAAATAATTGGTCAAATTATATGATGGAGCTTTTAAATGCTATTGCGGGGGGTGCCCGCATCCCAGACTCATGGAAGGGAGCTGAGGTTATTCCGTTTTTTAAAAAAGGAGATAGCGGTTATCCGACTAACTACAGGCCTATCAGTTTGATAGACTGTATTCAGAAGGTATTTAGTCATACCCTCCTAGCGAGAATCCAGGACTCGATGTCTGAGAATAATATACTGTCACCCTTCCCAGCTGGATTTCGACAAAAAAACTGGAACAATTGATTAGGTTTTTAGGTTTATTCTCCTTTACTGGAAGGTGGTGGTATTGGTTAAAGGGAGCCTGTACGCTGCCTTCATAGATTTGAAGTCAGCATTCGATCTTGTGCCTCGAGGAAAGCTCTGGCTGGCATTGAGAGATATGGGGATGCCACAGGAGATCCTGGCATTGGTTGTTCGACTTCATGACGACTGCTTTGTCAGGGTCCGTTGGGGGAACCAGGGCCAAGTCACTGACTCTATTATTGTCAATAGGGGGGTCTGGCAATGTTGTGTCTTGGCTCCTATGTTGTTTTACCTTTATATCAATCAAGTAGTGGGCTTCCTAGATACAATTCCAGCCGATGCTCTCACACTAGGGAGTAAGAAGATTGCTACGCTCCTTTTTGCGGATGATACGTTTCTTATTTCTAAAACTCCCTTGGGGTTTCAAATATTATTAAACCCGTTCAAGGCTTTCTGCAATGAAAAGGGACTCAAAATTAACACTAATAAGACAAAACTTATGATGCTGAACCCACATAAATCCTTTCAAAGGATGTTTAATCTTAGATAACATTCCTTTAGAGCGAGTAAGTAGCTTTGAATTTCTGGGTGTGAGATTAGTAGAGGGTATGAGTTGGGAACAACTTCTAATCAAGACCAGTATAAAATTTAAACAGATGGTGGGAGCTTTGTGGAAGAAACACTCTTTGTCATATACTGAACCAGCTGCCCCGGCTATAGAGATTTATAAAAATAAGGCAGTAAGCAGTGCACTTTATGGGGCTGAGTTGAGGGGCTTTGAGAAAGTAGACAAACTCACAATAACTGAGCATATGTTCCTTAGGAACCTAGTCTCCCTTCCACCGAGCACTCCCCTACTCCCCTTTAAACTAGATATGGGGGACAAATTGCAAAAATATCTTGCAAACTACGTCCTCTTCTTTTTTGGCAGAGATTGGTATCTACCCCCGAATTGTCGTTGTATGGGGCTGCCTTTGAAGAAGTCTGCACTTTAGACAAATCCAGATATATATAGGCTGGATAAGGAATATTAAGACTTTACTTGACAATATTGGGATAAAGGGGGGTTGCAACAGCTGCTTGGGTTTGGATATCTCCACAAAAAAACATCTAAAATCTATGTACTGGGATTGGGTACTGGGGAATGAGATCAGAAATACATACTAGGCTAGGTAGATTAACAGGGGAATTTTTTTTATTTAAATTGCTGCGTTTCCTGGAGGGCTTCCTGGATCTGATCCAAGTGCCTGTAGACAGAAAGCTATATATTCAATTCAGATATGGCACAAATCCCTCGAATGCATTCACAAGCTTGTGGCAACAGAATGCCCCTAATAATAAGGGCTGTTCCTCCTACCTTGCCCCGAACGAAACTGTAGGCCACGTCTTCTTTGGCTGTCCAGCATACTCTGTTCCAAGAAGTAAATGGCTTACTCCTATATGTAAACAGTTGGGAATTAGACATCACAGCGTGGCATTACGTATTTTTAGATCGGATGCAAGATCCTTGTTTTCTCGTGCAATTGCTAAATTTTTAGGCCATATGTGAGGAATTAGAAGAAAAGCAGAATCTGGACTAGTTATTTTAACAACTGGTCCAGAGTAGATTCCCCCATCACTGGCCATTCAATAGCAATCTCAAGCCCATAAGTTCAGCTGGGATGTCAGAATGACTGCAGTGCTCTGCTTCAATGTTTTATATCTATTTATCTTTTTATGTAAATGATAGTTTTTATCACCTCAAGTTTTCATATACTATTTGTAAATGTGATCATGTTTTTTTTTTTAAGTTTGATTTATTGAAAAGTACAAAGAGATAAAACATTAATAAACATAATATAATGCATCCTATTTAACAATAAAAAATAGTTAGATAAAATAAAGAAAGTATAGGAATTAACTTTGTACTTGCATAGGGAAGAAAGGGGATAAGAAAATTATAAGGATGGAAAAAGTAAAAAGGTATTATGGGGACAAATGAAAAGGGGAGAAGGAACTAAGGTAATCAAAATATAACAGTTAGAACATTGTATAAAGATACATATATAATAAAAACACTGTAAGCATAATCATAAAATAAAGGATGAGAAAGATAATATAAACACATTTTCGGTATTTAAGAGAAGCCATCTAAAACTTTTAGTTATAACAGGCAAAGGGAGTATACTCAAGGAGGTTTTTGAACATCATCAGCCACATTCTTAGACTTAGCAGCGGATAAGGCAGACTGAGATAAATAAGTTGTTAAAGGGAGCCATAAACGATCTCTCTTAATTGCTAGTGATATGGGAGAAATATAATTAGTATCAAGTCTGTGATGAAAGCAGACAGCATTCCACCAAGCTCTAAAAGTGACTTTATCCGCTTGCTTCCAATTTGAAGTTATCAAGTGGAATGCAATAGCTATTAATAAGTCCAAAAGTTTGAAACTTATTGAAGCTTGCGGCCATTGTGGGGATAAAGAGTCTAAAAATATGTTCGTGATGGAATAAGGAATATGAACCTTGAAGATTTTCGTAATTTGAGACCAAACTACCTGCCAGAAATGGTTAATTGAAGGGCATTCAAATAACATATGTTTTAAATCTGCAGCAGGGCAGGGACAGGACCAGCATGTGGGGGATGAGTTTGACGAAAAGAAGCTAAGGACATAGGGGAAATTAATAATCTGTGGTAAATAAAAAACAGGGTTTGTGTGGTGTTCGCAGCTCGAGAGGTTCCATGGAGCTTAGACCAAATGCTTTCCCAGGTAGTAAGATGCCATTCTTGAGAAAAGTCCTTCTCCCACATCCTCTCTGTTTTTGACTTAAGTCTGTCTGAAGGGAATAGTAAAGATTTGTAAATATTAGATGCAGAAGAGGAAGAGTTTTCTAAGATTGAGAGTAAGGAGTCAGAGACGGCAGGAGAATACGTGGAAGCAGATAATCTTTGGAGAAATTGTATGAGTGAGGGGAGAAGAAGGTTATATTGTGAACGACAAGATGTCGGTAGCAGAAATTCAGATTGAAGTTCAGAAAAAGCAATGGGCTTGCCGCTAGATATAAGTTGTGAGAGCCAACGCAGACCTTTAGAATGCCATGTTTTCCAATATAAGGAGCGGTTGTGAATCTGTATTGATTTATTATGCCAGATAGGCTGTTTATGAAGGGAATTAATGGAGGAATAAGAAGATGAAAGTAAAGGAGATAAGAGTCTTCGAGAATGTGCAATGACCGGAGAGTGTAGAGAAGCAATTTTGGCTGTAAATGTTAAGATTTCTTGAAAACCAAAAGGAGCAATAAGATCTCTTTCTAATTGCATCCAGACAGGTGGATGTAAATGGATGTCTGTAGAAATCCACTTGGCAGCTTGTTTTAGTGAGAAAGGAGAATGATACGTTTTAAAATCAGGGAACCTAAGGCCCCCATTAGGCCTATCTTTTTTAGAGAAGACAAGGCTATACGTGAAGACTTACCCTCCATAAAAACTTTGTTAAAATAGAGTCAATTCTTTTGAAATAGTATTGAGGGATATGGATAGGAATCATAGAAATAGTATATAGCACAAGAGGAGAGAGCATCATCTTTATGGAATCCAACCGACCCCTCCAGGAAAGAAACAGGGGATGCCAACGGTTAATTGTATCACTTAATTTTTTAACAATATAATCAAAATTTGCTTTAAGCGTGTTAGATAATGACGGTGTGAACCATAAACCGAGATATTTTCGTTTGAACAGGCTGCCAGGAAAAACCAGAAGAATCAAAGAGATGTTTTTGACAAAGAAAGTTTAGCGGTAAAACTTCACATTTGTCGGTATTTAAACGGTATCCAGAGAGATTAGAGAACGAGGAAACTTGCTGAAGAAAAGGGGGTAAGGAGGTTTCAGGGTTGGAGCAATATAAGAGAATGTCATCAGCATAAACTAGATAGCTGAACATGGTGAGAGTGAGATTGGAAGCCTGTAATGCGATCGTCCTGCCTAATTTTTGTGAGGAAGGGCTCCAATGCTATAACAAATAATAAAGGTGACAGGGGGCAACCTTGCCTCACTCCTCTACGTAAAGAAAAGTAATCCGAAGCTCTGCTGTTAGCAAAAATGGAAGCCCGGGGTTCTGAATATAATAAGGAGATTAGAGCTATCAATTTAAGAGGAAGGCCGATCCAACGTAGAGCTTGAAACATAAAATCCCACCCAATCCTGTCAAATGCCTTCTCGGCATCTAGGGTGATTGCTGCAATGGGGTAATCCAGGGAAGAGGCCTTGCCTAGAATATTAAAAAAGACTCGAGAATTATCAGAGGCAAGACGTTTCTTAACAAAGCCTGCTTGCTCGGGACCTATAAGATTAGGTAATATAGGGTCAATACGTAACGCCAGAATCTTGGCAAAAATTTTGTAATCTGTGTTAACTAATGAAATAGGCCGATAATTCTTACAAAGGGAATGATCTTTATCATCCTTAGGGATCAAGCAAATCAATGCTTCCTGAAACGTACCGCTGGAACTACCCTCAACTCCAAAGGACTGGAAAAGACATAGAAGTTTCGGTAACAGAATACTTGCAAAATGAGAATAGAATTCAGTGGTAAAACCATCTGGTCCAGGTGCTTTCCCGTGCCGTAACACGGAGACAGCCTGAGTTATATCTGCTAGGGATATATCGAATCCCAAAGAATCGAAATCAATATGATTAGACGGTGGAGAAGGAATGGATTGAAAAAAGGAACGGAGATCGGATTCATCCGGTACAGATTCAGGGGTATATAGATTTTTATAGAACGAAACAAATTCATTTAAGATATCTTTATCTTTATAGATAGGGGAGCCAGCGGGGCCTTGTATGGCTTCTATTTTAGTTCTGTCTTTCCTGATTTTTAGATAGTTAGCCAGTAGCTTACCCATCTTGTTCTGACCGCAATAATAACGAGAAATACTTTTCAGGAGGTAGTTGGATGCTGCATCAGTAGACATTTTATTAAATGTGATTTTAGCGTCAAGAAGATTTTTCAATGCAGCTTCATTGTTAGTGTGATAATACACATACTCTAATTGTTTAATTTTAATTAGTAACTGGGAGGATTGGGCTTCAAAAGACTTCCCCTTCTGAGAAACAAAACTCATAATGAAACCTCTGGCGGCTGCTTTAAAAGAATCCCACACCATCACAAAAGGAGATTCAGGGGTATGATTAATGATAAAAATTCTGAGGCAAAGGACTTAAATTTCTGACAGAAATTGGGGTCAAGTAAAAGTGAGTTGTTAAAACGCCATCTACCAGGATAGGGGTGAAGGGGATCAAATCAATGTCGACAAAAACAGGGGCATGGTCCGATATGAGGATTGATCCAATCTCTGAGTGCGTGGCATGTTGGGACAGGGATCTACTCAAAAAAGATAATCAATACGAGATTGAGAGTGATGGGCAGCTGAGTAGAAGCTATATTCTCTAAGGTCAGGGTGGCATAATCTCCAAATGTCAACTAAAGCTTTACGACGGATTGAGGAGACAAATTGGGCGTGCATTTTAGAAGGTGTAAATTTAACAGCAGAGTGTCTATCAAGGATGGGGTCTACAATTTGATTGCAATCACCACCAAATATAACGTAATCATCCTCAAGTGTAATTAATTTATCTGATAAATTAGACCAGAACATTTTATCAATTGAAGTAGGGGCATATACATTAAAAATAACAATAGGGATCTTATCTATAAGCAATTTAACAATAACCCAGTGCCCTTCTGCGTCTGTTTCTTGATGGAGCATTGAAACATTCAATTTCTTGTGACACAGAATCAAAACCCCATTTTTCTTGTTTAGAGCTGGAGATGTACACACCTGGCCCACCCAACATCTTTTTAATTTGGAGGCTTCAATATCAGTAATGTGAGATTCTTGAAGTAATGCAATGTCTGTTATTAACTTTGCCAGGCGAGACAGCACCCGTTGCCTTTTAATAGGATTGTTCAACCCTTTGATATTCCAAGAAGTAACCCGGAATGCAATTTGCTAAGAAAAGTATGAACATACAATATGCTTACAAGAAAAACAACTAATTTACCTTTAGCAGAGTAAAGGAGAACAAAGTGATGGAAGAAAAATTTCTGCATAATAAGAGAAAATTTAGATATAGATAAAAAGTAAGGAAGATATAGATAACTTATACAGGATGAATGAACAGGAGGAATATAATAGATAAGCAAAAGATTAAAAGAAGAAAAGGAAAGGGAACAATCAGGGAGGAAAAGGGAAGGGGACAAAAAGGAAAAAGGGACAGAATGAGGAACAAAAAGACAGTACAAGCCTTACAAAGACGACTGAACAACATACCTACAAATACAACACGACTGGGGATGACTACACCGGAAGTAACAGAGACATCATTGAAATATCGTCGAACTGGAAAAGGACCACAATGAAAACTTCAAATTACAGGAGGTGCAAAATGGGGTAAGAATGATGATACAAACACCTGTATGAAAAAGAACATAGTAAAAATTAATCAAAAAGAGTTGGAGTGACAAAAAGGTTAAAAAAAAAACAAAGATGAAGAAGGCAGATAACAATATAAAGGCATCACGAATATATAAACCATAAAACATTCATTGAAACATATCAAAACAAACAGAGGAAAATATTTGTGAAACACAAAAGCGCAGTCAACACTCAAACAGACTTTGCCGTATCCATATTATCAGAACTATGAAGAGTAAGAAATTTCTGTAATTTTACAGGATCCTCGAACGTTGTAGTCTTGTCTTTATATGTGACTTTGAACAGGCATGGATGCAAGAGACCAAATCTGGCACTGATTGATCTTAATTGAGGGCGAAGATCAAGAAATTTTTTCCGACGATCAGCCGTGACTTTAGCCACATCCTGAGAGAAGTAAAGGCGATGACCTTCCCAAACAATTTGTTTCTTTGCCTTGACAGCCGATAGGACTTGAAGAAGATCAGTGTATTGTAGGAAAAGCATAATGACACCACGAGGCTTCACTGAAATTTTTGGGCCAAGTCTATGTGCTCTTTGTATATTAAGAGGAGTGGTAGACGGTAGGTCTAAGAGCTTGGGCAAAAAGGCTTGAAAAAAGGTGGTTGGATTAGAGCCTTCAACATTTTCAGGAAGTCCATAAAGACTGAGATTGTTCCTGCGGTTCCTATTTTCCAAATCCTCCGCTTGTTTCTTAAGAAGAGATACCTCGGACTCCAATGATGAGATGCGTGAGCCAGAGGATTCGAGAGATTCTACTCTTTGTTCCACAATGAGCACTCGTGACTCCATAGAAGACCATTTGTCATTTAAAAATGGTAACGTTTTATTGGTTTAATCTATGAAGGGTTTCAAGGCTCGGATCTCCTCAAGAATAACATCCATAGCTGATGTGGGAGATTTCCCTGGAGAAGGAGGGTCTTTTTTGGGTCTCTTGGTAGAGCTCGCAGGCAGTTTACTAGAAAACTGCAGTTTTGGAGTGGCTCCTGAAGAAATATCTGATTTTTGCGGGGGGAGGTTCTCCATTTCAGTGCCGTTGGATTTAGAATCAGAGTCTGAGGACGCAAAACCTTTAGAAGGCGTAGCAAGCCTAAGATTTTTTAGCCTCCCCATAAAAGGTGGAGTACAAATAAATAACCAATCTTAATATCAGTTAGCAGAAGACCCTCCTTGTAAGCAAACCTGGTTGCAGCCCATGTGGACTGGATAAACTCCTTCAGTAATGTGAATTAAAATATCAAAAAGGTAGGAAAAGTCAACCTATAAATGACATCTTGATGACATATAAAATCAAGGCAAAAATAATGTTGATGGTTGCTCAATATTAGTGAATGAAAGAGGTGGCCTCATAGATATTAGGAAGTACATTCATTCCCTCAGAAGAAACATTTTGACAAAAAATGTACCTTTGGCCAAAGAACAGAATGATGCAGCAAGTTGGAGGTCACAGATGCTCTTTTTGCCATATGGTGGAACATACGGCATGTGAAGTATGCAAATGCGCAGTTTCTTGAGGTGTTATTCAGCGCTGCGTCTCAGTGCGAAATAAAACAAAATGGCGGCCGCTGAGAAGCGAAGTCATTTCGCATCGCGCAAAGCAAGAAAGCAGCCTCCACGAAGAATGAAAGCCGCCTCACCGCATCCCGCTTACATTCCTATAGCGGGACTCCACTTTTGGCTCCACGAGGTTGGCACTAAACGGTATCAGGTCCGTTCGTGTAGCCGCTGTCTCCGCAGCGTTACGGATGTGCCGCCATCTTCTTCGGGCGTTAGCCACGCCCCAAATTTGATCATGTTTTAATGTATTATTTTATTGAAATTAATGAATTTGTATACGTTACTTCTTTTAATATATGTATATGTACTTTCTACTTTTAAGGTCAGTTGACTGAAATAAAGTTATTGATTGATTGATATAAATAATTTGATACAAATTTGAGTTTTTTTTTAATTCTCCTTGATTGGCTCTTTTTTTCTCCTAAATTTACTCTCATTCTACTCGACTGTATGTGATCATACCAGCGAGAATGGAGTTTGAGCTCAACAATATGGAGAGATACACTGTGGTTGAAGTCAAGGAATTTTGCAAGGAATGGGGACTTCCAGTAAACAGGAGCACCAGGAAGCTTCAGAAGGCTCTTAGGGCTGGGGCAGAGGGTCACCAGTTCCTGGCTACAACAGAGGATCAGGATGAGGAGGAGGGTATGGAAGATCAAGAGGAGAACCTTGGGCAGGTCCCGAGATGCAGAACTCAGAGGAGGAGGACAACCTACCCCTGCGGTGGAGTCCATTGTCAGGGTAGAGAGCAGTGTGTCTTCCCAAGGACTGACCCCAGAGAAGCTCTTTGACAGAAAGGCTGAGAGGGAACTCAAACTGCAGCTGGTCAAGTTAAAGTTGAAGGCAGACGAGAGAAATGCTGTGGCAGAGAGAGCCTTGGCAAGGGGAAAGACTGAAAGGGCTTTGGCTAAAAGGAAACTATTACTTATTCATGAAGAGTGCATGAAGGAGCAAAACAAACCTTGGAATCCAACAAAAGTGGTGACACTGATACCCCAGTGTCCACTGGAAAAAAGAGGGTCCACATTCCCAAGGATCTGGTGCCTACCTTTATTGTGGGGGACGACATAGATAAATGGTTTGAGGCCTATGTGGTTGCCCCAGAGTTGCACAGGGTCTCTGAGGAGTACTGGGGGAGGGGCTGGCAGTCTCTGGAGGCACATTCCCAGTGAAGGGAGGGATGCACTGTTAGACCTAGCAAAAGGGGGCTGAATGAGATATCCCATCATAAAGGATACTCTGGGAATGCCCCATAGAAGTATAGGCAGACGTTTAGGGACATCCAGAAGTTGCCCAACAGTCCTGGGTGGATTATGTGGATGGCTTTTGTTAGGCAGTTGATGGTTGGGTGAAAGGCAGTTATGTGAAGGATTACAAAGAGTTGTACAATTTATTTGCCAGGAAGCACATGTTCAATAATTGTTTTCCAGAGTTGCACCAACACCTAGTGGATAGTAAACTCTCTGACCCTAGGGAGCTTGCTAAGGTGGCAGACTGCTGGCCCAGCACCAGGGTGCATAAGAAGGTATCTGCGGTACTCCCAAAAGGGTGGTCCGGGTCCTCACCAGAAAAAAAGAGAGATGAGAAATACTCAAAAGTAACACCCCCAAAATAATTCACAAGGGAAGGGTAACCAGTCCCAACCATACAGAAAAAGAAGGGATTCTTTGATAAGCAGACAGGTAGGTTTGTCCCCTAGTATACTGAGTACTATATGTATGAGCACTCCAAGGGAGACACCAAATGCCTCATGAGGGCACAGCCCCCCAGTGGTGGGAAGATACCAGGGTTGGCCAGTGTCGTGCTTGGGGCAAAGATATCCCCAGTTAGCTTTTGAAAGACAGCAGAGATTAATTTTGTGACCCTGGGGTATAAAGAAATGGTGCGCAAAGCCCACATGCCTTGCAATACTTCTAAGTACAGGCAGTGTTTCACCATCAATGGGCAGAGGGTAGAGGCTCTGAAAGACAGGAGCCAGTTGGACTACTGTGAGGTGTCATCGGGTATCCTCAGAGCAGGTGGTACCCAATACATTCCGCCAGGTTGTAGCAGCAGAGAACTGTGAGAGTCACTACCCAATGACTCTGGTTCCCTTTAAGTGGGGGTGAGGGGGTCTCAGGTTGTCACAAGGTAGCTATTAACCCTGCCATGCTTGTAGATTTTCTGTTAAAGCACACTGTCTGGAAGAAAGTGGAACTCAAGTCACACCTGGAGATGTTAGGTTTGCCTAAATCGGTCTGCATGACCACACAGTCCATGGCTGCCCTATGGGGGAGTCAAGACGGTCTGGAGCCTAGAAAAGTGTCCCAAGCTGCTGCCAAAAATAGAAAGTGAGGTGCCACAGAAGGGGTGCCTGAGGAGGTTGCCTGAGCCTACCAAGGAGGACATTGCCACCCTACAAGACTTACCTGAGCTTGTTGGATTGCAAGTTGAGGGTGGGCCCACCAGGGAGGAGTTCTGCAAGGTGCAGAACGAGTGCCAACTCTACAGGGCTTGAGGTGGCAAGCTGAAGCCCAGGCAGCTGGTGACAACTCTCTGGATCACCTCATCTACTGGGAGAATAACCTCCTATATAGTGAGCTTAAGCCTCTTGCACCTGAAGCCAATGTGTGTTGGTGCCTCTCCCCCAGTGCTACAGGGCACCCTACAGGGGTGTCTCATGATATACCCCTGACATGACATCTGGGGCAGGACAAGAGTTTTGCAAAGCTTGTCACCCACTTTTTTCTGCCCTGGATGAAAAAGGCCTCAGATACACTCTGCCAGTTATGTCTCACCTGTCAGGCATGAGGAAAGCAGGGATAAAGCTAAAGGCTCCCCTGGTACCCTTTTCAGTCATTGGCACCCCTTTGAAAGGGCGGGCATCGACATTGTTGGGCCACTGGGCCCTAAACCGGCCTTGGGCTATAGACATCCTGGTTTTGGTGGACCAGGCCTCTAGTTACCCAGTGGTCATCCCTCTGAGGTCTGTAACTGCACCTGCAGTGGCTAGGGCACAGATGGGGATTATTTACCTCAGTAGGGTTCCCAAAGAAGTGGTGTCTGACAGGAGCACCAACTTCATGTCAGTGTACATGAAGTCCATGAGGGATGAGTGTGAGTTAACTTACAAGTTCTCCATACCCTATCAACCTCAAACAAATGGGCCTGTAGACAGATTCAACAAGACCCTCAAAGGCATGATTAGGGGCTTGCCTGAGCCCATGAGACAGAAGTGGAATGCCCTCTTGTCATGGCTGCTTTTTGCCTACAGGGAGGTACCACAGAAGGAGGTTGGTTTTAGCCTATTCAAGCTCGTCTATGGTCACCCTCTTAGGGGACCTCTCAGTCTGGTGAAGGAGGGGTGGGAGAAATCTCCCCAGAACGCTCCCTCCCCCAGGATGTAGTCAGCTACATGCTGGCTCTCTCAAACCAGATGCAGCCCTTCTGGAAAAAGGCTAAATAGAATCTTGAGGCTAGGCAAAAGGTTATGAAATTCTGGTATGACCAGAAAACCCCTCTAGTGGAGGTGCCACCTGGCCAAAAAGTGTGTTGTATGGAGCCAATGGAACCCATGGCCCACCAAGACTGCTGGTCTGGATCCTACGAGGGTAAACAGGGGAAGTCACCCACCTGAACATTAAGACCCCTAGGAACTACTTACGGGTGGTCTTTGTCAACCACCTGAAACAACACTATGAAAGGTCTGATGTCACCATCCTCCTGGTGACAGATGATGGTGGAAGAGGAGAGTGAACCTTTCCCTGTCCTTCTATTCTTCCAGGAGCAACATGGGTCAGTAGACGGTGTCAACCTATCCTGTACTCTGACTCCAGAACAGCAGAGGGACCGTCGTCAGTTGCTGGGACAGTTTGCCTCCCTGTTCTTCATCACCCCTTGGCTTATACATCGGTCTGGCTAGCATTAAGGAGGAAGTCTCCAAACTGCTTGCGCTTGGGGTTATTGAGCACTCTTGTAGTACCTGGTCCATCACAGCAGTGCAGGCACCTAAGACAGCTCCACCGAGTGCCACCCCTTAACTCTGGTTCTACATGGATAAAAGGGGACTCAACTCAACAATAAAAACTGATGCTCATACCATTCCCGAGCTGATGAGCTCATCAAAAGGCTGGGAGCAGACAAGTTCCTGAGTACTTCTGACTTAACGTCAAGATACTGACAGATAACCCTGACTGAGGGGGCCAAAGAGAAGTTTCGACTCTAGAGGGCCACTTTTAATTTTGGATGATGTGCTTTGGACTGAAAAATGGCCCTGACATTTTTCAGAGGTTGGTTAACAAGGTCTTGGATGCATTCAGTACAGCCTAGCTGGACGACATAGCTCTCTACTGCTCCAGCAGGGAGGGCCACCTGTTCCACCTCTGTAAAACGCAAAAAATCAAGGGGATGGGTGGAATGTTTCAATTAATTTTAGTCACCGGCAATTGCTCGGGCTGCATTCCAATACATCATTTTTCGCCCAGATGGTGTCTTATCCAGTTGAACACTTTGATGCCTTCTGGTTTAATGTGCTCTTATAAAGCCAAATTTCAATTACAATTATATTGCCCCCTCAGTTTGGATACAGCCATATGCAAATCAGTCTTGACCCTGTTCCTCTTGGGAACAATCCAGCCTGAACTGCCAGGCCAGGTCCTCCATGAACCAGAACTCAAGCAACCCAGGACCGGTTTCACCTTTGTTATGGGCTCTTCAGCCAAGTATAGCTTGGTTCCGGTGGCACAGTGAGCCTGGGGCACCCCTGGGCACGCCGGACGCACTTAGAGTGTCATATGCAAAAACAAGAAGGTGATGGATGGAATGCTTGAATTAAGAGCCACTGGTAATCACTCGGGACAGCATTCCGGTCTATCATTTTTCATTCACCATGCCACCTCAGTTTGGCCCCAGCCATATGCAAAGCGGTCTTGAACTTTTACCTCCTGGGAACAATCTAGCCTGAACTGTCAGTCCATGTCCTCCTTGAACTGGAACTCAAGCAACCCAGGGCTTGTTTCATCCTTGTTACGGGCTGTTCAGCAGGGTATAGCTTGGTTCCAATGGCACAGTAAGCCCAAGATCGACGTCTGGGCATACCTGGTGCACTGGGGCCTCAAATGCAAAAACAACAAGGTCATGGATGGAATCCTTGAATTAATCTCAGCCACTGGCAATCACTTGGGTTGCATCACAATCCATCTTTTTTCGCACACCATTCAACCTTAGTTTGGACCCAGCCATATGCAAATCAGTCTTGACTGTGTTCCTCATGGGAACAGTCCAGCCTGAACTGCCAGGCCAGGTCCTTCCTGAACTGGAACTCAGGTAACCCAGGACTGATTTTGTCCATATTTTAGGCTCTTAAGCTGGTTATAGCTGAGTTCCAGTGGCACAGTGAGCTCGGGACCCAGGTCTGGGCATACCCGGTGCACTTAAAGCACCAAATGCAAAAAAACACAAGGTGATGGATCGAGTGCTTGAATTAATCTCAGCCACTGGCTATTGCTCTGGGCTGCATCACAATCCATCATTTTTCACCCACCATACCACCTCAGTTTGGACCCATCCATTTGCAGTCAGTCTTGACCCTGTTCCTCATGGGAACAGCCCAGCCGGAACTGCCAGGCCAGGTCCTCCCTGAACTAGAACTCAAACAACCCAGGACAGGTCTCGACCTTGTTCTAGGCACTTCGCTGGGTATAGCTTGGTTCCAGTGGCACAGTAAGCCCAGGACCCACATCTGGGCATACCCGGCATACTAAAGGCATCAAAAGCAAAAAAAACAATGTGGTGGTTGGAATACTTGAATTAAACCCAGCCACTGACATTTTCTTTGGCCGCATCCCAATTCATAATGTTTTGCCAACCATGACACCTCAGTGTAAACCCAGCAATATGTAATTCAGTATTGACCCTGTTACTCATGGGAAAAGTCCAGCCCAAACTCCCAGGCCTGGCCCTTCCTGAACTGGAACTTAAACAACCCAGGACCAGTTTTGCCCTTGTTATGGGCTCTTCAGGCAGGTATAGCTGGGTTCCAGTGGCACAGTGAGCCGGGTACCTAAACCTGGGCATGCTCGGCACACTTAGGGTGGCAAACGCAAAGATAACACAGTGATGTATGAAATGCTTGAATTATTCTCAGCCACTGGCAATCGCTAAGGCCGCATCCCAATCTATCGTTCTTGGCCTACCACGCCACCTCAATTGGGACACAGCCATATTCCTCATGGGAACAGTCCATCCTGAGCTGCCAGGGCAGGTCCTCCCTGAACAGGAACTCAAGCCACCCATGACTGGTTTTGCCATTTTAATGGGCTCTTCAGTCTGGGTATAGCTTGGTTCCACTGACACAGTGAACCCGGGACCCACATCTGGGCATATCCAGCTCACTTAGGGCATCGAATGCAAAAACAACAAGGTGATGGACGGAAGGCTTGAATTAATCTCAGCCACTGGCAATCACTCTTGCCACATCCCAATCCAAACTGAGGTGGCATGGTGGATGGAAAATTATGGTTTGGGATACGGCCTGAGTGAATGCCAATGGCTGAAATTAATTCAAACATTTCATTCATCACCTTGTTGTTTTTGCATTTGATGCCCAAAGTGCACCAGGCATGCCTAGACGCGGGTCCGTGGCATATGACTTGGTCCAAACTGAAGTGGCATGGTTGGTAAAAAATGATGGATTGGGATGCAGCACGAGCAATTGCATGTGACTGAGATTAATTCAAGCATTCCATCCATCATCTTGTTGTTTTTGCATCAGGCTCTGTAACAGGCAGGCCTGACAATCAAGGCCAGCAAGTGCCAGATAGGGCAATGTTCTGTGGTGTATGTGGGACACCTGGTGGGTGGGGGCAAGGTGCAGCTCCCACTAGGCCAGGATTGAGAACATCCTGGTTTGGAACCCCCTTAAACTCAGACTGAGGTGAGAGCCGTCCTGACCCCTTCCCCCATGGTTACTATATAATAAATGATCTGACTTCTAGGAAGCAGCCCAAGAAGGTGATCAGGATGGAGGCCTGTCAGAACGCCTTTGACACTCAGAGCACAGAACCAGTGCCCAAGGCCCTGACTTCTCCAAGAATTCATTGTGCAGATGGACATTTCAGAGCATGGTATAGGGACAATACTAGCAAAGTTGAAAAAGGAGGGCCTAGACCAATTAGTAGCCTTCATCAGAAGAAGGTTACGTCCCAGGCAATAGAGGTAGAGTGCTATTGAAAGAGAAGTTTTCCTGTGGTCTGGGCACTGAAGAAGCTGAGAACATACCTGTTTGGGCTTAATTTTGGGTTCAGACAGACCAGAGGCCCCTCAGATGGCTAATGCAGACAAGGGGTAAGAATCCCAAATTGTTGAGGGGGTCCATCCTCCTACAGGGAATGGACTTTACGTGGAACATCGCTCTGGGTCAGACCACACAATGCTGATGGTCTATCTACGTTATTCTGACTTAGTTGTGAGAACTCCCAGGACATTGAGTAGAACTCCCCACTTTCAGGTGAGGGGACACTTGTTAGATCTGTGACCTGTAGGGTGGTCTTCCCCTATATCTTTTACCTTCACTCCTCCTGTTTGGCTGAATCCTCTTTTGTTGGCCTTAGAACTTTGTACACTTTACCACTGTTTACTAGTGTGAAAGTGCTTGTGCTCTCTCCTTTAAACATGGTAGAATTGGCTTACACATAATTGTCACATTTAATTTACTTGAAAGTCCATAGTAAAAAGTTACTAAATGTACCAAGGGCCTGTAAATTAAAAGCTAGTAGTGGGCCTACAGCATTTAATGTACCAATCACTTAAGTAGCCATTTAAAAACATGTCTCAGACCTGCTGCTTGAGGCCTGCCCTGCTTGCTGAGAAGGAAGGCTGGACATACACTTTTCATCCCAGGCTGAAGTGTCTCCAAGGGTGAGCAGACTGATCATCTGCTCTGAGCTACAGGGGCACAACAAGCTCCAGAGGCCGCTCTGTATCTGCCCAGCTAACCTGCAACAGGACCTGCAACTGGAACAGACCGAGCCCTGCAGGCCTCTACTGGAGGAAATTTCTAATCTCCAAGAGGTGCCCCTCAAGTCCTGGACCCTTGGTGTGGCATCAATTGAGCTCCTCTTGAAGAGCAGGAGAAATCCAGATGTTTAGGGCCAGTTTACGCCAAGATCATGCCTCCCGCACTGACCTCCAAAACAAAGTGAACACAACTCTCCAAGCTACAGCTGCCGCACAATCTGCATTTCACGCTGCAGCATCAGCAGCCCGTGGTGACCATCAATGCGAATCTCCAGCAACGACCGTCCATGACGCCCGGCCTGCTCTTAGTGCCACAGAGACGACCATCTGCAATGCTCTCACTGTTTCTTGTGGCCTTCTCCACCACATATGAAATGCTTCATGTTGGACTCGAGAAGGTAACTATTTCAGCAGGACTAAACTGGTCCCTGTATCTGGCATCGCAGTCTGTCTGAACTTGTGACTTTCACTCAGTCTCACACAACCAGATAACCGTGAGTGTCACTTTGCGCTTTTAGCTGCCAGAACCTGAAACCTTTAAAACTGCATATCCCCTCTACTACTGTTTGGATTGTTATTATTTTGGAATCAAAAAATCTATTACATTTTACTCTATATTTGTAAATTAGTGTGGGATTTTTCTTGTGTAGTATTTTCATTTTATTACTGCCTGTGTGCTGCATAAATACTTTACATATTGTTTCTAACTTAAGCCTGACTGCTTTTGTGCCAAACTACCAGAGGATTAAGCACAGGTTAATTAAATTACTTTTGTGGTACACCCTGACAAGGATTGTGATTGTTACCTGAGTGGGGCTTCAACCCTCCTCAAACAATAACCCAATTTCTTACAATTAGTTTCCTCCTGATTCTTCATGAGCAGAGGTAGCCATATTAGTCAGTGCTACTAGTAACTGCAAGTCAACATTCCCCCCAGTGTCATCCTTGATGCAGCTGCCACCCTAGAAAGGGCTCACAAAAAAGCCATATTCATTGAAACATAATTTCGGCATCCAACACTTGACCTCAAATCCTCACTAATAAGACAAAACTAACAAAGCCCTCCAGAACAATATCGCATTTGGCCCTTACCAGACAACAACCTGACCCATGCTCTCAGTGAAGGTGGGATGTTACTCCTCCAGCAGCCCCAAGCCGCCCAAGAAAAGTAGGCCTAGCACTGCTGGAATCTAAGCTTGTGGCTGCCATCTGGATATCGATCTTGATATTGTCCACTAGTGTGATATCCTCAGTTGTATTCTGCATGTAGATAACTAAACACCGAGGGGCATATTTACAACAAATTGGCACAGGGCAGCGCTGCAAGGATTCTTGCTGCGCTGCCCTATGCCAATTCAAAAGGGGAGGAATGCACCATATTTGCAAGACATGGTGCATTCCTGTTCTTTTAGCCAGTGTCGGCTCACGTTTTGCAGCTGTATGCCAAAGCAGGCACCCTTGCTTCTGTGTAGTTGGCAGGATTGTTTTGGTGCAGGAAGGGGCACCTTGCTGCACAAAAACAATCCTGAGAGGTGTTTTTCTCTTTCTATGTGTGCTGCAGAATGCAGCACACATAGAAAGAGGAAAGAACTAGGAGAAATGAAAATATTATTTCTATTAATGCCTACTCTGGGGAGACGTACAGTTTTAAAACATTTCCAGATATTTGCCATGTTGTAAATCTGGGAATGTGTCAAAACCTATGGGCGTTGTTTGGTAACACCCAATGCAACACACATGGCAAGCCTTCCCAACACAGTGTGAAGCAACACAGTGACTTGCGCTGCGATGCCTCACTCTATATCTACAAGGCCATGAAAAGCCACTGAGGGTGGCTTTACTTGGCCTTGTGGATATGGCTAAGCCCTGTGCACCACTGGAACGTCACAAAAAGTGGCGTTCCGGCGGCACACAAGACTTGTAAAGAATCCCCCCAAAATGCAGAGCCACTGCCCAAAACACATAAGTAACTTCATCTCACTAATTTCTACCAAAAACAACCACAACTTTATCATTGGCAGCTGGTCAATTTATAAAGCAGTGGGGCCATCAAATGAAAGGTCTTAAAACATTACTCAGGACACATACAAACAATCACTCACACACGCTCACAATAACACACACTCTGGTGCACGCTTTCAGGCAGGCAGATACACAACATAAGCATATTCTCACTCATACACACCACGTGGAAACTTACCTCGGGTTGTCCTCAGCTCAGTTTCCTCTGCACATCGATTCCCAACTTTCAAAACAAACAAGCAAGGCACCAGAACGAGGCTCACACTCTTATGCCCAATCAGAAGCTCAGATAGGACGGAAGGCTGTCCTTTTTCCCTTTATCATGGCTTCTGGTGGGCATAAGGGCGCATGACTGGCCGGCCCCAATTCACCATTATCTGACATGCTGCACCGCCTGACGCTAGTGCAGGATGTCAGATATATATTCTATCTGTGAAATGATGGGCTGTAACAGCCCACGCCTGACACATGTGCAAAACAGCCCTGGGAGCCCTCTTCTGGTGCAGGGTGATATTGCAACTTTTACATGTAAGGAAATGATCGATGAGGTTGTTTCATTACATATAAAAGCTATAATATTTTGAGAAATAAGATGCAGTTGGACTTGATTGTGGAGGGGGGTCGCCGAACTTTTGGCCTCTATGGCGAAGCTACCCCTGAATGTTATGTGCCCAACATCCCACCTTCGCAGTATCCCTATTTCTCACCCTTAGTACAATAGGCAGGCAGATGTAGGGAGGGCAACAGGTTGTTGCTGCTCGTGCTCTCTTATTCCTTGTGTGCATCCTCCTTTTACGAAACATCTACAATCATTCAACCTCAGTCATGCACAGAGTATACATAGAGAATACCCCTTGGATGCCTCCACTCGCCAAAATATGTGTGCTTAGTATGCAAATACTTGTGCATGTGCACATATATGCTCCTTGCAAATGCATATCTTTAAATCCTTCACATGCCAAGTTTCCTTTAAGAGATCATGAGATGGGCCTCTCTGAATCTGTTTGTCAAGAAAATGCCTGTTTATTTCTGTTTCTGCACCTGTCCATTATGTTTGCAAGTTCCACATTTTTCCACTCAGAGTTATTAAGTAGACTACATTCGATTATGCAGAGCAAATTCTCCAACTTTGGTTGTGTTAAGTTTAGGTCATTTTATGAGTTATGTCGAACAGGGCTAAATTGAGTGTTTGAAAATGCCACTTTTTAGAAAGTGGGCATTTTCTTGCTTTACCATTCTGTGTGCATCTACCTCTTTGTGCATTAACCGTCTGGATTTGGAGCAACAGGAGCTGATGATTTAATTTAATTTATTTATTTGAAGAGCTTTATATAGCATGACTATGACCCTTGCGGGTATCAGAGTGCTTTACAAACATTCAAAGAGTAGAGACATAAAAAGAAAACAATTTTATCATAGTAAAAACAAACAGTACAGGATATGACAATTCACCCAATGAGGGTGGTCTCACCTCAATGTTAAAACAGATAGGTAAAACAGTTGTATAAGAAGCGAACAGTAGTCAAGAGAGAAGCTGATGAGACCTGATACATTCAGAAAGAAGAGACCTTAGAACCTAAGGCAGAAATTTGTTCATAGCCTGATGGTCGAGTAACACCATACATAACAGCTACACTATTGCTAGCTCATACAGCTAATACAAACACTGATGACACACCAACTACAAGCCCACAAAATACTGCTTACTCTTGTACGAAACAAAGTCACACCATCACCAAAGCACATTCTCTGAACTGCCTACTAATAATACTTGATCACTCTCTAAAAACAAGCATCACATCTACGACCTTCTCACTGACACACAACCTGACTTACTCTTTATAACTGAATCATGGTTAGTAGATGATATGGCTCCAATCTTGCATGACGCCATTCCTCTAGGATATCAAACGATCACACAAAATCGTATAGGCAAAAAAGGAGGTGGCCTAGCTGTTGTGTTCAAACAAACATTAAATATCTGTAGCTGACATCTCCATACAAGGTTGTGAGGACTGATGGAAGTGACCCGATTAGGGCCACCCGGGTCACTCGCGACCACCTCTCAGCCTTCCATACAAATGAAGAGTCAGTCAGACAGTAGAGAATACAAACCAAAGTTATTTATTAGAATGCGCTCGAGCAGAGTCCGGTCTGACCAGCCTCCTTAAATTGCTGCAGAGGGACTGACTCCCCTCAACATGGAGATACATGATATACACTTCCAATACCCCTAAAGACACGCCCGACTGGAATTTTCCAGTTGGTAGCTGGTGAACAAGGGAGATACAGAAGGATGAGCTGCAATCTTAAGACTGGGTACATGCTATCTCAGTTCCAAGGTTATTCTGCCCGTGCCCGCCACTCTGAGGGTGGGAGCGGGCCTATCTAACAGGAAAGGTATGCAGTAATGAGACAGTCTATTCATTAGTATGACGAAACTCAACCTTGGAGAAAGAAGAAAAAACATTGAGGCTGCTTTCTGCTGAGGCAAACAGAAGGAGACAGAAACTGAGTTTCGATCAGGATACAAAATGGCGGCTGAATATAAAATGGTGCCGCAAATGCTAACTTAAATCGCACAATGCTAGAAGGAGTCGACCGTAAAGCATTTCCCAGTCCAACAGACCCTCCATTTAGCATTTGCTAACAATTTTGTCTAGTGTTAGGAAACAAATAACTTTTTGCAGATTAGGAAGACTACTGTTACATGTTAATACACACATTATCAATATTAAAAAATCCCTTGATCTACAGACATTAAGTCCTGAATACCCTGCATCACCATAGCCGTGGCCTTCTGGTCATGCACTGGAACTTTGGGTCTGGGTGTTAGTGTTTTTATACAGTAAGCACAGCAAGCAGTAAGGCAATGTATGTACAGGCAACAGGTGAAAATGATATCAGCAATTTCTACTAGGAAGATAAGTATCTTCCAACCCCAGAATGCTAGTAGACCCTAGAACCAACCAGAAAGAGTCCAAGTACCATTCTCTTGGTGGATGTCAGATGCGAGCGTATGCAACTTCTGTATAGCTGCATATACATTAGGGGCGTGATCTGGAATGTACATGCAGCAGCTGCTGCCGATGACATGACAGGCCCCTCCCCGGTCAGCAAGGATGACGTCTAACACCATCCTGTTCTGTAGAGCAACAAGCCTCGTAGCCTGGAGCTCAGCTGTAATATTGGTCAAAATTCCTGCTGTGGTATTAATGACCCCTTCTACAACTCTGGTGAGCCGACAAATGTTAAGGCTATTGGACATAGGGCCCCAAAAGGGTAGGATACCCTTCATAGCATCTGTGAACTGCTGCAGAGTGGTATCTGTCTGATCTATGTCTTCTGTATTAATAACCCTTCTAAATCGGGACAGATGGGCACTCCTACGCTGCAATCGATGGTCCTTATGGTAATTGGGCGGTGCTATGCACACTGGGGGAAGGAGGAAAGAGAGGTAACATATACCTGACCATCCCCTAGGGAGCCAAACATAAGCTTGAGACCCACAAACAAAGTAGACATTATGCAGTGGGAGCAAAGGCGGGCTACTGTTCGTGCTCAATGTGTATGTATAGTTGCAATTACTCTCCCCCACTTTCACCCTCCCAAGTCCTCAAACACAGAAACCAGCTATTGTGTTGACTACTGACACAGGCATTGCCTCATCCTGAGTAATATTGCGTAGTTGAAAGGAACGAAAATATTCAGTGACATTAAACCCTTGGAAATCCAGCATTTCATTTCGAAGCCATGTTACATTTTTTTCTCTCTCATATATATTCATACAGGCTGTCGGGGACAATGTATCAGGAGTCCCTTGTGCTCCTGGAGAAAACCCTTGGTGGACACGTATATATTCTAACACTGTGTGATAATCAGCAGACATCATATTCATACTAGAAGAATGATAATGAATGTATACCAAAGTAAACAATTCAAACCACCCCTCGCAGCTCATCAGATAAGACATTGGCATCGACAGCAGAACATCACTCCTATGTGTAACCGAGGGGAGCAGACCACAGATCCAGCAATTAGTAACATTAGACGTATCATGGGCTTGGTGAAGCATTTTCAAGAATACATTGTCTACATATGTTTTGCGATGTTCTCCTTTATGGGGGGCCAAAGTAACAAACGTGTGTTCAGGGGGAACAGGCGTTGTACCAACCAGGGAATGCACTGGGTATTTCTCCTCCAGGAACCATGCTCTACCAAGTACCATTATTAGGAAAATGACAACAATCATGACAAAAACTATCTTACTCTTTGTGGACCAACTAGACCAACCAGATCCATACCGCTCTAAACGCGGTAGCGCAAACGGCCGCTCTTCCTCAGTAATGGGCCAACCAAATGGGTACATTTTAATCAGAGGAAAGGAAATGTAATAATACCAATGGCAAAAAGACAAAAGGGGGCAAATGTTCCCAGCGTCCGTCAGAGCCTCGCTGGTAGACTCCTATTGTTCATCAACGTTGGTGCTATTGAGCACAGGCGGTGGAGCTAGGCGATCCCAGCTCTTTGAGGAAATCCCACGTCGATCAGGGAGCACGTTCAATTTATCCTGTCCAATGTCTGAACAATGCACCAATTTCGTCTGTCCCTATGGTACTGTTGCCTGACTTATCAAGTCCATCCCTGCTAATCTGACTTTTCCCTTGGTGCACTGTTCCTCTGTCGAGGGCGCAGATTGTACCTAGCTACTCCAGGCACAGAGGGGTCAGCCAAAAGGGGCTATGGGGAATCAGACATAGAGGGGCCTATAGAACGGGGCTCTTGGAGGGCCCTGACTTCAGGGGGCACTGCCGCATTCAACACTGCATCATTTTCCTCCTCCGTTTGGGTCCACATCAGCTGGGCATCTGAGAAGGGGACAAAGCGGGGCACCTGTTCCCACTCTGAATCCCCGATGCCATCAAGGACTCATTGATCGTAGGGCAGGGGCAAAGGCACTCTGTGGCAGTGTTGGGTATGAATCCAGTTCTTTCGGCCGGTGACCTTCACGGCAGTGCGGGTGGCAAGGAGCACCTGCACTGGCCCCTTCCACCGCAGCTCCAAACTTTCTTTCCTCTGAAAATGGCGAACCAACACAAAATCCGCAGGCCAAATATCGTGTTCTGGCCCCTCAGGTGCTGGTGGAAGAGCGTCTTGGATCTGTTGGTGAATAGAACGCAGACTTTTAGTTAACTCATATAGGTAGTCTATCAACAAAGGATATTCGATTTCTGAAAAGTTACGAGGCCGCGGGACACCCCACACATTTGCTGGACATCCAAACACGACCTCGTAAGGTGACAGTCCTGTCCTAGAGTGTGCCGTGACTCTTGTAGACAAAAGGGCTAATGGCAAACCATCTATCTGGCCACTGCAACCCTGTGCTCTCCTGAATCTTTGCCAATTTCAGTTTGAGAGTACCGTTGTACTTCTCAACCAAGCCTTCTGACTGGGGGTAATGTGCGGCATGAAATTTCTGTTTGATATGTAGACCTTCACACACCAACTGGATGACCGTCGAATTAAAATGGCTGCCGTTATCAATCCCAATCAAGCGGGGCAAACCGAAACGAGGGAAGAACTCCTTTAGGAGTGCCTTCGCAGTTGCCACAGCTGTGTTTTCTTTAGTGGGGTAAGCCTCAACCCATTTACTGAATGCACAAACAACCACTAACACATATTTCAAATTGTTGACTCGCTCCATTTCAATGAAGTCCATCTGAAGGACCTCAAAAGGAAAAGTGGGAGGTGCAAAATTACCAGGGGGTGTAGGGGTACCTTCCCAGGATTATGCATCATGCATACCATACAGTATTTGACCAGGTGGGAGGCCATCTTTGGGATATTGTCATTCTGCCATACAGGGTCTAACAATTTACAAATGCCTTTTGCACTGATATGGGCCGGCCCATGCCCCATAGTGACTACAGGGAGAACATATGTATCTGGTAACATCCACCTCTGTTTCCCTGACTTATCCGTTCAACACCCATTCTCATCCAAACGTGCTGTGCTTTCCTGCCATACTGCTAACTCCTCAATCTTTGCCACGCTCTGAATCTCCTTGACATTTGCCAACGTATCCTCAAACATGGTAACCTCGGGCACCCACCTAGCGGGACCTGCTACAAACATCTTTTTCATCTTCGTTCGAGCTGTCTCCTTAGCTGTCTGATCTTCAAATGCATTCCCCCTACCCACGTTGTCAGTAATTGCCTTGTGGGTGCTGCAATTCACTATCGCTAATTTCTTGGGGAGTGTCAAAGCTGACAAAAGCCTATATATCAAAGGGGCATGCTGGCTCCTCATCCCATGGGAAATGAGAAACCCTCTCTCTGCCCTGAGCCTTCCAAAATTATGGGCGACTCCGAAAGCATACTGGCTGTCAGTATAAATATTGACAGCCAGTCCCTCCCTCAACTCGCAAACTCATATAAGGGCAACGAGTTCCGCAGCTTGGGCCGTCTGATAGGGAACACGTGATGTCACAACTATTGTGTGCAATGTTGTGATAGCTTATGCTGCTGTTGTAGTGTCATCTGGTAGCTTAAAGCAAGAGCCATCGACATATAGTTCCCCTCGGGGGTCAGATAAGGGAACATCAGTCAGGTCTACCCGTCCCTTTGTTTCTTCCTCTGTCTGAAAAATGTAATCATGTATATCAATTTCCTCACTCTCAGAAGGGAGGGGTAGCAATGTGGCTGGGTTCAGAGTGGCACATCTTTTAATTGTAACATGCGGTGCAAAAAGGGTCAATTCATAACCGGTTAGACGTGCACTGGTAAGGTGCTGCATCTTGGTTTTATTCAAAAGTGTATCCACAGCATGGGGTACCATAACTGTGAGGTCGGTATCAAATACGAGCCCAGCCGATTGTCGTATAGAGATGGCCACTGCTGCGACTGCTCTTAGACAGTTTGGGAGGGCTCTCGCAACAGGTTCAAGAAGAGCAGAAAAATAAGCACACAGCCGTTGCTTACCTCCAAAGGCCTGTGTTAAGACAGAAAGCGCACAACCGTCCGACTCGTGTAAGAACAGCACGAACGGCTTCGCATATTCAGGCGTACTGAGCATAGGCGCAGAGCAAAGCGCAACTTTCAATTGCTCAAAAGATTGCTGACAATCAGGCGTCCAAGGCAGGAGTTCATGCACATCTTTAGTGGTAAGCGCAAGCAGGGGTTTTGTTAGTAACGAATAGTTAGGGATCCACTGACGACAGTAGAAAGTAATGCCAATAAAAGCGCGCACATCCCTCTGAGTTTCAGAGATAGGCATTTTCACAATGGTGCTGATGCGCTCATGGGTCAATCTTCTACCCTCCTTCAACAGTAGGTGACCTAAATAGGTGATCTCCTGTCGACAATATTGAAATTTAGAAAGGGACACTTTATGTCCATGGTGAGCCAAATGTAGCAACAACTTAACCGTACTGTCTTTGCATCCCTGTTCAGTGTCAGAAGATATTAGTATATCATCCATATATTGAAGCAATACATTACCTGAGGGAAGCGTGAGGGAGTCCAATTGGGCTTTCAAGGCTTGGCTATATATATTGGGCTTACAGGATAGCCCTGAGGAGCTCGACAGAATCTAAAGCTTCAGCCAGCTAGGGTAAAACCAAACAAGTGTCTGCTGTCGGGATGAATCGGGATACTAAAGAATGCATTTTTCAAGTCAATGACAGAAAAGAATTTAGCGGAGGAAGGAATCATCATCAAAAGAGCAGTAATGTCAGGGACCACCGGGAACTGAGGGACCACTCATTTATTAACTGCGCGCAAATCAATCACAAAACGGTAAACATCTGGGTGATCACTGTGGGAGTCTGGAGATGCATTTTTTAGAATGTGAAGAATAGGGCTATTACACACATTTGCAGTTGTCTCTTCAACCACTCCTGTCTCAATCAGGTCCTGTATAATCTGCAGCAAAGCGCGCTCTCCTGCTTGTGGTATTTTGTATTGGGGAATACGAGGCAAAATGGCATTGTCTTTAACTTTAATGGAAACCGGAGGAATTTGCAATAGTCCTACATCTGTGTCACCTGTTGCCCACAACGTGGGTGGCATATCCTTAAACTCAGCAGGAAGGGGCGCATTTTTGGACAGACACTGCTTAGAGCTGACCATATTCGGACCCATTGTCATGTGAACACCGTCCGGGGAGCAATAAATGGTTGCATGCAACTTTTTAATAAATCTAGGCCCATTGGATTTTCCCCACAGTTTAATGTCAACAGGAACGGTGAATCCACAGTAATAGGACCTATAGTCAATGTAAGAGGTTTGGAAATGGGGCTTACAACCGGTACACCAGAAAATCCTACCGAAACGTTATTATGGCCAGACAGAGCTGCCCCAGGGACCAGTGAACGAGAAACAGAGCTATTCATTGCACCTGTATCCACCAAGAATTCCTTAGCGGAGCCATGCAAATCTGCAGTAACATATGGACCACGCTGATCTACAGGTATCTGGACTGGTCCCTCACTCTATCCCTGGCTGTCCTAGCTGTGAGACATTCCTGTCTCTTCATCCAGATCATAGTCATCGTTGTAATACCGTCCACCCCTGTTGCCATCAAAGTAATTATTATCGGAACGATCCTGCAATGTAGCAGCATGCTGGGCTCTGTCCTGTCCACCAGCTCCACAACCCTGTCCACTAGAACCTCGTCCTCTAGGGGCTGCGACTTTCTGTAATGACACGGGACACTCGCTACGCCACTGTACCTCTTCCTTACAATATGCACACTGATTTGGCCCTACAGGCGTAGTATTCCTGCTGGTCTGAGGCAGCTGGCGGGCGGTACCACCACGTCCTCTACCATTCCCTCGAGAAGCCTGCTGTAACAACACCTTTGTCTTCAATTCCTTGTGCTTTTTCTCCACCTTCTCCTTCTCTTCATTTTCCCTGTGTTCATAATACTGTGCCATACTCAATATCACAGAAGGGGAGGAGGCCGTCCAAGTGCTCTCCGAAGCCTACAACCGAGCCGCAATCTCTGGGAGCAAGTTCGTGACAAACCTGTTAGCGAACAATCGGACACCTCCCTCCACCGACAAATCCTGTCTGCTAAAGTCCAGAAACACACCCTCAAACCGAGTGAAAAAATCAGACACACTTTCATCTTTCTTCTGTCGACATGCCGTTAACTTGTCCCAGTCTACTCTTCTTGGTGGAATAAGAGAATGCATATAAGAGATAATTCGGCCAGGCAAGGCTAATATCTCGGCCCTGGGCTTCTCACCGGGCTTCCTCTCCTGATCCCATGCTTTAATCTGATCCTAGGTACCACCCAATTCGGCACTGTGGTCCTGTGTGTGTACCTGCCTCCAAATATCAACGGGTACCAGTAAACCAAAGGACATTTCAATATCCGCAAGTGTCATCACTGTCGAGGAAGTGGCCTCCATCAATTCCTTACAGTACGCAGTAGGATTTTTTCTAAGGTCGGGTAACTGAGTCTTAAAGGACAGCACCTCACTCCTCTTCCATGGGGGTTTAAACCCATTGTTCCTGAAACCGGGCCTCTACCCGGGGTCTAGTAACAACGTTATGCTTCTCTCATAGCTCTGGTAGCTCAGGGTGATATATAGGGTGGACTTCCCTCATCAGGAATTGGGACACTGTCTTCGGGCTCTTCTCAAGCAGCCTACTTCAGTAAGCTACCAACGTTGCGACATTACCAAGAACCTCACCAGGCACCATTCCAGCACCATATACATTGTCCCTAATATCATAAATAATCTGAGGAGCCACATCATTGAAACACTGTTCCCACAATCCAATCAAAGTAGCCGACATGTGCTTGAGGGCATGCTGCTGAACAAACGGCTCATAATCTCTCATCACACTCCACACATCTTCCGTACTATAGATGGGGTTACGAGCCCACTGAGCAGCCCGATTGGCTACCACCCTTTTCTCTTCATCGTCCACATCAGATCGTATCAATATCCGCCCCATCCGCTCTCTAGCGGTCGCCCAGTCCCCTGATACTCGGATAGGCGTTCCGCTACTCAGCACCATCGGGGAATGAAGGAACGGGAAAGGAGTAGTAACAGAGGGAACGGGCACCAATGTCACCAATGGCTGTGTCATAGGTGTAAGAGCTGGAGAGAGAGATGCCAAAACAATGGGCGTAGCAGGAAGACTCGCGGTCATCGCAGGCACTGAAGGGGAAGCCAAAGAAAGGGCAGAAGATGCGGTGGCCAAAGCAGCTGGATCAATGACAGAGGAAGCAGAGGAAACGGGCTGTTGAGGCTGTGGGATGGCAGTATATATTTTCCGCGGGGTGTGTGGGGCGGAGGTCGAGCATCTAACAATTCCTCCACAAATGTATTGTTTTAGTCTCGAGCAACATAAGACTTTTCACATTGCAATCGGAACTTCCTATCGGCACACTCTATCCCTTTCTCTATTTTCTCTCTATCGTATGCTACAGCTTTCTGAGTCACTGTCTGCATTCTCCCCTTCGGGCCTCCATCTCTGCCTTCATTCGTCTCTGTTTAGCTTCCTTTTGCCATGTTCTAAGGGAATCAAACATCGACTACCTACTTCTTTTTGCAAACAATTTATCCTGCAGGAAATTATGTTTTTGTTCATCAAAAGTGCTCGTCAACGACCACTGCAACTCGGTATTGTCCCTCGTATATTTTTGCCATAATGTACTAAACATAATAGGGCCAAAATCGTGTTTTACGTACATCTCGAAGTTAGGAGTGCCTTCTGGAGGCGCAGGCTGACTTTCTTCCAAACGAGCATCAGTAGAACAACAACGACAACACAATTCACTTAACCCCTTCGATGCTCGTGACGAGCTCAGCTCATCATGCTGCGCGGTCGCGCTGTGCGCATGACGAGCTGAGCTCGTCACGACCACACCCGCGATCGGAATGTCCAGCACACGAGCGGAATTCCGATCGCGGTCAATGGGTTAAGCAGGGAATTTTTACAAGAAAACTAGTTCACCATTTATGCCGAGCAGGGATTTGCAAATATCTTACCAAAGTCGGTCCGCAGACCTCACAAAATTCAAACCAAAGTGGTACCATGTTCACAAGGAACTCAAACAAATTCAAGCGCTTGTCCAAAGTCAGTCCTCAGACTGCACCAAATACAAACCAAAATGGCGCAGCAGCCACCACAAACCAAAATGAAGTCACTTGGTGCACAGAGGTCGAGCCAATTTATTCTCCACTGCCGACTCTTCAGACCAAACAGTCAGATCCAAGGGTTTCGCCGTTCAGGAACCCAGCCGGGATGACCACTGGCCGAGGCACCGCCCGGTTAGACAGACGGGGCAGCTGCGAGTACCAGACTCTCTCGTGCAGGGATCCCAGGTCCGCCCATCTGACCCGATGTGGCCCTGACCTCCCCACTCATCCGTGAACAAGGAAGGGTCACCCGCCCAATGGGGTCCCTGTTCGGGTGCCAACTGATGGAAGTGAACCGATTAGGGCCACCCGGGTCACTCGCGACCACCTCTCAGCCTTCCATACAAATGAAGAGTCGGTCAGACAGTAGAGAATACAAACCAAAGTTATTTATTAGAATGCGCTCAAGCGGAGTCCAGTCTGACCAGCCTCCTTAGATTGCTGCAGAGGGACTGACTGCCCCCAACATGGAGATACATGATATACACTTCCAATACCCCTAAAGACACGCCCCAACTGGAATTTTCCAGTTGGAAGCTGGTGAACAAAGGAGATACAGAAGGATGAGCTGCAATCCTAAGACTGGGTACATGCTATCTCAGTTCCAAGTTTATTCTGCCCGTGCCCGCCACTCTGAGGGTGGGAGTGGGCCTATCTAATGAGAAAGGTATGCAATAATGAGACAGTCTATTCATTAGTACGACGAAACTCAACCTTGGAGAAAGAAAAAAAACATTGACGCTGCTTTCTGCTGATGCAAACAGAAAGAGACAGAAACTGGGTTTCCATCAGGATACAAAATGGCGGCTGAATACAAAATGGTGCCGCAAATCCTAACTTAAATCGCACAATGCTAGAAGGAGTTGACCGTAAAGCATTTTCCAGTCCAACAGGCCCTCTTCACCAGATGCACTGTACATCGTCTTCTTCCTGCAACTTCCTGCTCCTTTACAGACCTCCACCTAACAATGCAACATACCCAGACACACTTCTAGAAACAGTTTCAAACCTTATAACAATACACTCCAACCTATGCATTCTGGGTGACCTCAACATTTGGTATGACAAACCCAATATGCCCCATCCAAAAGAAAATCATCACTGGCCTAGACGCATCAGATTGTCCACAAACCCACACTGGACACATCCTAGATATCATTTTTGCAAATACAGAACTAGTTACCATTCATGCGATGACTCCAGTCACATGGTCAGACAACTATTTGCTTGCTTTCCAACAGAAAACAACACAAAGCAACATACCTAAAACCACCTTACATACATCCACCTATCGACCATGGAATAAACTCAATTTTGAACACTTAGAAACACAACTAACATCCAGCACAGATCTAGACAGAATGAATTCTATTACAAAACTATATGAGTGGCTACAGGAAGTTTTTGACATCCTAATGCCAGTATGAACAACAGAACAGAACAAAAAAAAACAGGCACCTTGGAGAAATACAGAGATATAAGAGACAAAACAGCAAATTAGAAAGCTGCAACGCACCTGGCTCAAAATAAACAGCAATCAAGACAAACTTCACCTACAGAAACTTAACAGATTATACAAGACAGCAATCAAAAAGGCTAAAAAAAGTTACTATTCAGACAGAATTTAAAAGGCTAAATGTGCAAATAAAGAATTCTATAAAATGTTCACAGAATTTCATAGTCCAAATTACTTAGAAGACGCTCATCCCATTACTCAAGAATTCACAGACAAACTGGCAAATCATACAGGACCAAAACAGACACGTTGGACTCCTATTTAAAACAAAGAAAAACCACCAGCACTGATCCTTTTCCAAACAACAATCCAATAGTACGCTAACCCAGCCTCTACACTCCTTCCAACAAATTTCACACAATTAACCCCTTCGATGCTCGTGACGAGCTCTGCTCGTCATGCTGCGCGGTCGCGCTGTGCGCATGACGAGCTGAGCTCGTCACGACCACACCCGCGATCGGAATGTCCAGCACAGGAGCGGAATTCCGATCGCGGTCAAGGGGTTAATTTAAGGACCTGGTCAAAGCAAGCAGGCAGCCCTTCTGACCAGTGCCCACCGCAAACCTTCAAGACAATTCTTCTAACTACCTCTGCTATTACACCAGTAAGAAGAATCATCAACAATTCCTTAACTATCAGAATATTTCCAGAAGATCTCAAAAAGTCATACATGCACCCCCATTTCTAAAGAAAACAAACCTGGATCCACTTAACCCTGACAAATACAGACCAATTTCAAATGGCCCTTCCCTGGGCAAACTGAGAGAAAGACCAGCATTTGCCCAGGTGTCACAAGTCATTGAAGATAATTCCATACTTTCGGACTACCAAACAGGTTTCTGTCCAGTAAGAGGCACATCATTCTCCCTCATTGCCATCTGTGATGACCTTAAGAACACAGTTGACCGGAACGGGGTTGATGCACTACTTCTTTCTCTCAGCTGCTTTTGACATGGTTGACCATAACACTCTAATACAAAGACTCTACGAAGCCGGCATAGAAAGACTGCTTTCGACTGGATCACATCCTACCTTCACAACAAAACTAATCTCATCCATATCCCCCTTTCTCATCCAAATCATACTTCACAAAAGCAGGGGTCCCTCAAGGCTCTATCATCTCACCCATGCTTTCCAACATCTACATGAAGTCATTACAACCACTGATCAATCAATGTCATCTCACATGCTATGGCTATGCAGATGACACACAAATACTCCTTAAACTGGTAAGCCCTAAAGACATTGGATACTCACAGTTTTTCAGTTGTCTCAGAGCTGTGGATCAATGGATGACATGGAGCCATCTCAAACTGAATGCTTACAAAACGGAAATACTCATGTATGGCTATTGGAAAAATTATGACCCACTCGTCCCCTGACCTGAGGACCTGGGAACACTGCCTAAAATATCAAAGGAAGTAAGAAAGCTTGGAATTACCATGGACTCCAAGCTATCAATGAATGCCCAAGTGGACAAACTACCAAGATAAAGTTTTGTTACAAAAAAACTCTGTGAAACATCTTCCCCCTCCTGGGATTTCACACAAGGTCGAGGCTACTGTCTCTCTTGTTCTATCTAAGCTCGATTATGCCAACAGCCTTTAGCACGGATCATCTTAACAACTATGAAAAGACTACAAAGAATTCGGAACTCTGCTGCCAGACTACTCTTACATGTAAGGCCACAAGCCCACATCTCCCCTGCCTTGAAAGCCCTACATCGGTTACCGGCCTGCCAGAAGATCCACAATCAAGCTGCTTTGTATCACCCACGAAGAGATAAATGGAACAGGGCCGCTCTTCATCAGGAATTAAATTCAACAAAGTAACCTCCGGTCTAGATTTGCACCCTGCATCAAAATCCCACCGTATAAAAAAAAAACATAAGTGGCACATCCTTCTCTGTTCAAGCAGTCAAAATATGGACCTCTTACCCCTAAACATAAGATTCACAGATAACTGCCTTATCTTCAGAAGACTACTTAAGAGTTGGCTCTTCCCCACATAACGACCATACTCAAACATAAAAACAGAGCATATCCCTCCATATAGAAGTATTTTTTGGACCATAGATGCGTACCTACATATGTGTATTGCTTTGTATGAACATATATAATAAATATGTTTTGGGATATATAGATATTCATTAATTCTGCTTAACAAATGTACATATTACTTATGGTAATATTATTATATGTTTAATATGTATATTGGTGACTGCATAAATAAATAGATCTTTTATCACATCTTAACTATTTATCTACAATTGCTTCACTATTGAATTAGGAAAGAAATAACTTTAAATGCAGCAACACTTGAAAGTCTGAGTTTATTAAATACAAATCTACATATATTTCCTTTCATGGACTTATGTATCTTTATATATATTACTTTGCTTCTAATTCAGCATCTCCAATGCACTACCCTATATATCACCCTATACCTCTCTCAATATATCCTCTACTTCCACTCTGACTCACCTCAAACATCATTCTACTACTGTCTCCTATTTCTCACCCTATACCTCTCTCAATAAATCCTCTATCCCTCCCTCCATCATCTCATACCTCTTTTACTATTCAGATCTCCCAAACAAGACTTTCTAAACCCTTCCATCTGACTCTTCTCCCTCTACCTCCCTTTTACTCATCCCAAACCTCCTCTTACTGCTATGAGGTCGAAAAAAACAAAAACAAATCTAAATCCTTTCCTCTTCTATTCCTCCACTATCTTTTTAATACAAATAACAGACTAACATGTCCACCACTCAAATTAAGTTCATATTTCCCTATACTAATTCCCAAATAATCCTGTTTGGGTTCCTGAGTAGCGTGCTACTCATAGAAAAGCGCTTCAACACCTCATCAGGGGTAGCAAGCCCTATATAAATGCAAACCTTTCTCTCTCCTATCCCTCCACTATATTTTTCAATCTAAATAACAGACTAACATGTCCACCGCTCATATTAATTTCATATTTCCCTATACTAATTCACCACTAATCCTTTTTGTATTCTGGAGTATCGTGCTACTCGCTGAAAAAAAGACTTCAACGCCTCGTCAGGGGTAGTAAGCGCCATATAAATGCAATTATAATTTCAATCTATTTACCAAACCCAGTAAAAGCCATTACTCCAGGGTGAGATGTTTACAGGTGTGGCAAATACCTCCCATTCTGAGTTTTCTAGTCTAAAATTAACCATAACTTGATGAATCTGGATTTAACACACCAAATTTCACATGTATTGCCGTTTTCAGGTCCTACTCCCTCAAAAGAAAATATATACAACAGTGCTGATCTGTCAAAATCGGTCAGAGGAAACGGCAGAGGAGTGATCATTGTCACACAACTCAGAATTCCTATCCCTGTGCATTTTTTTATTTGCACAATATTTGCAATTTAACTCCTAGCCGGTAAAAACGGCCCTGGTGTATAGAAAAGGAGGTTATAAATGTGTGAAAATGACCACTTGTGATGAGTTTGATTGTGCAAAGTGCCCGAGTATAGTATGCAGGAGAGACATGTGCCTGACTTTATGAAATAAAATACAATTTACAAGGTGCTACAGCTGCCTTTGAAGAGGCGTCCCAGCGCTTTGGTGAAATAATAACATCAGAATAGAACTAATTGCTAAAAAGATGAGCTTTCATCTTTTTTTTTAAACAACTTTCAGCGGGAATTTTTCTGAGTGATAGCGTAAGGGTATTCTACACCCTAGCTGCTAGAACAGGAAAGGAACGTCAGCCTCTTCTAACTTTACACACTTTTGGAATGTGCAATAGGAGGTGATTGGCTGGAGTGTTCTATTGGGTTGATATCGAGGTATCCTCTTTGTCAAATACAAAAGACCTTTCTGATAGAAGACCCTGTGGGAAATTACCGAGGCTTTGAAATTTGCTAAAGTCAACGAATAGCTAACAATGCTCTGGAGACAAGAATAATGTCCAGGAGTAATCAAAAATGGATATGTAGTACACTTTTAATCAAACATATATATGTGTGGAAGAGTAACCCCACTGGGGTAATCCTCAACGGGTGTTAAAAACATGAAAACAAACAGGCTTGAGACATTAAAAGACCATCAGTTGTATCCACAATGGGGGTCACTTATTTACACCAAGGAGAACTCTACTGCACCTAGAAGTCAATTACACATATTTAAAGGGTCAGAGTGTTTATAAGGTCGATGACGTTTCGATCCGTGATTAATGCAGGATCATCATCAGGACTTCAAAATACATGCCTGATTACATTTATTGGTGTGAAAAGAATACATGTCATCTTATGTATAATTAACAAAACCTGTGGAGGTAATTGGGAAGCAGAAAAAGGGAAACTCGAAAAAACAGAAATCAGACGTCTGTGCCACTTTGAGCAAGAGAATGCAGTTGTACCAAGGTAAACGCATGTTATACGTGATAAACATGCGTATAATGGTGTAATTGCCCTATGGCAGTAAAAAAGGCAATTAACCACACCAAAACTGGACAAGAAGGAGAATAGACCACGTCCTAGGCATGTCACCTCCTTGTTCAGGTAATTTCACAAATTCAATCACCTGCCACATAATGTAATTTTCACTGTGTCCCGCTGTGTTGAAATGTTCAACCAATGGTGCGGTGGTCACATTGCACCTAATGTGGCTGCAGTGGCAAATCCTTATCTGTCTTTTATGAGTGGTTTGGCCAATATATATCAAATTACATGGACAAATGATAGCCTAAATTACATTAGAGATATTGCAGATGGAGAAATCTTTGATAGCAACGCGTATTGTATTATACATAAATTCTTTTGATTCAATCGTGTAATCACACACACTACAATCACCACATTTGTAATGATCCACCTGTGGTGTGGTTCCCCAGAAGTCATGTAGTGTGCGGTGAGATCTTGATGGTGGTAGGCATGCTTTGACCAGGTGGTCTTTAATGTTTTTGGCTCTTTTGAAGGCAATCAGTGTAAGCCCTTCTGGGGCGGTATTATGCTAAAGGTGCATTTTCATTGTTTGCACACAGCACCCTATTACCATGAATGGGCTGCTCCCAGGGCAACCACAAACTCATATTGCCCTGGGGGCAGCGCATTCCTGTGAAAAATGGAACTGCTGCTTTAAAGCCTCTCCATGTTTTCACTGTGCAGGCGGCACCCGCATGCACTCTGAAGGGGGATTAGAGATCCCCTTGCAGGCGGGTGGAGTCACTGAGTGCACCCACCTGCAAGAAGATGTATGGGGGTTCATAGGAGCCTCATTCCCCCCTCCATAGAGCTGCTCTCAGGGGGTGAATAACACTGCGCCATCTTTTAAATGGCGCACTGACAAATCGCCTCCTGAGGGCTTCTTTGCCTCTGCAGCCACGTCGATAATACGGGTGGAGAGGCAAAAAGATTCCCTCATTTGCATGGGGTACACCCCCATGCAAATGAGGGAATGCCCCCTAAAGATCGCGCTGCCGCTTCATTTGTCCTAGCACTATCGGTATTACAGAAGGGGCTGTACAAGCTTCTGCGTCCCCTTCTGTAATACCAAAGAGCCCCGGGGGCGCGCAAAGCGGGCGCAAACACCCATCATGCCCCCGGGGCACTCTCTGTAATACGGCCCCAGATGTGTCTTTGTCACTCTCCCATGTTGATAGTGTGTGGTTTTGCAAATCTTCTATTTGACCTTTATTTGTGTACCTTGCAGGGAGGTAGAGGGGTGTAGTTAACGGTCCGTAGAGTAATCGTGAAATTGCAGTACAGTATGATAACTTTTCACTCAGCTTTGAATGAAATGTATTTTTCTGACCCTAACAAATGCTGATCATAAAAATCTGAAAACTCTTGGAAAAAACTTTAAATTATAGCATTTAACCAGTGGCTAATGAGCTGTCTTTAGAAATCGGGATATGGGTTCTAATCTCTGCTTTGGGATTTAACTAAAAATCGTGTAAATCTGGATAAATTCCTCGTGGGCTCATTTACAGTTTGTCAGAGTAAATGGTGCGTAAGCTCTTGACCTCACTGGCGTGTTGGGTAGCACCTGCACCTTCTGCTTCACTCATTCAAGGCAGGCAGCATCACAATGGTGATGCAGAAGTTCCAACTAAGTCACTACAAACTTCCTTTGGGAAGAGGAGCGCCAGCATTTTGTTTTTCCTTTGTGTCTCTTCAGTCACGTCCAGCTGCTCGCAGTGGACTTGCAAGTGATATCCTTTTTAACAGACTTTTTTCCCAATGAGTGTTAATGTTAGCCCATTAGCAGGGATATGCTCTTATTTGCATCTGAAAAGCTATTGCTGCCCTCTCATCCACTGAGCTGCATAACCCGTGATTGACAACAAGAAAGAAAGCAGAAAATCAGGCGCTAAATTTTATTTTCATGCCAAGAGGCACTATGACATATAACACCATCAGCCATTCCTGGCTTTTTCAGTCAACAGCATGTTGCATACTCACAATGCAAAGAAGTTTTACTTCTTAACACATTCATCGTGATCTCAAATTCCTAGTGCGCAAGTCTGTTGGCTAAAATGCCAGAATTGGCAGAAGGTGTTACAATTGACATGGAGCCATTTTCAGTTTTGTTTAAAATTTTTACAAAGTCATCTTGTCCACCTCAAAAACTGCATGCAAAACCAAAAGGAAACTCTGCTCACATATTTTGCCAGAGTTCACTCACATCGCTCATTAAAACAAGCATCGGTAATGCAAATCATTTTGGGGGATATTCACAAGAACGTGCGCTAAACAGCTCCAAAAAATGTTAACGCAACTTTACCCATCGCAGTCTATTGCGGGAAAATAACCCTGTGTTAACCTGGAATTCACAACACGGCGGTACCATGCGATAGTCTTCCGAAAACGCGGCCAATGTCCGCGATACAACCACCGCGACGGAGATAAAAACACGAACCCCAACACCAAAAAACTTGCGATGAGCCCATTCGCGATGAGGAAATCAGCGATAAGCAGCGCCAGACCTGCCCTACACACATGGCAGGCGGGAAAATCACTACAAAAGTAGAAAAAACACACAAACACAAAATGACCAACACCGAAGCACCATGGAGGCAGCCGGAGCAGGCGCAGAGGACGAGCGCAACCCCACAAGCACCCCGGACGACTAGCCTGGGACCTCGGGGACAGGGAAGGGCAAGAACAAGAAGAAGAGGAAGACGAAGTTCAGTTCGCAGGAGAATAGGATCCTGGTCACGGAGGTGATAGAACACCATCAACAACTGTTCGTCGCCTCCAATGTGTCATTGGGCACCAAAAATGGATTATGGCTGTCCATCGTGGACAAGGTGAAAGCCGTCGGAGAGCACAAGAGGTCAATGGACGAGGTCAAGAGGCGATGGATTGACATCAAGCGCAAAACCAAGGAGAAACTCGCAGGCAACCAGAAGGCAGCAATGCAGACTGGAGGTGGGAGCCCAGCGCCACAGCTGGAGCTGGATGACCTGGAGGAGCTGGTGTCGACACTCATCAGTGTGGAGACCGTGGCAGGAGTCGGGGCACCGGACACTGCTCGACATGACACAACACAACAGCAACAGGGTGAGTAACCACCAGGTACTGGGGGGACGGGGGGAGATGGCCAGAATGGCACACATGCCCAATCAAGCAGAGCATAGTGCACACCCACAATGACTCTGGATCATGGCCCTGATCTACACACTGTCACAATGTACATTGCCATGCTGTCTGAATGTGAACATGTACCATGCGGCTACATACATGTGGACACATTGTAACACAGCATCTCCCCTTCACATTGCAGGGGCACCGTCAACACCTCCTGCAGAGCAGTCCCAGCCACTCTTCACTGATGACGAGGAGGACACCACCAGCATCGACACCCAAGCCCTCCAAGACATCATTGAACTCATCCGCCAATCACCTCCAGGACCAGGGCAGCCCAGCTGCATCGAGGAGACCCCACCCACTCCACAAACCACCCAGCAGGAGGCACCCACAACCCTGGCTGTCTCCCAAGACCCCCCCGAACAACACATGGCCTTCCAACGCCGTGTGTTGGAGGTCCAGAGGGAGATGGCTGAGCAGGTGTGGGTGGGGTTCGACCTCATGGCTACCAAACATGACGCCATCCATGGGTGTCTGAGTCCCATCAGGGACCACCTCCAGTCCCTAACGGACACCCACACGCCACTCCATGGTCTCCAATGAGCCCTGGCTGACATCGCTGGAGTCATGACTCGGAGACAAGAACACCTGTCCGCTCAGAGTGGCTCCAACGATCTCAGCCGTGAGATGGCACACATGCGGAGGCTCATGGAGGACATGGTGCGGATGGAGGCGGAAAGGATGGCAGCCACCGCTGCACATCAGCAAAATGTACCTGGGATCTACCATGCCCTGCATGTCCTCATCATGGCATTGCTGCCACAAGGCGTGGCGCAGATGAATGCTGCTGCCCCTACACCATCCACATCTCCGCCCCCTTGTGTGTCAGTGCCTCACAGTGCGGCAGGCATTTTCACTCCGGCACCTGATGTGTCACTGCCACACAGTGTGGCCGACAATCCACCTCCGGCCCCTGATGTGTCAGTGGCACACAGTGCCACAGCCGGAACTGCACCACCCACAGGTGGGGCAGAGCACACATCCCAGGACGAGGACGTGGATGGGCTTGAGTTCAGAAGGAGGCACTAGCATTCATGTCCGCCACCTGGCCTGTTGCTGCTTGGTGCCGCACATGGCCCCATGACCTTTCACTGACCCCGATACACTCTGCTGCACTCACCTTGGACCGCGACATGGACTGCCATATCCTGTTTGGTGACCAATGACACGGCGACCACACTGCGGACTGTACCCTTCCTCTTCCGCTGTACTTGTCATTCCCCGATGGACTCTGGCTGGCCCTCCACGGGCCCATATTGTGAAGTGGGGTTGGCATGGCCCTGTACTGCTCCAGCTGCAAAACTCCACTGGATGTGCATTAAACATTCAGAAACGCACTGCTGTGTCATGTCTTACATTATTCATGTATGAATGTGTGGATGAATGTAGGGTCAGTGATTCCCCCTAACGTCAATGATGCTCATCTAGTGGGATTCCAGTCACAGTGTGCTACATTGCCGATTGTGTTCCGGGTGCCGTAGACACTACAACAGGGACACACGCATTAGTCACTTCCTTGTCCGTACATGGACTGAACCATGCCCAGAGCCCCCGAGTCATTGTTGCAAGCCCTGCGCTGGTCCGGCGTACGCCATGCCAGACCACTCCGCTTAGGCTCCGAGGGGGGGGCCACATAGCTACAAGTCGCAGGTTCACACGCTAGTGGTCTGCAGGTCGCTGGTCTAGTTGTCAGCATGTCACGGCCACTCCCTGAGGGCAGGTTTGCACACACACCACACCCATCCGGCACAGGCGTCACAGGCCATGTGACCCCGCCAATATAAGGGGCCGACAACGTCACATTCCCCACTGCCGGTGGTGACTGGATGACGGACGTTCCACGATTCTCAATCATAAATGGCCCATGAGTTGTTGCGCACGGGGTTAGTGGCACCCGAAGCCTTGCGGCCGTCACGGGCCTACCACCACGTGGTGCTGACTGGGGTTGCACAGGGTTAGTGGCACCGAAATTGCTGAGCGGGTGTGCGGCCTGCGATGATGATGTGTGCACTGATGTGGTCTCTGCCATTGATGCCTCAGGACTCAGCGTCATGTGTGGGACCTGCTGGGCCACGGTGCAGGTCCGCATGATGTGAAGCATGCCATGGTGGCGGGACCTGGACCTGGAGCTTGCACGGGCACGTGGTGTGCCCACTGTTGGACACACCATTGGTGGCAGGTGAGCAGTGGGGCCTGGGTGCGCAAGTGCAGACAGCCAGCGCTGGCCGGCGGGAGGGGGTAGGGTGCGGTTGTATGTGTGCACAGGACGGACAGGCGTTGTTGCCGTGTGCAGTGAGATGGACTCTGCCATTATTGACTCTGGCCTCGATTACAGATTGCAGACCTGGTGGCTTGCAGTGTATACTGGCACGTGGTTGGAGACACACCGGTGGCAGCAGGTGAGCAGTGGTGCCTGGGTGCGTGGGGGCAGCAGTGTCCCTCCTTCTCTCTCTCTCTCTCCCTTCCTTTCCTTCTCCCTCTCTCTCTCCCTTCCTTTCCTTCTCCCTCTCTCTCTCTCCCTTCCTTTCCTTCTCTCTCTCTCCCTTCCTTTCCTTCTTTCTCTCTCTCTCCCTTCCTTTCCTTCCCTCTCTCTCTCTCTCTCTCGCTCCCTTCCTTTCCTTCTCTCTCTCTTTTCTCTCTCTGCCTTTCTTTCATTCTCTGTTTCTCTGTGTCTTGCTCCTTTGATGTGCGCATGACACACGTTCTGATTTTGTGCTTTATTTTCCAGGCTGTGACATCAAGATTGTCCCGGACGGACCCGACAGGAGTCTTCCGCATTGGTGTTTTGTGTTGTATTCAATAAAGTTTTTGGTTGTTACTTCAATGATGAGTGACTGTTTCTCGTTCTTCTGCCCACACATGTGTTTCTTGTTGTCATTATGCGACCTCATGCGCTTTTTGTGGCTCTTGTGTTGTGCAAGGTATGTGTTTGTCCTGGGGGGTGGGGGTCCGGGGGGGGCCTGGGAGTGGTGGCGGTGGGTGTTGTGGCCCTCATGGGTCTCCGAGCTGCATGATCATTGTCTCCATGGCATCTGTGGGTCTTCAGATGTGGCTCTGGGCTGGGCTCCCTTTTATACTGCAGGTAGTCGTCCTGCTTAACACCAGCAGTAGGCAGGTGTTAAATCCCTGCTGCTACCGCGGCTTATCACCTGTTTTTGGTTCGCATCGCAGATCTGGAAGTTCATTGTGAAAGTGGTGTAGTGGTGTTTTCGTGTGTTTTTGCACGGGAACGCCTACTCTGCATCTCATTAGGGTTAGTTGGTGGTGTCGCCCGTGGAGGTAAATTTTGCGGCAGTTATCGCAGGAATACTTCCGTAGTCTGCAGTTTGCAACCGCTTGTGAATGGAGCGTTAAATCTATGTCCACTTTTGATGCGTTAAGGTGGCGATAACTCAGCGATAAGACCTTGTGAATATGCCCCTTTGTCTTTTGTGCAGTGAAAGGTTTTATACAGCACTTCACAATACAATAAAGGAGAGCAGCAGTGCAACCTTCTCTAAAGCAGTAACAAAAGGAACAATAAACGATTCACTGACACATACAGGACAGGTACAACACAGATAGCTAACACACAAAACAGGGAATAGAAGGTGTTAAAAGACGTATGATTTCTGTAAACGGATAAAATACAAAAAGTAGAAAATTGCTGGGAGAAAAAGCCAAGCTTCTTGTGGAATTTCCATACATTCATGTATCTACATAGTATGGTAAACCCTGACCTACCTTGTGTTCAGTGTGGAATGTTTTATCAGTGGGTTACACATCTAACACAGGGAAGCATCTGAGAGTATTATTCTTCACTGATTTACAGTCTTATAGTTATGGGTTCCTAAGTTTGGGCAACATTATGTTGGCATTCTCTCTTTGTTAAACTGTCAGACTTATATTAATAATACATGTGGGCGAGCTAAACATGTTTATACTGGTGTCTCACTAGCACATGATTAAAAAGCAGAAAAGTTGAGTAACAGACCTTGCTTCACTTTTTTGTCAACACATTTTGGAGCTCAAATACTGCCACTGTGGGGTCTGGCGTCTTCCTCAGAACTATAGGTATGTAACATGAAAAATATTGTGAAACAGCATCAGAAGGGGACAGTTGGGGCAAATTTCCCTAAGCCTCACCCCCTGAAGAGGCCTAACGATGCATTATTGGTGAGACTGGCAGCATATTTCCATCCTGGGACACCTTAATCATGGTCATTGCCCATGAAACAAGCCATCCCCAGTCACTGTCTGCCACTTCTTTTCTTTCTTTTTTTTTATAGCTGAGGTACAAACTTTTAAATTAAAGTGTATTTTGGATTTATTCACTTAAGCACTGTACTGAGTGGCCTTTATTAGAATTAGCAAACCACACCCCTTCTGCCTGGACAAGTTTATTAATGACTCAAAAGGGAGGTTAGTTGTTTTGTGACTTGTACATACGCCTTAAGGACCAACATTACGGTGTATTAAAACATATACTACAGAGATTTGTGACAATGTGCATCTTGAACTCAGTTTCGAACTCAGTTATTTCAAGGTACTCTCATATGTGATGATTATGGAAAAGTAGGCACAGTGAAGAAAACTAATTACCTAGTTTCACACAGTTTGGTCTAGTTGGAAAGCGGGTATTGAAATCAGATTTTCTGATTACACATTGTACAATTTAGATCCTGGATAGGTATCACATCATTTCTCTCCTACCAGTCAATATTGACCCAAGAGGCAAGTTGCTTGTCTTGTGCCCTCTAAACAAGACCTTTATTGTTATTTTAGGAGGAGTAACATTATGGTCTATTTTTTTAGTTTTTGAGTTTCATATAGCGCAAACTTGATCTGAAGGTATCAGAGCACTTTACATGAGCACCAGTTGCGTTACAGACGGACACATTCAATTTTTTTTTGTTAGGCATGGGCAGATTACGTGATTTGGCCAAAATCACAGGATGTTGAGCGTCCCTGCTGACACTCGAACCCGGTTCCCCAGCTTCAGGGTCGACCGCTGTAGCCATAAGACCACATCCTCTCCCCTATTAAACAATATACAATAGAGGTATGGGGTCAAACTAGCAGGATTGATTATGCTTTTCTTTGCTTGCCCTTATGGAGGTTTGTTAAAGATATGATGGTGGTTGCAAGGAAAGATAGCAACCATAATGCCATACGTTGTTCAATGGTGGGCTTAATAGCTCATCTAGAAGATGCACCGATGTCACTGTCTAGGAACATAGGGCCAGAAAATAATAGGCACACACTGAAATGGGACACAGTTTAGGCCAAGCCTGAGACACTGGATTTTATAAAAAAAGGCTATCACTGCTCTAGAGGATATAGAACGATCACACAACACTGAGACTGGGAATCTCACTATTCTTGATATTCACAGGGATCTCTATAGCAAAGTGGATGAATGCTTTCACCAAGAACATAGAAAGGCTACTCAATTTCCCACTTAAGTAACTCATGGTTTTATAAAAATTGCAGGGTTGCTAAAACTGAGTTGCTTCATGTGCTGAAAGATGGCAGAGGTGAACTTATATGGTCCAAGAGGGCTCATTATAAAAAACTACAGTTGCAGGCTCATTGAGCCTAGAACACTCAACTTTTGGATCGCATCTTTAATGCGGTAAAGACAAAAGACGTGAAAAAATGTTTGGGAGCTACTGGCTAATGGGAGACAATGTAGTAATTCCACCTTGACTAACTACATTCAGGCCCAGGTCTGGTGAAGCACTTCTCAGATCTGTATGATATGATGGAGAGGAGAATTCTGCAATTAATGATTTGTTTGAGATAGGGAGTCATACCAGTAAAACTGGCTTGGTTATAGATCTGGTGGCCACTAGGGGTGCAATTAGAAGCATTAGGCCAGGCAAACTGACATTGAGACTTACAAATGTAATAATAGGTAGATTGAGCCCCCTCCTCCTGAAAAGCAGCTCCAATTTTATCCACAAAAAAGGGTTCTAAGGATTCACCACTGAATTATAGACCAATTGTCTTAATAGATGTTTCCCAGAAAATATTCTGCAGGCAGATTTTGAACACCCTTGGTTGATGGCAACTTTAGAGGCAAACAGAGGGGTTACTTGCCCCCAGCAAACTCCATGACTCAAGGGGACTCCATCCCCCAATGAGCATCACTCCAGGAGGTGCAGTTGCAGAGAGGTCCCTCAAGTGGTTGGGGCTACATCACAAGCACTTAGTGCTACCATTAATCCCTCTGCTTGGGCAAGTTTAGAGGCAAACAGAGGGGTTAATGGCCCCAGTGGACTCCATGATTCAAAAGGACTCCATCCCCCAATGAGCATCGTTCCAGGAGGCACAGCTGCAGAGTGGACCATTAAGAGGGGGTAGCTGCATCACGTGCTGTTAGTGCTCCCGGAAAGTCTGCTCCCTGGAATGCACCTGGGCAAAGCCTGGGCCAATGGCAGGCCCATCCATGCACATTGGAGCCCAGAGGAGGCTGGGCCACCCCATGATCTTTTACCCAAGGGTACTGTAAATCAGATTTATTTAATTTATTGCCCTCTACTTGTTGTTTAATTGGCCTTTCAAAAGCCCTGGAGAGTTTCTCTGTTGCCCCTTACATGGATTTTAAACAGAATCTTAAAGTGGCAAACAAAAATGGGGAAGAGGAAGGCTGCTGATGTGACAAATGGTCTCCCTATTGTGAAGAAAGGTTCCAAGTCAGTGGGAGGGAATTATGTAATGGATAGAATTGATGGCATTCTGGAGGAAGTTGACAAGTTACTAAATTCTCCTGGGAATCCTGTTTCGTCTGTCTCGCCTAAACTCAATTCTTGCCCTGCAAAGAGTAAAAGGCTAAAGAAGAGGGTTCTGGATATGTTTCTAAAGAATAAGAACCCACCAACAACTCCTATTGCAACTATTGTGAGGACACTTCAGAATTCAAGCACTGTTAATCAGAGTATTGGGAACAATGTCCTGGGGTTGGATAGTCCAGATACATTATGGAAATACAGGATTTCTGTCCTTTGTGTTCGGGGTGAAGGTGAGTTAGGTGGGGGGTAGGGTAATTAAAGACCATGATATACAGCTAAGTGAGTTATTGAATGCTAACAAGCTTTTGGAGGTGATGCAGGGTCTGAGGTCCGAGAGTTGAGGCTGGTCGTGAAAACCCTGGAAGAGAAACTTGACATGGTTCTGTCATCTAAGAGTGGTAATACAAGCTTAAACCAGACAATTGAGGCCAAAGAGAAGAGTAAGATCACAACTCCTCATACTTTCCCATTAGTTCAGGTGGTCCCTCCCCCAAGACGCTACGTTCCTTCCCAAGCAATGGGAGTTTGTGGCCTGGCCGATTCTGCCCTCCTCTATTACCAGAGGATGCGATAAGCCACAATACGCGCAGTTAGTTCAGTTGATAGGGAGGGGTGCATGCGGTGTGGCTAGTGGTGGTCCGGGAGGAGGGACTTTGATTGAGACAGATGTTCATAGCAGTGTAGCAAAGGGTGGTTGTATTGTTCAAGGCAAATCTCCTCATTTCCACCCTCATTTGTGGGGATGGCCAGTGTCAAATGGGCACATTATACCGACCACCACAGGTGGACCATGGCCAGTGTTTTTTGGCACAAGTCCTTAAACTCACACAGGGACAAGAGGATGATTGGGACTCTTTAACCAACAAAGGGCCTGATTTATATCTTGGCACTTCTGGTCCCACTGTCACTTTTACGTCGGCTAATCCGTCCATCTACTAGGCAGCCCATCCCGTTCAATTTAGATGCTGGCAGGTCTATGGACAATAGATAGTTACTCTGAATGCAGTCGTTTCTACCAGAACTTCCCTCCCGTGTCAACGGCATCATAGGCAAAAGCGGCTGTTGGAAGGAGTTCAGCCAATATTTCTGCCGGGCCAATCATGATGTGCCTTCCTGTCGATGAAACTGTGGCGGGTAAAAGTTCACAGCAGAGTTGGCGGTGTTGAGGGGCTATAAGGTAGAAACTTACCTGTTTTTTCATTTTTCCACTTCCGTTTCCATCATGAAGCCAGTCTTCCACGATGCTGCTACTTGACCACAAAGCAAATCAACTCCGTTGTTGCCCGAATCGAAGGTAAGCCTCTTTTTTACTTGTTTCCTTTTGGAATGCCTGTTTACATTTGCTCTGTCCTCATGCATTTTTAGATTTCTTTTGCAAGCTATTTTTTCTAATGTGTAATGCATATGTGTGTAATGTTGTCATTTAAGAAATTTAAAGAAACACACCTGTATCAATCTTTTTTATTTCTTTTCAAATTTGGTGCATGCTCCCTTCATAATAATGGACAATTACACAAAATTTGACATTAATCAACATTCATAATGTGTTTATACAGGTGAGTTTGATTATTTTTTGTAAACTATCAAATTATAAATTTAGGCATAACACATTTGTAATATAATTTAGCAATTGCACTAGACAAGGTAAAAAAAAATTTAAAAATGTAAAATCAATGTTAGTTCAAAACTTGTATCAATTTCTTTATGTATTTATGTAACATTTCCTCTTGTCTAGTGCATTTTCGGAATTTTACAACATTTTATTATTTTTTTTTCAAGGTGTAATGCATATGTGTTTATTTTTTTCACTTACTAATTTAAAATAAACACACCTTTATTAACTTAAAAATACAAATTTCAAATCTTGTTTTGGTGTAAGTGTCCAATATCACTTTGGGGCCGATTCCGATTCGGGACGGAAATCTCTCCGACCGAGCCGGACCGGAGAGATTTCCGACCGAATCGGACCCGTGCAGCCCGACCGAACGAGTACGATGCGCACGTATGCCATCGTACAACGTGTACGCGGGCTCCCATTGACTCAATGGGTGCGAGGCGGACAAGGGCGCCCCCTACAGCATGTACGCGGCGAGCGACTCGCGCCGTACACGCACAGGTAGGGGGACCCATGGGTCCCCCTGTGTGCGACTCGCGCGGCTACGTGTACAGGGGGTCCGACACGGACCCCCAAAGTACGGCTCCGACTGCTCTTTCGAGCCGGAGTGCGCGGCTCGGTCGGACTGCTCGCGGCGCGCATCGTACTTACCCGGCCGGGGAACGTCTCCATTGCGCGGTGCGAGTCCGTGTCCGAGCGCGTCGGTCGGTGCGGTTAGACCCAGGAACGAGTCGGTCGGAGCGGTCGGGACGCCCGGACGAGTCGGTCGGCGATTTCGCATCGTACTCGCTCGCCCGGACGCGCGTACGAATCGGTCGGGAAATAGGACTCCGAATCGGATCCGGTTAAGCCGAATCCGATTCGGAGCCCTACCGGCCGAGATCGGATTCGGCCCCTTAATTGTTACTTGGCCTGTGATTAAACCCAATTTAAATCTTTATTCATACAATGTTGATTATGAATTATAAACTTAGATATTGCAGACAATTTGGGGCTTGTCTCTGGTTGCCCATTTGAACTTTTCTTGTGTAATTCAACCTAGTAGAGTATCTTTTGTTACCTTTTATGAAAGTGTGTTGCACTGTTTTACAAACCTATGTATTGCATTTTAATTTGTTTTTGTGTTATTTTAATTGCCTATGGCCAAAATAAAGGGTTTTACTACTATCATGATGAATGCTTCCACCAAACCTTTAATGTCCATTACATAATTTATTTTTATTAATGTTTGGACTTTACAAATATGTCATTTTGTTTGTATTTTCTGTCATAAATGTAAGTAAGAATATGTATTTAACATGTTCCTCATTAATATTTGCAATAATCAATGAATTGCAAATGAATAATAATATCAGGACAAACTATGTAAAAAAAAAATATATATTTATAAATGAGATACTTCTCTCATTAACTTTTATTAAAAAAACAAACAAAGAAGAACTAAAGGGTTTTCCATATTAACACCCTGTGCTTTTGTTGCCCATAACTTGCCTTTTAAACATAGTCTAAAGGGTAACCTCCTCAGGAAAGGGCATCTACTGGGCACAGAGCAAGCGGGGGGGTGGGTTTAGGTTCGGTAGGGGTTAAGGACAAATAACAGGTGAATTTGGAAGGAGGAGTAAGGGTAGGAGGGGTGGCAGAAAATTGGATTTTGGAGGTAGAGGGAGTTGGAGTGGGTGATTTACTTGTGTCTGTATATTTGGCAGTTGCATGTGGGTCTGGTGTTTGTTGTGTATGTTTGGATGTGTGTTTCTTGGCTGGTGTTTGATATTCTGGTGACTGTGTGCATTTGTTTTGTTTTGGTGTTGTTTTGTGTGTAGGTGTGCTTTTGTGTGAGTATGGTAGTTCTGATGAGTGTGTTGTTGTGGTTGGTGGAGTTGTGGTGGTTGTGGGTGTAGAGGTGGTGGTGGTGGCTATGTGTTTGGTCATGGCTGTGGGGTTTGTGTGTGTGGTAGTGGTTGTGGTGGTTGTTGGGGGTGTGGTGGTGGTTGTGGGTATTGGATTATGGTGGTTGTGGGTATAGTTTCAATAGTGTGTGTATGTTGTTTGTGTTTTTGTGTTTCTTTGTGTGTTTGTGTTTCTGTGTGTGTGTGAGTGTGTGTGTGTGAGATTGTGCTGCTTGTCTCTGTTAGAGTGAGTGCCTGCAAAGAAGTGAGTGTGCTTGGAATTCGGGCAGGAGTTTGAATTTTGGGTTGAGGAAGGGACCTGAGTCGGGGCAGAAGGTTGGGTTGGTTGGGATGCTGGGGTGAGTGAGGAGGCTGCTACTTTGGCAAGCAATCTTTGCATGCCAGGCATTGAACTGTGAATGGCATCTAGAAATGAAACCATTTGTTGCATTTGGCAGCTTAGCCCCTGGATGCTATTCACTTTTGCAGTCTGGCATACATAGATGCTGTGTAATAGGTCACTAGCCCCCTCACTTATCGCAGCAGGGGTTACTGGGGTAGGGGGTGAAGTGCCTGTGGCAAAGGAGACCTCAGCCCTTTTTAGGGCTTCAGGTTTGGCTAACTGGATGGTGAAGAAGGATGAGGTTGTAACAGTTCCGGTAGGGTTCACCACCACTAGGGATTGGTTACTTTTGGAGGCCTCAGATAAAGATGGTGAGGTGGTGGCCTCCGTTCCAGTCCCCTCACCCTCCATGCCACTGTGTCCCTCGCTGTCTGATGTTTCACCACCCGGAACACAGTGGCCAGCTGCTATTCCCACCTTTTTGGCCAATGTCTCCTACACCTGCATTTGAAGATGCTGCAAAGACATATACAATAGTTTTATTGTATCTTTGTAAATATAACTGATCATGAAGTTTTTCTCAAAACATTTTCAAAATTTGTATATTTCACCTGCTTCAAAGCTTTTGAACTTTGGTTTATTTTTATCTTTATCTACTGCATGTAAGGAACATCTTCAGAAACCATTTGGTCACAGTTTTGTAATATTCTATTATTGCTCTTGTCTTATTTTTAATTATTTTTCTTAACCAATTTCGATTCTCTCCAGGAACTGTTTCACACTTCTGAATCTCTCTGATTTGTTGTTTTGAATAGTGAACTTTCGTTGCAAAAATGTATTATTAAACAAAAATCCCTGGGTACATTGTGTGTACAAGGCAAAAAAAGCTGATTCATTTTTTATTTTTTTAAATAAAAATATGAATGAATGTGTGTTAATATTTACTGGAAAGTTGTACCTATATTTGTATAAACTGAAAGCCTGTATTTTCTTTGTTTGGGCATTTCACAATGGTAAACCTTACTTCAATTTACTATTAGTATTTTTTAAATGTAAAAATTCATTTTATTGATTCAGTACTTAAGTTGTTTATTAATGTATCATGCCCTATATATTTACTAATGCTGTTGATGAAATCCAAATATAATGTTTTATTTTAGTTTCAAATTACTTCTACACCATAAGTAAATACATAGGGCTTGATACATTTCTAACCTGGTTTAATACAGATGTAAAAATGTAAAATATCTTAATTTATTTTTAGTTTGTTTTACCATTGTGAAAAAAAATATTCTGGCTTTCAGTTCAGTCACAAATCGGAACAACATTGCAGTAAACTTTTTAACTACATTGATTCATATACATTTTTTTAATAAAAATCAAAATCCAATTTACAATTAAAAAAACATAATTTTGATGCATTTCAAATATTTCTAAATTAGTCATTTTTTTGTGCCTGATTGTGAGTTTTGCAGATGGGATACTCCATCATATATATGACGGAATTTCCATCCATCAAATTCCAAGTGCATTATAAATTATTACCCTTGGAAAAGGTTGGACAAAACATCTGTTTTGTTTGTGACAGAACATTAGATCTGCAAAAGTCCCTATAAGTATTCTATTTTTGTTCATTATTGGTTTATCATCTGTACATAACAAAGGACATAAAAATAATGATATCTGATATGTGTTACTTTGGCACTGTGTTCACATTTGTGTCCATTTTTAAAAAAAACGTACGCCTACAGAATTCATTTTTCAACAAACAGCCTGGCTTACATGCCTATTTGAGAATGAGTAAGTAAGTAAATAATTTATTGTTTGGTTAATAAAAACCTTAACAATTTCCACATAAAAAAGCATAGCAGGAAAATTTATAATTAAAAAGTCAAAGTGCATATCATAAAACATTCATTCCTTGTGTTAAAATAGTAGGAGCAGTGGTCAATAATTATTGTCAAATACAATGAATTGGCAAAATCTTTGGTCTTAAGATCGGGCATTAATTATTCCTCTCGGACTAATTGGATGTTAAAAATTCCAATAAGCTAGGTGCCTGTTCAAGGTTTTGGCAGTACATTCAGTGTAGAGGATGAGAAACTTGGGACCTGGGGTAATGGACTAAGGCCCTTGGCAGCTTGCTGGTTTCAGGTATCCAAAACTATTCATTCTTCTATAGCAGCTTAGTACATCCTCTTTAGGGGCTAGTTTAGTGTGCTAACAATATCAAGGATTGTGCATGGACCATTCTTTGTCTAAACAAATTTTGAAGAGTTTACTGATACTGTCACAGAAGGTGCCTAAAGAAGAATTGAGAAGGGGATAGGGATCAATGAAACATAATCCATTAGTTAAAAAGTCAATATTTGGGTCTCTGTAAGAAGACAACTGTGCAATACTCGATTGGTCTATAAACAGCGGCAATGGTGTGTTACTGTTGAGTGTTATGCTCCATCATATGTCTTCCGGATAGAGGTTGACCTGAATGTTTGTTGTTCACTGAGAATGACACTGTGAGAGTGTTTTGGTTGCAGTGATATAGATTGCTGGTCGCTTGATGCTAGAGCTTTTTCACCTGCCGCTTCCATAAATCATACAAAGCAACACAATAACTGTACATCTCCACCTCCGAGGCATGCCTTCACTGCTTGTCTGCAGGATCTTATCCCCTTGCTTAAAAAGATGGGCTTCAGTAGCAGTCGCCGTTCAACTTGTAGTTCTCTGCAGATACAGAGTAAGTGTAATACACTCTCATCGACTCCCCTACATAAGCGACATGTAGACTGAGCCGGAGATCGTTTCCAGGGGGGGAGATGCAACAGCGATGGTAGAATGCCCATTCGAAAGTGAAGGTATTTTTCTTTCATTCTCCTGTTGAATCTCGCGCCTAGATAAGATTGCGGGGAAGACTTGGCGTAGCTATGCACAATGAACCATCCATGGGCCCTTTCTGTGAGTACCGCCTTATCTTCCACTATGGACAGCCTTTTCACTGTCTTGTTTACAAGTTGTTTAAGGCAATTATGGGTCCCTGAGGTCGCCCAGAGATCCTCAAGGCCCAGACGGTCTATTGATGCTGTCAAGTAACTCATGGCTGCGCATTCCTTCTTTAGGTGTATTTCATTCCATAGATGGGAGTTCAGTGTTCCTAGTTCTGCCTTTTTGATCCTGTGCCAGGACTTGACATATGCTCCTTTGCGAGCGATTTCTTGGGTCTGCATGCCAAATTCCAGCCTTATTTGGGCTGGTGAGACATAATTGGGTAGATTGAATATCATTCTTGCCGATCTTCAGACTATTCTGTTTAGAATAGCCGCGTCTCTTCCCCACAGGCACTCGCTCCCGTAAGTAATAGCTGGAATGAGCTTTGCTCGCCAAACCTGTAGCAGTGGGATAAGGCTTGGGCCGGCTGTTTTATGTTTGATGGATTTTAGAGCTACCGCAATTGAGTTGCCTCTTCTATTTATGGCTTCTTTTTTTGTATTAAATGTACCTTTATTGTCTATTATCACTCCCAAGTACTTATATTCTTCAACTACTTCTAATGTTGTATCAGCCAAGTGCCAACGGTAGTTGGATGTTATCTTTTTTGGATGTAATCGCATTATCTTCGTTTTATCAAGGTTAATGGTTAGACCCTTGGTAGCTGAGTATCTGCTGGTTGTATCTAGCAGGTGTTGAAGACCGATGGGGGTTCGGCTGATCAACGCAAGGTTGTGTTATATGGTTTATAGGCACATTATCGACATTGCTAAGTTGACATGAGCTTCACTGCCATGATGCTGCTTTTGTGCACGCTACTACACGACTTTGTTTTTGCAAGACTTTGTTTGTGCCTTTCACATGGGAATGGGTTGCTTTTCGCGTTCTCTGCCTTTCCTGGAAATTAGTCTGAACACGATGTGCAAGGTCGATAAACAATGCCCCTTGTTATTCTGTTATGGTCAGTCCCTAGCACCTAGACATAACATTCTACACACAGCTGCAGTACTGAAGACTCGCGCTTTGATATTACGTTGTTGCATGTTGTTTTAACACACTTGGAGAAAGCCGTTCCATGGCGAAGAGCTTCACTGTTCCTATGATGTAAACCTTACATCCAGGCTTTAAAGTATGGGGTCTGCTGTCAAAGCCCAGAGATCTTCCCTTATATAAAATAATTTTTTTCTTACCAAGGGGAGGGTGGTTAGGCCTGAGTGCCCTTATTCCACAGTCTCTATATAATGACTACTTTGTATTCTATGGAATTGTAACAATGCTAACTGTGCTGAGTTTATGCATTTTGCTGCTGGTAGTGGCTCGTATACTGTATTGTAGAGCACGATAGTTAAAATAAACATTTTGAACTATTTTAGTGACTCTGACAATTCTTATTGTGGACAATTATGAGTGAGTGAGCGAAAGAGTACGTCTTGCTCCCGCGATTCCTGAGAGAGTCGGGAGTGTCGTGTTCTGGGTTGTCTAATTATTTGTAGCTCTGTGATCTTTGGAGGAGAATGAATGAGACACTATAGCTAGTTGGTTTGGGATTTTTGGTACTAATGTGGTAGGTTGGTACACCCCTATTCACTGAGGTTCTGTATTCCTGCGCATAGTTCTGTGTATGTGCAGAATCCGTGCAACATGACGCATTTGCCTATGGGGTATAAGAATAGCCCCGGGGCATTCGCGGCACGTGTCGTGTCATTGTTGCACGACATAGATCCAGATGCGTTCTTGTACATTAATGACATTTATCTGACAGACGATGAACTTCTGCCGCATCTGGTCCGAGTCGACAATATTATTTTGTCCTTTGCCGACTATGGATACAAATTTAATTTTGCGAAGTCACATATCGCCCATTTGGCGGTGATCTTTTTGGGCTATGAGCTCAATAATGAAGGAAAGGGGCTAGCCCCCCATTTCCTGGAGAAATGGGCACATTTGCAACCACCTAATACGCTGAAGAAACTTCAGTCTTTGCTGGGTTTTTTTAACTTCGGGAGGACTTACATTCCCGATTATGCCCAGCGTATCAAACCGCTTTATGCATTGATACAACCAACCTTCTCTTCTGCCAGCTGGCTTCTGGAACATACCTCTTAACTACATCCTTTGCAGTCTGACTCTTGGTAATTCTTTGGCTGATGAAGCAGCCAAGTCTGCAGCAGCCACGTGTTCCGTAGCAGCAGTTACAAGATCCATGACTAAAATAGATAACTATATATTTTGGCAGCTGTAGCTGCAACAAGGGAGGGAACTGTTTATCCTCAGGGATTCCATTCGAAATACTCTTATCATATAACTCCCGATCAGGTTCCTTATGCTTTAATTCCTTACGTTGGGGATCGTATGATTCCCAACTTGGACCGCAGACCCGCTTTGATCAAAGCCCCACACGATGGCATGGCTTCTGCACATGCCGGGGTGTCGGCGACAGTCTTGATTTTGCAGCAACGTTATTGGTGGCGTGGTTTATATAAACAGACCCATAATTATGTACTTTCTTGTGACATTTGTCAACAAATCAAGCCGTCTACGGTCACACGCCCACCGCAAACACAGCTGTGTATTTCTAATCAACCTTTTGGCTGTATTTATCTTGATCATTGCGGTCCACTCTCTTCTGATACTGCGTATAAATACATATTTGTTGCAGTTGATTCGTGCAATAGATTCCTTTGGGTTTAGCCACAATGCAGTGCTGACACTCGAAATGTCATCAGGGATTTGCGTGTCTTTGTCGGGATGTTTGCCTGTGGCACCTTCCATTCTGACCAAGGTCCGGCGTTCGCCTCTAAGGCGTACAAGGATGCGATGAAGTCAATGGGGGTGCTTGTGCAGTTTTCGTTTCCATAAAGCCTGAGGGCAATTCAATTGTGGAGCGAATGAACCGTGACTTAAAGCAATCCTTGACAGCTAGGGTCTTAGGTACTGGCAGGAACTGGATGGCCCACTTGTATGGGGTTCAACGTGCACTTAATAATCTCCCAAGAAGATCTCTGGGTGGGCGGACCCCATACAAAATGCTCTTTGACATTAAAATGTTTGTGCCAGACCTTGATGGTCTAGAAGTTGTGGCGGCTGCCGCAACTTTTGACGTAGATAATCATTCTACTGTGTTACAGGATCTACAAAAGACACGTGACAGCTATGCAACTGAACATTTACCCTCTTCCACTGATGCAGCACTACTGATTCCAGTTGCCGGTTGGCTTCCAAAAGTTGGGGATCTGGTACGAGATTTGATCCCTCTTATCTTGCACCGGTTCCAGTGCTTGGACTGAAGGGTACTCGTACAGTCATTTTACCACCGTTACCTAGGCGCAAAGACAACCAATACATTTCAGTGGACAATGTCAAGTTACACCATGTGGCTGATTCTGAATAGTATCACACCTGCAGTTTTGTGCACCGCAATTTCATTGGATCAACTGACTTCATCATCTTCTATTGGTCCGGGTGTGGTTAGGAAAGAGATGGACACTGTAATTGATATTTCACCCGTCCGACCTCTCTCTTCCACTATGGATGTCGAGTATATCTACCATCCTGATGAGTCCGTGGGTGAAGTGCCGAACAGTCCACAAGAACATCTGGCGGACCCGGTACTTCCACCTCTGATTAATAGACTTACGAATGGCTACAGTGGGGAACATGCCAGCCACTCTTCCGGCTCGTCCGCTTCGACATCCAGCTTGCCAGACCCACCGACTAAATTAAGTATTTTCCTCTCTTGGTTCAAAAAGACTTGCCTGGTCCCTCCATGGACCTACATTTGGTTGGTACTTATACTAATTTTCCTCTTCATGTCAATTGGATTTGTGACAGTGTTCTTTTTGCTCATCAATGGTCATTACTTACCTGAACGGTCTGCTATGAACTTGGTCGATGGAATTCTGGCCCCTCACACATCATCCCATATCATGCAACGTGATCAGACACTAGTGAACATTTCAGCGTTCCCAGTTCCAGATGGCATAGTTTGGGACAAAGTAGCCTTCGAAATCCACGGTCCGACTGAGGTTCTCAGGGTACCTTACGTGTTTCGCATCTCATTAGGAGATGTGATTACACAGGACATACATTCTGATGATTGGGATGTACAAGCAGTGCATGCATTGTTTTCGGAATTTAAATATTATGCAGCTTTTGACGCTGAAGATTTGTATTTAAATTCTGCCAATTATGGGGATCTATTTTGCTCTCAACAATATGGGCATAATTTTTAGCACAAAACTAGCACCCCACGTCCCGTTCTTAATTACACTCAATGGGAACATTGTCCTACTCCCGTAAAAGGGAGTTCAAAAACTCTTAGAGATAAATTTACAGATTATGACATATCTAATCCGGCATCCTACTTTTTTAAACTTCAGTCATCTTCACAATCCAAATTTATGTTGACACATACTAAATTGATTTACGCCAACTTGTTTCGAACTAAATTGGCTACACAGGGTTATGATCACTGGAAAGAGACCGTTGATTGAAAATCTATCTGGGGCACAAAGCCTTGGCAGGTTCAGGGAACTGAGGCTTTGCATCGTGCCTGCCTGATCCCAGCTCAACTGTTATTTTTGAATGATACAGTGTACCAGACCACTTGTTTTGGCCTGGGAACTGTCAAAAATTTAAATAGCACAACGTAATATCTAAGCACGAGTCTTCAGTACTGCAGCTGTGTAGCATGTTATGTCTAGGTGCTAGGGACTGACCAGAACAGAATAACATGGGGCATTGTTTATCAACCTTGCACATCGTGTTCAGACTAAACTCCAGGAAAGGCAGAGAACGCGAAAAGCAACCTGTTCCCATGTGAAAGGCAATGGTCTTGTTCTCTTCTTTCCCTTGATCTGGCGTGTCTGCCTTGAGGCATTGATGGTCTATTGTCTCTGGGCACAAGGGGGAGGGGAGGCTGTTGAGACTTTCATTGCTTGTGCAGAAGGGTTGCCTCGCATCCCTCATGAATGAGAATTTTGTGTAGTACTTAGGCTGGTAGCTACTTTTTGTAGTTCTTACAATCTGAATGGGGTCAAAGTCTACCAGAGTCTGGTGATGGTGTGTGCTCTCTTCCATCGTTAAATTCTCCTTGCTGACTGTTTCATTTAAGCCTTTGCTCTTTTTTCCTTTTGTTAAGTATAGATGGAACCGTCCGTCTCTCTTTCCCTGATCTCATCTCCTTGTAGTCCTTGTACCCCTATGGTTCCCTGCAGTTCCTTGTAGTTCTTTAGATTCTTCTGTTGTGAGTAATGCCTTGATGTTTTGCTAGGAGTTGTCTATCTCCTTTCTTTTCTCTTTTTCCGCTTACTTTTATTGTTTTTGCCTTTTGCCTTTATATTTGTCTTTATATTTTGTTCCTGCTTGCCTGCCTCCTTTGTATTAGAAGTACAGAGTTTTGCCTATGCTGCGTGGCTAATAAGTGGTATTGTGTGTTCAGCCTGTCTCACCCCGCTTTGGTTTTGGCAGGTTTTTCTCTTTTCCCCTGTTCCTATGGACTCTCATAGACTCACAGTTTGTGCCGTCTCTGTCTGTCCCCTGCTGTGATTATACGGGACTTCCAACTTCCTGGCCTTGAAGAGTTGAGAGATGGGGATTTTTTTTTTTTCTGCAGGGTGTCACGTAGAAGCACTGTGGTCTATAGTAGTACTTGTGGGGCTTTTTGCGCTTTTGAAGCAGAAGAAAACTCCAACCCCTTGCGCCCCCTGTTACCTGAGCGAATCCAGGCCCCTTGAAATTCAGTGCGATGCGTGGCTTGCTCGTAGCTCGTATCGCTTGTTGCTGCCTGGAGAAAAGGCAGAGGTGGAAGAGGGGTCTGAAAAGTAGGTGATCTGCAGGGTGAATTGCAGTCCAGCAAATGGGGTGTGGTTGGAGTCCAAGCGAGTGGGGCGCAACCGGGCAAGCCGCAGACTGCACCCGGACCTGGCCGGGCCACCTCCGCCGCTTGCCGCGGCTCACTCTCCGTGAGAGCCAGGTACGACTCTCATACTCGCGTAGTGTTTTTTGCTCGTGGCGCCTGATGAGCTTGGGAGCTTGGGAGCCTTAGTCACAGCTGCCTTAGACTCCAGAGGCAGGGTGGTTGGGCAATGGTTGGGTGGGAAAGCCTGTGCAGGAAATCCTGCAGGGGATCCTACAAATCTTCAAAACCTGGCTGCTGACGAAGGCACAAGGCACTGATGATGCAGACAGAAGTGCAGACAGAGGAGGAGCAGACTCTAGGTCGCCCTAGTCATCCTGTGGTCCCCCTGAGAGGTTCACCCGGGTTTCTGGCTGGCCTTGACCATGTCATGCATAGGCATTCGTACAGGGTGAGGCTGTGGAGACACGTGCAGTGAGTTGGCTCTCCCTGCGCCGAGTACCCGTACAAAGCTCAGCCACAATGCTCAATGCTCCCCCTGCTCCGCACCGCTTGACTTCCGGGCGAAATTCCCTTAGGGCCTCAGGCTCTCGTGTGGGTTTGGGGTGAGCAGAGACACGCAGGAAACGGGCGGAGGACCCCCCGCTCCAGCACTGATACCGATGCCTCCCCCGCTCAGCTTCGCTCTGGCTGCGTCGCCACTCACCTCACTCTCGCTCAGTGCTTAGCCATCCGCTTGCTCCCGCCTCGCTGTCTCCGCTGCGGGGCTACCCTGCCTCACCGCCTCACCGCCACTCCCGTGATGCTGCCCTGTCGCACCGCCCCGTCGCATCACTGTCACCGTCTACCGAGGCCGTAGTTTGCAGCAGCGGCTGCGGTTGGGGTCGCGGACTTCCCTGGATACATGGAGAAACGCAGCTCCAACCTCGCTGCTTGCTGCCCGCTCTGCTCCGCACCACGCCCTTTCTCAGATCAGCTGGAGACAGACTATCTGTTCTGGAGTGAATGCGTAAGACATTATGCAAAATGGTCATTTTTAACATAAATTAAATTGTGTTTTTAATTAAAACAATTTTATTATGTTTTTAATCAACATTTTCGCCATTTAATCTTATGGTTTTAGTAATTTTGGCTCACATGTTTACTATTGTTTGTTGATAATGCTAACTCACAAATGTGAAGTGCATTTTATGCCATGTCACTTGTGATAGGGGGAACGTAACATCCTTCACAATTGTGACAGAGCATCACATCTGACACAAATAAAACATTTTGCCTGTTTGGTACAACTGACCCTTATAAAATCTAACAAAATCATGTTAAATTCATTTTAGGCAGGCATGTGTCTGCTCAAAACAGTCTGTTGTAAGTGATCAAAAATATATTGGTATCATTTTTAACATTTTTTTTTTTTTAAACACATCATGATACACCTTGTGCAAAACCTAAACCTTCAAGAACTCTTTATCTGCGCTGGTCATCTGTCATTGTTGATGCCAAATGTTGTTGCTGTAAGAAAAATAGTTATTTAAAAAGAAAAACACCCGTTCACGCTGCTGTCTTGCTTTTAACCGCCCATCAAACTAGGGATAGGCCACCGCAAGTTTGTGGGACATTAGGGGGGTCAGTGTTCAACGAACACACTTCGAATGTTGGGAGGAATGGTCCAACTGGACTTCTGAGGATCTCTATGTCCAGCGTCGTAGGTCCACCCATCTCTTCTGGCACTGGATTGTACGCCACTTGTAGACCCCCCAGGGTCCACATCTTCTTGGAAATGCTCTTCCAAATCTCCTTCTTCTAATGGAAGTTAACCTGTATGAATGCAAAAAAAATTTGAATTTCTGTTTTTTTGTTTTGATGTAACACAATTTTGAGAACTCAATCACAAGCATTTAAATAAATTCGAACAGCATAGCTTTTTTTTAATAAAAAAACATTTTGTAGTAACTTGCTGAGTAATCTTATCCCTTCTTATATCCTTATTTCACTGACAACATCTAGGCTGAGTTATTGTTCAGATTATAACAATATATGTGAATTTGTATTATAAATATATTTTCTTTTTTAAATTTACATTATGTTAATTTTGTAAATATAAAATGAAAATAATCTTTATATATATATATAATATATATTATATTTTATATACCGTGAGCAAGACTCGGAGGAGTTGAAAGGCGTAGGTGTTTGCTACATGCTAATAAAACAACAAGTGGTTTATTACATACGGAGACAGGAGTGCAGCGTTTTTCTTCCTTTGGAGATGTGGGAGTGGATGTGCGATATATATATATATATATATATATATATATATATATATATATATATATATATATATTGACAGCAAAAACCCAACACGGTCCCGAATACACGAACCAGAGTCTCCACGGCACAGTGGGAATCCACAATCAGGTTCTTAGAGGTATTTTATTTTATTTTATTTTTCTTATCCTCACCATTAGTGCAAACGTGCAAAAGGACGGTCAACACGTTTCGGCAAATGCCTTCAACTGGACCATAGAGTCCTGCCGTCTAAACTGTCTATTTAAAGTGACATTGTGCATGAATCCCTTGTTTATTTCCATTAAAAATAGACTAGACTGTTAACCCCTGTTTATAAGTATTCACATTGGCTGTTAGCTATTACCATTTTCTCTCTGGTCTACAAATTACAGCAATCATGGTAAAGTACCTTGGCTTTAAATAGAAATTCTAACCAAAAAAAACCCAATAAAAACAACTGCATCAGGGAAAGAGGTAATAAAGAGGTGAGCAGAGATTATAATGAGGGGAGTACTAAGACGGACGGGGAAATTCATCAGATAAAGGGATAAAAACATATAAGAACACCATTAAGTACATATTAAAAACATATCCAGTGAAAAATGAACATTCTATTTCTGTAAAGTAAATTTTTAAGAATGAACAAGTTCAATATGTTTAAAAGCAAGGAGAGGTGGAGGAGGTTTAAGATAAAGAGAGCACATTAAGACAGTTAAAGAGTCAGAGTGTAAAAGCTCAACATATCTTATAAATATATAAAAATATATATAAAAAAACCCCTGCAGGTCATGGTTCTAATAGAGAGAGGAAAGTGACATGTGCATTGTGCAAAGTACAACGTGCAAATTCGCAATGTGCAAAAATTCGTAGTGCAAAGTTGAGTTTCAAGCTATTTTCCTTCAAGAATCTTAATTCTTCTGAGATAAATCTCAGATTGAGGAAATAAAGTGACAAATGCATTTGTGCAAATATATTTTAAAAAAGTCATTTTCCTAACATCTTATTCCATGAACCTTAATATATTATATTTTATATACCGTGAGCAAGACTCGGAGGAGTTGAAAGGCGTAGGTGTTTGCTACATGCTAATAAAACAACAAGTGGTTTATTACATACGGAGACAGGAGTGCAGCGTTTTTCTTCCTTTGGAGATGTGGGAGTGGATGTGCGATATATATATATATATATATATATATATATATATATATATATATATATATATATATATATAAATAAATATATATATATATACACACAAAAAAAGGCCATCAGACACACAACACATACTAATATATTGCTGTTGTATAATTTAAATGTCATCATTTTTCTATGTAAGTAAAAATAAACAGAAACTCCACTTCAATCACTCAACTTCACTCAGGAACTAAAAGGGACATTTTAGGCTGTGTTTAAATAAAAAGAAGTTAGTCATAATTACATTTTCATTCAAAACATGTACCTGTTCCTCCGGTAAGTCTTTCTACTTGCACTACAGGGACAGGACCTCATTAGGCAGCATCTACAGCTCATCTGGTGAGACGTTTGGGGCCCTGTCTCCTGCTTTTCCTGCCTTTGTAGCTCCCAGAGGTAGGAAACATCAGCAACAGTTGAGGAGGTCTTCTTAGTGGCACTGTTAGGAGGCAAGTGAGCTTTTTTTTTAACACAGCGTACATTTACACGACGGGCAAGATTGTTAATGGAAATGGACACATCCATTGGCTTTCGTACGTTGCTTTCACACACGTTAACCTATGGCTGTGTCTGTCGTGGAATTTCACACCCACTACCCCATCAACTTCTGCTGGCTTCCATCTAATTGCAAATGATCTGATGGCAAGTCATCACCACTCAAAATGGTGGGTAGTTTGTTCACATATACAAAATGCCAATGTTATTTATTTGTTTTGCCAAAAATATATTATATAGTGCATTACTGTGGTTAAATGTGATAGCTGCGTGGTTTTGTTTATACTTCCATTGATGGAATTTTAGATAACAGAATATTACAAAAAAGAATTTGCAAATAATACATTTCAAATGTATTATTTACACATTTCTTTTTTCTTCTAAAAATAAACATGTCAAAAATATAATTTTTTTTAAATCACAAATACATGTTGGGTAAAATTATGTAAAAAAAGAATCTTGAAAAAGTAATGAAATCTGTATTTTATTTAAAAAATATGTTTGCAAACTTTACACAAATGTTTTAATTTTTAAAAACAGACATATCAACCCAGAGAGAGTGAGAAGACGGTGGGCTCAAGTTATGAGACCATTGCAGACCTTGCCACCATGGAAGAGCGGGATATAATAAAAAATTCAGAATAAATAGGCAAACTATGATTGATTTATGTCATCAGCTGGAGCCAGATATTTTGCTTCACAATAGGAATCCCACAACAATCACACCAATAGTGAAAATAATGGCAGTACTCCATTCTGTGGCAACAGGATCATTTCAATACACTGTTGCAGTATCAGGTGGAATGTCACAACCAACTTTCAGTGGTGTGCTACAAGAAGTTCTTTCTTCAATGATGAGATACATCAACAGCTCCATTCAGTTTCCACGAAATGAGGATTTTTTCCAATGTGAAGGGATATTTTTATGTTTTGGGTAGCCCACCGCATGTGGTTGGAGCAATTGATGGCACCCACATTGCCTTGCTGCCACCATATGGCAGAGAGCAAGTCTACCTCAATCAAAAAAACTTCAATGTGCAAGTTGTGTGCTTACCAGATTTGTACATCACAAGATTGTGTGCGTGTTTTCCAGGATCAACACAAGATTCCTTTGTACTATGGAACAGCACCATACCCCTGCAAAGGTCACAACGTAGACCTGAGTGGGCCTGGCTTGTTGATTAAGGACAATCTGTCAATATATTTTAGAGTCAATTTCAAGTTTAATGATCGAAACTAGCATTACATTTTTTGGCTCATTTTTTTATATATAGGAGTGTCAGCTTATCCTAACCGACCATAGTTGTTAGCATCACTGAGGAATCCAACAACGCCAGGGGAATTCCGCTTCAATGAGTCCCATGGAAGAACACACAGGCCAGTGGAGCAGGCATTTGGACACCTAAAGTCCAGATTACAATGTTTGGATAAGACTGGTGGACACCTCCTCTACTATCCTGATAAGGTGTACAAAATTACCATTGCATGCTGCATGTTACATAACATAGACCTGCGACGGAACATCCCTTACATTGAAGAGGAAGGAAACCATAACAAGCCAGTGGGTGAGGCTGGTGAAATTCCAAATGAAGATGATAGTGGTGAAGAGGAAGGGATAGACATTTATCAAGATGTTATTGACAACTTCTTCACATGAGTGTAAGTATATATATGCAAATTATTACATTAAACTTTAAACCAACTTTTAATCTAATGAGTATAAAAGTCTATGCTAGACATTTTTTAGAAACTGTAAGTTTATGAGAATCCAGGGCAGGGATGTTTATTGATCAAAGTTTTGACACATTGACTATTGAGTTTATTTGCATTGTTTATCTTTGATTGTCCTTAGAAAATGTGTCCTCAAAGTTAATCATTTCTAATGCATCTATTTTGTAATGTAATTAAACAAATATTTTTGTTTTTAACAGTTTTAGGTTTCTTCACCATGTCATCTTCATTTGGACATTTCACAGTTGTGACATTTGCAGTTATAGGCTTCTGTTGCGAAGTGCAAAGGGAACATGGGCAAATTCTGTGAAAGCCACATACACACTTTGGATGTACATATCTTTCGCAAAGACAACTTGCAAAGTGATTGAATTGAAGTTTTTAAGATTGCATCAGACTTGTTTACTGTTGAATGGTGGCAAGGTCTGGAACTGTAATTAAAAATATAGCTTGAATTGTTTAGGTAATGAATGGTTCTAATGTATTTGAAAAATTGAAAAAACAATTTTTATTCCAATTTAATAAAATAATACTTTTTAATTTGTGTTTTTTGTTATTTTTTAAGAATGTGAAAAGAACTACCTACATGTAATTTATTTGTGAATAAACCATCTTTTAATTTTAACTTTTTAAAATGTACGATGAAACAAAGAAATTGAACACATTGACAAAATAAATACAACACCAGTCTTTGAATCTTTAATTTTTGGTTCAATTCAACAAAACTAAATAAAGAAAAAACAGATGAAAACCAAAAACCCAAAAAAAAAAAAAACACATTGTATCATGGTTAATGAAACTATTATTGAAGAGCCAAAATTGTTTGAAATCCAATGTACAAAATACACCTTGCAACAAAAAGGTAAATATGTCCAGAAAATATTCCACAGAGTGAATGCTAATCACACACTGGAGGAAATTAGGTTCTGCAACTCTTGCTGGTGGTGTTGGAGGTCTTGTGTTCCTCTTCCGCTGGTCTGGATGAATGTCCCCTCATGAGGGGGACTGGTGGATCCACAGTTACAGAGAGTGAGGTGGGTGCAGGTGTTTACTCTTGAGGCAGGGCCTCTCTTTCTGTGGCTGAGGCAGATGTCGTAGGCCCAGATGTTGTTTGACCACAGAAAGGGGAAGATGTTGCTAGAAAAGCCCTGCACATATGATGAAACAATCATGTAGCACCCCAGGCAGGTGCCCAAATTTGAGCTGAGATTTTCCATCTGAAAATTGTGCTTCCTCTGCAACTGCTTCATCTCTCGGAGCTCTGTAAGGACCTGGCCCATCATGTCTTGGGACTGATTAAGGGATCACAAGACTTGGTTGATGGTGGCCTAGGGGAAATGAACCCACTGGCCTCAATTATATGGCACACAGATTTCCTCCCACAAACCCTACCCCCACTAGCCTGTGTCCTTGACCAAATGTGCTGCATCCTACTGGGTCCTGGTTGAACTGGAGTTGATGGTAGTATTGGATCAACAGCAGCCAAGACTAGGGGGCAAAAATTGGTGTGATGGTCCTTTGGACACAGGAAGTGGCGATATCCACAGGCTGAGGTGTGGTAACAGCTGAAGTGGGGGTGCAGGTCTGGTCTGAGTGAGACTTACTGGAACTCTCTGCACAGGCAGACCAGATGGACCAGCCTGCTCGTCATCTTCTGGACTTCCAGGAGTGAATTCCTCACTGAAGCCTTATTCCTGATCTAGAGTGGAGGTATCATCAGTAGCAGTGGCAGATGGTTGTTCACAAAGTCTGGGTGTTGGACCTACTCTAAATTATAAAAATAAATACTTTAAAAGTCTAGATTATACATCTAAGGAGTTTGAAGCAAAAAATCAAGAAAGAAAATGATTATAATGATTATACCTTTCAGTAGAATTATTATAAATTACAAACATAGTTTAAAAAAAAGCAGGTAAAATGATGTCCTGAAAAGTAAAGAAAAAATTGAAAGTATACATTAAATATACCAAACATTCAACACAACACAGTAGAGAGGAGAAATGTGAAATATACCATTCCAAAGCCTATCAGGGTAAAATTCTGAACATTAAACAACTTAGAAGGATAAATAGCATTAATCTTCATATAAACATTGCAAAGCACATTTATTTAAACAAGGAACCTATATTCAGCATACAAAATAGCATACATTAAACATTTTAAGTGAACATACTTGGATTTGTGAAACAGATAACATGATTCAATAAAATAACAAAAAAATGACAACATACAAAATGCAACAAAAAAACATGTCAAAACATAGCATAAAATAGAGATTGATAAATGCATAACACTTTAACATATGTGAAAATATGAATGAAAACAGAGAATGGCAAAAATAACATTGCATTATTTTAGCAAAACAAAAACATGGCATGATGGTAGTTGTAGTTATTTCAATTCAACATTAACAACACTTGCAAAATTGTAAGTTTAAGCATATCTAGTAAAGAAAATGCTGTAAAAATGAACAGACCTTTAGAATATTAAACACATATATGAAATATGTTTATAGGTGGAAAAACACTTGCAAGCACAATAACATCATGTGTAATTTAATGGAGAATGAAACCTTTAATCTTAAATACAACAAAATACATTCAAACAAACAAGGCAAAAACTAAAAATAAAACATGAAGAAAAACACACATATTGACAACACATACTAACAATTTTTAAAACGAGAGAAGCAACAGTAATGCTACAAATTTCCTAAAAAATGAATGAAAGAAATTATATGTAGGTTTATATGTTTACAAAAGGTGCAAAACACATTAGCAACAGCTAAATCAAAAGCAAAAACAATGTTTAGGTTTAGTGACACATTCAAAAGTATAACCTACCAGTCTCCACTCCACCAGGGATTCTTGTCGAGTCTTTAGGATGTAGGATCTGCAAGACATTCTCCTCCAATGGATAAAGTTGTAAGGGGGCTGGGAGTACCACCACCAGTTCTCTGGGCCTCCAGGTGATTCTTGGAAGCCAGGGAATGCACTCTCCCTCGCAGGTCATTCCACCTTTTCCTAATTTCCTCCTGTGTGCACAGGTTGCTTGCCACGACATTCACTCTGTCAACTACACTGGCCCACATTTGCCTTTTCTGAGCTATAGCTGTGTTTTGGACTTGGGATACAAACAATTGTAGCTCTACTCTAATAATTTCATACACCATGACTGACAATTCTCCCTCAGTAAAACAGGGATTTCTCCTCCCTGCCATTATAAAATAACTAACTTAAATAAATGTAAGAACCCACAAGATAATAAATTAAAAAAAGAAAACATGAACAAGAAACAGAGAAAGCAAAAAAAATCCTGGCCACTGAAAAGGTTCTCAGGAACAATGTGCAGCTGCAGTGGAATGGCAAAGAATCATGGTCTGAAATGGAGTGTATTTTATAGTGTGGTATGCAGGTGAAAACAGCAAAAACACATCAGGTGTGTGATGCTAGCATCTATACAGAAGACACCAGAATAGTAGAATGTTGAACGCATCCAGCAACGGAATCCCATTATCGGAAATCCATTGCAAGGACATCGCCAGCACAACTGAGAAATCTAAATAAGCTTGGCGCAATCCCGCCACCCTGACAGCGATGAAGTAGTGTTAGCCAGCAGTGGAGTCTGCTGCAACATCGGAGGTACGCAATGGAAAACACTCTATCAATGTGGACGGAGGATCAGCCAGCCCACATCCAAATAGGGTGGGTGGGAACCTGTCAGCTTGACGAAGTACTTGTAAACACCGCCACAGAGAGACGATGGGAGTCCCGCCAAGATCTAAATCAGGCCCAAAGTCATTTATTGGCTTCGGGAAGTAAAGAAAGACCACTCAATCATAACAAGTGACATTTTGAGACCTGTGAGGGTTGAGACTCCTGGTAACCCCTACAATACTGTGAAAGTGGTCCTGAATGATCAGGTCCTGGTTGATGGTCTTTTGTCCATGGATGCCCAGAGGAAACAGAAATGAGGATTTTTTCCAATGTGAAGGGATATTTTTATGTTTTGGGTAGCCCACCGCATGTGGTTGGAGCAATTGATGGCACACACATTGCCTTGCTGCCACCAAATGGCAGAGAACAAGTCTACCTCAATCAAAATAAACTTCTATGTGCAAGTTGTGTGCTTACCAGATTTGTACATCACAAGATTGTGTGCGTGTTTTCCAGGATCAACACAAGATTCCTTTGTACTATGGAACAGCACCATACCCCTGCAAAGGTCACAACATAGACCTGAGTGGGCCTGGCTTGTTGATTAAGGACAATGTGTCAATATATTTTAGAGTCAATTTCAAGTTTAATGATCAAAAATAGCATTACATTTTTTGGCTCATTTTTTTATATATAGGAGTGTCAGCTTATCCTAACCCACCATAGTTGTTAGCATCACTGAGGAATCCAACAACGCCAGGGGAATTCCGCTTCAATGAGGCCCATGGAAGAACACACAGGCCAGTGGAGCAGGGTTTGGACTGCTAAAGTCCAGATTTCAATGTTTGGATAAGACTGGTGGACACCTCCTCTACTAACCTGATAAGGTGTACAAAATTACCATTGCATGCTGCATGTTACATAACATAGACCTGCGACGGAACATCCCTCACTATTGGAACCTGAGGCGTCCAGGATCCCCCTACCTCTGGGACCCTGCACAAATGCCCAACACTCACTACTGCTGCTGGAAATGGGAAAGATCTGCAGACTTTGAAACTGTCGCTTCCACCTCTCCTCTCACTACCCCTGACCTGGGGCGAGCTGGAGGACGAGGCGGACGGCGTTTCCCAGCAACACCGGGACCGCTGCTTTCGATGGAACTATGACGATGCCCCTGGGCGGAAACCATAACTGTCTGTACTTACCGCGGAGCCCGAGCAACCTTGGCCGATGCCCAGTGGAGCTGTCCTATGCATCTATAGAGGAGTTTGGCTCTGGTTCACCCCTCGGCTGTCACCTACCCAGCCAGACATCATATTATTTTCCTCGTCTACCTGTTTTGTTTCCTTTCCTCCCCCGCCTTCTCCCTCCGTGATTCTTTTGCTGCCTCCCCTTTTCCAGCCCTGCATGGAACCGTGGAGCCTTTATACGAACCTTCGTATACTTTCACCGATACTCAAGTCGGTTTTGTCTGTCTTTCACTCTGACTGCTTTGACTGCTCTGTTTCCTCCTGAAGTACTTTTCCCCCTTGCCGGCCTGCCTGACTCTATCTGCATTCCTTACCCCTGTTTACCATTCCCCCTCTACCTTTCATTCTCCATAAGACGTGTGTCTTGGCTATGCTACGCGCTAATAACTCATATTATTGTGTAATCTCATGTTTTTCTCCTAGGTCTATATTTGGCTCCTTTAATTGATGTAATTATGTAACCTGTAACTCGCTGATCCTCATGTAAAGCGCTCTGATACCTCTGGGTCTAGCTAGCGCTATATAAAACTTTGCAAATAAATAAATAAATAAATAAAATTGCAGAGGAAGGAAGCCATAAAAAGCCAGTGGGTGAGGCTGGTGAAATGCCAAATGAAGATGATAGTGGTGAAGAGGAAAGAATAGACCTTTATCAAGATGTTATTGACAAATTCTTCACATGAGTGTAAGTGCATATTTGCAAATTATTACATTAAACTTTAAACCAACTTTTAATCTAATGAGTATAAAAGTCTATGCTAGACATTTTTTAGAAACTGTAAGATTATGAGAATCCAGGGCAGGGATGTTTATTGATCAAAGTTTTGACACATTGACTATTGAGTTTATTTGCATTGTTTATCTTTGATTGTCCTTAGAAAATGTGTCCTCAAAGTTAATCATTTGTAATGCATCTATTTTGTAATGTAATTAAAAAAATATTTTTGTTTTTAACAGTTTTAGGTTTTTTCACCATGTCATCTTCATTTGGACATTTCACAGTTGTGACATTTGCAGTTATAGGCTTCTGTTGCGAAGTGCAAAGGGAACATGGGCAAATTCTGTGAAAGCCACATACGCACTTTGGATGTACATATCTTTCGCAAAGACAACTTGCAAAGTGATTGAATTGAAGTTTTTAAGATTGCATCAGACTTGTTTACTGTTGAATGGTGGCAAGGTCTGGAACTGTAATTAAAAATATAGCTTGAATTGTTTAGGTTATGAATGGTTCTAATGTATTTGAAAAATTGAAAAAACAATTTTTATTCCAATTTAATAAAATAATACTTTTTAATTTGTGTTTTTTGTTATTTTTTAAGAATGTGAAAAGAACTACCTACATGTAATTTATTTGTGAATAAACCATCTTTTAATTTTAACTTTTTAAAATGTACGATGAAACAAAGAAATTGAACACATTGACAAAATAAATACAACACCAGTCTTTGAATCTTTAATTTTTGGTTCAATTCAACAAAACTAAATAAAGAAAAAACAGATGAAAACCAAAAAACCCAAAAAAAAAAAAAACACATTGTATCATGGTTAATGAAACTATTATTGAAGAGCCAAAATTGTTTGAAATCCAATGTACAAAATACACCTTGCAACAAAAAGGTAAATATGTCCAGAAAATATTCCACAGAGTGAATGCTAATCACACACTGGAGGAAATTAGGTTCTGCAACTCTTGCTGGTGGTGTTGGAGGTCTTGTGTTCCTCTTCCGCTGGTCTGGATGAATGTCCCCTCATGAGGGGGACTGGTGGATCCACAGTTACAGAGAGTGAGGTGGGTGCAGGTGTTTACTCTTGAGGCAGGGCCTCTCTTTCTGTGGCTGAGGCAGATGTCGTAGGCCCAGATGTTGTTTGACCACAGAAAGGGGAAGATGTTGCTAGAAAAGCCCTGCACATATGATGAAACAATCATGTAGCACCCCAGGCAGGTGCCCAAATTTGAGCTGAGATTTTCCATCTGAAAATTGTGCTTCCTCTGCAACTGCTTCATCTCTCGGAGCTCTGTAAGGACCTGGCCCATCATGTCTTGGGACTGATTAAGGGATCACAAGACTTGGTTGATGGTGGCCTAGGGGAAATGAACCCACTGGCCTCAATTATATGGCACACAGATTTCCTCCCACAAACCCTACCCCCACTAGCCTGTGTCCTTGACCAAATGTGCTGCATCCTACTGGGTCCTGGTTGAACTGGAGTTGATGGTAGTATTGGATCAACAGCAGCCAAGACTAGGGGGCAAAAATTGGTGTGATGGTCCTTTGGACACAGGAAGTGGCGATATCCACAGGCTGAGGTGTGGTAACAGCTGAAGTGGGGGTGCAGGTCTGGTCTGAGTGAGACTTACTGGAACTCTCTGCACAGGCAGACCAGATGGACCAGCCTGCTCGTCATCTTCTGGACTTCCAGGAGTGAATTCCTCACTGAAGCCTTATTCCTGATCTAGAGTGGAGGTATCATCAGTAGCAGTGGCAGATGGTTGTTCACAAAGTCTGGGTGTTGGACCTACTCTAAATTATAAAAATAAATACTTTAAAAGTCTAGATTATACATCTAAGGAGTTTGAAGCAAAAAATCAAGAAAGAAAATGATTATAATGATTATACCTTTCAGTAGAATTATTATAAATTACAAACATAGTTTAAAAAAAGCAGGTAAAATGATGTCCTGAAAAGTAAAGAAAAAATTGAAAGTATACATTAAATATACCAAACATTCAACACAACACAGTAGAGAGGAGAAATGTGAAATATACCATTCCAAAGCCTATCAGGGTAAAATTCTGAACATTAAACAACTTAGAAGGATAAATAGCATTAATCTTCATATAAACATTGCAAAGCACATTTATTTAAACAAGGAACCTATATTCAGCATACAAAATAGCATACATTAAACATTTTAAGTGAACATACTTGGATTTGTGAAACAGATAACATGATTCAATAAAATAACAAAAAAATGACAACATACAAAATGCAACAAAAAAACATGTCAAAACATAGCATAAAATAGAGATTGATAAATGCATAACACTTTAACATATGTGAAAATATGAATGAAAACAGAGAATGGCAAAAATAACATTGCATTATTTTAGCAAAACAAAAACATGGCATGATGGTAGTTGTAGTTATTTCAATTCAACATTAACAACACTTGCAAAATTGTAAGTTTAAGCATATCTAGTAAAGAAAATGCTGTAAAAATGAACAGACCTTTAGAATATTAAACACATATATGAAATATGTTTATAGGTGGAAAAACACTTGCAAGCACAATAACATCATGTGTAATTTAATGGAGAATGAAACCTTTAATCTTAAATACAACAAAATACATTCAAACAAACAAGGCAAAAACTAAAAATAAAACATGAAGAAAAACACACATATTGACAACACATACTAACAATTTTTAAAACGAGAGAAGCAACAGTAATGCTACAAATTTCCTAAAAAAATGAATGAAAGAAATTATATGTAGGTTTATATGTTTACAAAAGGTGCAAAACACATTAGCAACAGCTAAATCAAAAGCAAAAACAATGTTTAGGTTTAGTGACACATTCAAAAGTATAACCTACCAGTCTCCACTCCACCAGGGATTCTTGTCGAGTCTTTAGGATGTAGGATCTGCAAGACATTCTCCTCCAATGGATAAAGTTGTAAGGGGGCTGGGAGTACCACCACCAGTTCTCTGGGCCTCCAGGTGATTCTTGGAAGCCAGGGAATGCACTCTCCCTCGCAGGTCATTCCACCTTTTCCTAATTTCCTCCTGTGTGCACAGGTTGCTTGCCACGACATTCACTCTGTCAACTACACTGGCCCACATTTGCCTTTTCTGAGCTATAGCTGTGTTTTGGACTTGGGATACAAACAATTGTAGCTCTACTCTAATAATTTCATACACCATGACTGACAATTCTCCCTCAGTAAAACAGGGATTTCTCCTCCCTGCCATTATAAAATAACTAACTTAAATAAATGTAAGAACCCACAAGATAATAAATTAAAAAAAGAAAACATGAACAAGAAACAGAGAAAGCAAAAAAAATCCTGGCCACTGAAAAGGTTCTCAGGAACAATGTGCAGCTGCAGTGGAATGGCAAAGAATCATGGTCTGAAATGGAGTGTATTTTATAGTGTGGTATGCAGGTGAAAACAGCAAAAACACATCAGGTGTGTGATGCTAGCATCTATACAGAAGACACCAGAATAGTAGAATGTTGAACGCATCCAGCAACGGAATCCCATTATCGGAAATCCATTGCAAGGACATCGCCAGCACAACTGAGAAATCTAAATAAGCTTGGCGCAATCCCGCCACCCTGACAGCGATGAAGTAGTGTTAGCCAGCAGTGGAGTCTGCTGCAACATCGGAGGTACGCAATGGAAAACACTCTATCAATGTGGACGGAGGATCAGCCAGCCCACATCCAAATAGGGTGGGTGGGAACCTGTCAGCTTGACGAAGTACTTGTAAACACCGCCACAGAGAGACGATGGGAGTCCCGCCAAGATCTAAATCAGGCCCAAAGTCATTTATTGGCTTCGGGAAGTAAAGAAAGACCACTCAATCATAACAAGTGACATTTTGAGACCTGTGAGGGTTGAGACTCCTGGTAACCCCTACAATACTGTGAAAGTGGTCCTGAATGATCAGGTCCTGGTTGATGGTCTTTTGTCCATGGATGCCCAGAGGAAACAGAAATGAGGATTTTTTCCAATGTGAAGGGATATTTTTATGTTTTGGGTAGCCCACCGCATGTGGTTGGAGCAATTGATGGCACACACATTGCCTTGCTGCCACCAAATGGCAGAGAACAAGTCTACCTCAATCAAAATAAACTTCTATGTGCAAGTTGTGTGCTTACCAGATTTGTACATCACAAGATTGTGTGCGTGTTTTCCAGGATCAACACAAGATTCCTTTGTACTATGGAACAGCACCATACCCCTGCAAAGGTCACAACATAGACCTGAGTGGGCCTGGCTTGTTGATTAAGGACAATGTGTCAATATATTTTAGAGTCAATTTCAAGTTTAATGATCAAAAATAGCATTACATTTTTTGGCTCATTTTTTTATATATAGGAGTGTCAGCTTATCCTAACCCACCATAGTTGTTAGCATCACTGAGGAATCCAACAACGCCAGGGGAATTCCGCTTCAATGAGGCCCATGGAAGAACACACAGGCCAGTGGAGCAGGGTTTGGACTGCTAAAGTCCAGATTTCAATGTTTGGATAAGACTGGTGGACACCTCCTCTACTAACCTGATAAGGTGTACAAAATTACCATTGCATGCTGCATGTTACATAACATAGACCTGCGACGGAACATCCCTCACTATTGGAACCTGAGGCGTCCAGGATCCCCCTACCTCTGGGACCCTGCACAAATGCCCAACACTCACTACTGCTGCTGGAAATGGGAAAGATCTGCAGACTTTGAAACTGTCGCTTCCACCTCTCCTCTCACTACCCCTGACCTGGGGCGAGCTGGAGGACGAGGCGGACGGCGTTTCCCAGTAACACCGGGACCGCTGCTTTCGATGGAACTATGACGATGCCCCCTGGGCGGAAACCATAACTGTCTGTACTTACCGCGGAGCCCGAGCAACCTTGGCCGATGCCCAGTGGAGCTGTCCTATGCATCTATAGAGGAGTTTGGCTCTGGTTCACCCCCTCGGCTGTCACCTACCCAGCCAGACATCATATTATTTTCCTCGTCTACCTGTTTTGTTTCCTTTCCTCCCCCGCCTTCTCCCTCCGTGATTCTTTTGCTGCCTCCCCTTTTCCAGCCCTGCATGGAACCGTGGAGCCTTTATACGAACCTTCGTATACTTTCACCGATACTCAAGTCGGTTTTGTCTGTCTTTCACTCTGACTGCTTTGACTGCTCTGTTTCCTCCCTGAAGTACTTTTCCCCCTTGCCGGCCTGCCTGACTCTATCTGCATTCCTTACCCCTGTTTACCATTCCCCCTCTACCTTTCATTCTCCATAAGACGTGTGTCTTGGCTATGCTACGCGCTAATAACTCATATTATTGTGTAATCTCATGTTTTTCTCCTAGGTCTATATTTGGCTCCTTTAATTGATGTAATTATGTAACCTGTAACTCGCTGATCCTCATGTAAAGCGCTCTGATACCTTCTGGGTCTAGCTAGCGCTATATAAAACTTTGCAAATAAATAAATAAATAAATAAAATTGCAGAGGAAGGAAGCCATAAAAAGCCAGTGGGTGAGGCTGGTGAAATGCCAAATGAAGATGATAGTGGTGAAGAGGAAAGAATAGACCTTTATCAAGATGTTATTGACAAATTCTTCACATGAGTGTAAGTGCATATTTGCAAATTATTACATTAAACTTTAAACCAACTTTTAATCTAATGAGTATAAAAGTCTATGCTAGACATTTTTTAGAAACTGTAAGATTATGAGAATCCAGGGCAGGGATGTTTATTGATCAAAGTTTTGACACATTGACTATTGAGTTTATTTGCATTGTTTATCTTTGATTGTCCTTAGAAAATGTGTCCTCAAAGTTAATCATTTGTAATGCATCTATTTTGTAATGTAATTAAAAAAATATTTTTGTTTTTAACAGTTTTAGGTTTTTTCACCATGTCATCTTCATTTGGACATTTCACAGTTGTGACATTTGCAGTTATAGGCTTCTGTTGCGAAGTGCAAAGGGAACATGGGCAAATTCTGTGAAAGCCACATACGCACTTTGGATGTACATATCTTTCGCAAAGACAACTTGCAAAGTGATTGAATTGAAGTTTTTAAGATTGCATCAGACTTGTTTACTGTTGAATGGTGGCAAGGTCTGGAACTGTAATTAAAAATATAGCTTGAATTGTTTAGGTTATGAATGGTTCTAATGTATTTGAAAAATTGAAAAAACTATTTTTATTCCAATTTAATAAAATAATACTTTTTAATTTGTGTTTTTTGTTGTTATTTTTTAAGAATGTGAAAAGAACTACCTACATGTAATTTATTTGTGAATAAACCATCTTTTAATTTTAACTTTTTAAAATGTACGATGAAACAAAGAAATTGAACACATTGACAAAATAAATACAACACCAGTCTTTGAATCTTTAATTTTTGGTTCAATTCAACAATACTAAATAAAGAAAAAACAGATGAAAACAAAAAAACCAAACAAAAAAACCACATTGTATCATGGTTAATGAAACTATTATTGAAGAGCCAAAATTGTTTGAAATCCAATGTACAAAATACACCTGGCAACAAAAAGGTAAATATGTCCAGAAAATATTCCACAGAGTGAATGCTAATCACACACTGGAGGAAATTAGGTTCTGCAACTCTTGCTGGTGGTGTTGGAGGTCTTGTTTTCCTCTTCAGCTGGTCCGGATGAATGTCCCCTCATGAGGGGGACTGGTGGATCCACAGTTGCAGAGACTGAGGTGGGTGCAGGTGTTTAGTCTGGAGGCAGGACCTCCCTTTCTGTGGCTGAAGGAGATGTAGTAGGCCCAGATGTTGTTGGACCACAGAAAGGGGAAGATGTTGCTAGAAAAGCCCTGCACATATGATGAAACAATCATGTAGCACCCCAGGCAGGTGCCCAAATTTGAGCTGAGATTTTCCATCTGAAAATTGTGCTTCCTCTGCAACTGCTTCATCTCTCAGAGATCTGTAAGGACCTGGCCCATCATGTCTTGGGACTATTAAGGGATCACAAGACTT